>JAYESA010000006.1:178940980-179553480 GCA_036927795.1 Iris macrosiphon | reverse complement strand
ACCTATATATTGATTGTGTGAGATTGTTAGCTAGATAGTAGACCTAGACAACGTTCTACCGCTGATGCTACGGCGTAGGCTGGACGTACCCACGACTCATGTCCAATTTTTCGGGTACGGGTCGTGACAGTGAGAAGCTTGTTCTCAAGGATGTGTGAAATGTACCGAGTTTGTGCTATAACTTGGTCTCAGTAGGGAGGCTTGTAATGACCCGTTCTGTTCAAGCGGACAACCGATTCAAATGACGCAAGTGCAATGACCCAACCCGCTTTGCTCAGCGAGAAGACTCGTTTGAGGCAAAGTATTTTCAGACTTGGCCCTTCAGGAGTTCGAACTTAGACTTTCAAAGGCTCGCTCGGAGTATCGCTCGACCGAGGTGAATCATCGCTAAGTTGGGTGGCTACGATGAACTTGTCTTTGCTTAGCCAGCACACTTAAATTATGGACGATATATGCTAGTCGCTAGGTAAATTATCCCCTGCATGCTAATAAATAATTCAACGCACCTAGCTAAGAGAATAATCCCAACTTGTATTGTTTGTGTTAGAACATAAAATAAAATTTGGCTTATAACTTGGACCCTCGCATGCTAACTTTGCTTCATGCAAGTAGACCTCGCTATGCCTCGAGTAGATCGTTGTATACTCTCTGTAGTGCACTGATTCACTTGTTTACACTGCACGCGCATAGATAATGTCGCTCGATATTGTTCCTGTATGGTTTCCTTCCTCGTACTACCCCTTAGACCGTGCCAACATAAATGCTTATGTTTCATATGAATGCATGCTTGCTTATATTATAGCTAGTACTCGTTGCCTCGTTTCAATGCTTGTCACATAATTTTATGCCATAATCAAGTAAACACTATCTTGCCTTGCATTTATCCAATTCATCGAAAGACTTTCTAATAGTCGTTCCGTGCAAGTATGAACCTGAAAGTATTCATGACCGTTAGGTCACCAAGGCAACTCCGAACCAGGGGATTGCACCATGTCAAGTTTAAATCTGAACGAGAATCATATAATATCATAGCTCGTGGAGCATACTCGTTCTGAACAAGAATCAAGAATTAACATGCCATATCAAGAATCCCGTGAACCTGAGACCCAAGACTTGCATATCTCGGACAACTTGTACACAAGGTATTCAATCTGTTCCTGCGGACGATCTCCGGGGCACTAGGGCCGACCCGATCCGGACGAAACATCTGTTAGTCTGCCTGTTTCAGGCAGGATGGCGTATAGCACCTAGTAAACCATCCTTCACGCCATTCTCTCTCTTAGACTAAGTAGTCGCCTGTTTCGGGCAGGATGGATACGATGCCTCGATTCTTGAGTTGTACGCCATTCTCGCTCTTTACTACAACCGTCATTTATGGCTATGCCTGCGACTCCTGTTCATATAGATAAGTCATCCTCGCTTAGCGGTAATCCGCGTGCAAGTCATTGTATCGCATCTAGTAATAAAAAACTCTTGAATGGATATGAGTATAAGACAGTTGTACATAATTGAACACTTGAACATCTATTGCACCACACCTGAACAAATCTTATAACTCGTATACCCGAAACATAACCTTGCTCACGATACTTGTGTTTGTGCATGCTATTGCCCTGGATTTTATTATATATGCTCGTGCTTGATTTAACTTGGTTTGCCTTGGACAGGAAATGACGAATGGTAAGTTGGTAAGTCTCGCCGTGTTCTCTTATATCGCATGGTGCACTACCACACAAGTTAGGCTTTTCATAAATGCCATAAAACAGATCCTAAGGCAAGACTAGAAAGATAACTTAATAGATGGTGGACGAAACCTTTATAACGTCTTTGGATTTGTCGAGCAGACAAGAAGCCTCCCCACCAGTGCATCATATACTGATAACCCAACAGATTACTTGCAGGGTGCGAAAGAACCTCGTTCGGTGCAGATGCCTCCTTCGTGCTTGCTAAGGCATGGAGTTCACTCTGGAGCCTTGGAGCATTGCGTCCGGAACTGAAGCACATATACAAGACATAATATTGGAGCATCTCCTATGTATCATTCCATAAATGTAGCCACTTGGCACCTTTTACTATTTTAAGAGAGAGGGCTTGAGCAACTTGTAATCTCGGCCTAGCGCCGCTTGTAACACTTGTTCAATACCAATAAAGAGCTTGTTTTACTTCTATATTTGTGTTATTCAATGCTTCCACAATTGATGACTCTGTGAACTTGTTACCAATCGCCTATGTGTTTCTTATTCTACTGCACTCAGACTATCTGTACGAATCTGTGACTTAGGTATCTTACCGCCTATTCGGATTATGGCCTTGCACGGGCGCAGCTTACGCTTGTACGTTATCACGCCCAGATGCAAAAGATCGTCCTGCGAGAGCGCTGGCGCAGTGATTTGCGCCTAGCGGGGAAGGCCGATTACCTACGGGAGATCGGGGCGTGACATGTTGGTATCAGAGCATGGCTTTACGCCTTTAAACTTCTTATCGATTTTCTCAGTTTTGAAAGCTCGTTCATGGGTTATGTGCATACACTCTCTCATTGACCCGATTGGATGTTCCATACAATGAGTCTAAATAATTTCAAAAGTGCATATGAATGATGTGATTGCTTGTACGAAATCGTAATGCGAAGGCCTTTGTGCCGACCTGTGCTAGACTTTGTGGGATAGACTCGTGCTAGAAAATTGTAAGTTTTGTGCAAACTCGAATACCTATACATGATTATCCAGTTGGTTAATGTGCGAAATAGAATATTGTTCGAACAGTTAGCTATGCACACAGTCTTTTGGTTAAGTTGTGTAGAGTATCGCGTGCCAAGACCCTTTTAGTACAAGCAAAGTTGCAAACGAGATTGGGATATCATTCAGAAAAGATAAGTCAGACTTAGAATGACAAACGATAGAAATCTTATCGGATTATCGTTAAGGCAAATATAGAGAATCGTGTTTGAATTTTGGAAAATAGCTCGAACGATATTTCGTGTCAGTAGATACAAATCAGATATGGTTTACTTGGATGACTATCAACATGATATATACGAGACTAAGATTTATAATGCGATGCTATGTATCGTGTCGGAATTCTAAGGAACAACTTGGTAAATATGCTAGCGATTTATGCGAACATCGATTGAAGATTTGATTAGGTGACTTAATTTCTGAGTGGTGTATGTATCATTTAGAAATGTCCAAATGGATTCATAGGTCTCGTTCGATAGTTGGATTGAACGATTTGAGAATGTCTTGAACAAGTAATAAGGCTTATATCGAATAGAGATTTAAGAAAATAAAAATTAATACCTTGGTCAAAGGAAACTTGTTGGAAACTTGGAGGATCGTGCGAGCGATTTAGGATTGAAACAAACGGATTAAAACTTGAATACAATATCGCTCGAATAGAAGTTAGCCCAAAAATGAATATTTTGGTTCGATGAAAGAGGTAAACGATAACGGATTTGACTTGGAGTTTGGAAGAACGATCTTGAATCAAGTTTGAAAAGATAACCTTCAAAATTAGTCCCAATGAGAATTATTATCCTGCGGGAGCACCGACGTAGTAATTTCACGTACGGCGGGAATTGTCAAACTCACAGGAACATGTTCGGTGATTATTCCAAACGAACTTGATGAATGAAATGTATCAAAAGTGGATAGACTTTGACATGGATATATAAAACTTAGTTGTTTGAGGAATGCCAGAAGTAGACTATGGATTTATCAAAAAGTAATATTGAAGTTGGATGATTTTGCTAGACGAATTATAATCACTGCATGAACGGACATGACTTGATAAATTATATATATA
Organism: Iris macrosiphon; assembly: GCA_036927795.1. Lineage (NCBI taxonomy): Eukaryota > Viridiplantae > Streptophyta > Magnoliopsida > Asparagales > Iridaceae > Iris > Iris macrosiphon. The sequence continues at coordinate 179,549,679 of JAYESA010000006.1, read as the reverse complement.
TATAACTTGGATGGAGCAAAGTAAAATGATAAGGTGTCACGATCATTTCAAAGATAACTATAATGTTTGACGTTCTTGTCTTGTGCGAGCATAACTCTATGCTCGTACATGCGTCATGCCCGGATTAGAATGATCACTAACAGAATAAGTCAAATTATCATCGTAAAAAAATATCGCTAAATAATCAATAAACGTCGCTAAATAATTTTAGCGACGTTTTACTGAAGTCGTCTTTAAGCTAGTCGCTGACAGAAAAAACGTCGCCAAACGTCGCTATACCGACATTTTCTAGCGACATAAATGCGTCGCTAGATTAACGACGTTTAGCGACTCAACGTCGCTAATTAGCAACATGTATATGTGTCGCTTTATGTCACAAATTAGCGACGTACTTAGCGACGTTTATAGCGACGTTACTATGACCTGGCAATACTGTCATGTCAGCAAGTTGCGACGGACAGCGACTTTGTTTAGCAACATTTTTAGCAACATTTTTAGCGACATAATTAGTGACGTCATTAGCAACGTGGCTTAACGTCGCTAAACGTCGCTAAAAATTTCGCTAATGATACAGTAAAAAAATAAAAAAATGGATACTGAATTGTTTCCAAACTATTCTTCCTACAGTTTTTTAATTCACAATCTGTACAAATAGACCCGGAGCAACCCTCCGTTGAATTTACTGGGTTCGTCGACCCCCTTGGGTTGAACACTCAACACCGATAAATTAACATATATTTAATATGAATAATATAATAAAATTTAAAGAAAACAAAATATTAAAATTAAAAACCGAATCAGGAGAAAATATCGTCGTAAAAAATACAGCAAATATCCATACAACTGAGTCTCGTCCTAAAGAATACAAAGAATACAACAAATTAAAAGCCTCGTCCTAAAGAATACAAAAAATAATGTCTGAAATACAAACAATCAATAATAAAACGGTCCTAACTAGGACTACTGTGGATCTGTAGGAGGATGACCACCAGCGCGCATGAAGGATAAGAACAAATCATACTACTCCCGTAAAATCGACACCGATGTCGATGGATAAGGCAATGACGTCGGTGGAGTCTGTGTCGATATAGGCGCACCAGGAGGACGTATCCGCTCCAACTCTGTGAGTCGCTGGTTGTAAGAATTCATGGTAGATAACAGCCTCGTACTGCTATGAACCATTGAATCCTGCATTATCGTCAGCCTCTCGCCCATGGATAGCTGTGATGCCTGCAGCTCCGTCATGCTGCGCTCTGTCGAGGCTCTAAAATCAGTTGTCAAATCCCGGAGCTCAATGATGCTGCACTCGAGCATATCAAATCGTGCGATGAGCGTCGCATCGTCCGCCTGCGGCTGGGACCGGGGCTGCTCCTCCATCCTTCGCAGCAAATCATCATGGAGAGACGCAATCTGATGGTCAACGGCCTCTTGGACTCTGGTCGACGACTGCGAGGGCCGTGGGGAATGCACACTTGTCGGGGAGGCCCTAGATGACTGCGTCGTAACCAGGGCACTAAAGGATCCTGTACCATAGTACGTACCCCTCTGGAGACCACTAGCGGCGGTCACCCACAGCTCGTCCGTCGACGGAGCTGGAGCGGGCTGGGAGAAAGTACCAGTCTCTCCAGCTGTAGGTGTACTAGCAGTCGCCCGCTCACGCAGCCTAAGATACTCGGCCTGCAAAAGTTTGGATACTCGATAATTGCCTAAGTTATATTAAAATTAACACAAAGTAAAGTAATACTTACATAGGTCTGCGAGGCCCTCTCATCAATGAGATTTCCGTCCTTTCGATGGGTGGCCAGGAAGACGGTCACCATGTTTGCATCCTCACCCCTCTGTACCTGTTAAAAATATATTATTTAATACTAAATTTAAACATTTTTTCTTACTACCATTTTATCGTACTTATATTAAAATAATATATCTTAAATAAAAAATATACCAAGCGACGAAAATGTTCCGTCATCGGAATCGAGCCACCACACCACTTTGCAGCATTCCGCCTAGCCGCCTTGGCCTTCTCAGACCTTTCCTTGTACCTCAGATCGTCGAATCTAGCCCTCATCGCAGTCCACTGCTCAGGCGTGATCCAACCTTGGATCGGTTTTCCAGCACGATCACGAGCCTTCTGGTCATCCAGAGCATCACTGATAAGCTTGGCGGCAACAGCAAAAAATAACTGCTCGATCAACTCGGCCCGGTGTGGAGGATAGAAATACGTTTGCTACAATAAATAATTTAATAAGTGAGCATCACGGATAAGTTATATAATATGCATAAACTAGAGAATTTATATAATATACTTTTACCTTGAAGTGCGCAAACCAGAACGCCTTCCTCTCCTCCGGAGCTTCAGAGTAGTTGATCCAAGAGCCACCATAGTTGTTCCTCAGAAAGAGGCCCAGGCGTCTCTAAACTGACGATGGACGATATCTATACAGAGATAATTATTTTGATCAAAAAAGTCAATATATGATGAATAAAGAAATACACGATATATATGATGCTAAACCATCTAATTGACTTACTTTGTACCGTCGGCCCAAATCTCTGTCCTCGTCTCCTCCGGAGGTGCGCATGGAGGATCTAGCTGATGCTGTGACAACGTCGGCACGACCTCCTCCATATGCTCATCTGTCTCCATAGTTCCGTCAGCAGGAGGAACGCTGGACGAGGGAGTACTATCAGGCCTAGAACTACTCATCCCAGGAGTGATGCCACGTAACGTTATTGCAGTCGGAGATTGACTGATCGATATACTGGATACTGGACGACGAGGATCCTGAACCAACAGTAGACAGTACCGGATGAGCACTCTGTCTACCTCGGGACCTGCCGAACCCTCCGCGTCGTCCTGTCATACCTGATAACAATATGATGAATAAAGAAATACACAAATATATAATACATTCTACAGTTAAAATGTTATGCATATCTCACAGCATTCATAGAATTGTACAAAAAAATAACTAGCGGTGTCACAAGTCTAAATAGATAATACATTCTACAGTCAAAATATAGTTACATTCTACAGGCAAAATATTTTATTTTTAATCATCTTCAAAAAATTTATCTTGTTCGCCTTCCTCGTCCTCATCTTCCTCTTCCTCCTCCTCATCTTCACTTTCATCTACTTCGTCTTCGTCTTCGTCTTCCTTTTCGAATAATTCTACATCTTCTATATTATTACTCGGGTAATGAGTAACTTTTGTTGAGTCCACATCTACAATATTTGTTATAAGAGGTAGCTCGTCCTCCTGATAAGCTATTTTGTCAATGACAAAGGTATTTCTAGCTTTAGTCTTTCATACTGACCACCAATCCGACCTCGCTGTCCCCCGTCTAGGATAAGTTTTGAAGTACACGAGCTGACCTTGACTTGATAGGATAAATGGTTCGTAGCCTTGATATCTATGCTTGTAGTTTATATCCACAAGGCTATGCTTGTCAATTTTCCAACCTTGATCTTGAATCGGATCGAACCATTAACACTTGAATAGCACAATTTTAGCAGGTTTTGTGCCATAATTATATGTCAACTCCACAATCTCTCGTAAGATGCCAAAGAAATTATTGCCTTGATCGACGTCTTTGTAGTTCGAAGATTTGATACACAAATAACTGTTTTTCATAGAATCAAGATCCTGAAAGCTGTCTCTGATAGGAGAATTTGTTGACTTAAACCTAGACACATTCACACAGAAACTTGGACATATTTTAACGGCAGTAATTGGTCCCTTGGCTAAAGTTCTAATAGATTCAATCTCGGGTGTTATTAGACGATCGACCTAAATACCAAAGTAGATATAGTAAGTTATTTATTTTACAAGTGCAAAAATAAAAATTAATTACCAAGCTCCTTACATATGCGCTCAACCAAGAAGGAAAATGGCATCTTATTTCTTGTTCTACTTCTTTGTCTGTTATGTAGGGTCTAACCGACCTCCACTCATCATTATATGTGCTGAAAAACAACGAAGCAACCGTTGATTAGTAGCATAATAGTAGCTTATACTATTACACTGAGATAATATAAACGTGGACATATTAATTACTTACCCCTCTAGCTTCTCCACTTCATTCGCGTCGTAATTGAGTAATATATACAACTGAGCAGCCATTAGCTCATCGTCATTCAAATATCTCTTCTTCATTTTCTCCGAAGGCTTTTCGGACGCATTGAATACATTGAGTATTGCATCATTAGATTCCTGATATTCGTCGTCGTTTCTCGGAGCTCTCGTTCTATTAGTTGCAACATAAGGTTTAAAATACGTCGAGCAAAAGTTTGTAATCTCCTCGAGAATAAAAGCTTCACAAATAGAGCCCTCAACCCGTTCCTTATTTTTTACCTTTCTCTTTAGGTGATTCAGATGCCACTCGAAGGGGTACATCCACCGATAAACGACAGAACCACCAATACATGCCTTATAGGAAAGATGAATTGGCAAATACTCCATAGAGTCGAAGAATCCAGGAGGAAACACCTTCTCGAGCTTACATAGTGTTACCGCAATGTCCTTCTCTTAATTTTCTAGACGATTGACGAGCAACTTAGTAGAACAAAGATCTCTGAAGAATATGCTGAGCTCTGTCAATAGATCCCAAATGACCTGCAGTAAGAATTTCCAAAATGTAATCGGAATTAACCACTCCATGAATACGTAAAAATCATGGCTCTTCATACCCCCCAGTTTATTCTCCTTGAGGTCGACGCATCTTCTCAAGTTTGACACGTACCCGTCTGGAAACTTTAGACCCTGAATCCACCTACAAAGTCTCCATTTATCCTCTTTCTCCAGTGAGAAAACTGACTTAGGCTGCTTTAAGTCATTTCCCTCCTCTATCAAATGCAATGCAGGACGTCTACATATTTCTTCTAAGTCCAACCTGGCCTTCGGATTGTCTTTCTTCTTCCCTTTTACCTCCATTACAATATTAATTATGTTATCAAACATATTCTTCTCGATATGCATGACATCAAGGTTATGTTTGATCAGATTGGTGCTCCAATATAGAAGATCCCAGAATATACTCTTCTGCGTCCAGTTATGGGTGCGACCAAATCCATCACACTTGTACCCCTTAGTAGGCTCTTCGACAGCACTTGGTAAGTCTTTTAACTCTTCCCATATCGTGTATCTGGGCCACCTTGGCGGTGGATTGGCCTTCTCCACAATGCCCGCACGAAAAGCATTCATGTTCCTCCGGTACGGATAATCCTTCGGCAAAAATTATCGATGACAATCGAAGAAGCACGGTTTGCCTCCGTGTTTCAAATGGAAAGCCTTAGTACGGTCCATACAATACGGACATGAAAGACGACTATGAGTGCTCCATCCCGATAATATTCTATAGGCTAAAAAGTCATTGATGGTCCACATAAGTGCTGCCCTCATCTGAAAATTCTGCTTTTTAGAAACATCGTATGTGTTGGCACCTACTTTCTACAGCTGATTCAACTCATCTATCAAAGGCTGTAAATACACATCGATATTTCTCTTCGGATTGTTCAGACCCGAGATAATAACGGTTAGGAACATATACAGAGTCTTCATGCACATCCAAGGTGGTAGATTATACAGAGTGACGATTACAAGCCAACATGAATACTGGGAGCCCGAAAGTCCAAATAGGGTAAAACCGTCAGAGAAGAGCCCCAATCTGACATTACGCGAATCCGAAGCAAAATCTGGATAATCTCGATCAAAGTGCTTTAATGCTTCTCCATCGGATGGATGATCCAATACTCCTTCGATCTGTTTTCGCCTGTGCCAACTCATGTTTTATGCAGTCTCCTTAACCATAAACGACCTCTGCAACCGCAGCATCAAAGGCAAGTAGTGCATCAAATCGGTAGGCTTCCTTGTACCGACAGACTTTCCTCTACTAGTAGCCTTGTAGCGATCAACACCACAGAATATGCACGCATCTTCATCCATGTCGTCTTTGTAGTACAACATGCACCCGTTGAGACATGCATCAATTTTCTCGTATCCTATCCAGAGCGATCTCACCATTCTCTTAGATCGGTAGAAGTCTTTAGGCAACTTTGCACCCTCGGGCAAGATCTCTATAATCAAATTGATCAGTCGATTATAGCATTCTTGCGATATGTTAAAATCGGACTTGATGCTCAACAATCTTGTAACCACCTCCAACGGTGAATGATCCTTACGGCCAGGATATAATAGAGTTCTTGCATTCTCCAGCAACTCCATAAACTTTGCAGCATCGGCATTTGGTGCATCCTCAGCTGTATCATGATTGTCCGTATTGAAAGTAGGCCCCGCCGCATCAAAAACCATATTCACCCACCCGTCGTCGTAAGCAGCGTGGTCGTGGACATCCATATACGGCTCCACATAAGGCTCCGACTCTGATGCTAGAGACACAAGTTCTCCGTGCAAGGTCCACTGATAGTAATTTGGTGTGAAGCCCTTCGAGTACAAATAATATGTGACTTTCACTTCTGGATGATATTTCAAGTTGCGATATCTCACACACGGATACTTAATTTTTGTACCGTCCATGTACTGAGAGAATGCCTTGGCGAACTGAAGGAACTGTTGTACACCCTCAATGAATTCATTCCACACACCGTACATGTCATCAGAATAACGGTTGTACATCCACGAACGATGACGCAGATAGTAATTCATATCCATTTTTAGATACTTCTACAAAAATGACAGTATGTGTCCTATAAATCGTTAAATACAGTGTGATTCTCTGAAGGAAGGTAAGAACTGCTCTAACTTGATATACAATGCCCTATGTATGTGTGTGTGTGCATATGGTTGTTTGAGTGATTGAGTGAGCTCGGATCACTAGGGAGAGCAGTTCACAGTTTTTAGTATGCATCATTTGGGTACACTGAAGCCCAGTATAAATGGGTACTCAAATTAGATGGTTATAAATATAGGAAGGAGTATAAAAAGGGCAAGGAAAACTAGGCTACTGACAGTCTTTCCAGAAGGAGTATTCTAGAATTGTAAGCCATAACAATAGTCTAAGGAAAGTATTATCAAAATAAATTAGACAAGTGGAGGAAAGGGAAGTTAAATAACAGTAAATATTCACTAAGAGATGGAATGTTATATTACAAGGGAAGGTTGCTGATAGATCCCCAATCCTCCTTTGTTCTTACTATATTGCAGGAACATCATGACATGCCTATTGGTGGCTATTCGGACTCCATTTGAAGCCTTGTATGGGAGACAACCACCTAACCTACTTACCAGATGTTGCCAAGGACAAGACAGTGGCTGAAGTAATTGCTCAAAGGGACAATGCTCTCCATTTACTCAAGGATAATTTGATTCTTGCCCAAGAAAGAATGAAGAAGTATGCTGACATGCATAGGACTAAAAGGACCTTTGAAGTAGGTGATTGGGTGTACTTAAAGGTGCAACCCTACAGACAGACATCTCTGGCTCATAGGAGACCTCAAAAACTTTCTCCTAAATTCTATGGTCCTTATAAGATCCTTGCTCGTATTGGTCCAGTTGCTTATAGGTTGGAATTACCTGAGGAATCGTTGTTACATCCAGTTTTCCATGTGTCACAGTTAAAGAAGCAATTGGGAAATCAAGTTCCTGTTCAGGATGGCACTCCATAGCAGCAAGAAACAACCATACTTGAACCAGAACTGATACTTGAAAGAAGGTTAGCTCAGAGGAAGGAGAAGGCAGCAGTTGACTTGCTTGTTCAGTGGTTGGGAGGAGACAAGGACTCTGCTACATGGGTTCCTTATGAAAAATTCTTAAGGATTTTCCTTATTTTGACCTTAAGACAAGGTCAATTTGAGGAGGAGGTATTGATAAGACCCTAGATGGATCAGTAGCTCAGTGATCAGAGGCCAAGTGAGAGTATCAGTAACATAGGGGGTATGAGTATCACACATCCTTTCTTTTAGTTTTTCCTCCATATCATTATTGCCACTTGTTATTGCCATGTCATAGTTCCAACAAGAAGGACCGCTCAACAAGCGGTTCCCTATGTTCTTCCTCTTTAATAAATAAAGAAACCCTAATTCCCCAAATTTCTTCTTGTTCTACTCTCAATCTCCCCAATTCTTCTGTTTCTAATGGAAAATTCAAGTGTAGCAGCTTCAGTTCAAGGATTGTTAGGTCGAGGACCTACCAGTCCACGTACGTGTGTGTGTGTGTGTTCGAGTTAGGGTTAGGGTTAGTGTGTGTCATGTCGTGTCGTGTCGTGTTGTGTTGTGTTAGAGAGAGACAGAGAAAGGAGACAGAAAGAGGAGCTTACTGAGTGAGAAGGAGGGGAGCTGGAGAGAGGAGAACGTCGGAGGGAGGAGGAGCCGCCGGAGGGAGGAGGATGCCGAAGGGAGGATTGGAGCCGAGGTAGGGCGCCGGGAGGGAGGAGGGGACGCCGGAGGGAGGAGGGGAGCCGAGGAGCTGACGGAGGGGGGTTTCAAATTTGGGAGAATCGAAGAAATTGGGGGAAGAGAAACTCGTCAGCCCTAAATGAAATAAATTAGCGACGTTTAGCGACGCAAACTAATGACGTCGCTAATAGAAATATTTAGCGACGTCATATACGTCGCTAAAGACGTCGCTAAAGATTAACATCGCTAAATACGTCGTTAAATGTCACTAAATCATATAACTCAGCGACGTTTAGCGACCTCAAATAAACTTATAGTGACTATTCTTTTAAAAAACTGAATTACAGTCGCTACACGTCACTATATGTCGCCAAACATCGACTTATAGCGATGTTATTCTATGGAGTCGCTGATATCTTTAATATTAGCAACATTTTACCTTGACGTCGCTAAAAACATCGCTAATTCCACAATTTTTAGTAGTGGATTATCCAATGGGAGCGTTAGCATGGTGATCTCACGTCCAACGAGGATGATCAAACTTGTAGAAGATCAGAGTGTGATAACTGATGGATCGTCTTGACTAGTGGTTCGACACGATAAGACGAATTTGAAAATGCAAGTGAATTGGAAGTATTTCCTGGATAAGTTAGCCTAGAACCTGGAGTTATAATCAAAGGTTTAAAATTGAATCATAGCTTGGTGGTCTAGACTTAGAATAGAAAAATGGGTTCTATCAAACGTGTTTGAGGAGATAGACTATACAAATTGCTAGGGTTGTCCTGCAACTTGGATGTATCATGGATTTCCTAAACAAACTTGAACCTTGTGTAAATGAATGTATTAATGAGAGTAGGATGATCCGTGCTCGATGTTTAGAAATCTGAGTAAAACGAGCTTGGGTAGAATATCCCATGCAAATTAACAATGGTCTGACCTTAGGAATTTGGGCGAGCATCGTGCGACGAATTTGCATGATGAATCGTGTGCTTGAACTTGTACCTATGACCTTGTGATCTGACATAGTAATTAGGCAAACGACCCTGTGCCAAGTGAAAGAACTTATAAAACCGACTTTAGAGTATTGCTTAAACAAGCCATAAAACTGCGACAACAAGACTTAGTGTTAGACTAGGGGCGATAATGTGTGCTATATTTGACCCGAATGCATGGACGCTAGTCGGTAGATCGGATAGATCGTACTTAACGGGAGTGCAAATACTTGGTTGAGTTAGAATGGAAAATGACTTAGAATTTTATTGACCATGTTGGAAGTATCATTATGATTTATAAAACGAGAACCCTTGAGATTTTCTTAAGTAACTTGTCCGATTTTACTATCACTAATTTTGGTTGAATGCATGTGTTTGAGAGACGCCTTGAACGTGCACGATCCAAGACCCAGTGATATATGGAACTCTAGTACAAAGACTTCTCTATTGCTAAGTTGGTTGACATGTATATGTTTGAAGGACGCTTTGAATATGTGCACGATCCAGACTCGCGATATGCTGATCTCGAATGCTAGTGCAAGTGAATATGTTAGATCTGTATGGACGAGTATATCGATTTGTATAAGTTTGCCTCAGCCTTAGATCATTATTCAAGAAGGATTGTAACGTACCCTGCATTAAGTGATATGATCCACGCTAAGACGCAATAAAGACCGAGTCAGAACTTGGATTGAATGATAGAGTCATTCAATAAGATCGATCCAGGATACACGCGACATGGTATAAAGAACGAGTAGAAAATTATGTTCGAACGAATCTAGTGGTATCGATTGATATGCTTGAGATAGATTCGATAACGCGATAGAACTACTTGCGCTCAGGAAGTCTCGAGGACGAGACTTTTTTTGAGTAATGTATAATTTAATGACCCGCTCCGTTCAAGTGGACAGCCGATTCAAACGGCACAAGTATAATGACCCAACTCGCTTTGCTCAGCGAGAAGACTTGTTTGAGAAAAATAATTTTTAGGCTTAGCCCTTCAGGAGTTCGGACTTAGACTTTCAAAGGCTCGCTCGGAGTACCGCTCGACCAAGGCGAATCATCGGTAAGATGGTTGGCTACGATAAACTTATCTTTTCTTAGCCAACACACTTAAAATATGGACAATACATGCTAGTCACTAGGTGAATCACCTCCTGCATGCTAATAAAGAATTCAATGCGCCTAGTTAAGGGAATAATCTCAAACTTGTATTGCTTGTGTTAGAACATGAAGATAAAATTTGGCTGATAACTTGGACCCTCGTATGCTAACTTTGCTTCGTGTAAGTAGACTCCGCTATGCCTTGAGTAGATCATTGTATAGTCTCCATAGTGTACTGATTCACTTGTTTATAATGCACGCCCATAGATGATGTCGCTCGATAATGTCCCTGTATGGTTGCCTTTCTCGCACTACTCCTTAGTCCGTGCCAACATAAATGCTTATGTTTCATATGAATGCATGCTTGCTTACATTGTAGCTAGTACTCGTTTTCTCGTTTCAATGCTTGTCAAATAATTTTATGCCACAATCAAGTAAACACTATCTTGCCTTGCATTCATCCAATTCACTGGAAGAATATTTAATAGTCGTTCCGTGCAAGTATGAACCTAAAAGTATTCGGGACCGTTAGGTCGCCAAGGCATCTCCAAACTAGGGGATTGCACCATGTCAATTTTAACTCTGAATGAGAATTATGTAATATCACAGCTCGTGGAGCATACTCGTTCTGAACAAGAATCAAGAATTAATATGCCATGTCATAAATCCCATGAACCTGAGACCCAAGACTTTCATGTCGCAAATAACTTATGCACAAGGTATTCAATCTGTTCCTGCGGACAGTCTCCGGGGCACTGGGGTCAACCTGATCGGAAGGAACATCTATTAGTCTGCCTGTTTTGGGCAGGATATCATATAGCACCTTGTAAACCATCCTTCAAGCTATTCTCTCTCTTAGACTAAGTAGTCGTCTGTTTCGGGCAGGATAGATGTGACGCTTCGTTCCTTGAGTCGTACGCCATTATCGTTGTTCACTACAACCGTCCTTTATGGCTATGCCAGCGACTCTTGTTCATATAGATCTCATCCTCGCTTAGCGGCAATCCGCATGTGAGTTATTACATCGCAACCAATAATCAGAAACTCTTGAACGGATATGAGTATAAGACACTTGTACATAATTGAATACTTGAACATCCATTGCAACACACCTAAACAAATCGTATAACTCGTGCACCCGAAACATAACCTCGCTCACGACACTTATGTTTGTGCATGCTATTGCCCTAGATTTCATTATATATGTCTGTGCTTGATTTAACTTGGTCTGCCTTGGACAGGAAAGGACGAATGGTAAGTTGGTAAGTTTCGTCGTGTTCTCTTATATCGCATGACGCACTACGAGTTAGGCTTTTTATAAATTCCATAAAACTATTCCTAAGGTAAGACTAGAAAGATAACTTAATAGATGGTAGACGAAACCTTTATAACGTGTTTGGATTTGTCGAGCGGGCGAGAAGTCTCCCCACTAGTGCATTTATGTATGGATAACCTACCAGATTTCTTGCAGGGTGTGGGTGAACCTCGTTCGATGCGGATGCCTCCTTCGTGCGTGCTAAGGCATGGAGTTCACTCTGGATTCTTGGAGCATTGCGTCCGGAACTGAAGTACATATACAAGACATAATGTTGGAACATCGCCTATATATAATTCCATAAATTTAGCCACTTGGTACGCTTTTACTGTTTTGTGAGAGAGGGCTTGAACGACTTGTAATCTCGGTCTAGCGCCGTTTGTAATACTTGTTCAATACCAATAAAGAACTTGTTTTACTTCTATACTTGTGTTATTCAATGCTTTCGCTATTGACGACTCTGTGAAATTGTTACCAATCGCCTGTGCGTTTCTTATTCCGCTGCACTCGGACTATATGTACGACTCTGTGTCTTAGGCATCTTACCGCATGTTCGGATATAAAATAGAAATAGGAGTCACACAATATCCTCAAGTCCAATATTATAAGTTTAGGCTCAACAAATCTCCAAAACAATATATATACATGCCATGAGTCCAAAATAAGAATAGTACAAGTCCAAAACTATATAACTAGGCCTCCTTGGTCACTGGTACTATGTCCACCTGCTCTAGGGATTATTCTCTAGTGGCTCACCATCCTGCGGGCCGTAATAAGTGGAACACAGCTCATCTAGCCAATCATCTGAAAAATATATCAAATCAGAAAAGGAGTGAAGTACAAAACTCTGAAAGCAACTCCAAATATATGGTAAAATATATATGATATAAAAGGATACAAGATGCACAAGTATTAAGAAAAGAAAAATATAGGTAAGAACAGGAAAATAATCACAATAAGAAACTGGAAATTAATTACGGGTACTATGAAAATAAACTGCAAGTAGAAGAACATGATTACTAGCTATGTGGTTTAGAGCGCAAGTTTGTTATGTGATCGGCTTAGATTGCACATGAGATAAATATGTAACTCGATTATACGTGAGGTATATAATCGACATACACATGAGATAAATATGGCTTAATCACATAACCAACTTCTACTCTCCCTCCCCAACCAATACTCATGGATCCAATCATGACACGTTACGCACATGAATACGGTATAGTCAATCTAGCACGTGAAATAGTGGATGCACATGAAGCACATAAAAATTAATACCCGATGCACACGATGAAATACATGTGTAAGGAGTACGCGCTGAACACGATAAGGGATAACATCTCCTGGCGAGATCCATATAGTACTAGTCCGTGTAACCAAGTGTCAGTATCAAGTACGCAGTTCTAGAATAAGTATATCATAAAATAAAAACTAACAAAGAGATATACTCGCCTGTGATCCTGAGCAAAATGGGTAACTCGATGTCTGAGCTAGTGTCACACAACCCTATAGAGGAATATAAAGTCAATTTGGGTGTAATAAAGGTTGAATGAGTTAAAATACACTAATGTATGCTTCTAGGTCCATTTCTAAGTCATTTGGTTTATAATGGTTACCAATTACTATATACTAGTTATATTCGGTCTCACCTTAGTTAATAACTTAACTTAATACTAAAATGACTGACTTAAAAACTAAAAAAAGTAATTACACAAACTGAATTAACTTGCTAACATATAGCTGATACTAATGATACTAATCTATAATGTAACTAACTGATTAACTGCTATCTAACTAATTTCTACTATAAATATTAGCTGACTGCTAAGTCTTAACTGATACTAATAAACTAACCGACATAGCTAACTAACTAGTTAATATCTATACTAATTGACCCACAGTCACCTGATGCATTCCCACTACAACCACACAACATTACTGTGCAGATTCTGCACATGAACCCAACCTTAACCCCATTCAAAGCAGTGCTCAACTCCTTCACCAATTGCAGTACCACACAGGTCTTACTGCTACCTGGACTACCACTCATATGCACAACTAAGAATGTGGATTGCACTTAGTGCAGTTTCCCCCTCTCCAGAGTCACACTGCTCTTTACCTCACAATACCTCCACCTACTTGATATCAGGCCATATACCCTATACTACCAGTACACAGTTCACTAACACATTTTAGTGTATAAATATTACACACGCTCAGGTACAAATGTCACTTGAGATTAACATTGAACTCTCCACACCATAGACCAATCTCACGTTCCCTTCACAATACTAACACAGAAATGCTCCTAAGCTAAACTACATGTTACAACAACCGACAGTGCACACAGTGTACTGTCACACTTCCTATCTATGCTATAACTAGCTCACTACTAAGTCTGAACTTAATCCCCCTCTCCATCACATTTCCTCCATTCCACATTCATACATTCATTGCCATGCCCACACAATGCCATATTGGTGTACACTGATACTGAAGATCAACTCACACACACAAAGGAGTCTCCCTAATACCACAATGGCCTACACATAGTTGCTGCTCTCACCACATCTAGGTATCTCCCAAGCTGACACATACTAGACACACATAACCACCCACAACAACAATATCAACCATATACATTCACTCTATACAGTAAAACTTTTACCTCACTATTCACAACAGAAAATATACACACACACACTTATGTATCTAAACCCTCACAGTCATATTCTTATATATCCAAATAGAATTATAAATATATGATTATAGCTATATACACCCTAATATATATATATATATATATATATATATATATATATATATATATATATATATATATATATATATATATATATATATATATATATATATATATATATATCCCTACATATATAGATAACACATTGAGGCATTTAATCAAACACTTAGAGTGTCAAAATAGAGTATCCTTGATACACAACCAATTGAAAGGCTAAAACCTACAATACTTCATGATATCCATTTCTTCCTCTCAAATATATCAATAACAATTATTAGAATGAACTACAATAGGCATAAAGGGAAATTGCACAAAATACACAAAATAGAGCTATGTATCATACGGTATCATACCGTATCATGATACGGCCTACTCGTGTCCACTTGTGAACACGTAGCTAGTATCACAACCCCGATCTAACTCTAATTGGACTAAATTGGTCTCATAACACACACTTTGTGTGTCAACCCCGTAATTCTTCAAAAATTCACACAAAAACCTATATAGAAGTCACATTTGGAGTCCAATTGGCCTAGAACTTGTTCCTATGAGTAGTCATATGCCATGGGGGTGTTCCTAAGAGTCAAATACATGATTTAGAAGCTATAATAGAGGTGAATTCAGATCTATACCTATTGAGAGATGGTTTTCTAATAAATTTCTCCCACGAACATGATTCGGATACGATCTCTCTACCGAATCTTTTCCTCCTTGTGCTCCTTGTTTCTCCAATCTCCAAGTGACCTTCTATTGATAAAATTGAGTGAAAAATGAAGGAGAATTGGATGAATTGGGAAAAGGAATAAAATAAATTGGGGATCTCAAAATGGAAGCAACTGAAGATGAGAGAGAGAGAGAGAGGAGAGGCTCTCTTCTAGTGGCTGGCCCCTTGCCCCCTCTCCAAGTCACTTGGCAAAGTCCAAATTGTCCTCCACTAATGCTATGGAGGTTCTAATTAGTAAGGGGGTAAATTAGGAAGGTTTTTAACTAATTTTAATTAGCCTATTCCTCCTAATTAACTAGAGGGAATGGGTCTAACTTGGGCTTAGTCTAATGGGCTCAAATATTGTCATGACAACTATAATTGGGTCTACTATTGTCAAGTCTAAGTAATAGGCTAGTACACTAACTAATATATAAATATTACAAGTCACAGATAATTATATAGCATACTAACAAATAAATAATTAATACAAGCATCAATTAAATATTTATAGCATCCTAAAATTGATATTTATTCCAAAAAGAACAAATACCCATACCAAAATACCAAACAACCCTTAGTTGAAAAAGTGAGGGTGGCCAACCTACCCACCTTAGAAAGTTTCGTCCTCAAAATTTAAGAAAGGAACTATTTACAAAAAAATACAACAAGCAAGAAAGAATTATACCTAATGGCTCAAACAGATAAGGATATCGCTCGCGCATCTCGGCCTCTCGCTCCTAGATAGACTCTCCTGGCGAGTGATGCCTCCCCGCGACGCGTACCAAAGGAATCGTCTGGTTCCGTAGCATATTCTTCCTGCGATCCAGAATCTCCACTGGCTGCTCTGGATAACTGAGAATGGAACCCACCTGAATCTTCGAGTGGTCCAATACACGGCTAGGATCTGCCACGTACCGTCTCAGCTGCGACACATAGAATACGTTATGCACTCCCTAACTTGCAGGCGGCAAGTCTAGTATGTAAGCCACTGCACCGACCCTCTCAAGAACATTGAAGGGTCCTAAGTACCGTGAACTAAGCTTTCCGCCTCCACCAAAGCGAATCATACCTCGTATCGGAGAAATCCTCAAGAATACTAGGTCACCAACCTAGCACGAAACACAGTCTTAATACTCTAGCTATAACAAGAAATCACAAGCAATACAAAATAAAATCTATACCTCAAACTCCAATGGTCTCCGGTGGCTATAGGCCCAATGTCGCTGTCTGTCCTGTTCCACCTGAAGTCTATCTCTAATGAGCTTCACCTTCTCAGCTGCATCCACAACCATCTCTGGCCCCAATAAAGCTCTCTCACCAACATTATCCCATGATAGCGGAGTACGACATCTTCGTCCATACAATGCCTCAAATGATGATATCTCGATACTGACCTGATAACTATTGTTATAAGCAAACTCTACCAGGTGAAGGTGATCCTCCCAAGAACTTCCAAAGTCCAAAACAGAAGTACGAAGTATATCCTCGAGAGTCTGAATAGTCCTCTCCGACTGCCCGTCTGTCTGGGGGTGATATGCGGTACTAAACTTGAGCTGGGTGCCCAAGCTAGCCTGCAAACTCCTCCAGAAGTTGGATACCAAGCGACTATCCTGATCCAAGACGATGCTCATAGGAACTCCATGCAATCTGACTATCTTCCATACATACATATCCGTGAGCTTCTCCGTAGACGTACCCAATTTGAATTGAAATAAGTGGGCCGATTTGTTCAACCTGTCAACGATGACCCAAATCGTGTCTTTACCTCCTTGAGAGCGTGGAAGCCCTGATACAAATTCCATTATCACATGCCCTCATTTCTACTCTAGAATGGGTAAAGGCTGAAGCAATCCACCTGGCCTCTGCCTCTCCGCCTTTACTTGCTGGCATACCAGACATCTGGATACGAAGCTCGCCACCTTCCGCTTCATACCATACCACCAAACATGCTCTCTCATGTCTCTATACATTTTGTTGGCTCCTGGATGCATAGAGTACTGGGATCGATGTGCTTCCTGAAGAAACTTCTCACGCAATGCTCCACTCGGTACACACAATCTGGTACCATGCCACAATGATCCATCCTCTGTAATGGTGAAGTCCTCTGCTAATCCCATCTGAACATGCGCTCTGATAACCCTCAGAGACTCATCCTCGTACTGTGCAGCTCTGATATGGTATATCAACTCTGACTGTACCTATAGACCCCACATCTATGCCATAACTCCAGGACCCCACATCTATGCCATAACTCCAGGAACTAACACCTCAATACCCAAACTAACATGATCGGCCAATAAATATCTATCCCTCGTCAAGTACATAGCCACTGGAAACCTGCTCAAGGCATCAGCGACTACGTTGGCCTTCCCTGGATGGTACTGCAAGGATATGTCGAAATTCTTCATCAACTCCAACCATCGCCACTGCCTCATGTTCAGATCATTTTGTGTAAACACATACTTCAAGCTCTTATGGTCTGTGAAGATCTCCACATGCTCCCCGTACAAGTAGTATTTCCATAGCTTTAGAGCAAAAATAACTGCTGCCAACTCCAAATTATGGGTAGGGTAATTTTTCTCATGAGGACGTAATTGCCTGGAATCATAGGCAATCACCTTTCCGTTCTACTGCAACACACATCCCAAACCCTTACTCGAAGCATCACTGTATATGGAAAATTCTCCTGTCCCCGATGGCAACATCAATACTGGAGCTATAGTCAACCTCTTCTTCAGCTCCTCAAATACGGCCTGACACTCCTCCATCTAGACGAATTCTATGTCCTTCCGGGTTAGCCTAGTCATCGGCTCTGTAATTCTGGACAAGTCCTAAACAAATCTCTGGTAATACCTCGCTAATCCCAGAAAGCTCCTGATCTTCGCCACTGAAGTCAGGGTAGACCATGACTCAACTGCTGATATTTTCTTTGGATCCACTGAGATCCCATCTCCTGTCACCACATGCCTGAAGAATTCAACCTTATTAAGAAAGAACTCATACTTCGAAAGCTTGCCATACAGCTTGTCCTTCTTGAGGGTCTCCAGAACTATTCTCAGATGTTTCTCATGCTCCTCTGGGGTTTTCGAATATATCAATATATCATCAATAAATACCACCATAAACTGATCCAGATACTGGTGAAACACCTTGTTCATCAGGTTCATGAATACTGTCAGGGCATTAGTCAATCCAAATGGCATCACTAAGAACTCAAACTGCCCATACCAAGTTCTGAAGGTTATCTTCAGAATATCTTCCTTCTTCACTTTCACCTGGTGGTACCCCGACCTCAAGTCTATCTTTGAAAATACCTTCGCCCCGCTCAGCTGATGGAAGAGATCGTTAATTCACGATAATGGATATTTGTTCTTGATAGTTAGGTTATTTAGAGCCCTGTAGTTGATACACATGCATACCGACCCATCCTTCTTTGGTACAAATAATACCGGAGTACCCTATGATGACGAACTAGACCTGATAAAGCCCTTGTCCTGTAATTCATCCACCTGCTTCTTCAATTCAGCCAGTTCGCTGTTGTTGACTTTATAGATGTGATAAGATATTGGCTGTGCGCCTGGCACCAAGTCTATAGAGAGCTCCACATCTCTGTCTGGCAACAAGCCCGATAACTCCTTTGGGAAAACATCCATATACTTCGTAAACAAAGGATGTGGCAACTTCTTGTCTGCTACCATCGCTCCACAAAAGGTATCCTCACTCTGCGTTGTTGCTCCTCTGGCGATCTCAAACTCTGGCTCTCTTGGCGGTCTGAATAATACTCTGCCTCTATGACAATCTATATTAGCATGGTGCCTACTCAACCAATCCATCCCGAGTACTAAATTATATCTTGGAAGTGGCATTATGAGTAGACAAACGCTCAACTCTCAGCCTCCCAATGAAACTCTTCGATCCTTGCAACCATCCGGAATCAAATAAAGCATATGATGGAAAAGAATCAAGTAAGACTAAACATGCTATAACATCTCCGACCGGCTCTGCCTACTCAATGGTCAGGGCAAAAGCTCACCCCTACTGTGCACCTCTCTGCAGCTGCTGCTGCTGTGCGAACCTCTGCTAATATGGCGGCAAAGGAGGTCCTCTCTGCTGTCCCGCTGGGTGTCTCGCGAGTATTCTCTGAATCAGGGCTATGTCCTGAGCTGTACGAGCTAACGTCTTGGGACAATCCCTCAACTAGTGATCTACTGAGTCACAAAACAAATATTGACCAAGCCTCTTCTTGCAAACATTCCAACAATGCCCTGACTTCTTACAGAAGGGAAAAATATGAGCTGGCTGGGCTGGCCTATGCATCTGGTGTATCTGCTATACTGGTGCTCTGATATGGGCAGGGAACTGCTGTCTATGTGGCTGGAAATGGGGCATCTTGGCTAGATCCGTACTGCTGCTACCACCAAAGATATCTCGGTCCCTCTTGGGCCTCAAACTTAGGTCTTTCTTGAACTTGCGGGCCTCCCTCAAGATATCTGTGTACGTCCCATGGCTAGAGGAAATGAGAGCCCTCACCTCCCAATTCAGGACCTCTCTGAATCTACTACCCGGATTTCAGGATCCCTTACCATGTAGTCTGCATATCTGCCCAGTCTGTCGAACTCTGCAACATACTCCTCTACCGATATGCTCCCCTGGTGAAGGTTCTGAAACTATCACTCCAAATCAAGTCTCTCGGTGGACGGGAAGAACTTCTTTTTGAACAAGTCCTTGAACCCATCTCATGTCAGTCCCGAATCGGCAATCTGTGGCTTATTTCGGAACCAAGTACTAGCGATGTCCATCATCTGTAGTCCCACTGCCTCCACCTTCAGATCTTCTGCAAGGCAGGATAAGGGCATGATGCGCTCCATGTTCTCCAACCAGTCATCTGCATACATAATGCCCTCTGTCCCCTTGAAGGGACGGGGATCCAACTTCTTGATGTTCTGTATAGTACCAGGCCTGGGTTGTACCTCTTGTGGCTGTGGTGGCACTGTCCTCTCCAGCGCGGTAATGGCCACCTGGTGGGCATTCTCAATGCCTTATCTCATCACATCAGTCTGGCTGTGTTGTGCCTCAGCCTGGGCCCTCTGGGCCTCCATCATTTGCTGGAATAGTGTGAATAGCTGGGTAACATTAACTGGCACTGGCGACGGAGGTGAAAGTCCCTCAGAAATAGCTAGGACTGCCCTTCGAACTGGGGGAAAAGCACCCCCAAAGGCGACCGCTGAGACCCCAACCTGAACCGGTGAGGCGACCCTCTCAATTGGGGTAGAAACATTAGTAGCTGCTGCCCTCTCCGCAGCAAGCCAAAAAGTAGTCGAGGAAGCCGCCACTGCTCCCGAGCGAAAGAATCTAATCTTCGGAGGCATTCTAAAGACAGATTGAAACAAAGAAGTCAATACTGCGTAAGATATGATATCATCAAAGAAGGACAGTAATATTTTAAAGAATCAATATTCAGAATGATAAATGTTGCAAAATCGATAAATTAGAATATTTTCTAGTTGTGATTAAGTATACTCGCATCCTAGATCCTAAATCCTAAAGCAGGCTCGTATCAGTACTTTAGGTAGCACTACTACGATATCGCACTAGTTGCAACCTCGATGACCTGCATAGACCACCACTAAAAACGTGTCATGACCCGTATCCGGTGTAAGGGTACGAGTTCGTGGGTACGTCCAGCCTGCGTCGTAACATCGACGGTAGAACACTGTCTAAGGCAATATAACTATCTAAACATCTCACACAATATAATTAAGAGTACCTGTCATTCTGTCTCAACTCCAAATAGAGGAACAATATAATAGTGCAATATTGGTAAACAATACTCAATCACAATATCAAACTAAGGAGGATAAAAGTACGATATGGAATAAAAGAGAAGTAGGAGTCACACAATATCCTCAAGTACTATAAGTCTAGGCTCAACAACTCTCCAAAACAATATATATACATGCCATAAGTCCAAAATAAGACAAGTATAAGTCCAAAACTATATAACTAGGCCTTCTCGGTCACTGGTACTATGTCCTCCTGCTCTAGGGGAGTCTCCTCTAGTGGCTCACAATCCTGCGGGCCATAATAAGTGGGAGACAGCTCCGCTAGCCAATCATCTAAAAAATATATCCAATCAAGAAAGGAGCGAAGTACAAAACTCATAAAGCAACTCCAAATACATGGTAAAGCATATATGATGAGTAATAGAAAAAGATACAAGATGCACAAGTATTAAGAAATAGAAAATATAGGTGAGAACAGGCAAATAATCACAATAAGGAACTGGAAAGTAATTACTGGTAATATAAAAATAAACTACAAGTAGAAGAACATGAATACTAGCTATGTAGTTTAGAGCGCAAGTTCGTTATGTGATCGGCTTAGGTTGCACATGAGGTAAATAGGTAACTTGATTATACATGAGGTGTATAATCGACATACACATGAGATAAATAGGGCTTGATTACATAACCAACTTGTACTCCCCCTCCCCAACCAATACTCATGGATCCAATCACGACACATTATGCACATGAATACGGTATAGTCATACTAGCACGCGAAATAGTGGATGTACATGAAGCACATGAAAATAAATATCTGATGCAAACGATAAAATATATGTGTAAGAAGTATGCGCTGAACACGGTAAGGGATAACATCTCCTGACGGGATCTATATAATACAAGTCTGTGTGTGTCAGTATCAAGTACGCATTTCTAGAACAAGTAATATATATACTATCATGAAATAAAAACTAACAGAGAGATTTACTCGCTTGTGGTCCTGAGCAAAAGGGGTAACTCGGTGTCCGAGCTGGTGTTACACAACCCTATAGAGGAATATCAAGTCAATTTGGGTATAATAAAGGTGGAATGAGTTAAAATACACTAAGGTATGCTTCTAGGTCCATTTCTAAGTCGTTTGGTCTATAATGGTTACCAATTTCTATATACTAATTGTACTCGGTCTCACCTTAGTTATTAACTTAACTTAATACTAAACTGACTGACTTAAAAACTGACAAAAGTAATTACACTAACTGAATTAACTTGCTAACATATAGCTGATACTATTGATACTAATCTATAACGTAACTAACTAATTAACTGCTATCTAACTAATTTATACTATAAATATTAGATGACTGCTAAGTATTAACTGATACTAATAAACTAACTGGCATAGCTAACTAACTAGTTAATATCTGTACTAATTGACCCACAGTCACCTGATGCATTCCTACTGCAACCACACTACATTGCTGTGCAGATTTTGCACATGAACCCAACCTTAACCCCATTCAGAGCAATGCTCAACTCCTTCACCAATTGCAGTACCACACAAGTCTTACTGCTACCTGGGCTGCCACTTATATGCACAGCTAAGAATGTGGACTGCACTTAGTACAGTTTTCCCCTCTCCAGAGTCGCACTGCTCTTCACCTCACAATACCCTCACCTACTTGATATCAGGCCATATACCCTCTACTACCAATACACAGTTCACTAACACATTTTAGTGTATAACTATTACACACACTCAGGTACAAATGTCACTTGAGATTAACATTGAACTCTCCACACCATAGACCAATCTCACATTCCCTTCACAACACTAACACAGAAATGCTCCTAAGCTAAACTACCTGTTACAATAATTGACAGTGCACACAGTGCACTGTCACGCTTACTATCTATGCTATGAGCCGCTCACTACTAAGTCTGAACTTAATCCCCCTCTCCATCACATTTCCTCAATTCTATATTCATACATTCACTGCCATGCCCACACAGTGCCATATTAGTGTACACTGATTCTGAAGATCAACTCACACACACAGAGGAGTCTCCTTAAAACCACAGTGGCCTTCACATAGTTGCTGCTCTTACCTCATCTAGGTATCTCCCATGCTGACATATACTAGACACACATAACCACCCACAACAACAATATCAACCATATACATTCACTCTATACTGTAAAACTTTTACCTCACTGTGTACAACAGAAAACACACACACACACACACACACACACACACACACACACACACACACACACTTATGTATCTACACCCTCACAGTCACATCCTTATATATCCAAATGGAATTATAAATATATTATTATAGCTATATACACCCTAATATATATATATATATATATATATATATATATATATATATATATATATATATATATATATATATATATATATATATATATATATATATACTTGCTATCATCCTTACATATATCTATATAACACATTGAGGCATTTAATTAAACACTTAGAGTGTCAAAATAGAGTATCCTTGATACACAACCAATTGAAAGGCTAAAACCTACAATACTTCGTGATATCCATTTCTTCCTCTCAAATATATCAATAACAATTATTAAAATGAACTACAATAGGCATTAAGGGAAATTGTACAAAATACACAAAATAGAGCTCCGTATCACACGGTATCACACTGTATCATGATACGGCCAACTCGTGTCCACTTGTGGACACGTAGCTAGTATCATAACCCGATCTATGTCCAATTGGACTAAATTGGTCTCATGACACACAATTGATGTGTTAACCCCATAATTCTTCTAAAATTTATACAAAAACCTATATATAAGTCACATTTGGAGTCCAATTTGCCTAAAAATTGTTCCTATGGGTAGCCCTATGCCATGGGGGTATTCCTAAGAGTCAAATGCATGATTTATAAGCTACAATATAGGTAAATTCAGATCTATACCTATTAGAAGATTATTTTCTAATAAATTTCTCACACAGACACGATCCAGACACGATCTCTCCACCGATGCTCTTCCTCCTTGTGCTCCTTGCTTCTCCAAGCTCCAAGTGATCTTCTATTGATGGAATTGAGAGAAAAATGAAGGATAATTGGATGAATTGGGGAAAGGAATGGAATGAATTGAGGATCTAATAAATTAGGGATCTCAAAATGGAAGCAAATAAAGAGGAGAGAGAGAGAGAGAGAGAGAGAGAGATGGGAGGCTCTCTTTTAGTGGCCGGCCCCTTGCCTCCTCTCCAAGTCACTTGGCAAAGTCCAAATTGTCCTCCATTAATGCTATGGAGGTTCTAATTAGGAAGGGGGTGAATTATGAAGGTTTTTAACTAATTTTAATTAGCCTATTCCTCTTAATTAACTAGAGAGAATGGGTCTAACTTGGGCTTATTCTAATGGGCTCAAATATTGTCATAACAACTATAATTGGGTCTACTATTATCAAGTCTAAGTAATAGGATAGTCCACTAACTAATATATAAATATTACAAGTCACATATAATTATATATCATACAAACAAATAAATAATTAATACAAGCATCAATTAAATATTTATAGCATCCTAAAATTGATATTTATTCAAAAAAAAAATATCCATGCCAAAATATCAAACTACCCTTAGTTGGAAAAGTGAGGGTGACAATCGCTGAGGTGTACAGGCAGGCCACAAACACCGGATGGATGCTCGAGAGATATTCGATAGGAGGTAGATCATCGAAAACTTATCTTTGAGGGGCTTCGAGATACTTTGAGGGATATAGAGGATTTGGTTCATCGAGACAAAGTTACGAATGGAGATGAGTCAAAGATTGAGGGTCAGTCTGTCGGTCCCATGACAGCTGGTCGATCTCCAAGTGGGGGTTGCTTCACGGATCCAGTTTTGGCGACGAGTGGTTTGCCAAAGCTTCATAGAGCGACATTGGTTTTAGCAGTTCAAGGCCTATGAGGAGATCAAGTTTTGCAGCAAACTCAATCTAAGGCAGGAGCATCATCATTCACACAGTTCAGGGGAAGCTGTGGGTCATCGATGGCATACACAGTGTATGATGTTCTGCTCGAGGACGTATGTGTATGAGGGAGCTTCAGGTTTGGACATGAAGGTGGGCAGATTCAGGAGTCCGAATCTCGGAAGAATCGTACCGACCACTTGGTTGGGCCAGCCAAGGGTGAAGAATCTCGTCGGAACGTTAACACGTTCCGGTGGAAGAAGGAAGTCGGGTACATGTAGCTAAGACACACGGTGAGGCTGATCGTCAGGGACTTCGGTCTTGGTCGTGTCATCGATATCGGCAGAATCCCAGTAGTGCATGAGGTGCTACGCATGGCAGCTAGCATCGACGTGATGGTCGAGGAGCTGGAAATGACGAAAGATGTAAAGCTACTCAGGGGATCGAAGATCAGTAGAATAGGGGAGCAGGATTTCTGTCGCGGGATGACATGCATGGAGTCCAGTTGAGGAGCCATGGATCCAACACCTCTCATCAGACTGGAGAGAAAGATTTTTGGGAATCAAGTCTGCTGAAGGAGGGTAGATTTTGGTCTGAACTCGATCCTTGTCCGAGTTCAGGCCGAACTCGGTGTGGTGTTCCGAACCTTCGAACCGAACTCGGTCCGAGTTCGGTGTCGGCGGCGGCTGCTCGAGTTTTGAAGTTTTTATGTTATATTTTGGACCGTTTGATGCTAGTGGACGGCTGGATCTTATGGTTGGCTATTTTTAGGGTTTTCTAACACTAAAATAGGTTTCTCATCCTATAAATAGGGAGGAGGGTGGAGGCACAAAGGAGAAGCACAAATTGAAGATTTAGGGTGTTCGTCTACAGAAAATCTAAGAGAAATTTTTTGCTTTGCTCTTAGGACTTCACCATCCAAGACAGAAGGAAGAAGGAGATCTAATCGATGAGTCATCAACTTCGGTTAGGGAGATTGCTACGGGATGGTGAGTGATTTTAATTATAATCTTCTACTTTTCTTCTTGAGTGTAGTGAGGAGGTTTAACCTATTAGGGCAATGGGTTTCAATATTAGTTTTGCAATCTTATAATTTTGTCTGAGTTATAAATGTTAGGATTTGTCCAGGTGTCGTAGTCACCATCATATACTTGTCTTCATTTGTGCTTGGTGTTCGTAGATTGGTTGGTCATCTCAGTTGGGTTTGCAAAACGCTTCCACGATGCGCCCAACACATGGTATCAGAGCGTACATGTTCCCAATAGTTGAGACCTAGATTGTTAAGACCTACTCCAATGGCGGCAAATATGATAACGGTGGAAGGGACCGACGGTTACCTCATCTACCCAATCCAATTTGGGTTGGGTTGTGTCCAGACTTTTGGGTTTGGATCTTATTTTTATTTATGTGAGGAATTTTTTTGGGTACTTAAGACCTACTCCAATGGGTGCTCTCTTCTTTAAAACAAAAATTCCATAATAGAGCCTATGCATTAGGGGGAAAAAATTAGGCTTAATTGCAATTTGATACTCTTAATTATTATAAATGTTCAACTTAATACCCTCAATGTTGATATGTACTAACTTAATACTCTCCATAAATTAATATTTTCAACTTTGTATCCTCCGTCTCTCCACCGTTAATTTTTCTGTTAAAAAATAAAATAAAAAACAAAATTCATAAACTACTCCCCTCTTCATCCCCCTCACCCCCACCCCTCAGACCACTGCCACCCCCCCCCCCCGTCCCGACGACAGCTCCGCCGTCGATGGCGGGCCCTCCCCGAGCGACACCCTCCCATATTTGCCACGCCCCTCCCCCCGGTCGAGCGCGTCCCCGTCTTCCCACGAGCGCGTCCCGGCCCTCCCCCGCCAGCGCGCCCATGCCGGGCCCTCCCCGAGCGACAACAACCTCCCTCCTTGCCACGCCTCCCCTCCCCCGCCGTCCCCGTCCTCATCCAGCGCTTCTTCCCCTACCCTCGCTCCGCGCGTCCCTGCCCTTCGCGTGCCACCGCCCTCCCCGAGCTCACCCCCTCTCCGTCGTGTCCCATCACACCGGCGGCTGCTCACTGCTGCGTCTGCTGCAGTTGCTGGCTGCTGTGTTGTGCACCCCCCCCCCCTCGGCTGCCGACATCGGAGAAATTAAGGGGGTGCGCCGGAGAAAGAGGGGGGAGGGGGGGCTGCCGGAGAGAGGAGGGGGGAGGAGAGAAAGGGGAGGGTATTTATGTCATTTTATTTTTTCAGTTAACATTGTTAGGAGAGAAAATTGGAGGAGGGTATTAAGTTGATGGCTATAAAAGTTGAGGATATCAAGTTGAATATTTGGTATAGTTGAGGGTATCAAGTTATAATTTAGCCAAAAGTATATTTATAATAGAGTTTCTATCTAAAGTTCTATCTTAAATAACAAAATATAATTAAAAATAAAAGAACTACGAAATTTTACATGTAAATTTCTTATAAAGTTATTTTATGTCTGTGGCATATGAGAATGGTCCCACAATATTTTTTTATAGTTTAATTTCTATATGTATGAATAAAAGAGAGATGAAAGACGAGAAAGAGAAACAAATTTTGATTGGTGTGTATTTTTTATAATTATGACACAATACTAGACGATGGATTGATGATGCCTACATCCGTAGCCAAGTAAAATATATAACATCCAGGCGTAGCTGGACCGTCGCATAATCTTTCAGCATTGTTCTCGCGGTTAGCCGTGTAATCTGATAACATCTCGACGATGACCGTACGATGTGTATGTAATTAAAATCTAAAATATACAATGTTGGACGGTTGATTGATGCAACACGGTCACTATCAAGCGATGTATGTCGTCCTCGTCAACTTTTCATTGCTTATTTGCAGTATTTTAGTAGTGCACTGAAGAAAAATATATTTGACCATACCTTTGAAGAAAATTGACTTTAATCTTTGACCATATCTTTGAAGAACAACAAATTTTTGACAAGGTGGAGATATGAAAATACATATATTTGACCATATTTTTAAAAAAGATTGACTTTAATTTTTGACAAAATCTTTGACAAAAAAATATATTTATGAAAATTTAATATAGATTTATTTTTGCTGTGTGTCAACAGGCCCTCATGTGAAAGAACATTTAATTGTAGCAGGTCAATCTTCTTGGGATGAATAGTAATTTATTTTTATTTGTTTTGCGAATGTGTGATGGATATTGGTTCGAGGGAAGGTAGGATCTAATTTGTTGGCTAATATGCTTATCAATTATAATATATATATATTAAACTTAGTAAGATAAAGAAGATATAATCACGAATAAATTCACTAATGTTCGACCTCATTTTAATGGAGTATCTTTTGTTACTGGCGGAGCATAAACTAGAAGAAGATTGATCAAAAACAGCAGGCATGGTTGAGAGAATACAATAGGTAATTATAACTATTATTCACTTTCATTTTATTGGAATAACCAAACAAAAGAACTAATATAAGATCTACTTTTAACTATCACCAAAATAACGAATTTCACATTTCTCGACTTTCAACTTTCATAATTCAATTATTCAAACCAGCATACAAAAGTCAAAATTTATACATACACAATAAATTATAATTTTAATACTTTTATAGCTTCTTACACAACGCAAACCAAACATGTTCTAACAAAAACCACCATCTAAACGAAGAAATAACATCACACTAACACTATTTTAACGTGTGCATTACTAAAAAAATTATATATGAATAAACGGCTTCAACAAGCACAGAGAGATAATGTAATCTGCAAATAAGTCAACTTACGCCCTCCTTCAAAGTCGCATACGCAAATTTGATTCAATTTCTTAACACACACGACACCTCCAATTCATAAACAACCATTAAAGCACTAAGTATTCCAACATTTATTTAGGCCACAGCATCTTGAACGGGTACAACATATGCATAATACATATCGAAAATAATATTTGACCCGGAGAATACGACAGCGGATTACGTGTCAGCTTTTTATTTACTTTCCATTTTACAGATATTCACCTCCGAAAAATTAATTAACGAATAACTTACACGTCGTCCGAGGTCACATTATACAGTCAGTGACTGCGGGTCAAATAACAACGTCCAATACATATATCATCACCTACGTAACCACCAAATAGGTCCGTTCCTTAGCGGGTCATGCCTCCCTGCACCGGCGGCCGCTTTATCGTCCCGCCCCGCCTCTCCATGTTCCCGTGCCACCCGACGTTCATGTCGAACCCGCTCCCTTTGAGCTCCCTGTACTCCTGGCACAGCGCGCAACGCTCGCAGCAGCAGTGGATGAGGCAGTCGTTGCCGGGGCTCCCCTCCAGCCCGTACTGCCTCCGCATCTTGGTCCGGTAGATGCTCGAGTACACGCAATGGCCCCCGTTCAGCACCAGCATTATCGCGTACAGAGATCCACTCTCACCGCAAGCTGCAATAACAAAACAATATATTTTTTTTTAATCTGTGATCTAACAGCTCGAACTTTTAGATAGGTAAATATAAATGAATTATTCGTTGTAAGACTTACAAGAAGATCCGTTATCGACGATCTCAGCAACCTGGCCGAAAGTTATACAGGGACACCAACAGGTCGTGCAACAGTTGCCACAATCATCGGTGCAGTCGCAGAGGCCGGTGAACCATTTGAGGGGCTTCTGGTAATGGATGCCAGTGGCGCCGGGGTCCAAGGGGGGATAGAATTGGTCGGTCGAGCGCACGGCGAAGCCGGTCGTGAACGGAGGCGGTTGCGCGTAGGAGCCTACTTGGTGATATATGGGAGTCCCCTCTTGCCGCGGAGGAGGAGGAGGGGGCGGGTACGGTTCAACCCTGGAGTTCATTGCATCGAGAGGATATTTGGGACGGAGAACGGGAAGATGAGTGTGGTTACTTATATATTAGTTGAGTGCTAGGTCTTGGTCGTCGGTTCAACACTTGCTATGCAATGTACTAAAACAAAAGTTCCACCTGTTCACTTTGTCACCAAGTAACTCCGATATATTATCACTAAACTAAGTTCACCAGAAACAAAGCATTTTTGTCTCTCTTAATCATTTTATTTTTTTAGATGTCCGACGGCATATGCATGAGATTTTATGCATATTGTATTGTATATTATTTGGATTCACTGTTTTACATTTTTTTTGTGGTTTAATTTTGAAATCATAAGTCTAATCAGAGAGATTACACCTTTTCTCTCCATCAAAATTGTTCTAGATGTCAGTATTAATTTGAAGTTTAATTCAAATGTGGGGTTGTTGCTAGAAAAATATACCTATATATATAGGTGCTTGAGTTAAACTTCAGTTTTGGAACTTGGGCCGTGGGCTTTTTGATTAATTTGTTTTTCTTAATTGTTTTTAAATTTCTGAACAGATGTGACCGTTCAACTTGTGTCTGTTGATTATGAACAGACATGTCTGTTCCACGTGTCTGTCGATTAACAGAGATGGTCAATAGACATGTCCTTTAATTGTTAGTGTATTTGTACAGCTTTTATAAAAGAAACAAGATATAGAAAAATAGAAATTACTAAGTCATGATTGAAAAAAAAAAAAAACTTTCTAAGAGCATTCGAAAATTTGATGTGCAAATTTATAGAAACAATACACAGTTGAATGCTAGAACAGAACATTCAAAGTCTTCAGCTTCTAGTGAAGGGGGTGAAATTTTTGTTTAAGCTCAAGCATAACAAGTCCATGTGTTCAAACATCTTTAAATTGGTACTTAATACTACGTATTCATTTATATTTGTTAAGAATATTAGTGGATATTTAGTCCCACATATAGTAGAATAATAGAAAGAGGAGTTAGCCTCTCATATATATATATATATATATATATATATATATATATATATATATATATATATATATATGTAGTTTCACACATCAAAAAAATTAAGTCAAGTATTAAATCAAGTTTCTATTTGGTATCAGAGCCAAATCATTCCACCCTTCTCCAAACCCTAATCTTAACCCTCTCACAGCCGCCTCCCCTCTTTCTTTTTTCGTTGGCCCCGACGACCGCATGGCCGTGCGCCACAGCACCGCCGGACTACCCCGCCGCCAGTAGCCCCCGCTGGCCCAGGCGACCGCCTGGCCGTGATCCGCAGCGCCGCCAGCCTGCCCCTCCGCCGTGGTTTATGCTGCTGCTGTCACTACTGTTGTCGCGATTGCTGCTATTGCCGCTGCGATCCTGGCGACCTCCGACCCTGACGATCTTCTTTTTCGTCTTCTCTACTGCAAGTTACTCGGTTCTGTCCATATGTAACTGCGGTTGCACGGAAGACCGAAAATTTTACTTTTCTGATTATTGTTTTGTAGCAGTAAGTTGTAATCAGAATATTAATTATGCTGTTGCTTGTTGGATCGAGGTATATCAGTGAGGGAACTCTTGTGTGAACTCCTGTTCTCGACTATAACTGTCGGTTCCTTCTTCTTGTCAGGTCATGCGACCTCGGATCGAAGCCGTACACGGGACGTGAGCAGCGACTCTCAGGGACACCGCTGCTGTTGAAAGAGGAACAATGGAAGTGGAGAAGACGGCGATCAAATGTGGAGATAATCTAGATCTGCCACCTTCTTGCCGATCTTACTAATGGAAGATGACAAGAAGAAGACGATGGAGACGATCTACGGCAAGCTGACGACCTAAGAGATGGAGGTTTTGGTGGACGATCTCTTCTCCAAGAGGCTGACCGAGACTAGCTCCCATGGTGCATACGCAGATGTGGATCCTTCACCATACAAAATTAAAAAGTTAAAAAAACTGGGGATAAATTTGGAGGGTACTTTCAACTACTTGAAGTGGTCGCGTCAGGCGATACATACTCTAAAGGCAAGATGTTTGGTGGGCTACGTGAATGGCCAAACCAAGGCATCTGAAGATCATTCCTCACAGGAATTTGTTATGTGGGAGATCGTTAATAATGTTGTTGCTAGATGGTTGACAGCCTCATTGACCGACCAAGTGTCGGACAATATGGAAGTAATGGAGGGTGCTGGTAAAATTTGGATGACGCTGATAAATATGTACTCAGGGTCAGAAAATCCTATGAGAATTTTCCAACTACAAGATGAACTTGATAAGGTGGTCCAAGAATATCACATCATCTCTGAGTATTCGGCTCTGCTGAAGAAGTATTGGTCAGATCTCGACCACTATTACCCCACCGGCATGGAAGATGAGCAAGTAGAACCGACATTTGAAAATATTATAAGAAGTTCATGGAGTATGTTTTGCGACAGAGGATGATAAAGTTCCTGAAGGAACTCAACCCAGTATTCGAGTAGAGGAGGAATATCCTACTTGCTCAATCCAGGCTACCATCACTGGATGAGGCCATAGGTACAATGGCACAAGAAGAGGCACGATGGAAGCAGATGCCTTGCACCACTAGCTCTTTGTAGAAAAAATTAGCTCTAGCAGTTTTTAACCCAAATCCTTCCGGAGAAGGAGGGTGCTACAACTGTGGAGACCTTAGACACTTCATCAGATTCTGTACGAAACTTCTGAGAGGCCAGTCCAGCGGCAGCAGATGCAACCATGGAGGGCATAGTGGTGGCAGAGGAGGCTATGCTGGTAGCAAAAATAATCATTCCGGAGGACATAAGACAAACCTGGCAGAAGAGAAAAGTGAGAGCCAGTCACCCGATATGACCCCTAGTGAGAGAAAAATGTTAGAGAAATAGAGAAGCATGAAGCTTGAAACCAGCGACAGTCGAGCCAACACCTTTGGAAAATTAACTCCAACCACCTCCGGGGGTAACATCACCCACTATATCCATACAAGAACATGTATACCTTCTCATGCCCTGGTATCTATCCATAAACCATGTTGGATAATTGACTCTAGGGTATCCCACCATCTCACGGGTGCCCATGATGAGTTCCAAGATTACACTTACCTAACGACGCCTGAAAGTATTCAGACTGCTGATGGTACGCCTAGACCCATTATGGGTAAAGGCACAGTTGAATGCACCCTTCCATAACCCTTACTGATGTCTTACATGCTCCATATTTTTTATTAATCTATTGTCCATTAGTGTCATTATTTTTCAATTTAATTGTGTTATTTCCTTTGAGATTCCTAAGATAATTTTTAGAAGAAGAAAACGGAAAGACGGTTGGGGACTGACACTTGGCATAAGGGGCTATGGTACTTGGACAGGGGTGGGCTGGACGTTGCATTAACATCACTGGTGGAAGAAGAACAACCGGAGAAGCCAGGAAGAACAGTGAAAGAAGAATTATTACTTCAACATCACCGTATGAGACACTCTTCATTCAGTCTACTGAGTCGGATGTATCCATCTATGTATCAAAAGGCTAAAAATAAAAGTTGGTTTGTGATACTTGTGAGCTTGGAAAATATACCATAAGCTCTTATGTGAGTTCTAGAAATAGAAGTTTAACTACTTTTGATATGATACACTCTGATGTGTGGGGACCTTGTCCTACAACTGGAGTTAATAGTTTTAAATAGTTTATCACCTTTATTGACTGCTACACTCGTGTCACCTGGGTATACCTAATGAAGAGTAAGAGTGATATTTTGTATATTTTTAAGAATTTTATCATAGGGTTACAACACAGTACAGTGCTAAATTGAAGATTTTAAGATCTGACAATATGACAGAATAAACCAACAAGACTATTGAAGAGTACTTATCAGCCCATGGGATATAGCATCAAACTTCGTGTGCCTATACACCATCACAGAATGGCGTGGTAGAGCGAAAGAACAGACACCTGTTGGAAGTAGCACGGTTAATGATGTTTGCCATGAATATTCCTAAACACTTGTGGGGGCATGCCTTGTTGACGGCTGCATATATAATCAACATGATGCCCTCTCAGGTATTAGGATGGAAGACACCGTTTGAGATGCTTACAGGAGAGAATAAGTACATTGTTCCCCCAAAGGTATTTGGATGTGTATGTTTTGTGAAAGATAACATACCTGCGGTAGAAAAGTTGGACCCTCGGGCAGTAAAGTGCATCTTTGTTGGCTACTCAGGGACTCTGTCACTACCATATTTCTAAGATAGGGACATTTTTGTCATTTGTAATAGTTGTATATATATTGTTTATAATTTATATAATGTGTATGGTATATATATTATTGCTATTGATAATATGGGTTAGTGGGCTAGACTTGATGTGACCATCAGACTCAACCTTAGACTTGTCATTTTGGACCAACTATTCATTTTCCTTCATTAATTAGAAGCTAGTTAAATCCTTCATTAGAATATGAAAACCCTAATAATTAAACAACTCTTCATGACAACCATAGTGGGCATATTGGATATTAGGCATTAGCTAAACCTAGGTCACTTGGCCTGCCCTAAATAGGATAGGGGGGAGCGCCTCCCTCAAGCTTCATTTAATGTTCATAAAATCATAGATTGAGTTCTTCCCCAAACCACCCTCATTCCTCCACCAACTTTTAGAAAATCAAACCCAAATCTCTCTCATTTTTTTCATCTAAGAAGCCTAGAAGCTTAGGTTTCAATGAGCATTGGAGAAGAAGAAGCTTTCAAAAGGAATACTTGGTTTTGCATTAAAATCCAAGAGGTAAAATTCTAAAATCTTTCTTTTAAATTCTATTTTTATTATTTTTTGGACCATTAGGAGCCCATCCATGGTTTAGGAATGCCCACAAGGGGAGAGAATGACTCTCTATTGATTTTTATAGTATTTTTTTATGGTATTGTGTGCATATTTGGGGTTTTTGTATTCATGGGTGTATTTTTTCTCTTCTTCGTTATAACTAATCATAATAGTTATAAATAGATATATTTAATATGTATTTGTATTATTAATAGAGTATTGAAAATTTTGGCATGAGTGTATCATGAGTATCATATTGTGCACTCAAGGTGTTTGATTAAATGACCAAAAAAGGGTGTAATCTATTTAGAGTACTAATTTTATATGATATTCAATGCATATATATATATATATATATATATATATATATATATATATATATGTTATTTAAAGTGTTTGAGTGTGTACATCATTGTGTGTATGTATTGGTGTACACACAAGTGAGTGTATGCATGGTGACCCGTGACTATGTCTAGGAAGTGATATGCTGTAGTGGATGGGGAGATCTAGTATTAGCAGGGAGATGTCACAGAACAGTGAGCAGTTAAGGTAGAGGTGGGATGCAATATCGGGTACAATAATTCAGTTTGTGTATAGGTCTGTATCAGACTTGATACTCATAGGTAGCATGCGGTACTAGGTTATGTGCATAACCTAGCAGTATCAATAGAATGGGTGAGGGACATGCAGTTGATTTTAGTTTGCAATAGCAGTGGAGTTGAGGAGATTAGGAGCTGTAGCAGCAGTGTATCAGTACACTGTGTGCACTGATACATTGGAACATGTTGGCAGTAGTGGCAACATTGTTTGTGAGTGAGTGTGAGAGTGTAATCAAGTAGTTATTTAGTATCTTTTGTTGGAGGTTAAGGACAATGTGTTTAGGTTGTGGTGTTAGGTAAAGGAAGATTGGTAATTAAGAGAAATCAAGTCTGGAAACAGAGGAGTATATGATGTCTCTTGGGTTGTTATTGTTTCGACAACAAGTGATAAGGGTACAGTAGCTTGGGGTTGCCTTATTTGGGTTATATGTTACCAGTCATGAATAAGTAAGGTAGCTACTTGTAGCATTAAGAACATGGTAATTAATGTACATGTCCAAGATGAAATGGTTGGGAAGTTCATATATGTGCGCACTAGTGTAGGACTGATACACTTTAGTATCATGAGAGGGATGCTAGTGAGATAGGAAGTAGCAGTAGGAGAACAAGACCTGGGCTTGATGGGCAGTCTTGTACCTATTTTAGAGTATCGGTTAGAAGAGTGAGAGATGAGAGCCTGGTAAGGTGAAAGGGTCGGGTACATGCCAGGCAACTTAACACACAGCAGCAACTGCTGCCCAGTGTGTGAGACAGTGCACTTGAAGTGCACTGCAGGGAGACACAACAACTGCATCAAGTAGCCAAGGCAGCAATAGTAGCAGCTCAAGCATCAGTAGCAACAACAGTATCAGAGTTATAAACTGGAGGTATCCAGTTGACATTGTAGAGTGCATGGGGGTTCAAGTCTAGGCAGGTAGCATCAATGTATCAGTAAGTATTAGGATATATTTATGTATTAAAGTTGGGTAATTACTACTGCTGTTCGTTATGATGTTGAAGAATTATTCCTGTTGCAGTTACTGTAACTGTGACTGTTGTGCTTGGTTGTTATTGCTTGGAAATACAGAAAAATAAGTGAGGGGTAACTAAGTTTGGACAAGTGTGTTAGTATATTTGAATACTTGGCCTACGTGAGGGTGGGTAATGGGTAGTTTAGTGCCAGGTTACACATGTACCCATAGTTAACTAAAAGTAATTGGTTAGGTATCAAGCTATAGACTAGATTATGTTATATATATGATATCATAAGGCCTATTACTAGTATGGACTAGAAAATCTAGTATAACAAGACTTTGACATAGACTTAGCCTAGAAATTACATTTCGACCTAGTTAATCCCTTTTATCGTTCCAAACACAAATTTAACATTATTATTTGATATATAGGTCATTGTGATTCCATCTTGAATATAGATCCTCCTTCGTTGCTCAAGACCACATGCGAGTATATTATCTGATTGTTTTTATTATGTTGATCATTACTATGATTCTAATTGTAGTATATACTTGATTCAGACACAGCGGATACACATGCTAGTATCATAGATACCTATCATGAGGAGTCATGATTGGAATCCATCGTACTAGTTGGGGACGGAGAAATATTATCAAGTTATGTGATCATACCCCACCTTACATGCATCATAGCTTACCCCACACATCACGTAGGGTGTAGCCTGACTATTTACATTCTCCATAGCCTGTTATATATGATTAGCCTGACTTTTGCTCGCATCACAGCTAACCAGATAGTTAGCCTGACCTCATATGTATCATAGCTAATCATATATAACGAACTTGATCTAGTCCCAAGCTGATCACATAGTAAACTGATATTTTACAGTACTTAGCCAGTATTTTTATTCTTGCTCCAGTACATTCATTTTTAGCATTCACATATATATGTTCACTACTAGTTATTCTATATGATGATTACATATCTTCGTAGTCTTTCTTACATTCGAGTATTTTATTACATCATGTATACTTCTTACTCACTGCTTTATAGTTTTTATCAATATAATTGGAATCGCTGTTAGTGTTTGTGCTTCGCTCCAATCTTGACATGTTGACAGGTTTAATATCATTGGAGTTGAGACATGTTGACAGGTTTAATATCGTTGATAGATAGCTATGTTGGACCTAGACAATATTCTACCGTCGATGCTGCGGCGTAGGCTGGACGTACCCATGACTCATGTCCAATTTTTGGGTACGGGTCGTGACAGACTCAGAAGGTATACTCTTGTTGGAGTCCGGTGGAGAAAAGGCTCTTTGTAAGCATGAACGTTACATTCAGAGAGATGGAACCATACTACCACAATGGTTCAGGTAAAAACTCCATATTTGGTGATACACCTAACACATGAAGTGTTAGGAGTGAGGGAGAGATGGGCCTAAGTGTGATTGTTGGATTAGTTTTATATCCAATGATGGAAGCTGGTACAAGAAAACAAGAGAGAAATAGCGAGGGTAAAAAAAGTGATGAGGATGCACATAATCAGGAGGAATAAAGTGGTGACAATCAGGAGGAAGAAAGCGATGTTCCGGTGCTGTCACACCCCAGTCCTAAAATATACAGGACTAGGCCACGTGGCAATGGCCAGCTACGTATCCAAGTAGGCTCCAGTCTAACTTGAATACGTATAAGCTGTCCTAGAATTGTGTAACTATCTCTATATCATATTTATATCTCAATCCACAGGACAAGGACATAAAAAGGGGAAATATGAGTACTAGTTTGTAGCCTAATAACTATACTTGTCCGAATAGACTCGAAAAAAATAAATGAGTCTACAAATACTAGACTATAATAGCAAAAAATAAAAAATACGAACAAAATAGATAAACCACGGAAGACATGATATAAGTACCTAATCTCAATACCTGTATAACTGGAAGATACTCATCTGCAGCTCCAGAAGAACTCGTCGATAATCAACACCGCAAATCTGGAAGGGAACCAGGTCCTCAGAGGGGCGTAACAAGATACATAGAAATATGCCACTAATGAATAAGAAAATATTACAATAAATAAGGGTGTACCAGACTAAGTGTACATGCAATGGGGACTACGTTCGACGCATGAGCTGTAGGCCAAATGGGATCGGCATAATTTTCTGAGAGAAACAGAGGTCTACTACAGCATAGTGTCGTGGACGCTAGAGGCCGAATCTAGTACAAATATATATTCATGGTCATCATACCCGTTACTCCGACAGAAGTGGCAGGTTACAAAGGAAATATTTACATAGCTCATATGTCTAGCGAGTGTCCTCCCCACTAAATGTTGTTGTATCTGTCGTGCACCACGATATGTCGAGCTCCTATTCCTGAGCCAAGATTATAGTATCTATATGCTATCGTCACGCATCTCGATTGTACTAATGATCGTTCAGTACAAAAGTCTGCGTACACACATGAAACTCTCTGTGTCATATATGTGTCATGGGCATAAGAGAGATTCGTGCATCTCTCAAATAAGGGGTTTGACTTCTAAATACTAAGTCACGCGTAATCGGCCAATGCTGACTGCACCCAAGTGATCATTGGACGAGCAATATTGTTCCACCAGAAATAATGTAAATACAGTTGCAGTATTTAAATTTTTTTAAACAAGAGTGGTAAGGTATACTTGTCAGGATCTCCAAGCAGAGGATGAGAGTCCGGTCCAGAGTCCAATTCCCGGATACCTAAACCAAAATTATTTAGATTTTAATTATGAGGTTATAAATTAACATGAATTGTACCGTTAATCCTAGACTTGCATATTTATGACCAACTATATCCACATATACATTAGCTCACAATCTCTTCTAATCAACCTTAAGCTTCATGCTTAAAATATCCTATCTAAATTTCTCCCCATAAATACTCATAATTTACTAGGTCCTCATCAATACTAATTTCTCTCTCACATATACAATTTTCCAACAGTACGCTCCGTGGCCATGGCCATATCATAGTTTTAAAAATATTGGCACATCTACCCCCTTCCATTCATACACCCATGCACCCGACCAAAATATCCATACATACATTCTATTTTCTTCCGAGTAGCCCACAACAAAACATTCACACGAACTGTGCAAAATAATCTTTCTTGAGCCTTCTACATATTATTATTATTTTAGTTCAGCTTGCCCATATGACTATGCTGCCATATTCGTTTACATTCCCCCAAACTTTAACTCCCACAGCAATGATGCTTGTTAATGCTCCTCCGACACACACACATATGAGATTCCAACACCATCTGTCCCCACACAATATTTATAGTTCCCTATTTCCCCATTCCATTATTCCCTATTTCATTCCATTCTGAGGAAACATACACATGTATAATGATTAACATAAGGAAGCCACTTCAATTAATCAAAACTATCCCTTACCTATACCACAAGAGGAAGCATACTCACAGTTCATTCGCTTAATTCCGAATATATATATATATATATATATATATATATATATATATATATATAGAGAGAGAGAGAGAGAGAGAATAAGGGAGGTGAGATGGCACCTCACTCTCAAATGAGGGTGGCGGTGACGTGGCACCATCTCACCCCTCCATCTTACAAATGAAACTTAAGTGACATATTTGCACTTAACACCTCTTATTTGTAAAGCCTAATTACTCAGCAACTCATCTCACAGCCACCCTCACCCCTCTGTGCACACCCTCACCCTAGGGTTTCGGCTACCCCCATCCCACCTCCGCCAACCCGACGCCGGTGGACGTCCGGACGTCCCCCACCCCCCTCTCGGCTTCCCCCACCTCCCCCCCCTCTCGGCTTCCCCCCCTCTCGCCCCCCCCCCCCCCCCTCTCGGCTTCCCCCACCTCCCCCTCTCGGATTCCCCCCCTCTCGCCCCCCCCCCCCCCCCTCTCGGCTTCCCCCCCTGTCGGCTTCCCCCATCCCTCTCGGCCACCGGACGTCCCCCACCCCCAGGGTTCCGGCTTCCCCCACCCCTCTGTGCCCACCCCTTTCCTCGTCGCTCGCCTCCTTTCCGAAGCTTCCACCTCCCCCACCCCGAAGGGTTCCACCCGGCCGCTTCTAGGGTTTCTCTCCCTCTTCTTCAAACCATGTCTCTCAACGTTTAATCATTAAGAATCAGTTAGAAAGGAGGCGGCCGGGTGGAACCCTTCGGGGTGGGGGAGGTGGAAGCTTCGGAAAGGAGGCGAGCGACGAGGAAAGGGGTGGGCACAGAGGGGTGGGGGAAGCCGGAACCCTGAGGGTGGGGGACGTCCGGTGGCCGAGAGGGATGGGGGAAGCCGACAGGGGGGGAAGCCGAGAGGGGGGGGGGGCGAGAGGGGG
The DNA here is from genome assembly GCA_036927795.1 of Iris macrosiphon. Classification (NCBI taxonomy): domain Eukaryota; kingdom Viridiplantae; phylum Streptophyta; class Magnoliopsida; order Asparagales; family Iridaceae; genus Iris; species Iris macrosiphon. Next base: position 179,509,145 of record JAYESA010000006.1, on the reverse strand, counting down.
GGAATCCGAGAGGGGGGGGGGCGAGAGGGGGGGAGGTGGGGGAAGCCGAGAGTGGGAGGTGGGGGAAGCCGAGAGGGGGGGGGGAATCCGAGAGGGGGGGGGGGGGGGGGGCGAGAGGGGGGGGAAGCCGAGAGGGGGGGGGGGGGGGGGGGGCGAGAGGGGGGGAAGCCGAGAGGTGGGGGAAGCCGAGAGGGGGGTGGGGGACGTCCGGACGTCCACCGGCGTCGGGTTGGCGGAGGTGGGATGGGGGTAGCCGAAACCCTAGGGTGAGGGTGTGCACAGAGGGGTGAGGGTGGCTGTGAGATGAGTTGCTGAGTAATTAGGCTTTGCAAATAAGAGGTGTTAAGTGCAAATATGTCACTTAAGTTTCATTTGTAAGATGGAGGGGTGAGATGGTGCCACGTCACCGCCACCCTCATTTGAGAGTGAGGTGCCATCTCACCTCCCTTATTCTCTCTCTCTCTCTCTCTCTCTCTCTCTATATATATATATATATATATATATATATATATATATATATATATATATATATATATATATATATATATATATATATATATATATATATATATATATATCATACTGCTCATGGGAACGCTACATCGTTTGAGATCCCTTGCTCTACTACACATCTCTATTTACACAGGTTCTTGTTCCTATACACAGTTATATCTAGCATGAAAATTTCTCAATGGAAAAAAAGGAGGAGGAGAGTCGATCTTACCAGAGGGAAAAATGAAAGTAGTCGTTCGGCTCAGTGAGGAAACTGACACGACGGAAAATCTGGCTCGACATGCTCGTCACACGTTTGTGCGCTGCCATCAGCGCTGGTCTGGAATCGAATGTCGACGACAAGGTGGCGTAGACGTCGAGTGCTCGCTCAGTCCACCGCACCAAAACTGGCCCCGTCGGAGAGTTCAGCGCCGCGCCGAGTGAAGTTGGCAAGATCTTGCCAATCGGTGGTGAGAAAGGAGATGACATATAGGTTCTCTTATGATAGGCGAGAAGAGAAGAGAAAGAGATACCATATCGAGAAAGGGGAAGGAGTGGCGGCTAGGGTTTCGATAATGAAGAAGAGATATTTTATAGAGGAAAGAGATGGGAGGAAGGAGTGGGTGAACTGGTGACAAGAGGTTGTCGGTTAGGTATTGGTGGAGAGCCTGTCCACTGTATGTCATAGTTCCATGAAACATCCTTTGGTTACAACAGTGAGTTGTTTCTCCAAACAAGGAAAAATGGGTTCGGTTGTTTTGCCACGGGTGAGGGCTCACTGAGTCCAGACGGGAATAGAGTTGCTCAAATAGTATCATGCAAATGAAAGGAATAAATTGAACTGCTCTTTACACAGGTGAGTTGAACAGCCATGGCTATAGGTTATTTGAAAGAAAGAAGAAAGAAAAATTAGCTTACCTAGTAATTAGTACATTGGAAAGGAATATGTGTGCATAAATGAGGGTGTCTTTGTTGTGAACCCATTCACGTGAATAGTAAGTACCATGCAAGCAAGTTTTGTTTGCTCCAAACTTGCAAAAGTGTGAGCCACACTTTTGCTCATGTTAGCATGGCTGTCCACCTAGCTAGGTTCATGTTAGCAAATGATCTTAAAAAAATGAATGGCTACAATCACTCCAACAAGAAATCATATGAATATGTAATAGGAGAATAACAAGTGGTTTAAATTTCTAAATAGGTCCCTCCCTAATAATTTTTAGCATATAACCATGTAGAAGTATATTTATGTGTAGCTATATATACAAAAATCTAATTATACTAACAATATTTATAATAATAATAATTTAAAAATTTTGGAAATAATTTGTTTAATGAGACTAGCCCAATGCAATTATTTATTGAATACTTGCAACCATGAATCTAATTCTAATAATGATAAACAATGATAAACAAACACTACCAGAATAAGTCAAATTAGCGACGTAAAAAAACGTCGCTAAAAAATGATCAATAAACGTCGCTAAATAATTTTAGCGACGTAATTAATAACGTTTTACTGAAGTCGCCTTTAAGCTAGTCGCTGACAGGAAAAACGTTGCCAAACGTCGCTATGCCGACGTTTTCTAGCGACGTAAATGCTTCGCTAGATTAGCGACGTGTATATTTGTCGCTTTATGTCGCAAATTAGCGACGTACGTAGCGACGTTTATAGCGACGTTACTATGACCTGGCAATACAACCATGTCAGCAAGTTGCAACGGACAACGACTTTGTTTAGCGACGTTTTTAGCAACGTAATTAGCGACGTATTTAGCGACGTGGCTGAACGTCGTTAAAAATGTCGCTAATGATACAGTGAAAAAAAAATTGAATATTGAATTGTTTCCAAACTATTATTCCTGCAGTTTATTAATTCACAATCTGTACAAATAGACCCGGAGCAACCCTCCGTTGAATTTACTGGGTTCGCCGACCCCCTTGGGTTGAACACTCAACCCTGATAAATTAACATATATTTAATATGAATAATATAATAAATTTTGAAGAAAAAAAATATTGAAATTAAAAACCGAATCAGGAAAAAATATCGTCGTAAAGAATACAACAAATATCCATACAACTGAGTTTCATCCTAAAGAATACAAAGAATATAGCAAATTAAAAGCCTCATCATAAAGAATACAAAAAATAATGTCTGAAACACAAACAATCAATAATAAAACAGTCCTAACTAGGACTACTGCGGATCTGCAAGAGGATGACCACCGGCGCGCATGAAGGATAAGAACAGATCATACTGCTCCCGTGAAATCGACTCCGATGTCGATGGAGAAGGCAGTGACGTCGGTGGAGTATGTGTCAATGTAGGCGCACCAGGAGGACGTATCCGCTCCAACTCTGTGAGTCGCTGGTTGTAAGAATCCATGGTAGATAACAGCCTCGTACTGCTATGAACCATTGAATCCTGCATTATCGTTAGCCTCTCGCCCATGGATAGATGTGATGCCTGCAGCTCCGTCACGCTGCGCTCTATCGAGGCTCTAAGATCAGCTGACAAATCCCGGAGCTCCATGATGCTGCGCTCAAGCATATCAAATTGTGCGATGAGCGTCGCATCGTTCGCCTGCGGCTGGGACCGGGGCTGCTCCTCCATCCTTCGCAGCAACTCGTCGGAGAGACACACTGACGGTCAACGGCCTCCTGGACTCGGGCCGACTACTGCGAGGGCTGTGGGGAATGCACACTTGTCGGGGAGGCCCTAGATGACTGCGTCACAACCAGGGCGCCTGGCGTGCTGTCGTAGGCACCCAAAAATAAAATCTTTACTCTTGAAATAATATGTAGTAGTGAGAGTAAGGATCGTTCCCACGGAGAGTAATTAGTTTGATCTTTATGCTATGTAAAATAAGATTGGGGGAGAGTTTTTATCAAAAGAAAATTAAGAAGAGCTAAAAACAATTAAAGTATTAAAACAATCAAAGAAATAAATGTTGGTCTCAGTCAACATCCACCATTGGAATCTTAAAACTGATCATCGATGCAAGTATATATTAATTCATACTTTGAATATTCATCGTTGGAATTATTTTCCTATCTCCTTCAGCCATAATTAATTAAAAACAAGCGATCTAATTAACCTTAACTACTAAATAACCCCAGACAAGCGCTAAAGGTTTAATCTAGTAGCGTATTAAACTCGATGAGATCGATGAAGCAAAATAACACAAGCACACGCGGTTGCATTTAATTTTGTCAAAAAATTTCCTCCTAAGATCTAATAAAACAAAGCAGTTCATTAAATCTTGGTTGCTTCACAAATTAGAGGGATCGAACAATTACGGATTCGATATCTAATTTAGCATTAGATTGTCATGAATAATAAACTAGTATGCATCCTAGTCATTAAACAAGATAATCATAAAAATATGCATAAGAAAACATTCGATACTTAAAGCACAAATCAAAAATATAAACACAAATTAGATCTCACAAGTTTTTATTCATTCCGAGGCTTCCGTTTCCTTCGACCAACAAGACTTTTAGCTCCGCATGTTCAAAAAAATTTCAAAAGAATATTGGAGAAGAGGAAGAAGAGTTGTGGGTTGTTCTCCCCTTTTTTTCCTCCTGATCTCTATCCCTTTTATAGACTCTAAATTAGTGTTTGAAGATCACAATATCTTTCCATAAATCCTCTAATAGTTACAACAACCCAAACAATAAAATAAAATCTTTGAAGAAGTTGGGAAATGGTTATTTCAACTCCACTTTTTGTGCACAGCATAGTTGACTCAATTTCAAGCGTGATTTGGTTCATGATGTAGCCAGAATCTCGAGAAAATAAAAACAGTAAAATTGTGCCTCTATCACTTAGCTTTCCGAATCAATTTGGATCAGCTCAATTGGACTTCAGATGAGCAAGTTATGACCATTTTGCTACAAGGTGTCAGAACTGTCCAGAATTGATAATTAGCTCCATTTTGCTTTTAGTGACTCCAATTGTATCCTAGATCAAAATATAAAAATAATGAATATCTTTAGACATTAAATGAGCATAAAGGAGTATACATTAAGGAATAAAAATATAATATTTTATGTTCTCATCAAATACCCCCACACTTAACCTTTGCTCGTCCTCGGGCAAAACTCTAATTTATTTTTCCAAAAAGAAATCAAGGTTGCAATATCATAAATAAAAAAAATAATCAAGCTTTTCAAAACTCATAACATATCATGAGCATATATTTTTAAACAACTTCTAATTACTTAGTAGATATTTTTACTTGGAAAATAGAGTAAACTAAATAGGTAGACCCTCACGGAATAAATACTCAACTCTCATGTGTTTAAAGGTATATATTTCACTCAAATTCATTCCAAAAGAAATGATCTACCATAAGCTTGCATATCTTCTCATTCTCCACCACTGGGATCACATGCATAACATAAATCATAAGGACTTTTTATGGGTTGTAACGTGGCTTAGGATTAAGGTAGGATATATTTGGGAGTGTAGCTCAAAAGCCATCAAAACTAGTGGAGCAAAATTGAATTAACTCAATCTCAATATAAAACATGTAAAATCAGTCACTCCATTTTGCAACATCTTCAATTTGGCTTTTAAAGCATTAAAACAATGTAAAACAACTTTCATCCTTTTTTTTTCTTTTTTTTTCTTTTTTCTCTCTCTTTTTTTTATAACAATAATGGAACTTAGGAAATTTGAGGATAAAAATATGTTCCATTTTGTTGGTTGTAACCAAACCACAAATTTAGACACCCCCACTCTTATTTTTTCGTACACCCATACATATCATAATGATCAACAATGCTCCACTAGCTTTGCGACTTGGGTAAAGATATAAATATTATTAGTTGAAAGCTTGTAATGTGGGTATACCAAGAAAAAGGCAATAAAGCTCAAAGGGGTTCAACAAAAAAAAAAAATTTAATTACAAGGTGGGCTATTTGGCTTATGTAACGCATAACAAAGATGGCCTTAATCATGTTCATGCATGAACGTGTCAATGTGACCTCGAAGAGAATCAAAGCAAGTTCTAGAGAAACAAATCAGTGGAAGAATATCTCTCATGAAAGAATAATGAGACTGATGTGTCAGTCTAAAGGCTCAAATCCTCACTGGCTTTTGTCTACCAATTTAGATACTACCATTTTCAATAAAAAATAACTAGACTAATTAATTCTAAGTTAAAAAAAAAATTATTTATTCAATCATGTTATGAATTTTTCAAATTTAGTTTAATCTTACTCATGACATACACAACCAAAAATTATTAAAAACCACAAAAACAAAATCCTTTTATTTAAAAAAAAATCTCAATTATTATTATTATTATTATTATTATTATTATTATTTATTTTTATTTTTATTTTTATTTTTTTGAGAAAAACACAAACTCAAACTGCTTAAAAAAAAATTAAATCTTTCCCCCACACTTAAAACAGACATTGTCCCCAATGTATGATTAAATGCAAAGAAAAGACAAAATAACAAAAAATAAAATGCGAGAATAAAAATAAACTTCCCTTGGGTTGCCTCCCAAGCAGCGCCTTTGTTTAATATTGTCATTGGCTCGACTCTATGCACACTTTATATAACTAGGCAGGAGTTTCAAGTCTAGAATGCATACCTGCAAGACAGAAGGTAAAGGTCTTTTGTCATTAATTGGTAACAAAATATATGAAATGTTACCTGACTGTTGTCTTTTTGGAAGATCGTTCAACACTGCAACAGTTTTATGTAAGTGAGTACTCAAAGTTAACTCATATTATTTCTCAAAATTCTCACTGATGGCAACTTTTACTCCATCTTTTCCATCAAGTTTAAAAACTTCTTTTCCATTAGGTACTACATCGTCGTTAGGAATGTTCGTGTCTGCAACGATATTTTTCTCTTCTTCTTCTTTTGACGATGCACATGCTTCTTTTTCTGAAATTTCAACTTCTTTACAACTTCTCAAAATGATTGAACTTACAGTTTCTTTTGGATTTACTATCGTTTCAGATGGTAAGTTCTCCAAGCTTTGTGCCTCTAGCTTATTAATTGCAGTTGTCATTTGACTCATTTGATTGTTCAAACTTTCGATACTAGCCCTCGTCTCCTGTTGAAATTGTAAATTATTAATGGCAATAGACTTAACAATATCTTCTAAAGACATACCAGAATTAGAAGTTTGGCTTGGTTGTAGGTATTGCTGCTTGTATTGCTGGTAACTTGGGCAATTTTGAGTTGCTGGTTGATTTAATTCTGGACTCCCATAGGTGAGATTGGAATGATCTCTCCATCCTATGTTGTACGTGTCTGAATAGGAATCATACTTCATTTCTGGTAGTCCAGAAAAACCATATTTCGTATTTACTTGTTCATTGGACTCCTCTTGGAGTGTTGGACACATATCGGTTGGATGCCCTGATACTAGACAAATCCTACAAGCCTTTGTTGTTTTCATGTTACCTACAACCATCTGACGAACAAGAGAAGTTAAACAAGAAATTTGTTGTTCTAAGGAAGAAACATTTACCTCATCAGCATGCCTAGATGGAAGATTTAGCCAAGTGCCAAATATTTGAGAATTGGCCGCCATTTCCTGTTACCGATTTTTTTTTTTTTTGCTAATAGGCAAAAAATTATTTGATCACATAAAGATCACAAAAAGCACAAAAATTAACTAAAATTACTCCCCGGCAACGGCGCCAAAATTTGGCGTGCTGTCGTAGGCACCCAAAAATAAAACCTTTACTCTTGAAATAATATGTAGTAGTGAGAGTAAGGATCGTTTCCACGGAGAGTAATTAGTTTGATCTTTATGCTATGTAAAATAAGATTGGGGGAGAGTTTTTATCAAAAGAAAATTAAGAAGAGCTAAAAACAATTAAAGTATTAAAACAATCAAAGAAATAAATGTTGGTCTCAGTCAACATCCACCATTGGAATCTTAAAACTGATCATCGATGCAAGTATATATTAATTCATACTTTGAATATTCATCGTTGGAATTATTTTCCTATCTCCTTCAGCCATAATTAATTAAAAACAAGCGATCTAATTAACCTTAACTACTAAATAACCCCAGACAAGCGCTAAAGGTTTAATCTAGTAGCGTATTAAACTCGATGAGATCGATGAAGCAAAATAACACAAGCACACGCGGTTGCATTTAATTTTGTCAAAAATTTTCCTCCTAAGATCTAATAAAACAAAGCAGTTCATTAAATCTTGGTTGCTTCACAAATTAGAGGGATCGAACAATTACGTATTCAATATCTAATTTAGCATTAGATTGTCATGAATAATAAACTAGTATGCATCCTAGTCATTAAACAAGATAATCATAAAAATATGCATAAGAAAACATTCGATACTTAAAGCACAAATAAAAAATATAAACACAAATTAGATCTCACAAGTTTTTATTCATTCCGAGGCTTCCGTTTTCTTCGACCAACAAGACTTTTAGCTCCGCATGTTCAAGAAAATTTCAAAAGAATATTGGAGAAGAGGAAGAAGAGTTGTGGGTTGTTCTCCCCTTTTTTTCCTCTTGATCTCTATCCCTTTTATAGACTCTAAATTAGTGTTTGAAGATCACAATATCTTTCCACAAATCCTCTAATAGTTACAACAACCCAAACAATAAAATAAAATCTTTGAAGAAGTTGGGAAATGGTTATTTCAACTCCACTTTTTGTGCACAGCATAGTTGACTCAACTTCAAGCGTGATTTGGTCCATGATGTAGCCAGAATCTCGAGAAAATGAAAACAGTAAAATTGTGCCTCTATCACTTAGCTTTCCGAATCAATTTGGATCAGCTCAATTGGACTTCGGATGAGCAAGTTATGACCATTTTGCTACAAGGTGTCAGAACTGTCCAGAATTGATAATTAGCTCCATTTTTCTTTTAGTGACTCCAATTGTATCCTAGATCAAAATATAAAAATAATGAGTATCTTTAGACATTAAATGAGCATAAAGGAGTATACATTAAGGAATAAAAATATGATATTTTATGTTCTCATCAGCGCCAGAGGATCCCGTACCGTAATACGTACCACTCTGGAGACCACCAGCGGCGGTCACACACAGCTCGTCCCCCGACGGAGCTGGAGCGGGCTGCGAGAAAGTACCAGCCTCTCCAGCTGTAGGTGCACTAGCAGTCGCCCGCTCACGCAGCCTAAGATACTCGGCCTAGAAAAGTTTGGATACTCGATAATTGTCGAAGTTATATTAAAATTAACACAAAGTAAAGTAATACTTACATAGGTCTGCGAGGCCCTCTCATCAATGAGATTTCTGTCCTTTCGATAGGTGGCGAGGAAGACGGTCACCATGTTTGTATCCTCACTCCTCTGTACCTGTTAAAAATATATTATTTAGTACTAAAATTAAATATTTTTTCCTACTACCATTTTATCGTACTTATATTAAAATAATATATCTTAAATAAAAATATATCAAACGACGAAAATATTCCGTCATCGGAATCGAGCCACCACACCACTTTGCAGTATTCCGCCTAGCCGCCTTGGCCTTCTCAGACCTTTCCTTGTACCTCGGATCGTCGAATCTAGCCCTTATCGTAGTCCACTGCTCAGGCGTGATCCAACCTTGGATCGGTTTTCCAGCACGATCACGAGCCTTCTGGTCATCCAGAGCATCACGGATAAGATTGGCGGCAACGGCAGGAAACATCCGCTCGATCAACTCGGGCCGGTGCGGAGGATAGAAATACGTTTGTTACAATAAATAATTTAGTAAGTGAGCATCACGGATAAGTTATATAAAATGCATAAATTAGAAGATTTATATAATATACTTTTACTTTAAAGTGCTTAAACCAGAATGCCTTCCTCTCCTCGGAGCTTCAGAGTAGTTGATGCAAGGGCCACCATAGTTGTTCCTCAGAAAGAGGCCCAGGCGTCTCTAAACCGATCGACGATGAACGATATCTATACAGAGATAATTATTTTGATCGAAAAAGTTAATATATGATGAATAAAGAAATACACAATATATATGATGCTAAACCATCTAATTGACTTACTTTGTAAAGTCGGCCCAAATCTCTGTCCTCGTCTCCTTCGGAGGTGCGCATGGAGGATCTAGCTGATGCTGGGACAACGTCGGCACGACCTCCTCCATACGCTCATCTGACTCCATGGTTCAGTCAGCAGGAGGAACGCTGGACGAGGGAGTATTATCAGGCCTGGATTACTCGTCCCATGAGTGATGCCACGTAATGTCGTCGCAGTCGGAGATGTGACTGATCGATATACTGGAGTACTGGGCGACGAGGATCCAGAACCAACAGTAGGCAGTACCGGAGGAGCACTATGTCTACCTCGGGACTTGTCGAACCCTCCGTGTCGTCCTGTCATACCTGATAACAACATATGATGAATAAAGAAATACACAAATATATATTACATTCTACAATCAAAATGTTATGCATATCTCACAGCATTCATAGAATTGTACAGTAAATAACTAGTGGTGTCACAAGTCTAAATGGATAATACATTCTACAGTCAAAATATAATACATATATTCGTCAAAATAGTACATTCTATAGTCAAAATATAATACATTCTACAGAAAAAATATTTTATTTTCAATCATCTTCAGAAAATTTATCTTGTTCGCCTTACTCGTCCTCTTCTTTTTATTCCTCCTCCTCATCTTCACTTTCATCTACTTCGTCTTCGTCTTCCTCTTCCTCTTCAAATAATTCTACATCTTCTACATTATTACTCGTGTAATGAGTAACTTCCGTTGAGTCCACATCTATAATATTTGTTACAAGAGGTAGCTCGTCCTCCTGATAAGCTATTTCGTCAATGTCAAAGGTATTTTTAGCTTTAGTCTTGCATACTGTCCACCAATCCGACCTCGCTGTCCCCCGTCTAGGATAAGTTATGAAGTACACGAGCTGAGCCTAACTTGATAGGACAAATGGTTCGTAGCCTTGATATCTACGCTTGTAGTTTATATCTACAAGGCCATGCTTGTCAATTTTCCAACCTTGATCTTGAATCAGATCAAACCATTCACACTTGAATATCACGATATTAGAAGGTTCTATGCCATAATTATATGTTAACTCCACAATCTCTTATAAGATGCCAAAAAAAATATTGCCTGGATCGACGTCTTTGTAGTTCGAGGATTTGATACACAAACAACTATTTTTCGTAGAATCAAGGTCCAGAAAGCTGTCTCTGATAGGAGCATTTGTTGACTTGAACCTAAAAACATTCACACAGAAACTTGGCCATATTTTAACTGTCATGACCCAGTCCCAAAATATCGAGGGACTAGACACGTGGCAATGGCCAGCAGTACACACCGATGGACATCCCAATTTAATGGATCCATCGGGCATACTTAAGCTGTAATATAGGTCTACAACAATAAGTCAAAAACTAATCTCATCCACACATAGAATAATAAGAACATCAGCAAAATAAAGAAAGTACATCAAAGTCCAGTCTCAGCAGAGTATGTCGGGGAACAACCCGATAAAAGTCTAAAACACTGGTTCATCAGACCAGAACAAAAGAGTCCAAAATAAAGTATCTGAAGAGTACAATTATCATAAGCTCAAGAAAAGTCTTCAGCCATCACCTTTGCTTCTATGTTAGGTTCTCCTTCAGCAACAGCTCCTGGTACAGCTTCAGTTCCTGTCCCGTAAACCTCGGGATAATGTTCTTCTGCTAAACCTGGAGACATCATCCATAATCCAGGTCCTCAGGGGACATAGCAAGGTACAATAATATAAACCAAATAAATGCAGTGAAATAGTAAATGAAATGAGCAGGGTAACTACATAACCATCTATGTGAAAATGCAACTGAGAGCAACACTAGTACTCAGGCTGAGACTGCTACAAGCTCTGTGTCGGAGAGCCGGTAGCAGCAATATCTAGTAGTGGTCTAGCTCTTCTCGAGAGTCTACAACCTCACAATAGTAGTATATATATAGAACAGCCTGTAGCCTGTGTGTCTCTTCCCTCCCAATGTAACCACACGTCTCATGTCCATGTCACGTGAGATCAGAGCTAATGCAACAGTCATAATCTAAGAGTATAATAACTATGTCCATCCTGTATCCTATACAGAATTACCTTGAATATCTCAAGAAGATTCTGTCAATGTATGGTGTCAAGTGTCCTAGGTTATGGTGTACTTGATAAACAAGCACAAGAATATAAAGGGTCTCGAATGTCCATCACTAAATGACATACACAACTCCACGTACGGAGTTGGCACCCGACTGTAATCGGACTCTAAGTATGTCATACGGTCCTAGGTTATAGCATGTACAATAGTCACAGAAAATAAAGCAAGAGAACTAAATAAACTAATAAACTGCAATTTATGGCAAGGTACACTTGCCTGGGATTGAAATACCAGTAGCGGTCCCTGTAACAGTGGGTTCAGCAATAACTCCTCCAAAAGCTGAAATGAACATTACCAAGAGTCTCAGAATATAGGAAATAGCTAGGAACACCTGTCCTTAAGTCCAGTTTGGACACAAGGGCAAAAACGACATTACTGGGCCAAAGTGGGTCCATATGTGGGCCGCTTTGCACCAAAAACTGGGTCAGGGTCAAAGGTCTCCAAATCAGTCTAACTTAGTGTCAACAAGTCAGGAACGTTGATACGAACCCAACGGAACTTCCAGAATTGGATTCCGATGAGCCGTTCTCAAAATCGCCCGTCGGATGGAGCCTGTGGGGCCCACGACACGCGATTTTCCAACGTTCTCAGAATCGAACCAAACTTGACCCACAGGACCAGCGTATTGCTACGAGTCCGATGGCACAAGTTTTGTCTCGATCTGACGTATATACACTAAGTTACAGCGAATTACAGAAAAGTCAGATACGGGGTATTTTCTGCGGATACGTACTGATTTCGGTGTGCACGCACATCCGAATCAGCTTCTGCGGAAGCCCGCACGTCCGTATCAACGACCCGCATGTATCGGTGAAGACCGCACGTGACCAAGTCGTCCCGTTTGGCGGGGCGTACTCGATTCCGGGGTGAAACAGGGCTTAGTTTTTTCCTGTTTTTGGATCGCGGTTCGCGATCACCACAGTTCGCGATGCCCCGAGCGGGTTGCACGGGCACCGAGGGGGTCATACAGGCTACGCGATGAAATTTACGGAATATGAAACAGAGCTACGAGTAGGAAGTTATGGGTACCTGAACAGGGTTCAAAAAAATCCAATTACGCGTGTCAAACTCGAATCCCCGTGTCCTGGATCCGTGTCCAAGCCGTGTCCTGGTCTGTACTCGCGTTCTGGATCGTGTCCGAGTCGCTGGTGGCTTGCTGGGCAGCCGAGGGTCTGTCGGAACCGGTCTGGGGAGGTCGGCGACGAGTCTGGGTGGTTGGTTCAGCGCCTGAGGCGGCGGGAACACCGGAGTCGGTGTCGGATCGTTCTGGGGTTGTCAGCGTCGGTTTCTGGAGGGCTCGGCCAGAATTCTGAAGGGCGGCGTTGGGTCGTCGGTGGATCCGGCTGGGTGGAGCCGCCAGGTAGTTCAGGTTCTACTGGAGGGGAGTCGTCGGAATTACAGGAGCTCGCCGGAGAAGAGGGGTGGTGAAGGGTGGTTTTTCGGCTGAACTAGGGGTATATATAGTGGTCGAGGGGAGAGGGTTCGCCGGACGTTGCCGGAAGGGGAAGGGAAGAAGTCGCCGGGTAGTAGGGAGATGAACCGTAGGGTCGGTCGGCGGCCGAGGCGGTTGGAACGGCCGCCGGCCAGGTGAAGAGTCGGCAAATTAATTTGGGGGTTAGGGATTTGCACGGGTCGGGTCGGATGCTGGCGGGTCGGGTCTGACCCGGATCTGACCCGCTAGCTTGAGCGATCCGGGTTGGTCAGACCGGCCGGTCCGGTTGGTTCAGTCTCTGGGTTGGCTTGGTTCATTTTAATTTGGTTTAATTAATTAGTAAATTTTAACAATAGTTTTTAATGCTTTAAAAATTCATCCGGGATCCAATAAATTCCCGGAAAAATACCCCATGCTCGGTTTTTAATTTTACACTAGAAAATATAATTTTCATCATATTTTAATATTATTTAATTTCATTAAAAATTCATTTTAATTCAGACTACCTTAATTTATTGGTTTAAAAATTTACAGAAATGCTAATTAATTCCAGAAAGTTAAATTAAAAAAAAACTCTTAAAATTTTTAGGTGATTATAATCTACCCCCCTTAAGAAAATTGCGTCCTCACAATTTAAAGAATAAGCTACTAATAGGACAGAACTACAGGAATTACAAAAATTTACTTAAGATATACCTGCATCCTCGAATAAGTGGGGGTATTTCTGGCGCATGATATCTTCTCTCTCCCAGGTAGATTCACCAGGAGTGTGTTGCTTCCAAGCCACACGAACCAGTTTAATTATCTGCCCTCGCAGTGTCTTCTCGCTGGTGCCAAGTATACTCACTGGTTGTTCTTCATATCTCAGGCTTGGGCCTACTGCGATCTCCGAATGATCAACTATGTGACTTGGGTCAGTCACATACCTTCTCAACTATGAGACATGGAATACATCATGCACTCCCTCTAAAGATGGAGGTAATGCAAGACGATAAGCCACCTCACCAATGCGCTCCAGAATATCAAAGGGCCCAATGTACCTTGGACTCAACTTGTCTCTGCTCCCAAAGCGAATGGTTCCTCGAGTAGGCAAAATTCTCAGGAATACATGTTCTCCTTCCTTAAATTCCAGGGGACGTCGGTGTGTATCAGCCCAATGCTTCTGTCTGTCCTGAGCTGCCCGAAGATGATTCTGGATTTGTTTCACCTTCTCCACTGTTTGCATCACCAACTCTGGTCCCAAAATTTGACGCTCTCCGACGTCACTCCAGCATATTGGCGATCTGCACTTCCTACCGTATAACGCCTCGAAAGGTGCCATCTTGATGCTTGCTTGATAACTGTTGTTGTAGGAGAACTCTACAAAATACAAATGATCTTCCCAAGACCCTCCAAAATCTAACATACAGGATCGCAGCATATCCTCTAAGATCTGGATTGTACGTTCTGATTGACCATCTGTCTGGGGATGATAGGCAGTGCTGAATTTTAGTCTGGTGCCAAGACTCTCTTGTATACTTGCCAGAAATATAAGGTGAATCTCGAATCTCGATCTGATACAATACTAACCGGCACTCCATGCAATCTTGCTATTTGTTGCATATACATGTCGGCTAGTATCTCTGTGGACTGTCCAACTCTAAATGGCAAGAAGTGTGCTGATTTAGTGAGTCGATCCACCATAACCCATACCGCATCTTTTCCACTGGGGCTCCTTGGGAATCCTGTGACGAAGTCCATGGTGATATGTTCCCACTTCCATTCTGGTATGGGAAGCGGCTGCAACATTCCTGCAGTCCTCTGATGCTCGGCTTTCACTTGTTGGCAGACTAAACATTTAGCTACAAATCTTGCAATCTCCCTCTTCATTCCATGCCACCAATAGTACTGCCTTAGATCTCGATACATCTTTGTTCCTCCTGGATGAACAGAGTATATGGAGCTATGGGCTTCAATCATTAGCTCCTGCCTCAGTTCTCCATTTGTAACATATAAACGATCTCTGCACCTTAATGTCCCATCCTCATGTATGCGAAGTCCCGTCTGCATGCCTGCTTCTGTCTTCTCTTTGAGTCTTCGAAATCTTGCATCAGTAGGCAAAGCTTCTTTAATCCTTTCCACAAGCGATGATGTCACTTCCAAATTAGCCAGCAAGCCATTCTGTCTTGGTAGAATAACCTCTATCTGAAGCTCCTATAGATCTCTCAATAGCTCAGGCTGCATTGTCAAGAAATAAGCTGTAGGCTTCCTACTAAGTGTGTCTGCTACTACATTCGCCTTCCCTGGGTGGTACTGCAGATCTATATCAAAGTCCACCATTAACTCAAGCCAGCGTCTTTGCCTCATGTTAAGCTCCTTCTGGGTATATACATACTTTAGACTTTTGTGGTCAGTGAAGATTTCTACCTTCTCTCCATAAAGATAATGCCTCCAAATCTTCAGTGCAAATATTACAGCAGCTAGCTCCAGATCATGCGTTGGATAATTCTTCTCATGGACCTTCAACTGTCTCGATGCATAAGCAATAATTTTGCCGTGTTGCATCAAAACACATCCTAGGCCACTACCTGACGCATCGCTATAAACAACAAAACCGCCTGACCCTGAAGGAAGAGTCAAGAATGGTGCTGTTGTTAGACGCCTCTTCAATTCTTCAAAGGCCAGCTGACATTCTTCTGTCCATGCAAAGTCCTGATCTTTCTGTGTCAACTTCGTCATTGGCTCCGCAATCCTTGAGAAATTTTCTACGAACCTTCTGTAATATCCAGCAAGTCCTAGAAAACTCCTCACCTCAGCAACTGATGTCGGTGTAGGCCAAGTCTCAATGGCAGCAACCTCCTCCGGATCAACTGACAGTCCTTCTCCTGAGATAATATGCCCTAAGAATGGTACCTTATCCATGCAAAACTCACATTTACTGAGGTTAGCATAAAGCTTCTCCTGCCTCAACGTCTCTAGCACGATTCTAAGATGCTCCTCGTGCTCTTCGTGGCTTTTGGAATATACCAGAATGTCATCGATAAATACCACCACGAATTTATCCAAGTATTGATGGAAGACTCGGTTCATCAGGCTCATGAACACAGCAGGCGCGTTGGTTAAACCAAACGGCATTACTAAGAACTCATAGTGACCATACTTGGTTCTAAAGGCTATCTTCGGGATATCTTCCTTCGTCACCCTAATCTGGTGATAACCGGATCTAAGGTCAATCTTTGAAAATACTCTAGCTCCACTCAATTGATCAAATAAGTCATCAATGCGGGACAAGGGATATCGGTTCTTAATGGTCACAGCGTTTAACGCCCTATAATCAATGCATAGGCGAACTGTTCTATCCTTCTTCGGTACAAAAAGTATAGGTGCTCCCCAAGGTGAAACACTGGGCCGGACGAAACCTTTCTCCAGAAGTTCATCAACTTGCTTCTTCAACTCTACTAGCTCCTTAGGTGCTTGTCTATAAACCGATGAAGTGATAGGCTCGGCTCCTGGAGTTAAGTCTATTGTGAATTCTATTTCCCGATCAGGTGGTAGACCTGGAAGATCATCGGGAAATACATCCACAAACTCTGATATAACTTTTGGGTAACTTGACTCGCCTTCTACAGATAATACCATAAGAATTGGCTGAACACTTTGCTCTACAGCTTCTCGAAGAAATTCAAACTCTGAGTGTCCAGGTGGTCTGACTATAACTTTTCCAAGCCGACAATCAAGAGTAGCATGATACTGACTTAACCAGTCTATACCAAGTACAACATCATAGTCAGGCATAGAAAAGATCAGAAATTGGGCTCGCATCTCTCTTCCGCAGACTACTACTGAACATGATCTACAGATATCACTAACAGGTATAATTCTACCTCCCGTAAGAATTCTCTTAGTCTTCGGAAGGGGTGCAGTAGCTACTCGATGGGTGGCTACGAAGCTAGCAGCTATAAATGAGTGCGATGCCCCAGAATCAAATAAAGCTACAGCAGGTAATAAAGCTACTAAAATGGTACCTGCTATAACTTTTCCAGCAGTAGCTTCTTCCTGAACAGCCAATACAAAAGCCTGACCTCGTCCCTGAGCTGGACCCCTCTGCTGACGAGCCTGTTGGAATAGTGCTGCTTGAGGTGGCAATGGAGGTCTGGCTGATATCCTCCTGGAGCTGGTGGTCTGACTCCTCCAACTCCCGTCTGCTGTGCTCCCACTGCTGGATAATCTGGCCTTGGTGCAGGTAGAGCTAGTCGTGGTGCTCCCTCTCGGCGTTCTGTGCAGTCCCTGGATAGATGCTGGTTGGATCCGCAAACCAGGCACAGTCCCAATTTGCGTCTGCACTCCTTCTCAATGTGACCCAACTTGCCGCAGAAATGACAAGTAGGTAGGGTTCTTGGTGCTGCTCTCTGCAGTAGATTCCTCTGGAGTCGCTTTGCAGAATCTTCTTGTGCTGCCTTGGATGGTGCTGAGGTAAATGGCCGCTTCAGGCTTGACTCCCTCCTGGTGACGCGCTCCATGCGTCGTGCTGCAGCAAGGACGTCGTTGTACGATGTAGGGGCAACAGATCCAATCAACCTCTAAAGCTCGAACCTGAGTCCGTCAAAGAATTTCTCCACCTTCTCTTCTTCGGTAGGAATTAGAGAAGGGGCGAAACGACTCAGGCGAATAAATTCAGTATTATACTCCTCCACCGTCATGTTGCCCTGGATGAGGCGGTTGAACTTATCTCGGAGTTCTGATCTAGCAACGGCTGGGATATACATCTCTTGGAAGAGTCTGGAAAACTCCTCCCAAGTAACTCGGTCATGTCCGAGCCTCCTCTCTTCAGCTAGCCACCAGTGGTGTGCGTTGTCCGTCAGTTGCATTCAGACAGCAGTCATCCATCTCTCCTGCGAAGTTCAGCTGCTTCTAACTGATGTTGTGTATTTGTGAGCCACTCATGCACTTCAGTTGGTCCTTCCTTGCCCAAAAAGGTACGGGACTTGAGTTGACGGAAATCAGTGATACTTCCCGTCGCTGGTCGCCTAGCTTGCGGGTTTGCCTGCTCCAATGCATTTACTAAGCTATTTCTCAGGTTCTCTGCCTCCTGACGCTGCGCCTCCTGTTGAACTTGTTGTTGAGCTTGCATCATAGCATAAAACATCTGGAACATTTGCTGCCCGTCCATTGCTTGCCCTGGTGGGAAGGCAGGCATCTGTGGAGTGAACTGCGGCGGAGGTGGGATGTCGTCACGCCTGAACCTTGAGTTATGCTGCTCAGCTTGTCCACTTTGAGAGGATTGACCTCTGTTCTCTGGTGTAACTCCATCACCATAGGTAACCACAGCGTCTTATGGTGTAAAAGGAATTTTATCTCCATTTCTTGGATCCATCTTTCTGCAGCCAAAATAACTTTATGAGAACGTTTAATAGAGTCAAGCAGGATGCAAATCAAGTACTTGAGTCGAATTCGATATAGAGTTTCAAAAACGATTCAATAAATGGATGAGATGCTATAACCTATCCTATCCTTTTACAGGTTTGTTTGGCCCCTAAGTTGAGACCAAACAATTTGTCGTAGACCTGCATGGGCCACCACAAAAACCATGTCAAGCCCCAGTCCCAAAATGTCGAGGGACTAGACACGTGGCAATGGCCAGCAGTACACACCGATGGACATCCCAATTTAATGGATCCATCGGGCATACTTAAGCTGTAA
Source organism: Iris macrosiphon (assembly GCA_036927795.1). Lineage (NCBI taxonomy): Eukaryota > Viridiplantae > Streptophyta > Magnoliopsida > Asparagales > Iridaceae > Iris > Iris macrosiphon. The sequence goes on along the minus strand of JAYESA010000006.1, from coordinate 179,490,389 downwards.
TATAGGTCTACAATAATAAGTCAAAAACTAATCTCATCCACACACAGAATAATAAGAACATCAGCAAAATAAAGAAAGTACATCAAAGTCCAGTCTCAGCAGAGTATGTCGGGGAACAACCCGATAAAAGTCTAAAACACTGGTTCATCAGACCAGAACAAAAGAGTCCAAAATAAAGTATCTGAAGAGTACAATTATCATAAGCTCAAGAAAAGTCTTCATCCATCACCTCTGCTTCTATGTTAGGTTCTCCTTCAGCAACAGCTCCTGGTACAGCTTCAGTTCCTGTCCCGTAAACCTCGGGAAAATGTTCTTCTGCTAAACCTGGGGACATCATCCATAATCCAGGTCCTCAGGGGACATAGCAAGGTACAATAATACAAACCAAATAAATGCAGTGAAATAGTAAATAAAATGAGCAGGGTAGCTACATAACCATCTATGTGAAAATACAACTGAGAGCAACACTAGTACTCAGGCTGAGACTGCTACAAGCTCTGTGTCGGGGAGCCGGTAGCAGCAATATCTAGTAGTGGTCTAGCTCTACTCGAGAGTCTACAACCTCACAATAGTAGTATATATATAGAACAGCCTGTAGCCTGTGTGTCTCTCCCCTCCCAATGTAACCACACGTCTCATGTCCATATCACGTGAGATCAGAGCTAATGCAACAGTCATAATCTAAGAGTATAATAACTATGTCCATCCTGTATCCTATACAGAATCACCTTGAATATCTCAGGAAGATTCTGTCAATGTATGGTGTCAAGTGTCCTAGGTTATGGTGTACTTGATAAACAAGCACAAGAATATAAAGGGTCTCGAATGTCCATCACTAAATGACATACACAACTCCGCGTACGGAGTTGGCACCCGACTGTAATCGGACACTAAGTATGTCATACGGTCCTAGGTTATAGCATGTACAATAGTCACAGAAAATAAAGTAAGAGAACTAAATAAACTAATAAACTGCAATTTATGGCAAGGTACACTTGCCTGGGATTGGAATACCAGTAGCGGTCCCTGTAACAGTGGGTTCAGCAATAACTCCTCCAAAAGTTGAAATAAACATTACCAAGAGTCTCAGAACATAGGAAATAGCTAGGAACGCCTGTCCTTAAGTCCAGTTTGGACACAAGGGCAAAAACGACATTACTGGGCCAAAGCGGGTCCATATATGGGCCGCTTTGCACCGAAAACCGGGTCCGGGTCAAAGGTCTCCAAATCAGTCTAACTTAGTGTCAACAAGTCAGGAACGTTGATACGAACCCAACGGAACTTCCAGAATTGGATTCCGATGAGCCGTTCTCAAAATCGCCCGTCGGATGGAGCCTGTGGGGCCCACGATACGCGATTTTCCAACGTTCTCAGAATCGAACCAAACTTGACCCACAGGACCAGCGTATTGCTACGAGTCCGATTGCGCAAGTTTCGTCTCGATCCGATGTATATACACTAAGTTACAGTAAATTACAGAAAAGTCAGATACGGGGTATTTTCTGCGGATACGCACTGATTTCGGTGTGCACGCACATCCGAATCAGCTTCTGCGGAAGCTCGCACGTCCGTATCAACGACCCGCACATATCGGTGAAGACCGCACGTGACCAAGTCGTCCCGTTTGGCGGGGCGTACTCGATTCCGGGGTAAAACAGGGCTTAGTTTTTTCCTGTTTTTGGATCGCGGTTCGCGATCACCACAGGTCGCGATGCCCCGAGCGGGTTGCACGGGCACAGAGGGGGTCATACAGGCTACGTGATGAAATTTACGGAATATGAAACAGAGCTACGAGTAGGAAGTTATGGGTACCTGAACAGGGTTCAAAAAAATCCAATTACGCGTTTCAAACTCGAATCCCCGTGTCCTGGATCCGTGTCCAAGCCGTGTCCTGGTCTGTACTCGCATTCTGGATAGTGTCCGAGTCGCTGGTGGCTTGCTGGGCAGCCGAGGGTCTGTCGGAACCGGTCTGGGGAGGTCGGCAACGAGTCTGGGTGGTTGGTTCAGCGTCTGAGGCGGCGGGAACACCGGAGTCGGTGTCAGATCGTTCTGGGGTTGTCAGCGTCGGTTTCTGGAGGGCTCGGCCGGAATTCTGAAGGGCAGCGTCGGGTCATCGGCGGGTCCGGCTGGGTGGAGCCGCCAGGTAGTTCAGGTTCTACTGGAGGGGAGTCATCGGAATTACAGGAGCTCGCCGGAGAAGAGGGGTGGTGAAGGGTGGTTTTCCGGCTGAACTAGGGGTATATATAGTGGTCGAGGGGAGAGGGTTCGCCGGACGTTGCCGGAAGGGGAAGGGAAGAAGTCGCCGGGTAGTAGGGAGATGAACCGTAGGGTCGGTCGGCGGCCGAGGCGGCTAGAACGGCCGCCGGCCAGGTGAAGAGTCGGCAAATTAATTTGGGGGTTAGGGATTTGCACGGGTCGGGTCGGATGCTGGCGGGTCGGGTCTGACCCGGATCCGACCCGCTAGCTTGAGCGGTCCGGGTTGGTCAGACCGGCCGGTCCGGTTGGTTCAGTCTCTGGGTTGGTTTGGTTCATTTTAATTTGGTTTAATTAATTAGTAAATTTTAACAATAGTTTTTAATGCTTTAAAAATTCATCCGGGATCCAATAAATTCCCAAAAAAATATCCCATGCTCGGTTTTTAATTTTACACTAGAAAATATAATTTTCATCACATTTTAATATTATTTAATTTCATTAAAAATTCATTTTAATTCAGACTACCTTAATTTATTGGTTTAAAAATTTACAGAAATGCTAATTAATTCCCGAAAGTTAAATTAAAAAAAAGCTCTTAAAATTTTCAGGTGATTACATTAACGGCAGTAATTGGTCCATTGGCTAGAGTTCTAATAGATTCAGTCTCGTGTGTTATTAGACGATCGACCTAAATACCAAAGTAGCGATAGTAAGTTATTTATTTTGCAAGTGCAGAATTAAAAAGTAATTACCAAGCTCCTTACATATGCGCTCAACCAAGAAGGAAAATGGCATTTTATTTCTTGTTCTACTTCTTCGTCTGTTATGTAGGGTCTAACCGACCTCAACTCATTATTATATTTGTTGAAAAATAATGAAGCAACTGTTGATTAGTAGCATAATAGTAGCTTATACTATTACATTGAGATGATGTAAACGTGGACGTATTAATTACTTACCTCTCTAGCTTCTCCACTTTATCCTCGTCGCAATTGAGTAATATATACAACTGAGCAGCCCTTAGCTCGTCATCATTCAAATATCTCTTCTTTATTTTTTCCGAAGGCTTTTCGGACGTATTGAATACTTTGAGTATTGCATCATTAGATTCCTGATATCCGTCATCATTTCTCGGAGCTCTTGTTTTATTAGTAGCAACATGAGGTTTAAAATACGTCGACCAAAAATTTGTAATTTTCTCGAGAACATAAGCTTCACAAATAGAGCCCTCAACCCGTGCCTTATTTTTCACCTTTCTCTTTAGGTGATTCAGATGCCGCTCGAAGGGGTACATCCACCGATAACCGGGAGGACCACCAACACGTGCCTTATAGGAAAGATGAATTGGCAAATGCTCCATAGATTCAAAGAATCCAGGAGGAAATACCTTCTCGAGCTTACATAGTGTTACTGCAATGTCCTTCTCTTACTGTCACGCCCCAGTCCCAAAATACGTAGGACTAAGAACACGTAAGCATGCCAGCAGCATGGATTTGGCAACTCCAATATATGGAAACCAAACCCATACGTACGCTGTAATATGAATATAAAATCCACAAGTGGTATAAACATATGTCACAAGTCACAGGGTACAATCTAAATCTCATCCACAGAAAATCAATATAAATGAATAACCAACATCTATATAACTAGATCTCAACATAAGTATCTAAGGATGATAGTTGGATGGAAACAAATCCACTACCAACTCGAATGTAAGAGCAAATACAAAATAAGTACAACACAACAACACCATATAAGAATACCAGCTAGCAATCACGGGCTCGAAGAGAGGACATCCACGAAACATATATAACCATCCAAATATGTGCTCCTGCAAATACTCAAGAACAGATACACCTGGCAGAGGACCAGGTCCTCAGAGGGACGCAACAAGATACAGAAAAGCGAGCCAACTTGAATACAGTATACATGCATATTATTTAAAAATAAATAAGTACGTTGTACAAGACATCTATATGAATGCAAATGAGGACAACTTTTCGACGTATGGGCAAGGGTAGGCTACTCAATCTACCTCACAACTCACACACACGTCAATGGATATCAGAAATTGACATACCGCGGGGGTAGCGACCAGCGAGACTCCAGAAATCGACATACCGCGGGGGTAGCGACCAGCGCGACACACGCCCGTAGTGCGAACTATATACTATGGTTTACCAGAGTGGTTAGAAGCCCATACGCCTAATGATTGTCCTCTCATGATACTAGGTGCCATGTGTGTGTCAACAAATCTAATACATAGTAATGACTGAAGAAAAACTACACATGCAAGAACTATACAGAAATGCAATAAATATACAGAAATATACTAAGCATGCAAAATACTGTAAACAATTTGGCAAGGTATCTTGCCTGGTCTGAAAAGGATGAAGTTCCAACTCAAGGCGTCGTCCGATCTACCCGTCACATAAATTAAACAAGTTAGGTTACAAAAGTGGGTATATAGGTTCCTCCATTTAATCTATTTTAATTCTGAATAAAATAGCCTAAAATAGTATTTTTAATCTTATTATAATCTAATTTTATTGTTAAACCCTAATTTTGTCCAAAGAACTAAATTTTATCAACTCGAGACTCATGGCACGCAAATCGAGGCAATCTGTTGACCGAATAGTCAACCGACACAAACTTAACTTTCATGCATGATTTTTTGTAGATTTCAGCGTCAAAAACATGCTAAAATTTACGGCTCGTCCGAATTCAAATTCGTTTGGGAATTATGGCACATACAAATTTTGTATTGTGCACCGATGGTTAAATTCTAACCTAGAAATTCTACAGAATTAACAGTATGTAAATACTTCAAATTAAATTCTGAGAAAAATATATGTCAATGATCTCGACATTAGCTTTTCGAAAATTTAAACGGTTCATGATTCTGATTCCGGGTTCTCCCAGAATTGCGAAAACATCAAAATATGTCTATTTTCGGATATGCTGTGCTCTACGAATTTTCCAGAATTTAATAATAATAATTTCGAAAAACAATTTATATAATCAGAAATCTAACCTCAATATCTTTCTAACGCAAGAAACTAGGCCTCGTTTGGAGTCCGGAGCTATGCGCAATGGCTTCTGGAAGATGAAGGACCCCTAGATGGCAATTCTCCAAAATCTCTCTCTCTAAAATAATGGGATAATTAGGGTTATCATATTATATATATATAGAGATGTACCTGCGGCTGAATGGATATCTATAGGCTGACATATGTCAGAATCTGATTAGATGGTTTTATTTATATTATTTATTTTTGATTTGCCTTTATCAAAATATTATTTAAGTCGTTTTAAATCTAAATAACTCCAAATAAATATTAAAAATAAACATAAAAATCTGAAAAAATTACAGAAAATATATTTTGAATCCAGAAACTCTAGAAAAATACTTGGGATAATTTTATGTTCATAAGTTTTCTACTATAATTAGGAGAAGCTCTAAACATTAGTTTTACCCATATAACTAAAAATAAATACTAAAATTATTCCAAAAAAATCTGAAATAATTTCAGAAAATATATAATAATATTATAAATCCTAGAAAATAACGTGGGTCCATTCTATATTTCTGGGATTGCACAATAAATTCTACAAGTCCTAAAAATTAGTTATTAGCCTAATTACTCCCAATAAATACTAAAAATACTCAGAAAATTCCCAAACAATTCTAGAAAATATATGTGATTATTTAGAACCTAAAATAAAATTTTAGAATATTTTTAGTTAAGTTTAAACATAAAATAAATTCTTCAAAGTTCTAGAAAATTAGTGTTACTAGTTTTTAATTAACTAAAAATTATGGAAAAATCCCAATAATCTAAAATAGCCTAAAAATAATTATAAATAAATATTTATATAAGTAAATATACTAAAATTTTATTTTCTAATTAACTAATAGAATACTCTAAATAAATTTAACATCAATAATAAATATAATAATATAAAATATACACAAAATACCTATTTTGGGTGAGAGAGTTTACAATCTACCCAACTTAAAACAATTTCGTCCTCGAAATTAAAATAAGGCATAATTTGTTAAATCCTTCACATTTGTACATAAGGTACGCCAATCGCAATCTCTTCCAAAAATTTAAATAACAAAATCTATTCAAATCTATCACGATCATTTCAAAATTAAGATAATCATTGTTCAAATCAAAATTCAACCTATTGTAATCTCTTCTCACTTTTCCAAATTATCAATATCCAAATTTAAATTGAATCCATATAATATCTTCAAGATTTAAATAACCCATATCAAATTTTATCTCACGATCACCAACTATCATAATCTCCTCTAGAAGTAATTCGAGTCCAATATTATTCCTATTTTCACTTATAAATTTTTTTTGTATTCTTCAACTTTTTAAATTCTATTCACATCATCAATATTTCAAATAGGTAGTCCAACCATCAAATTTTAATTCTTAATTTAAATCATCAAATTAAAAAATAATTTAAATGCAGTCTACCAATGTTCAAGTCTGAAATTATATATTTATCCTTCAAATTCAAATTGATGATTTTACCTTCAATACTCAAAAATTTAAATTATGTACTTAAGGTATAAATATTGGGTCCTCAATATCAAGATTTTTAAAACTCATTAATCCTCATCATCTTAGTCATTCTTCTAAAATTCTCAAAATTAAATGGCTTGAACCTCTCCCAATCTAATCTTACTCGATCACAATCTAAAAGAAATTCCTCTCGAGTTGCCAATGCACTGCTACCCAACTTAGAATTTACTCATCTATCACAGAAGGCTATATACTTTAAGAAAAATATTCCTTAATTTATTTACTCATGTCATTCAATCCTGAAAACTTCAACGCCGATTATATCATATATGATATGTCCTTAATTACGAAAGAATAATCCTCAAGTATGTGATCGGCCTATGGGGTATAGCTAGTACTCTCTGTGTATCAAACTTATACCAAGTACGAGGTTTCGTCTTTCCGAAATAAGGGAAGATGGAGATCAATAATAAAGAGTTCAAGGGCGAGGTAATAGAATAGAAGTATCGGGATCAAGGCGTTTAAAGAATTCAAATAGAAATTGTCAAAGCAGTTATGGATTGAAGTCCTATTTTGGTAATGCCTATCCACATGCTCGCATCGGTACAGTTATATAACGAATACGATATGCTTAAACATATCTAGAGGGCAAGTTCATTCATATACTAATCACTAGATATCTCAATCCACGTAAAGTAGTTATACGAAGGGCGAACCACGCGCACTATGGTTGATCAGACCGTAGTACACTGATTCTGAAATATATTAATGTACGCATCCACTAATAGATATATAGTGAACAAGCTTGATGAAAGAATAAGCTTGCAAAACTAGGCTATAATAGCGGCATAAGTCAATGTGGTACAACAATTATAGGTACGCTAGATGATGATGAAAGGAGGTACAAGTCAATTCAAGTTCACAAAAACAAAACAAAAAAATAGACTAAACAATAATAATAAAGACTCTGCAAATCTCTATAGTTATTATACAACCTCCTTGTCTATGTCGCTAGTCGACCAAATGGGGGCAAGGACCTCTAAATTCTATTGTCTGAATAAACACTGTCGTCTTATGCTAGCATACAATTAATGTCATTCAGCTACACTTCAATAATAGGGCAAAAGACTATGTGATACTAGGTTATGAGGTATGCTACCCAACTTATAACAATTAACTAATACTGTAATTGCCTTAAGGATACCGTAGAACTCCTGTTAAGGTCTACGGGAAGGGGTCTTGGTATTTATTAGGGTATCCTCTTTCATTACATAGGTCATGGTCGTCCTAAGTCTTAATCATAGCGCTCATGGAGCAAGTGTCAATAGTAAGGATAGAAGAGTTACTGGCCGTCAAGGGGAAAGGATCTAACTCGTATCGAGGTGGGGGTACATGTTACACAATTTAAAACTAAGGGATAAGCGCCAGGTCTCAATCTACAAGAATAGCTTAAACCATCAAGTTCTAACTACTAAGCACACAATTTTAAAATTCAAGAGTAACCACCAAAATCCTAGCAAGCTATATATATCCTAACATAGAATAAATTTACTTGGTCTATAATCAGCAGTGTCAGATGGCACGAGTTGAAAGATGAAGAATAGAGGAACAAAATTTGGTCATCGCACAATTAGCGAACGCTAAGGTCGCAGAGGAACAATATATGAAATTAAAATAGGGGGCTCTATATAGCATCGTGGTTTTCTAAGGGAAAATGGTATGCTAGTTGCTATGTTCGAGGTATGATCAAGAGAAACGTTATATTCATTGCTCTTGGCTTCCTAAGGTACTGTCTGCTACTAATAAGACAATGATCTAAGTTTATAGTTCTAATATTATCTCACCATAAGTGTTAGGTCCAGCCCTAATATTTAACCCTGAATTTCTATTGGTTCCTCAATACTAGGGTCAAACACTATGGTCAAACTTCTAACTAACTCTAGTGGTGTCTATACTACTCTCAAGTCTTCATATTACATCAAGGGGTAATTGTAAACCAATTCTAGAGATAAGGAATTCTAGGGTTCACTAGATATTCTAAACTTAGTGGTGTGTCTATATTCTCGTTGTATTCTTAATTGGTGTGCTACCATAATTATCATCCTAATAACAGGGGTTCCTATATTCTAGCAGAAGGCTATACTCAAAGAACTATTAGGGAAGTACAGGAATCAAGCAGGATGCAATTATTCAGATAGAATAGATATGAGGAAGATGAATAATAGTCAATTATGGATGAGATCCTATACTATATTTCTAGGTGCAGGCTTGTTCGGTACAATAACGTAACCGAGACAATATGCTCTCGACCTGCATGGGCCACCACAAAAATATATCACGCCCCAGTCCCAAAATATGTAGGACTAAGAACACGTAAGCATGCCAGCCGCATGGATATGGGAACTCCAATATATGGAAACCAAACCCATACGTACGCTGTAATATGAATATAAAATCCACAAGTGGTATAAACATATGTCACAAGTCACAGGGTACAATCTAAATCTCATCTACAGAAAATCAATATAAATGAATAACCAACATTTATATAACTAGATCTCAACATAAGTATCTAAGGATGATAGTTGGATGGAAATAAATCCACTACCAACTCGAATGTAAGAGCAAATACAAAATAAGTACAACACAACAACACCATATAAGAATACCAGCTAGCAATCACGGGCTCGAAGAGAGGACATCCACGAAACATATATAACCATCCAAATATGCACTCCTGCAAATACTCAAGAACAGATACACCTGGCAGAGGACCAGGTCCTCAGAGGGACGTAACAAGATACAGAAAAGCGAGCCAACTTGAATACAGTAAACATGCATATTATTTAAAAATAAATAAGTACGGTGTACAAGACATCTATATGAATGCAAATGAGGATAATTTTTCGACGTATGGGCAAGGGTAGGCTACTCAATCTACCTCACAACTCACACACATGTCAATGGATATCAGAAATCGATATACCGCGGGGGTAGCGACCAGCGAGACTCCAGAAATTGACATACCGCGGGGGTAGCGACCAGCGCGACACACGCCCGTAGTGTGAACTATATACTATGGTTTACCAGAGTGGTTAGAAGTCCATACGCCTAATGATTGTCCTCTCATGATACTAGGTGCCATATGTGTGTCAACATATCTAATACATAGTAATGACTGAAGGAAAACTACACATGCAAGAACTATACAGAAATACAATAAATATACAGAAATATACTAAGCATGTAAAATACTGTAAACAATTTGGCAAGGTATCTTGCCTGGTCTGAAAAGGATGAAGCCCAACTCAAGGCGTCGTCCGATCTACCCGTCACATAAATTAAACAAGTTAGGTTACAAAAGTGGGTATATAGGTTCCTCCATTTAATCTATTTTAATTCTGAATAAAATAACCTAAAATAGTATTTTTAATCTTATTATAATCTAATTTTATTGTTAAACCCTAATTTTGTCCAAAGAACTGAATTTTATCAACTCGAGACTCATGGCACGCAAATCGAGGCAATCTGTTGACCGAAAAGTCAACCGACACAAACTCAACATTTATGCATGATTTTTTTGTAGATTTCAGCGTCAAAAACATGCTAAAATTTACGGCTCGTCCGAATTCAAATTCGTTTGGGAATTATGGCACATACAAATTTTGTATTGTGCACCGATGGTTAAATTCTAACCTAGAAGTTCTACAGAATTAACAGTATATAAATACTTCGAATTAAATTCTGAGAAAAATATATGTCGATGATCTTGACATTAGCTTTCCGAATATTTAAACGATTCGTGATTCTGATTCCGGGTTCTCCCAGAATTGTGAAAACATTAAAACACGTCTATTTTTGGATATGCTGTGCTCTACAAATTTTTTAGAATTTAATACTAATAATTTCGAAAAACAATTTATATAATCAGAAATCTAACCTCAATATTTTTCTAACGCAAGAAACTAGGCCTTGTTTGGAGTCCGGAGCTATGCGCAATGGCTTTTGGAAGATGAAGGAACCCTAGATGGCAATTCTCCAAAATCTCTCTCTCTAAAATAATGGAATAATTAGGGTTATCATATTATATATATAGAGATGTACCTGCGGCTGAATGGATATTTATAGGCTGACACGTGTCAGAATATGATTAGATGGTTTTATTTATATTATTTATTTTTGATTTGCCTTTATCAAAACATTATTTAAGTCATTTTAAATCTAAATAACTCCAAATAAATATTAAAAATAATCATAAAAATCTGAAAAAATTACAGAAAATATATTTTGAATCCAGAAACCCTAGAAAAATACTTGGGATAATTTTATGTTCATAGGTTTTCTACTATAATTAGGAGAAGCTCTAAACATTAGTTTTACCCATATAACTAAAAATAAATACTAAAATTATTCCAAAAAAATCTGAAATAATTCCAGAAAATATATAATAATATTATAAATCCTAGAAAATAACGTGGGTCCATTCTATATTCCTGGAATTGCACAATAAATTCTACAAGTCCTAAAAAATAGTTATTAGCCTAATTACTCCCAATAAATACTAAAAATACTCAGAAAATTCCCAAATAATTCTAGAAAATATATGTGATTATTTAGAACCTAAAATAAAATTTTGGGATATTTTTAGTTAAGTTTAAACATAAAATAAATTCTTCAAAGTTCTAGAAAATTAGTGTTACTAGTTTTTAATTAACTAAAAATTATGGAAAAATCCCAATAATCTAAAATAGCCTAAAAATAATTCTAAATAAATATTTATATAAGTAAATATACTAAAAAATTTATTTTCTAATTAACTAATAGAATACTCTAAATAAATTCAATATCTATAATAAATATAATAATATAAAATATACACAAAATACCTATTTTGGGTGAGGGAGTTTACACTTACTTTTCTAGACGATCGACGAGCAACTTAGTAGAATAAAGATCTCTGAAGAATATGCTGAGCTCTGTCAATGGATCCCAAACGACCTGTGGTAAGAATTCTCGAAATACAATCGAAATTAACCTCTCCATGAATACGTGACAATCGTGGCTCTTCATACCCGCCAGTTTGTTCTCCTTGAGGTCGACGTATCTTCTCAAGTTCGACACGTACCCATCTGGAAACTTTAGACCCTGAATCCACCTACAAAGTCTTCATTTATCCTCTTTCTCCAGTGAGAAAACTAACTTAGGCTGCTTTAACTTTCCATTCCCCTCCTCTATCAAATGCAACGCAGAACGTCTACATATTTCTTCTAAGTCCAACCTGGCCTTCGGATTATCTTTCATCTTTTCCTTTACCTCCATTACAGTGTTAATTATATTATCAAACACATTCTTCTCGATATGCATGACATCAAGGTTATGTCTGATTAGATTGGTGCTCTAATATGACAGATCCTAGAATATACTCCTCTTCGTCCAGTTATGGATGTGACCAAATCCGTCACACTTGTACCCCTTAGCAGGCTCTTCGATAGCACTTGGTAAATCTTTTACCTCTTCCCATATCGTGTATCCGGGCTACCTTGGCGGTGAATTGGCCTTCTCTACAATGCCCGCACAAAAAGTATTCCTGTTCCTCCGGTACGGATGATCCTTCGGCAGAAATTGTCGATGACAATCGAAGAAGCACGGTTTGCCTCCGTGTTTCAAACAGAAAGCCTTAGGAAGGTCCATGCAATACGGACATGAGAGACGACCATGAGTGCTCCATCCCAATAACATTTCATAGGCTGAAAAGTCGTTGATGGTCCACATAAGTGCTGCCCTCATCTGAAAACTTTGTTTTCTAGAAACATCGTACGTGTTGGCACCTACTTCCCACAGCTGATTCAACTCATCTATCAAAGGCGTTAAATACACATCGATATTCCTCTTGGGATTGTTCGGACTCAGAATAATAACGGTTAGGAACATATATGGAGTCTTCATGCACATCCAAGGCGGTAGATTGTACAGAGTGACGATCACAGGCCAACATGAATACTAGGAGCCCAAAAGTTTGAATGGGGTAAAACCGTCAAAGGAAAGCCCCAATCTAACATTACGCAGATCCGAAGCAAAATCTGGATACTCTCGATCAAAGTACTTCCATGCTTCTCCATCGGATGAATGATCCAATACTCCTTTGATCTATTTTCGCCTGTGCCAACTCATATTTTCTGCAGTCTCCTTAACCATAAACAACCTCTGCAACTGCGGCGTCAAAGGCAAGTAGTGCATCGAATCGGTAGGCTTTCTTGCACCGACAGACTTTTCTCTACCAGTGGCCTTGTAGCGATCAACATCACAGAATCTGCACGTATCTTCATCCTTGTCGTCTTTGTAGTACAACAGGCACCCGTTGCGACATGCATCAATTTTCTCGTATCCCATCCAGAGCGATCTCATCATCCTCTTAGATCGGTAGAAGTCTTTAGGCAACTTTGCACCCTCGGACAAGATCTCTATAATCAAATCGATTAGTTGATTATTGTTTGATAATAAACGGAAGAAATAAAACTAGGTTTATACGAAACCCTTTCTTAGGTTTACAAATAAGAAGTACTATTAATCTTATACGAGGATGTTAAGTACAAAATTTAATCTGGGTAAATATTACTATAGGAGTCTGATCTGCGGTCGATCACTTTGTCCCTTGGACCACACAATGATGAAGAAGTGCTATAGAAGAAGGAGAATCTTCAAAGATTACAAAGGGGAGTGGATACTCGATGCCAAAATCGTCGATCACTACTCTCTGTCTGTGCTCTGGATTCTTCTCTCTCAAAAATTGATTTTCGACCCTTGACCTCAGAGTTTTTTCGACCTTCGATCTTAATTCTTCGTCCCTGAACCTCTGTCAATAGAGGTCTCTATTTATAGGGTTTTAGTGACACTAACCGTCCAGTCAGCGTAGAAGCCGGACAGTGGAGAATGTGGCACTTTTTATGCGACGGTTATAATAACTGCCACCTACGTATAAATGATCTTCTGAATCTGTGTGTGACGTGTGTCCCATGATGAGGTAACGTGTATAACTGTTACAAAGATCACGGCATACAAGCCACGTAGGTAACTGCCCCTTGCGTAGAAAAGGTTGGCGTAGAAGCCAATAACTGTCACCATGGCGTAGAAGCCAAATAGTTTGTCAAGTTGGCATAGAAGCCAAGTAGTTGTCGAGTCGGCATAAAAGCCAAGTAGGTGTAGAAGTCCAGTAGGCGTAGAAGCCTGATGCTGCATGGATAGGTAGCTAGCGTAAAAGATAGCCGATCCTCCTTCCTTGACTAAGGTCTTGAGCGTATTCTGGACCAAATATCCTTATCACGCATTAATGCAAATATAGCCTGAGTTGGCGTATTCTGAGGAGATAGCATATGGCGTACTCCTTATAGCTGGAAATAGCCAGGTGGCGTATTTCAAGGAGATAGCGTACAGCGTGCTCCTATAGCTGAAAATAGCCTGATGGCGTAATATGCAGAGGTGATGATGTGGACGTATTAGCCGTAATTATGGCTCTCCCAGTCTTTAAAAATAGAACCAAATCTCGTGCATTAAATGCCGAAACGTGCCTTGAGCTCTGTACGAAGAGTAGCTTTTGACGTGGCGGTTCATTTTGTCTTTTGCTGAGCGTAAAAGCTCATATCTGCCTGTGTAAAACTGGGCAGCGTATTCCCTTGTATGCGTAAAAGCACTTTATATCAAGGAAATATCACTAAACGACGGTTTGGGTCTCTGTGCCGCACCATCATTACAGCCGTCGTCTGGATAGTTGTGCAGTACTCTTTGTCAGGAGTCAGGTTCACTACATGATCTGACAGGTTCATTCGAGGAATACAAAGAGTTCCCTGTACAACTTCCTACCGCATTAAAAGCGAGTAGGTTTTACGCCGAAGTGGCGATGTAACAACCTTCTTACGCCGAAGCAGCCTGGAAATACTGCAATAAACGGGGTATCCTGGAGCTTATATTTTACGATGTACTAGCGATGAAGCTCTGTTGTACGCCGATGGCTCTGAAGTCATGTTTTATGCCGCCCAGCACTGAAATACTGCGTATAACTCTACAGCGTATTTTTATGCTTCTACAAGATCCCCTTTAAAGTTTTTAAATTCTTCGTAGTTTGAAATACTTTGAATGAAGCATGAAATGGTCAAGTCTGACTCGTTCCTCGAGGCTGACTTCTCGACGAATTTTTGGGATCTTGTTGGGATTTAGTGTGTTCTCTTTTGCCTATATAAAGGCTGATGAGTTAACCTGTTCTTCCCATATTTCCTTCACCATACAGAGATGATTGCCGGAGTTGGTCGGGTCGACTTGAGAAAGAAGAAGATCATGTTCTTCCAGCATGTAAGGAGCCGAAAAAGAAGGCGTCTTCGAGCAAATATCCTCTGCAATGATGGATCATGGAAGGATATCATAGCTTCCTTTGCTCGAGATAATCAACAACTTTATATGGCAATTCGTCCAGGAGAGAGGAAGGGTCACATTCGACCATATAGCTTGCAAGCTGTATTTTCTTCCGTCGTTGGTGGACGAGGGCAGACAAACTAGTCCTGTCTTCCAGTATTGAGTTGGGTTTGACACCTTAACTCAATCTGTCATGGCGTATAGAGGATGGGCTCAAGCCCAGTTGTGTATCCTCCCGCCATTAATTATTTTTTTGTTAATCGGCCGCGGAAATCGACTAACTGCTGAAGAAGACGGATCTCCACCAATACGAGAACCTGACAGAACAGACTCTTGGTGTGATCCTTAAATAAAAAATGAGAAACCCTTGGTAGAATAAGGATTTCCATCATATGTAATCATGAAGATGAAAAACCCTTTGTAAACTGGATTTCCATCATATATAATCATGATTAATAAGATTGTCTTCTTTTACGCATCTGATGATTTGCCATATTCTTTGCTGTGATGAAGTCTGAATATGTGTAGCTTCGATACGTCTGAATAACTTTACGCCGACTCTGATAAAAAGAGTATCTGATCTCGTCCCATCTTTTACGCATAACTGAAGACGCGTAGAAAGCTGCTTAGCACTTAAGTCGAATATTCAAACTGTCATGCTATTTTGAACGAGGAATTGCGTAGAATTCTGAACTGTCACTTTTCTGATAAGAAGAATTTTTGTTCAGACCATCATTTTTAAGAATGATTTCCCGAAAATCCTTTGGAAAAGGAGAGAAATTTCTGTCGAAACTGACCATGCTTGAACTGTAGAGAAAATATTCAGACTGGATTTTTGGATGAACTTCCAATCGATCGAAGAAGAAGAGTCATTTTCAATGCTGAACTCTGTATGTTTTGGGTACTGGGGATGTTTTGAGACCAAGAAGGAGCATCTTCTGCGTGAACCCTTGTAATTGGCCGTCTTGAGAATTGTTCAGATATACGTATACTCTGACCTGCGTATTTTAAGATATGCAAAAAGTTATAGATCCGTGGTGTTGATGAGCATAAAATCATAAGTTTGTAGCCTCTCGAGCGTAAAAGCTGCTGAGCATAAGAGCATCCGGGTGTAAAACTGTAGATTTATAGCCTCTGAAAAAAAAGCTTCCGAGCGTGAAGTCGTAGATTTGTCGCCTCCGAGCGTAAAAAGCTTCTGAGCATGAAATCATAGATTTGTAGCCTCTGAGCGTGAAGTCGTAGGTTTGTAGCCTCTCGAGCGTAAAAGCTACCGGGCATAAAAGCATCCGGGCGTAAAACTGTAGACTTATAGCCTCTGAGCGTAAAATCGTAGATTTGTAGCTTTTCGAGCGTAAAAAACTCCTTGGCGTAAAATCACGAATCTGCTCTGCACGAAAAACTTTTTGAATTCGCTGACTGTCCGTCTCCCCTAAATGATAGGCTGACGTGGTCCCCAATCATAACCGAATATTAAATATCGGATTTGGTTAGGGATTCGAAGAGTTTATCTGAACTCTATAAATACCCCAAGGCCTTCAGAAAAGAAACTCTTTATCTGTCTTTTGCAAAAACTTTCGTCTCTTTGAGAACTCTTCTTTGTTTCTTCCCTGAGTACTCTGAGTTTTTAGCAATGGCACCGAAATAATCTTCCACCACCAAGGGAAAGAAAGCTGCCTCCTCTTCTCGCTCTTCTGCCCAAGCAAGAGCGACTCCCATCGGGCAGAGCAAACTTCGCTCGGAACGAAGTGTCCCACCGTCAAACTGTGCACCGGGCATTATAAGTAAAGCTTTTGGGACGACAAAAAATAAAGAAAACCCTTCGCACACGTTGTACGTGAACGCGCTAGGTCATCTTCTGTGCTGGGAGCCCCTTCGAGGAAGATGATGCACAGGGATGTTTTATCATTTACGCCCACATTTCTAATGTGTCAGCGTAAAAACTCCATATTTTCGCAGTCTGGCGTAAAAGCTTTGACTGTCAAAATTTGGCGTATACTACAAACTTTGAGTGTTACGCTCTGGATGAAAATTTCGGCGTAACAACTCAAATTTTGGCAGTCTGGCGTAAAAACACAGACTGTCAGATTTTTGTGTATACTGCCAATCTTGAATTTTACGCCTAGGTAATAGGTTCCAGCGTAAAAACTCAAGTTTTTACAGTCTTGGCATAAAAGCACAGAATGTTGATCTTTGGCATAAACTGCAAGACTGTAATATCTAGTATAGAAACTGACATGTTCTTCTTGCATTTTGTAGTTAACTTGCAAATTCCTCCGTTGGCTAAGGTGATGGGTTCTGCTGCTGGGATGCTGAACTCCAATTACTTGGAGGATTTGTCCCATGTGACATTTCCTATTTCGGGACTCCAGTATCCTGAAGGAAGGAGAAGTCTGATATCGTCTCAAGGAGAGCGAATGCTGTTAAGCATAATTAACGGAGAGCCCTTGACGTATATAGACGGGGCCCAATATATAAAACCAGCTTCCCTTTTCAGGGATATGATTGACAAACAATCCCAGACGAAGACCAAGAAGGAAGACTGGGTTTTTACTACTGGGGGCATGGTAATGTACCTGCCCAAGATGCTGAAAGATTATCCTATCTCGGCATTCTTCCATGCCACGCATCCGAGGAAGATGTCGTGGACCCTGACCCCTAATCTTCACGGCCAGCCGGGGAAGATATTTTATCAGAAAGGATCCGACCAAGGATCATTTGTGAGCTGCCCTTCAGGCCCGGTCATGCCTTTCAGGAGATTATTTTCGGGCAGTGTCCCGAGTGAAGATACTTCACTGCTCTAACCAGTCCAATTATCGACTTTCTGCAATAACTTCATGGGGCATGGAGGAGTATACCCCAAGGTTAATCCTCGGACCAATTGGTGGGTTAGCCCTTCAAACCTTCGATGGGTTCGTTTATCTGCCTGGGCCCTGAAGAACTTTCAGACGGAGCTAGAGAGCATCGGTCTGTACGCAGCTGTGAGTGCTACCAGTGTTGGGTTACCTCTCAACCCCAACCTGTTTTTGGCTTTGATGGAGCGATATATCTCGCTCACTGGGACTTTCGCCACTCCGCTAGGGGAGTTAGGATTGGCCCTTCATGAAATGGCAGAGATTTTAAGACTGCCAATGGGGGATACTCCTTATGAAGAGTATGTTCCCACAAACCGGGAGCTGGGGGATACAAACCCTCGGGTGGTGGCAGTGTACCAGGAGCTGATGTGCCACTATCTAGCGTGTACCGCCTTTTATAATGAGCCCTCTGATTTGGCTCATACCAACAAGTGGGCGTCCTATCTCTTCTTTCATCATGCCCGAGATGCTAAGCCCGACAAAGTCGTGGATAGCAGGGATAAGCCTTTAAACCTTCTGAGCGTGCTTAATGCTCAAGTAGTCGATGATCTTATTGAAGACGCCGGGGCTTCAGATCGGATTCTTGATAAGGGGATAGAGAAATATCCTGCAGGCACTAAAGCCTACAGTTATTTGAGGCATTGCCGCATGCCTCTGTCAAGGGAAGCTCAATTGGCTGGCTTCCTCTCTGTATGGCTATGCCGACTGGTAGTACCTGGCATTGCATCTTCGGATTACATTCACCGCAATACCTTATGGCCTGCAGTGCGTCTGGTGTTTGGGGCAAGACTGGGCTTGCTCCCTGCCATGGTATGCCGGATACAAGCTGGCCTGGGGGCCATTACTGATGGGTTGCTTGTCGATGAAACACGACGTAACAGCTTTCCCAGGGTAGAATTACCGTTCCTATATCTAATGGGATGGTTAATTCTTTATAACCCCAGAGTGATGTCTCCCGGCTCTGCTAGTAGTTCGGGGAATAATTTCTTGTTGAATTACAAGAATTCTCCCTGGAACGTGACCACCGTCATAGACTGTCAGCGGGCATTAAATTTTGCTCACAGCTGGAAGCTCTTCTGTATCGTCCCCACTGTACATCTCAATCAACAGGGGACCAGGCTTCAGGATTCAGGTGAAGGGAAGACCGTTCTTTCTCCTGAAGCTTTTTATTGGTTGGTCTATATTAGACCTTCCCATTTATTATACAGAAGTGAAGACCATTGCTTCTTGGAGCCCTACCTGCCTAGTCGGTTCGCCAGGCAGTTTGGGTATGACCAATTGTACGTGGGAAATGCCATCACCAGCTTCAAGTCCAGAGGTGGACTTATTGATGGAGCGAGAGGATGGCGGTACTTCATAATAGGTTGTACCGGAGCGGCCTTTACTGTGCCTGCGACTTCTCTCTCTATAGAGTTGTGCATCCTCCATTCGTACGCCCAGTTTTATGTGGCCATCAATACCTTCCATCACGATTTTGATATGCATGGAAGTTTTAGGATGCCACCTCATAAGTCCGCTGGAAGAGGGGAAGTCCTATCAGTTTTCTCCGACGAGGGTGAAGACTCTGTCAATCCAGATGAGCTTTTGCTGGCAGTACCGAGAGGCGTAATACCTCCGCCTGCAGAGCCTCGGGTTATCCCTGGTAAGCGAAGGGCTCTTGTTCTGAAGGAGACTTCCCCTCGCAAGAAAAAGAAGACTGTTAGTGGTCCTGTCAGGACTTCCAGCCATGAGGCTCCTAGAAGTGAGCCTGCTGTTTCCCCTGTTGGGGATGATTTTTTGATTAGAGGTCCTTTGCCTATTAGAGAGGGAACCTCCACAGTTCCGTCTGGCAGCGCCAAAGATTCTTTGCTCGAGACTGCTGTCGCGGCTACCGCTTCAGGTAGTGGTACGAGATCGCCTTCGGGGCCGAGCCAAATAAGGATATCTTTATCCAGACCAGTAACGGAAGTAACCCCTGCCGCGTCTGTAAGTATACCCATCGAGATTCTACCCAATGAGCCTCGAGTGGATCTTGGTGAAGACCTGAAAGAATACCGGCCAGTATCAGTTGGCACACCCCCTTCTCCAGGTATGACAGCTTGCTTAGCATCATTAAGAAATAATTTAGATGTACTGGCTGTCGACGCGACATATATACCATCGACCATGGGTAAATATCATTTTTATGCCTCTTTTAGAAGAATTAACATCATGTTGATATTAACTTTCTCTTGTCTTCTTTTCAGGGGAAGACATCTACGGGGAGGGCAGCGTCTACGCAACTTTTGGTTTTGTTGCAGCTACTGCCGAATGACACGGAGGTGCCCGACTTTGAAGAGGAAATATTTTCGGGTGCCGGCTTGCCCGAAACAGTTTTGATATCTCGAGAGGAGGATGAGCCTGTCATTACGACTATGCCTCCTTTGAGTACGCTAGCCACTTCGGCCGTTATCGGTGCCTCTACCTTTGTCGTGCCCTCTACTGAAGCGACGACTGTGACGACACCCTCTGCAGTCGTTCCTAGAAGGAGGTTCTCAGATATTGCAGCCACTCCCACCGTCCAATCTGATTTTGCCATGATGATTGAACAGTATACTAGTATTTTCTATACCACTTTAAAAACACTGATATCAATGGTGCTGGAGAAGAATCTAGGTTTTGAGGCTCTGAGGAGGTCCTCCCAGTTTGTGATAGCGTCGATCAGAGATTTCAACGATGCTGGGAGAGCTGATACACTGGAGCAGATAGTTAATGGTTTGGAATAACCCAATAACAATTATTTGCAACTATCCCAGGGCAGCCTTTATGACCTGATTCAGGCTGAATATGACTCTTTGACTGCGATACTTGTTGGGGAGATGAAAACTCTGAGCAAGTCCATCGAGGATCAGCAAAAAGAGATGAATGAAGAGCATGCCGCATTAGATTATGTCATTCCCCAACTGGCCAAGTGCGAGGCCAATTATGAGGCAGAGGCAGCGAGGATCCGCAAATTGGAAGACGACCTCACTAAGGCCAAGTAGAGTGCTCTCTCTTTGTTGGCAGCTCGAGATGTGTTGAATGACCGAAGGGAAACGGCTCAGCAGAACCTGGCACGTGTGGGTATCATCCACGCAGATTTTATACGTGCTCGGTCTGAAATGTCTACCTTGAACAATGAGGAGGCAAGATTGGAGAGGGCTCGCACTACAGTTTTGAACTCCAGGAACGAGAGAATGGCCTCTCTGGCACAGCAGATCCGTGATTTGACTACTCCTTCCCAATGATGTACTTTCTTGTTTCTCCTGTAATTTCTCGGAGATAATAAAGACACATTTTCTGACTTTGTGGGCCCATCATTTTTAGAATGTGATAGGCTAGGGTAAAAGTGATATCAGAGGTATCATTAACATGATATTCTTTCGTTAAGGATTTGTTGAATGTAAATCTATTCAGAGTTAACATAAACCTGAAAGAATATAATCCAACTAAATTTGTATACTAAACACTATCAGAGGTAATATGAACATGATAGGCTTACAAATTAGTTAAGGATATCTATTCGGAGGTCACATGAACCTGATAGAATATGATCCAGCTAACCTTTGTGCATGGTATCGTCAGAATAAGATCTTCGTCATACTCCGTTAAACGAAGGAGATCAAGTATAGTACTTCTTCGAGAATTTGCAGTTGATAGTAGCCATTGCCAAATTTCTATTAGGCTTGGCTAATCTGTAAGCGCCGTTTGCAATCATATAAGGACCCTCCCATTTCTTTATGATTGTTTGTACGAATTTTAGATATTGTACTAGAGGTAATATGGACGTAGTACGATACCATATTTATTGAGGAGATCCCACTGGAGAATTTTTAGTGGACCCATTACTTTTTGCGTACGAGAGTACAAGTAATAGGTTTGAGACAAATCCTGACAGAGGTAATATAGACGCGATAAAATACGACTCTGTAGGGATGAATAGAGGCTGACTTTCTTCGCTTGGAAAATGAGGATAGTTCAGAGGTAATATGGACATGAATATTTTGTTTTTTATTGCGGGCATTCCATAGGGGAATTTTTTTGGACCTATTACTTTTTGTGTATGAGAGTGTAAGTAATAAGTTTAGGACAAGCCTTGCCAGAGGTAGTATAAACATGGCAGTTTTTGTGGACTCAACACCACTGGTGTACTTAGAGTTAAGTACGGGCATTAAGGTGAGATGACAACCGATATCAGAGGTAATATGGACGTGATAATCGATAGCCAAAAACTTGAAAAGTTTGTTCAGAGGTAATATGAACATGACAAACTTTTGAATTATGACTCCATTGGGGATGGAGGTACATATCTGCTCAGAGGTAATATGGACATGGCAGTTTTTGTGGACCTAACACCACTGGTGTACTTAGAGTTAAGTACGGATGTTAAGTTGAGATGATAACCGATATCAGAGGTAAAATGGACATGATAATCGATAGTCAGACCAGGATGGTTTGTTCATAGGTAATATGAACATGACAAACTCAGCTGGGGAGATAACGAAATGTTTGGACAATAGTTCAAAGGTAATATAAACATGAACTCATGTCCGAAAAATTCACTGTAGAGTGATTTTCTTGAGTGGGGATGGACCTGAAGAATCCACTGGAGAAACTTTAGGGATTCATCATCCGGTATTTTCTTGAGGGAGCAAATTGTCACGTCAAAGTGAAATCAATTTGCAGTGAGCATCCCCTCGTTTACAGATGCAAAGTGATAACTTTGGCATCGATCAACTCCTTGATTCTCCTTTTCAGTACATAGCAGGCCCTTGTAGGGTGATGAATGTACCGATGGAAGAGACAATAATCTGGGTCATCGATTTTTCCAGTCCTCTCAGGATATCTAATGTTGGGTAGCCAAAGTTTGTGTTCCTTCATCAATATATTGAAGATTTCAATGATGTCATCTTCATTGAAGGAGAAAGTCCCTTTTGGTCTTCGGGCTCCCGATGCCTGAGTTTTACGGTCTTCCGAGAAGATCGTCATCGTTGCATCATCTTCGGACTCAAAGAGAATTCTACCCCCAGCTTTGGATGCTGCCCTATTTTGTCGAGGTAGGCTACCCCCAGACCTGTCGTGGCATTTGTCCACAGGATTTGATTTAGAAGGACCTGCCTCTGGTTGTACATGATTAGACTCTGAAGGTTTGGAGTTTGCAAGAGATGTAGTATACCTCAACCCAAAACAAGTTTGTTGACAGTAAGGATTACCATGCAACGGTATTCGTCTGCCTTTCCCATAGTTGAGGCCTTGTTTCAACTTTAAATTATAACCCATACTTTGTATAATCTTTAAAGCTTGCGGGCTATACCTGTGGATTTGTATTTTGCCACCCTCAAACTCGCAAAATTCTTCTTGTACAATCGGACTGCTCCGCATGCGACCGAAGACTATTGGATGCTGGTCGTCGCGAGTTGGAGGAACAATAAAGGCATCATTTTCATGTGGTCCATATGTCATGATGACGTTAGATGTTGATGCATCTTCACATATAATTTCTCCATGTTTGACAGTTTGGGGAACTGAAGCCTGTTTATGACTCTTGTCTTTGCGTTTCTGGATCAAAAATTCGCGCAAGTCAGGAGAATTAACGGAAGAAGAAGAAGAGGAAGGAGGCTTGCTCCTCCTTTTTACCTTAGTTAGAATGCGAATATTGGGCACCCCAACCCTTTCTCTACTACCTATATACAGCAGTTCAGCCATATGAGCAGCACATGATCCCCGAGGAGCGCATCTATCCGCAAACTGGGCCTTCTTTACGCCGAGGGGATTTTTCTGGCTTAATTTGAAATTTTGCTCAGGTTGGCGTAAAACTGAGGAAGTCCTCAATCTGCCATCAGCTTCTCGCGTAATCTGGAGAGCGGGCTGATTCTGCTTTTGCTGGCGTAAAGGCCGAGAAATTAAGAATTTTGCCATTTGTTTTCCCTTGCGAAGATTACTGGGACGCTCTGTCTCCTTTTGAGTGAGAGTGATATTTTTACGTGCGGAACATATTTGAATTTTCTGACTTGGCACTGAGGCCTTGTCAGAAACTACGTCTATCCCATCAGAGACGGGAGACGAGTTTTTATGCGCAATGCGCGATGTATACTTCTGGAATGGAGCTGAGGCATTGCCAGAAATTTTGTCTGCCCCGCCAGCGACGGGAGATTGAGTTTTATGCGCAAGGCACAAAGTGGACTTCTGGATTGGCGCTAAGGCATTGCCAGAAGTTTTGTCTGTCCCGTCAGCGACAGGAGACTGAGTTTTACGCGCAAGGCGCGGAGGGAGCGATGCTACAACCTCGTTGGTCGGAGAGATCAGAGAGTCGGCAGGAATGGTAGGGGATGTCCGGGGCATCCACACCTTATGCAGTTTCCTGTTGTCTTGGACAGAGAGAGAGTGAGAGCTACTCCCTGCTCGAAGCATATCTTCTTAGGCTAATTGGTCGATTTGGACGACCAAGGTCTTCTTCTTTGATCCTACTGATACTGCATCGTGTTGAGCAATTGCTTTCTCGTCAGATGAGAAAGTTTCTTCAGCAGAGTCGCCATCTTGTGTTTGATAATAAATGGATGAAATAAAACTAGGTTTATACGAAACCCTTTCTTAGGTTTACGAACAAGAAGTACTATTAATCCTATACGAGGATGTTAAGTACAAAATTTAATCTGGGTAAATATTGCTATAGGAGTCTGATCTGCGGTCAATCACTTTGTCCCTTGGACCACACGATGATGAAGAAGTGATGTAGAAGAAGGAGAAGCTTCAAAGATTATAAAGGGGAGTGGATGCTCGATGCCAAAATCGTCGATCACTACTCTCTGTCTGTGCTCTGGATTCTTCTCTCTCAAAAATCGATTTTCGACCCTTGACCTCAGAGTTTTTTTGACCTTCGATCTTAATTCTTCGACCCTGGACCTCTATCAATAGAAGTCTCTATTTATAGGGTTTTAGTGACAGTAACCGTCCAGTCGGCGTAGAAGCCGGACAATGGAGAATGTGGCACTTTTTACGCGGCGGTTATAATAACTGCCACCCACGTATAAATGATCTTCTGAATCTGTGTGTGACGCATGTCCCATGATGAGGTAACGCGTATAACTGCTGCAAAGATCACGGCATGCAAGCCACGTAGGTAATTGCCCCTTGCGTAGAAAAGGTTGGCGTAGAAACCAATAACTGTCACCATGGCGTAGAAGCCAAATAGTTTGTCAAGTTGGCGTAGAAGCCAAGTAGTTGTCGAGTCGGCATAGAAGCCAAGTAGGCGTAGAAGCCCAGTAGGCGTAGAAGCCTGATGCTGCATGGATAGGTAGCTAGCGTAAAAGATAGCCGATCCTCCTTCCTTGACTGAGGTCTTGAGCGTATTCTGGACCAAATATCCTTATCACGCATTAATGCAAATATAGCCTGAGTTGGCGTATTCTGAGGAGATAGCATACGGCGTACTCCTTATAGCTAAAAATAGCCAGGTGGCGTATTTCAAGGAGATAGCGTACGGCGTGCTCCTATAGCTGAAAATAGCCTGATGGCGTAATATGCAGAGGTGATGATGTAGACGTATTAGCCGTAATTATGGCTCTCCCAGTCTTTGAAAATAGAACCAAATCTCGTGCATTAAATGCAAAGATCTGCCCCCATCACATGCATTAACTGCCGAGACGTGCCTTAAGCTCTGTACGAAGAGCAGCTTTTGACATAGCGGTTCATTTTATTTTTTGCTGAGCGTAAAAGCTCATATATGCCTGTGTAAAACTGGGCAGCATATTTCCTTGTATGCGTAAAAGCACTTTGTATCAAGAAAATATCACTAAACGATGGTTTGGGTCTCTGTGTCGCACCATCATTACAGCCGTCGTCTGGATAGTTGTGTAGTACTCTTTGTCAGGAGTCAGGTTCACTGCATGATCTGAGAGGTTCATTCGAGGAATACGAAGAGTTCCCCGTACAACTTCCCACCGCATTAAAAGCGAGTAGGTTTTACGCCGAAGTGGCAATGTAACAACCTTCTTACGCCGAAGCAGCCTGGAAATACTGCATTACGCGGGTTGTCCTGGAGCTTATATTTTATGATGTACTAGCGATGAAGCTCTGTTGTACGTCGATGGCTCTGAAGTCATGTTTTACGTCGCCCAGCATTGAAATACTGCGTATAACTCTACAGCATATTTTTTATGCTTCTACAATTATAGCATTATTGCGACATGTTAAAATCGGACTTGATGCTCAACAATCATGTAACCACCTCCAACGGTGAATGATCCTCACAATCAGGATATAATGGAGTCCTTGCATTCTCCAGCAACTCTATAAACTTTGCAGCATCGGCATTCGGTGCCTTCTCAGCTGCATCATGATTGTCCGGATTAAAACTAGGCCCCGCCGCATCAAAAACTATGTTCACTGACCCGTTGTCATAAGCAGCGTGGTCATGTACATCCATATACGGCTCCACATAAGGCTCCGACTCCGATGCTAGAGACACAAGTTCTTCGTGCGCGGTCCACTGATAGTAATTCGGCGTGAAGCCCTTCGAGTACAAATGATATGTGACTTCCACTTCTGGGTGATATTTTAAGTTGCGATATCTCACACACGGACACTTAATTTTGGTACTATCCATGTACTGAGGGAACGTCTTGGCAAACTGCAGGAACTACTGTACAGCCTCAATGAATTCATCTGGCATACTGCACATGTCATCAGGATAACGGTTGTACATCCACGAACGATGACGCAGATAGTAATTCATATCTATTTCTAGATACTTCTGCAAAAATGACAGTATGTGTCCTATAAATTGTTAAATACAGTATAATTCTCTGGAGGAAGGTAAGAACTGCTCTAACTTGATACACAATATCCTATGTATGTGTGTGTGCGCATATGGTTGTTTGAGTGATTAAGTGAGCTCGAGTCACTAGGGAGAGCAGTTCACAGTTTTTAGTGTGCATTATTTGGCAGTGAAGGGAGAGAGTGTGCCAGTCTGTGCTAGCAGCTAGCTGTACTGTACAATACAACAGTGAGGAATCAGTGTGCAACAATACTGTGCAGTGCACAGCAAGAAGGATGCACAATAGCAAGTAAACTCAGCAAGTAGCAGCAGAGCCAGTGCACTACATAGTCTTCAACAGCAGGTTTAGCAGTCTGTAGTAGCCTTCTCGGCACCTAGAAAATATTGCCTAAGTTGTTTACCTCATCAACCTCCTTGAACTCGACATCAACCTCTTCATCGTTTACAATACCTACAATAGACTCTACCCCTCCATGTGTCTGTCCAGCACATTAAGTATGCTACCTCCATAGCCATTTCCCAATCCTTCCTGCCCCACTAATCATCTTCCTGGTCATGGTCATCAGCACCACCAATCTCATGTTCTACTGCTCCATCCTCCTCTGTGGTCTCCAACTCTCCCAAGACCTCTTCTTAACTTTGCCAAGTACAAAAATTATCAGGAGATCTAGAAAGTTTATCAGGCCATGCCCCTAGACCAATCTTGAAGGTCAGTTAATCTACCTCTCCTACCTTCTCTGTCATCCTTTGTCAAACGATAAAGGTGGAGGATATATTGTTGATAAGGTCTACGCCGTATATAATGTCTCACCAATCTCATGCCCTACTACTTCATCCTCAGAGGGATCCAGCTCTCTCAAGACCTATCATTCGCCTAAACTTTGTCAAGTGCATACATTATTAGCAAGACCTCCTATAGAAGGTCTACCGGACATTGACTGGTAGTACCATCAAGTTTGGTAGTACTATAGAAAGTGTACCATTAAGTCGGGTAGTATTACAAAGAAGGATCTTGGTGTTCCGATTCCTGAATTGTAAGAGACCCAAAGAAAGAAGATGAGGTCATTGTAGTTGGTGCAGAGGACGATATGGCAATAATCAATGGACAAGGGCAAGGCGCAGAAGTATACAAGACAAGTATCGAGATAAGACAAAGTACTAGTAGCAGTAGTTTCATGTCATGTCGTGCCGTGTCGTGTCGTATCGTGTCGTATCATATCGTATTGTGTCGTGTTAGAGAGAGAGACAGAGAAAGGAGACAGAGAGATCTCACCGAGTAAGGAGGAGGGGAGCTGGAGACAGGAGAATGCCGGAGGGAGGAGGAGCCGCCGGAGGGAGGAGGGGAGCATGAGGGAGGAGGGGACGTCGGAGGGAGGAGGGGAGCCGGACACGACGGAGGGGGTTTAAAATTTTGGGAGAGAGATCGATGGAAATGGGAGGAAAAGGAATTCGTCAACCCTAAATAATGAAATAAATTAGCGACGTTAGCGACGCTAGCTTATGACGTCGCTAATATAAAAATTTAGCGACGTCATAGACGTCGCTAAATACGCCGCTAAATATTTAAATATTAACGTCGCTAAATATGTCGCTAAACGTCGCTAATAATATAACTCAGCGACGTTTAGCGACCTTAAATAAACTTATTGCGACTATTCTTTTAAAAAACTGAATTATCGTCGCTAAACATCGCTATATGTCACCAAACAGCGACTTATAGCGACGTTATTCTTTGGAGTCGCTGATATCTTTAATATTAGCGACGATTTAATTTGACGTCGCTAAAAACGTCGCTAATCCCGTAATTTTTAGTAGTAAAAATTAATAATGAAGAAAACTTTTTTTAACAATAACAGAAATAGAGATTTATAAGTGCAGGGGGAGGAACAGACTACAAAATAATCTACAGAGCTCCAAGTCTATAGAAGGAGAAAGCAGCAGTCCACTACTGTGCCTATTACTGTATCTATTGTCCCTATTGTACCATGTCCCTCGTCTAACCCTGCCCCAACTCTTGAAGATGCACCTCCCGTACCGGATCTCTCTGATTCGGATGTTGATCCCTCTGATTCGGATACGGATCCCTCTGATTCGGATGGTATGATCACTTCACCACTTTCCCATATTCCCTTAAGGATATCTTCTCGCAGTAATGCGAGAAAATCCCATAATCGTTATGGTTATGAACATGATATTGCCAATTTCTTATCCTACTCTAATATATCCCCTACCTATCGAGCATTTATTGTATCGTTATACACCACCACTTGTGGTGTCCCATTCTCCCTTTTCGGGGAGCGCAGCTAAGAAATACTTTTGGTATCGTTCGATCGGGATAGATTAAATCAAGATATTTTCATCCTTATGGATTGGCTTTTCGAAATCGATTCCTATAATCAATGGACCGTGCCCCAAGGACGGACTTAACGGCAGAGTCAAGAGGGACCTTGTTTGATAATAAACGGAAGAAATAAAACTAGGTTTATACAAAAACCTTTCTTAGGTTTACAAACAAGAAGTATAATTAATCCTATACGAGGATGTCAAGTACAAATTTTAATCTGGGTAAATATTGCTATAGAAGTCTGATCTGCAGTCGATCACTTTGTCCCTTGGACCACACGATGATGAAGAAGTGCTATAGAAGAAGGAGATGCTTCAAAGATTGCAAGAGGGAGTAGATGCCCGATGCCAAAATCGTCGATCACTACTCTCTGTCTGAGCTCTTCTCTCTCTGTTCTTCAATTTCTTTGATTTTTTTCCGACCTTGGACCTCTGTCAATAGAGGTCTCTATTTATAGGGTTTTAGTGACAGTAACCGTCCAGTCGGCATAAAAGCCGGATAGTGGAGAGTATGGCACTTTTTACGCGGCGGTTATAATAACTGCCACCCACGTATAAATGATCTTCTGAATCTGCGTGTGACGCGTGTCCCATTAAGAAATAATGCGTATAACTGCTGCGAAGATCACTGCATGCAAGCCACGTAGATAGCTGTCCCTCGCGTAGAAAAGGTTGGCGTAAAAGCCAATAACTGTCACCATGGCGTAGAAGCCACATAGTTGTCAAACTGGCGTAGATGCCAAGTAGGCGTAGAAGCCCAGTAGGCGTAGAAGCCTGATGCTGCATGGATAGGTAGCTAGCGTACAAGATAGCCTATCCTTCTTTCTTGACTGAGGTCTGGAGCTAATTCTGGACCAAATAGCCCTATTACGCACCAATGCAAAATGTAGCATGAGTTGGCGTATTTCAAGGAGATAGCATACAGCGTGCTCCTTATAGCTGAAAATTGCCCGAAGGCGTATTTCAAGGAGATAGCGTACAGCGTGCTCCTATAGCTGAAAATAGCCTGATGGCGTAACATGCAGAGGTGATGATGTGGACGTATTAGCCGTAATTATGGCTCGCCCAGTCTTTGAAAATAGAACCAAATCTCGTGCATTAAATGCAGAGATCTGCCCCCATTCTGAGCATTAAATGCAGAGACGTGCCTCGAGCTCTGTACGAAGAGCAGCTTTTGACGTGGCAGTCCATTTGTCTTCTGCGGAGCGTAAAAGCTCGCATCTGCCTGTGTAAAACGAGGCAGCGTATTCCCTTGTATGCGTAAAAGCAGTTTATACCAAGGAAATATCACTAAACGACGGTTTGGGTCTCTGTACCGCACCATCATTACATCCGTCGTCTGGATAGTCGTGCAGTACTCTTTGTCAGGAGTCAGGTTCACTGCATGATCTGACAGATTCATTCGAGGAATACGAAGCTTTCCTTGTACACTTCCATGCTGCATTAAAAGCGGATGAGTTTTACGCCATAAAGGCGATGTAGCAACCTTTTTACGCTGAAGCAGTCTGAACATACTGTATTATGCGGGTTGTTTTGGAGCTATGTTTTACGCTGTACTAGCGATAAAGCTCTGTTTGTACGCCGATGGCTCTGAGGTCACGTCTTACGCCACACAGCACTAAAATACTGCGTATAACAGCATATTTTTCATGCTTCTACAGACCTCTTCGCTGCAAGTTTTTTTGCTTAGTTTTCGCTGTCGCCTTTTTGCTTTCGTACTTTTGAGTTAGTTTTCGGATTTGCATTTTCTTAAATGATTTTGATGAATTTTATTGCTTTTGTTCGTTGAACTGCATTTTTGTTTCGATCCTGGAATGGGAGAAGAGGTATTGATCATATATTTATGGGAATGCAGGTGATCGTGCAGTAGCCATCGCGCGAGCGGAGACTTAAAGCACCTCTATCCTTTTCTCTCCCCCACCAACTTGTGAGTGGCTATAATTCTATTTAGCTGACGCTTCTTCCAAGTCTTTACATCTAAAATCTTGCCTTCTTGATTGTTTCGATTAGACGATACCATATTAACTAAAAGATGTCAAGATAAAAAGAAATAGACTTGGATTAATTTATGCTTGTCAATAAACTTGTGAACGGTTACCTCGTTGCATGCTAGTTCGCTTAGAATGTTCTCTCATCGTATTTCAATTCTAGTTAGAATATATACTTCTTTTATTATTGTACTATGTATAGAACACCTTGCTATGCAATAAACTAAACAAGGAGACTATACAAAAATATATCATGCCATGTTACTTGTCTCGTGTTTCTGTTGTCTTGAACTGCTTCGTTTGATAACTTAGTATAGACTTTGCTTGGTGATGGACAACTTGTGCATAAGGTCTTAGTTCATGCGGACGGTCGCTGAATTACTGGCACATATTCGATCTGAACAGAACATCATGTTAGTTGCATGCTTGGGGCAGGAATGGGTGTATCGCCCTATGTTCATTGCATTGCACACCATTCCTACCCAGGGCGAGATGACGTGTAGCGATACCTGTACCTTCATGATCTTTTCCCTGAGACTATAACTCGTCCACTATGGCATCATGCCAGTGATCCTCTTGTATATTTAAACTGTGCAAGCAAACTATGCCTTCGTGGCAGAAAATGTCATGGTAAGCTGACGGGCAGGTAAAAGTCACCAAGCGGTGGCATAGTTATTTCAGTAAATTTCCATAACGACTGTATACTTGTAAATTAAACTAAGTCAAGATAGAAAGACCACATAATAACTTGCATGCTTCACATAAACAATGTGTTGATTGGTATAGTTGGGTTAGCTTATCTTCACCAATGCATTTTGATGTACTGATCCTCGTTGCAATAGGTTCTCCACGCCAAGGAGATCCTGAAAGAAGCTAGAGCCACTTCTTATACCAGTCCACCTACCGGCATGTCTTGTTCGAGCCCTAGAAGCGTATTTTGAAGTTCCAAGAGCTCATGCATATATCTTATGCAGCTCCGTAGAAAGACGATAGCTTCTCCCGAAGGTGTCTATAGCTTTTGAAGCCTTAGTAAAAGGATATAATATATCGGACAACTATCTCATTTTGTGCCACTTTTGTAAGCCCGTGCGACAACCCTATGTACTTATTCAAGAGTTTGTAAAAAGACGTTCATTATCAATAAAGAGAACTTTTCCTTATTTTAATATTATTTTAATTATCTGCTTACTCTGAATATATGCTTGTTTTATAAAAATACCTTAGCCTTATGCGTTGTGCAACCGAGACATGCACGACGTCACGTCCGGGGGATGACTATCGATTCAACAAAAATCAGGGCGTGATATATTGGTATCAGAGTGTAGCTTCAAGTTCCTTTGACCCTCGTATCGAAAAAGCTCCTTTAACGATCTATTCCCTATGCGAACTCTTGAACTTGTTCGGCCAAAATGAGATGCGTTATATACAATGAGTCCATAATATATTATAAGACTGAAGTACATTACTTTCTTTTGAAGGAATAACTTAAGCACAAACATCAGCGCTAGCACGGGGAGAGGTACAAGCCCAAAAAAGTAGTTCCAGCACCTCGAAAAGTTTTGAAAGCCAGCTAACTATGCCCCTTGTCGATCAAATTAAGCGGATGATGCAGATGCTTGAAGAGAGACAGCAGAGAGATGAGGCTCGTCATGGGTGTCACGCCCCGATCCCGAAAGGGTCAATCGTCCTCGCTGGATCCTTCACGGAACCGATTCGTCCTCGCTGGGGCGTGATGCCGTACGAGCCTGGAGTTGCGCTCGTACAAGGCAAGAACTTACAGTTATAGGAACCCACTTTGAAACCCAATTTAGAAAACACATTCACAGATAATTGAACACAAGTGCAGGAAGGAAATATGCTTTTTTATTGATAATTCAGAGTAATTTACATAGAGTCTACATTGATGCGCCTTCTCGGCTACTTGAATTACATTAGAAAAGATAACTCAAAATGCAGGGCGCGCTCCATCAGATAGTCCCCGTCGTCCATACATTACGCCCTTGTATAGGTTGAAAGTCCAAGCCTCCAAAATGATCTGACTTCAACTATACTTCAAAATAGAGGTGCTCCTAACGCCTCTTCGTCTATCCACTAGCGTTGCACCGTCTGAGTGCCTGAAATAGTTGCCCATAACGTGGGTCAGTACTCAACTTGTACTGGTGAGCGGAATGAATCCCACTCGACTAAATCGACACTAGCTTATTAGGGACGAGCATGCATTAAGATTACTTCTATAAAGAAGCAAGTGACTTCAATTCATATCAGTTGCATGTTTTGATATAAATAAAAATAGCATTGAATCCAACCAGTGCATCGATTGCTTACTCAACCGATGCACACCTTCCCTGCAACGAAACACAAGTATACTTACCATCTGCATAAGACAATAAATTAGCATGTGTTCTATTATATGCGGTCATTGGTGTGATCGACACCTTAGGGACATATTCCAAGCATTAACGGCGTGCCCTATCAGCCCGGGTAGCAAGCCCCGCTGGAGGTCCCGCAATGCATCATGACGAACACGAATCAATATTTCCCTCCCGATCGATACGGTTCCAGTGCCCCGGAAAGCCGTTTCGAGGAAATGATAAACCTTGTGCACAAGTTGTCCCAGACCATGCAAATGCATGAACATTTTATATCTCATACAATGCATCGAATTAAACAAAAGAAGTTAAGCAGCAATATATATCTCATGCAACAGTTCATAATTTTCTCAATGCGGTGTTTCGATTTTGATATCCCATGGGTCCAAACTCTATCCGAGGCACCAGGCCGTAACCAACAGCCAACTTCCCATTCCAACCAACTCAAGTTATAAAGTGTGCAAGCATATAGTAAATTTAGTCTACAGTTCCCATGTTCCTTTCTTAGTGGCTGGCATGCATTGTGGCTAAGCATTTCCTAGGCGTCCAACCGGGCATCATCGAGTGAACGTTTGAAACATTAGAGATGTTGGCGTGAAGAAGTAGGAAAGAAGGGACCAAACCACTCACTGGTTAAGGGAAAAGTTGCTGAAACAAGGAATCCCGCCTAGCGACGATCAAACGTCAGTTACGCGGACCTGCAACAGCACGAGCACCGAGTTAGAATTCTTGCCCATCCTTCCTTGCCGAACTCCCCAAAATTCAAGCTCCAATCAATAAAACCAACAGCGAAAACCAAGCGACTCGAAAGCAACACCAAATCAAATCCCAAAGCGGCAATCAAGAAAACCAAGCAACCAAACCCGAAAACTATTGGACTCGTTTCAATAGAGGCCTTTCCATGAGTTGGAAAGGATCATCGCATTTCGTCCTTGGCAATAAGATGCCGAAGATCTAAGCATACTCTGACGGACTAGCCACAAGCCCAATTATATAGTGCATATCCCGGTCGGATCGGGATTTGAGGCACTACATAATATACCACTATGAAAAAGTTTCGTCCCGAAACTTAAGAACAAGGCCCTACCTCCGACTGAGTGAACAACGAAGGATATTTCTCCTTTATCTCCGATTCCATCTCCCAGGTTGATTCCCCAACTGAATGGTTCTGCCACAGCACGCGAACCAAGGACATCGTACGGTTGCGAAGTACTTTTTCCTTACGATCCAGAATCTGCACCGGTTCTTCTGAGTATGATAAATCTGTGCGCAGTTCCAATTGTTCGAAGCT
Source organism: Iris macrosiphon (assembly GCA_036927795.1). Classification (NCBI taxonomy): domain Eukaryota; kingdom Viridiplantae; phylum Streptophyta; class Magnoliopsida; order Asparagales; family Iridaceae; genus Iris; species Iris macrosiphon. The sequence goes on along the minus strand of JAYESA010000006.1, from coordinate 179,455,627 downwards.
AACCACATGACTCGGGTCATGCACATACTTCCTCAGTTGAGAAACATGGAATACGTCATGCACTTCAGCCAAGGCGGGAGGTAGTGCAATCCGGTATGCCACAGCTGCCACTCGTTCCAGAATCTCGAAGGGGCCGACAAACCTGGGACTTAGTTTGCCCTTCACGCCGAAACGCATCACCCCACGCATCGGCATCACTTTTAAGAATACATGATCCCCGACCACGAATTCCAAAGGTCTACGATGAGCATCGGCATAACTTTTCTGTCGGCTCTGTGCCGTGCGGAGTCTTTCCCGAATCAAGCAAACTTTCTCAACTGCCTGTTCTACCAGCTCTGGCCCGAGTACTTGCCGCTCGCCGACTTCGTCCCAACAAATTGGAGATCGACACTTGCGCCCATAAAGCGCTTCGTACGGTGCCATCTGGATGCTCGATTGGTAGCTGTTGTTGTACGCAAACTCCGCCAACGTGAGATGCGTGTCCCAACTAGTCTTCAAATCGATTGCACACAGCCGTAACATATCTTCAAGTATCTGATTTGTCCTTTCCGTCTGTCCATCAGTCTGGGGGTGGTATGCAGCACTGAACTGTAGCTTGGTTCCCAAAGCAGACTGTAGGCTTGTCCAAAAATGAGATAAGAAGCGTCCGTCACGGTCAGAGACGATTGAGGCAGGTACTCCGTGTAATCGAACAATCTCGTCTATGTAAATCTGTGCTAACCGATCGACGCTCCAAGTAATTTTTATAGGAAGGAAGTGGGCTGATTTGGTCAAACGATCAACTATGACCCAAATTGCATCATGCCCCCGCGGCGTCTTCGGAAATCCCACAATGAAATCCATAGTGATTTTGTCCCATTTTCACTCAGGAATAGCGAGGTTCTGCAGCTCCCCGCCGGGCCTCTGATGTTCAGCTTTCACCTGTTGACAGGCCATGCACTGTGACACAAAGGTCGCCACATCCCGCTTCATACCTTGCCACCAGAAGGTTCTACGTAAGTCCATGTACATCTTAGTGCTCCCCGGATGCAAGGAATACTTCGCATAGTGTGCTTCCGCCATAATTTCCCTTCGGAGTTCTGGGTCGTTAGGAACACATAGCCTTCCCTTCATTTGTAAGACCCCATCTTCGCCTGCCATAAAGTCAGACGTCTCCCCCGCCGAAATTAGTTTGCGTGCCTTCTCTAGGAACTGATCGCCCTCTTGAGCTGATTTGATTCTATCACGCAAACTTGGTTCAAGATGGAGTGATGCCAGCCGCACTCCTTGATGCTGAACCCGAAGTTCGATGCCCATCGCCTCAAGATCTCGAAGTAAATGGTTGTTTATGGATAACGAGCCCACGTACTTCTGACTCAGAGCATCAGCAATGACGTTTCCCTTGCCCGGTGTGTAAGCGATCGTCAAATCATAGTCCTTAATCAGTTCTAGCCAACGCCACTGTCGGAGGTTCAGTTCTCGTTGTGTGAATAGATACTTGAGGCTCTTGTGATCTGTGAAGATTTTGCAAGCAACACCATAAAGATAATGCCTCCACAACTTCAGTGCAAATACAATTGCCGCCAATTCCAAGTCGTGCGTCGGGTAGTTTTTCTCGTGCGGCTTCAGTTGCCTGGAGGCGTACGATATTACCTTATCCCTCTGCATGAGCACACATCCCAAACCAAGTCCCGAGGCATCACTGTATATCTGAAATTCCTCTACCCCATCTGGAAGAGCAAGGATCGGAGCTGAAACAAGACGCTGCTTCAGTTCTCGAAAGCTGGCTTCGCAGTCATCACTCCATTTGTATACAATCCCTTTTTGAGTGAGGCGAGTCAAAGGCGAGGCCAGTTTAGAAAAATCCTGCACGAACCTACGGTAGTATCCCGCTAGGCCCAGAAAGCTTCGAATTTCGCTAGCTGATGTAGGTTGCTTCCAATCTACCACCGCCTCTATTTTCTTCGGGTCTACTGCGATGCCTTCTGCCGAGACGACATGGCCAAGGAAGGCCACGCTGCTCAACCAGAACTCACACTTGCTGAGCTTAGCGAACAACTGATGCTCTCGTAATGTCTGCAGCACGATCCTTAGGTGTTCCTTGTGTTCCGCCTCGTTCCTGGAATATATTAGAATGTCGTCGATGAACACGACCACAAACTTGTCTACGTACGGCCGAAACACGCGGTTCATCAGATCCATGAAAGCTGCAGGGGCGTTCGTCAAACCGAACGACATCACAAGAAATTCGTAGTGTCCGTATCGGGTCCTGAATGCAGATTTTTGAACATCATCTGGTTTGATTTTCAACTGGTGGTACCCTGACCTGAGATCAATTTTAGAGAAAACTGTTGCACCTTGCAGCTGATCAAACAAGTCATCTATCCTTGGCAATGGGTACTGGTTCCGCACGGTCGCCTTATTTAGTTCTCGGTAGTCAATACATAGCCGCATGGATCCATCCTTTTTCTTCACGAATAGCACCGGAGCGCCCCACGGAGAAACGCTTGGACGAATGTATCCTCGGTCCAACAAATCTTATAACTGAATCTTAAGTTCCTTCAGCTCTGCTGGGGCCATTCGATAAGGTGCCTTCGATATCGGTCGCGCATCCGGAAATGTGTTGATGCTGAATTCGATCTCACGATCAGGAGGCATTCCAGGCAGCTCGTCCGGAAACACGTCAAGGAAGTCTGCTATAACATCAGCCTGAGCTGCATTTGCACTTTCCTGCCTGGTGTCTCGAACTGAAGCTAAGTACCCTTCACAACCCGAATGCAGCATACGCCTAGCCGAAATTGCTGATATCATCATTGCCGTCTTTGGTGTAGCGCTGCACGAATAGTAAAAGTCTGCCTCGCCGGGTAGACGGAATACGACTCGCTTCTCCGCGCACTCAATTGTTGCATGACAAGCACCCAACCAATCCATCTCGAGAATAATATCGTAATCCTTAATGTCTAATACAATGACATCTAAGGAAAGCTTCCTGCCTCCGATGCAAATATAACCATCCTTACAGATCGCATGGGCGGGCATGTCGACTCCCGAAGGTGTGCTCACGCAAAGATTCATATTTAAGGGAGTAGAAGCTAATTTATGCTCAATAGTAAAATCAGCAGATATGAAACTATGCGTAGCACCTGAATCGAATAAGACTCTAGGGGGCAAATCTCTGAAAAGTAATGTACCTGTCACGACAGTTTCAGAGACGGATGCTTCATCCCGAGTCAGTGCATAGACTCGTCCTTGAGCACCCTGGCGTCGTGGGTTCAACGCCACAGCATTGGCATCACTTGCTGGAGGCCCCCTGTTGTGATTCCCGTGGTTCTGATTCCCGTGGTGCTGATTCCCATTGTTATGATTCCCATTGTTGTGATTCCCGTTGTGCTGATTCGGTTTTGCCTCACGGCAGTTGAAATGCTTGTGGTCCAGACGACCACATTTAAAACACCCAGTAACTCGGCATTCCTCCACTCGATGCCCTATTCTGCCGCACCTGTTGCAGTATGGTGCACGGGACGGGCCCCTATGCTCAGATGTGTGCGGACGCTTTTGTGCTCCAGACCCTCCCATTTCCTGAGGCCGCTTATTATTGTTGGTACGGGAGGTTTGCACATCGGCCTTTGGTGGACAGCGTCCAAAGATCCGCTCGCTGTTCAGGGCAGCTTCATAACATTCCCTGTATGTCTGACACTTCTGGTTGATGACGTCCCTACGCAAATCGTCATTCAAACCCTTTTGGAAGCGGTAGCACCACGCCTGCTGGTTTGGCAAGAAGTGCCCAGCAAATTTAGCCAGCTTAGCGAACGCCGAGTCATAATCGTCGACAGACATACTTCCTTGCACCAGATTGCTGAAGTCGTCTTTTTTTTGTTGCCGCACAGCCCGGGGAATATATTGTTCAATGAAGGCAGACTTGAACATTTCCCATGTGATTTTGCAGTTGGGATTGGCATCATAAATCCCTTGCTTAGTGGCTTCCCACCAGTCATGCGCACGCAGCTCCAGTTGAACTGATGCACAGGCCACTCTTTTGGATCCCCTAATGCCGACCAGATTGAAGAGTCCCTCCAGCTTTGTAATCCATCCCATCACCACGTCCGGTTCTGCTCGCCCGTTGAACGTTGGTGGATGCATCTTAGTGAATTCTGCCGCACGGCAGTTGTTCCTTGCTGGTTGCTGTATTTCTTCGGACTCATCCTCTACCGCCACAGCCGGCGGTGCAGCAGGCGTCACTGTAGCGCCCCCGTTGTTGGGTGCCATGGATGCAATTAGTTGCATCATGGTGTCTATCTGCTTTTGTTGAGCAGCAAACTGCGCTTGTTGAGTAATGGCTTGTTGTTGCTGCATCTCCATGAGATGCATAAGCCGCTCGGACATATCGGTTGAACCCGCTCCTCCGGATTCTCCAGAACTTGCCGGATCGTTCTGGACGGGCTGAGCACTGCTTGCAGCGGCAGTGTTTTTCTTAGCCATTGCTACAAAAGAGAGTAGCTTGTTAACACCTCAAAAACGATAGATTTTTGTATCTATGGGCTCATTGTATAGGCGACTCATCTCATACAGCGGACACCGAATGCAACTCAACCGAGAGGCGCATCAAACTCCTTTATAATCTTTTGAAATCCCAAGGATGTAAAACCTGGCTCTGATACCAATATGTCACGCCCCGATCCCGAAAGGGTCAATCGTCCTCGCTGGATCCTTCACGGAACTGATTCGTCCTCGCTGGGGCGTGATGCCGTACGAGCCTGGAGTTGCGCTCGTACAAGGCAAGAACTTACAGTTATAGGAACCCACTTTAAAACCCAATTTAGAAAACACATTCACAGATAATTGAACACAAGTGCAGGAAGGAAATATGCTTTTTCATTGATAATTCAGAGTAATTTACATAGAGTCTACATTGATGCGCCTTCTCGGCTACTTGAATTATATTAGAAAAGATAACTCAAAATGCAGGGCGCGCTCCATCAGATAGTCCCCGTCGTCCATACATTACGCCCTTGTATAGGTTGAAAGTCCAAGCCTCCAAAATGATCTGACTTCAACTATACTTCAAAATAGAGGTGCTCCTAACGCCTCTTCGTCTATCCACTAGCGTTGCACTGTCTGAGTGCCTGAAATAGTTGCCCACAACGTGGGTCAGTACTCAACTTGTACTGGTGAGCGGGATGAATCCCACTCGACTAAATCGACACTAGCTTATTAGGGACGAGCATGCATTAAGATTACTTCTATAAAGAAGCAAGTGACTTCAATTCATATCAGTTGCATGTTTTGATATAAATGAAAATAGCATTGAATCCAACCAGTGCATCGATTGCTTACTCAACCGATGCACACCTTCCCTGCAACGAAACACAAGTATACTTACCATCTGCACAAGACAATAAATTAGCATGTGTTCTATTATATGCGGTCATTGGTGTGATCGACACCTTAGGGACATATTCCAAGCATTAATGGCGCGCCCTATCAGCCCGGGTAGCAAGCCCCGCTGGAGGTCCCGCAATGCATCGTGACGAACACGAATCAATATTTCCCTCCGGATCGATACGGTTCCAGTGCCCCGGAAAGCCGTTTCGAGGAAATGATAAACCTTGTGCACAAGTTGTCCCAGACCATGCAAATGCATGAACATTTTATATCTCATACAATGCATCGAATTAAACAAAAGAAGTTAAGCAGCAATATATATCTCATGCAACAGTTCATAATTTTCTCAATGCGGTATTTCAATTTTGATATCCCATGGGTCCAAACTCTATCCGAGGCACCAGGCCGTAACCAACAGCCAACTTCCTATTCCAACCAACTCAAGTTATAAAGTGTGCAAGCATATAGTAAATTTAGTCTACAGTTCCCATGTTCCTTTCTTAGTGGCTGGCATGCATTGTGGCTAAGCATTTCCTAGGCGTCCAACCGGGCATCATCGAGTGAACGTTTGAAACATTAGAGATATTGGCGTGAAAAAGTAGGAAAGAAGGGACCAAACCACTCACTGGTTAAGAGAAAAGTTGCTGAAACAAGGAATCCCGCTTAGCGACGATCAAACGTCAGTTACGCGGACCTGCAACAGCACGAGCACCGAGTTAGAATTCTTGCCTATCCTTCCTTGCCGAACTCCCCAAAATTCAACCTCCAATCAATAAAACCAACAGCGAAAACCAAGCGACTCGAAAGCAACACCAAATCAAATCCCAAAGCGGCAATCAAGAAAACCAAGCAACCAAACACGAAAACTATTGGACTCGTTTCAATAGAGGCCTTTCCCTGAGTTGGAAAGGATCATCGCATTTCGTCCTTGGTAATAAGATGCCGAAGATCTAAGCATACTCTGACGGACTAGCCACAAGCCCAATTATATAGTGCACATCCCGGTCGGATCGGGATTTGAGGCACTACAATGGGCGAGCCGAGAAGCAGACGGAAGATCATTAGAGCAAGTTCAAAAGCAATCTTGAAGCCCGATTTGCAGTCCAAGAGAAGCAGGTAGATGCCCTGAAGCAGATCGTTCAGACCGTAGCCTCCAACCATCGCCTAAAGTCAAAATACCTCAAACTCCAAAGAAAAATGATGTGACTACCTTCGACTTTGCCGACTTTAAGAAGGTCTGCAATACATCTTTCTGGGGGACTGAAGTTCCGGTCGGGGCTCTAGATTGGCTAGCCGATCTTGAAGATTACTTCAAACTGCTAGAGGTACCTGAGGAGAAATGAGTTGCATGTACCCAACTACAGCTCTGTTTGAACGTGCATGATTGGTGGGTCGTGCATCGAAGATCTCTCTCCGTAGACGAAGAAGATGAGACGATCGGGTGAGCTTTCTTATGTAGCATATTTGAAGAAGAGTTCATACTACCTCCCGTACGTCGGCAAAAGAAGAATGAGTTCATGCAGCTTCGGCAAGGCAATATGACCGTGAAGCAGTACTCCGCTGAATTTATTTAGCTCGCCAAATTTGCAAGCTCCTACCTACCTGATGCGGCGAGTGATAAAAGAAATTTTGAAGGTGGCCTACGACCTTCCATCCATGCGCACATGGTCATTTCTCGATATCTGACTATGCGTGAAGTTCTCAATCATGCCATTTCCCTTGAACCAAACTATCCTTCAGTTGATGTCGGCGTTGTGCATACTTTCAATCACAAGCATCCTAGCAACGTGGAAGAAAACAACGCTTCCAAGAGTCCAAACAATGGCGGTCACCAGGGTCCCAATCTAGGGCTACATTGTACTCATTGTAGAAGGGCTGGGCACACTGCAAACGATTGCCGCTGAAAGCACAAATTTTGCCTCATTTGTGGTAATCCTAACCATGGAATTTATGACTATCCACGCTCCTCTGATCGTCGCCCTCAATATCCAAATCCTGCCCTAGTGCATCAAGCCAACCGAGCTGTGCCGCAACAAGAGCGTCGTCAAGCTCAAGACCGGGTGTACACTTTGACACGGGAAGATGCCCTCGCTTTGGACACCGTTGTATCATGTATATTGCTTTTTAATAACATACCTACTTGTGTGCTTTTTGATTATGGTGCTACGCATAGTTTTATATCCACGAATTTTGCCGTGGAAAATAAGCTAGACCATTATACCTAGACCTTTATGTTAGCACCGCATTGGGCACAAAAATATATTTTCTTTCACTATGTCAGGGCGGTTATGTCTATATTAGAGGAAGAAAACTGTCATTCGATGTGTTAGTCCTAGATGTTCGGGATTACGATATCATCTTAGGGATGGATTAGCTCGGCGCTTGCTCGACAACTATCGAAAGTGCAGAGAAACGGGTCATCTTTCGTCTATCTGGAGAGGCCAAATTCTGTGACACAAGTGGTTCAGAAGTGGAAGCGTCGAGGACCTGCATGGTAATTTTTGTGATGTCAGCTCGACGGATGCTACACTCTGGCTGCGAGGGATACTTAGTATCGGTTCGGGCCACGTAATAGAATTATGCAAACGTTGGGTCTTCTTCCGTTGTGACAGAATTCCCAGTTGTATTTTTGAGCGAACTACCTAGCATGACACCCTACCAAAAAATTGAGTTCACCATCGATACATTTCCAAATATCCAACCGATTTTTAAAGCTCCATACCGAATGGTCCCTGGCGAACTAAAGGAGTTTAAGTGCCAATTGCAAGAATTGCTTGACCGTGGGTACATTCGTCTGAGAGTGTCTCCTTAGGGCACGCCTGTGCTATTTGTGAAGAAGAAAGATGGGACGTTACGGCTCTGTATAGACTATCGGAAGCAAAATAAGGTCACTATCCGAAACAAGTATCCCCTGCCCAGGATCGATGACCTCTTTGATCAACTGCAAGAGGCATCAGTTTTTTTGAAGATCGATCTTCTCTCTGGCTACCACCAATTGAAGATCAAGCCAGAGAACATGCTGAAGTCAGCATTTCATATCCGTTATGGCTACTATGAGTTTTTTGTCAGGCCGTTCGGACTGATGAATGCTCTTGCCGCATTCATGGATTTTATGAACCGTGTATTCCGACCATTCCTTGATAAGTTTATGGTAGTATTCATAGACGATTTCTCAGTATACTCGAAGAATGAGAAAGAACACACAGGACACCTGCGGATGGTGGTTCAAACTCTTCGAGATAATAAGTTGTTCACGAAGCTGAGTAAGTACGAATTCTGGTTGGACAACATATCTTTCCTCGGGCACATCATTTCTGCGGAGGGCGTCTTAGTCGATCCAAAGAAAGTTGAAGCCATTATGGAGTAGAAGAGACCTGAGTCAGCCAGTGACATTCGAAGCTTTCTTTGTCTAGCGGACTACTATAGGAGATTCGTTAAAGATTTTTCAAGGATTGCTTCGCCTCTGACTCACCTCACTCGGAAGGGAGTAACGTTCACGTGGTCGAACGACTGTGAAACTTTATTTATAGAATTAAAGCAACAACTCGTCTCAGCACTGATTCTAACCCTCCCAGACGGGCCCGATAATTTTAAGATTTATAGCGATGCTTCATGCAAGGGTTTTGTCACTACCACATTTTCTAGAAAAGAATATTTTAGTAATTTCATATTTAATTAAATATTGTGCATGATAAATAATTATTTGTTGTATTATTTAATTGTTGTTAAATATTATTTATTTATTTTAGACTTGTTTTAGTGGACATAACTAGTTTAGTTTAGACTCATGGACCAACATGTATTAATTGTTAGATTTTAGCCCATTTAGAAAGCCCATTGTTTAGGAGGATGATTAAATTAATTAAACCATTAGACTAGAAGCTTCCCTCCTTAATTATTTTTTCATGAGAGGCCCCAAGGGGTATATTGGACAATTCGTAGTAGCTTAAGGAAGGGGAAAGGTGGCCGGCCTATAATAGAGGAAGGAATTTGTTTCTCTCTCCTCTTGTCATTTGGAAACTAGATCTAGAATTTCCCTCAACCAAATTCCTTCATTTTCACTTTATTTCCCTACCAAATTTTATCCCAATTCATTTCCTTATCACCATTGGAGGATAGTGGAGCAGGGATCTAGAAGGAGGAAGCAAGAATCTACAAAGAGGAGCAAGGATCTACAAGTTGGAGGCCAATTTTATCATATTTGGAGGTTGCATTGGGAATCCATCTCCCAATAGGTACAATTCAATTTTTACCCTTAATTTAGGTTCTAAATCTGAGATTTAACCATAAAAAATTAACCCATATACATAGGCTACCCATAGGACTTGGTTTTGTGTTCATAGGAGGCCTATTGAGAAAGTTATGGTACTTTTTGTGTCAATTTTTGGAGAATTCCAAGATTGATATTTGTTGTGTGTGTCAATTGGTCCTATAGATTAATTTGACATGTGCTTGTGTGTTTGGGGCTAGTATCGTATCCACAATTGGGTACGTGTAGGTCGTATCCCAACAATTTGGTGATACATGTTGATTTGGGGGATTTTCTACCGACACGGGAGTTTGAGCATGTCATATTTTGACACGGACACGTAGATTTGTATTTGACTCTTCATATTGTTCATAAATAATATATATGACTTGCTCGTGTCCTTCGGGGTACGTTTGGATGTGTGGTGGACTCGTGTCGCATGCGTATCCTAGATCTAGTGGGATACGGGGTGATAATTTAATTGTAGATCTATTTCTTTTGTGTTCTTATTCATGGAGAGGTATATATATATATATATATATATATATAAATATATATATATATATATATATAAATATATATATATATATATATATATATATATATATATATATATATATATATATATATATATATATTGTTGTGTATATATATTTATGTAAAATATTATGTCTTAGATCTATGTATCTATGTATATACTATATGTGTATATATTGTTATGTAGTTATTCTTCTACATGTAAGATATAATTATATATTGTAGTATATGTATATATATATATATATATATATATATTATGGTAGATATATTTATATGTTGTTATATATATATATATACTTATATGTTATATGTATTTATATTGTGTTTGTGTTTATATATACGTATACGTATGTGTGTTGTTATACATATCTACTATGTATGTGTATATTACTATGTAGTTATTATGTGTATATATATATGTATGTGGAGGAGTATATGTATTTACATACTTAGTGGTATTATATATAGTGTGTTATATATACATAGTATATATTATGTATTATATATATATATACATTATATTGTGTTATATATATTAGAGATAGAGGAGAGCAGGATCTTTGGCGACGATTCAGCGTCGCCAAACAGCACAGCAGCAGCAGCAAGAACAATAGCGACAATAACGTCGCCAAATAGCACAGCAGCAGCAGCGGTGACAATAACGACAGCTGCAGGAGTTCGTCGCGAAAACAGCAAAGTATCAGCAGTATCGGAAGTATCAACGACAGTGGGCAGCGGCTTTTAATGACAGTTTGGCAGTTTTTAATAGTTATATATATATATATATATATATATATATATATATATATATATGTGTGTGTGTGTGTGTGTGTGTGTGTGTGTGTGTGTGTGTGTGGTATTAATATATATGTAAATATATTCCTAATTGCTAATTATATTTTTAATATACAATATATATAGTAATTAGTGTAGCATATATTATTATTACGGGTAGTTAGTATAAGTAAGGTATTGGATATTACCTTGAGATACCAAGGTGAGTATCAAGGTATTTTAGGATACCTAAGGTATTGGGTGTGGGTAGCAAGTTTATGGTTTAGCATTGTGATACCAAGTTGGTTCAAAACCAAGGCATCTATTTAATATTTGTAATTAGAATTATATATAATTAATATTGTTCGACATATATATGTGATGATTTACCTATTGTTTTTACGTATCTAGAGATACGGTATCCTAGTATCCTAAGATATAGTTTTGTGACCTAGACTTTAGTATTTGAACCCAATATCTTTGTATTAGGCTTATACAACCTAGAAATATGTAGTTGACCATAGTTTGACCATAGTTGACCATAGTTTGACTATACTTGACCATAGTTGACTTAGAGTTGACCTAGTTTGACTTTTGACTTAGAATTCACTTGTTGACCTAGAAGTTGACTAGTTTAACTTATTTTCTTTCCGAAACCTTGTATTGATGTTGTATTCCATATCTAGGTCTTCGAGGCACCGTATCAGACATCTGTGAGACTATTCTTTGGACTTTAGGCGAGTGCATTCTCTGATAGTTTTTCATTTATAATATCCTCTATGTTCATTGTATCTAGTGTAGATATCCATGTTCTCTTGACACGATGCTTACACGGATTGGTATATCCGGATCTCGTCATGAGATGCTATTCCTTGGTATATGGTATATCTTGTGCAAGCATTGTTTCATTGATTATCTTGTACATGTACAAACACTGATTCTCGGAAAGAGTCGCTATCTTCTTGGGGATTCTTGTGCCATAACATACCATGGTTGGATCTATTATACCAGTCGAGGGTAGGGAGTACTTTAGTATAGATATGTGATCATACCCTCATTGTCTCAAGTATTGTTTATTGAATAGTGTTAATCATACACCGCACGTATGATTAGCCAGACCATATATATTGTATCATATTCCCAAACTGATCACATGTTAAAGCTAGTACTCACACACTTAGTCATTAGTATTCTTGTTCATTAACATATTGTTCATTATTGTATTCATTCCAGTATTTCTTTATTGTATATCTCTCGTATCTATTGTGCATTTTGTATATTCACATCTATTTATTGTTACATAGTTTTTATAATTGATTAGAACTGCTGTTAGAGATGTACTCTGCTCCTTTCCTGACTGGATATATTTTTCCCAGATGACACTGAGGAGTACCCTACACATTATGGACCTCAGGATGTTGTGGGCTTCGAGTCAAAGACCTTGGCTCATGAGGGACTTATCCCAACTGAGACAAATGACCCAGGATTAGTACCTTCTTAGTATTTATTGTACTGGATTTGTCTCTAGCTTATTTGTTAGCATTCTTTCAGACTCATTGATGTATTATTTTAGACTCATGAGTTGTATGTGACTATTTCGATTCTTTATCATATTCGTGCTCATTTCTATCTTAGATCTGTGATTGAGTATATTGTTATTGTTGGTGGTTCATTATATTGCTAGATAGATTACCCAGACATCGTTCTACTGTCGATTATGCGGCATAGGCTGGGCATTGTTTCTGACTTGCATCCTTATATTGCTAGATAGATTAGCTATCGATGACAGGCTTTGAAGGGATCTAGAAAGTTTGGGCGTTACACTCAGAATAAGATATAAATAGGCACAGACAGCTCAGTTGCTCCTCGAACCAGACCTATTAGAGAAGTCAAGTTCGCTCAAAAGGATGACATATTCCTAGAGAAGATGCGTAAGCTTATCTCAGCAAGAAAGGCAATCGACTTTGCAGTTAGCGTGGATAAAATAATATGGGTATGGGGAAGATTATGTGTTTCTAACAATACAAACCTCAGAAAAGAGATACACACTGAAGCCCACTATGCGAATTACACTTCACATCCAGGAAGCACAAAGATGTATCAAGACCTCCGTACGATATTTTGGTGGCACGACATAAAGAGGAATGTAGCACTGTTTGTGTCGCAATGCATTGTCTGTCAGCGAGTAAATGCCGAGCACCAAAAGCCGAGCGGGGATATGCAAAACCTTGCTATACCGGAGTGGAAATAAGAACACAAAACTATGGATTTTTTTTTGGTTTGCCAAAGACGCAACAAAAAAATAATGCCGTCTGGGTCATCGTCGATCGAATCATCAAGTCACCTCACTTTCTTCCTATCTAAGTTGCTTGGAGTACCGACCGTCTGGCGCAGATCTTCCTCAATGATATCGTTCAACTCCACTGTGTACCCGTATCTATTGTCTCCGATCGAGATGGATGATTCTTGTTATGCTTCTGAGAGACTCTTCAGTCAGCAATAGGAACAAAGTTGAAGTTCATCTCTTCCTAGCATCCTCAGACAAATGGCCAGACAGCGGGTAAACCAAATTGTCAAAGACATGTTACGACTCTGCGCCTTGGACTTGAAGTCAAGTTGGGACATGCATCTACCGTTAGCCGAATTTATATACAATAATAGCTATCAATCCAGTATTATGAGGCATTGTACGGGCGAAAATGTAGATCCCCTATCAGTTGGGATAAAGTTGGCGAATGATAAATTCTTGGCCCAAAACTCGTAGAACAAATCGATCAAAAGATCTATTTGATCCGCGAACGGCTGAAGGTAGCAAAAAGTTGTCAGAAGAGTTACTCAAATATGTACCGTCGACCTCTTGTGTTCTTAGAAGGCCATCATACATTTCTTAAAGTCTCGCCCATGCAAGAAGTTACCAGATTTGGAGCAAAATGGAAGCTAAGCCCAAGATTTGTAGGCCCGTTCGAAATACTCAAGCGAGTTACCCCAGTCGTATATCAGATTGCCCTGCCACCGTCATTATCTAAAGTGCACTATATCTTCCACATTTTATAGCTTAGGAAGTACGTGCACGATTCGAGTCATGTGGCGGATCTTGATCAACTAGACTTGAAGGTGGACTTGATGTATGTTGAACACCCTGTACGGATTTTGGATCGAAAGGAGAAGCTGCTCAAAGTCGTTCGGTTCCTCTCGTGCGCATGCTTTAGAGAAATCATTCGATCGAAGATTCGATGTGGGATCTTGAGTTTAAGATGAAGGGAAAGTTTTATTCATTATTTCATAGTGGTAGGTTCTATTCCTAAGTTTCGTGGACAAAACTTCCTATTAGTTGGTTAGGATGTGGTGCCCCGTTCCCCTTTTCGGGGAGTGCAGCTAAGTCATATTTTGATATCGTTCGATCGGGATAGATTGAATCAATATCTTTTCCTCATTATGGATTGGCTTCTTAGGAATTGATTCACATATTCAGCGGATTGTTCCCTAAGAACGGACTTAGCGGCAGAGTCAAGAGGGACCTCTCCGTTGCAAGTTTTTTTGCCTACTTTTCGTTGTCGCCTTGCAACTTTCGTGCTTTTGAGTTAGTTTTCGGAATTGTGTTTTCTTCAATGGTTTCGATAGATTTTATTGCTTTCGTTCGTTGAACTTTAATTTTGTTTTAAGCTTGGAAAGAGAAGAAGAGGTATTGATCGTCTGTTTATGGCAATGTAGGTGATCGTGTAGTAGATATCGCGCGAGCGAAGTTTTGAAGAACCTCTTTCCTTTCCTCTCTCCACCAATTTGTGAGTGGCTATAATTCAATTTAGTTGACCCTTCTTCCAAGTCTTCATATCTAAAATCTTGCCTTCTTGATTGTTCCGATCAGATGATACCATATTAACTAAAAGATGTCAAGATAAAAAAAAATATACTTGAATTACTTTATGCTTGTCAATAAACTTGTAAAAGGTTACCTTGTTGCATGCTAGTTCGCTTAGAATATTCTCTCATCGTATTTTAATTCTAGTTAGAATATATACTTCTTATATTATTGTGCTATGCATAGAACACCTTGCTATGTAATAAACTGAACAGGGAGACTATACAAAAATAGATCATGCCATGTTACTTGTCTCGTACTTGTGTTGCCTTGAATTACTTCGTTTGATAACTTAGTATAGACTTCTCTTGGTGACGAACAACTTGTGCACAAGGTCTTAGTTATGCGGACGGTCGCTGGGGCACTGACACCGATCCGATCCGAACGAAACATCATTTTATGTAACGACCCGTTTCGTTCAAGCGGACATCCGATTCAAATGGCGCAAGTGCAAAGACCCGACCCGTTTTGCTCCGGGAAAAGACTCATTTGAGGCAAAGGATTCCAGACTTGGCCCTTCAGGAGTTCAGACTTAGACTTTCAAAGGGTCAATTGGAGTATCTCTCGACCGAGGTGAATCATCGCTAAGGTAGGTGGCTACGATGAACTTGTCTTTGCTTATCCAGTACACTTAAAATATGGACGATACATGATAGTCGCTATGTGAATTACCCCTTGCATGCTAATAAAGAATAAATGCATCTAGCTAAGAGAATAATTCTATCTTGTATTACTTGTGTTAGAACATAGAAATAAAACTTGGCTTATAACTTGGATCCTCGCATGCTAACTTTGCTTCGTGCAAGTAGACCCCGCTATGCCTCATGTAGATCATTATGGAATCTTCGCAGTGCACTGCTTCACTTATTGAGATTATGTCGCTCGATATGTCCCTGTACAGTTTTACTCCTCGTACTACACTATAGACCGTGCTAACGTAAATATTTATGTTTCTAAATGTATGCTTGCCTGCTTACATTATAACTTGTACTCATTGCCTCATTTCAATGCTTGTCACATAATTTTATGCCACAATCAAGTAAACACTATCTTGTCTTGTATTCATCCAATTTACCGAAAGACGATATATGAGTTCTATCAAACATGTTTAAGGAGATAGACTAAGTGAATTGCTAGGCTTGTTATACGACTTGGATATATCATGGATTTGACTGAACGGACTCGAACCCTATACAAACGAACGTATTAATGTGAGTTGGATGATCTGTGCTCGATGTTTAGAAATTTGAGTAAAATAAGCTTGGATAGAATATTCCGTGGAAATGAACAATGGTTTTACCTTAGGAATTGGGGCGAGAATCGTGCGATAAATTTGCACGTTGAATCGTGTGCTTGAACTATACCTATGACCTTATGAGCTGACCTAGTAATTAGGTAGACGATCCTGTGCTGAGTGAAAGAACTTGTGTAACTGACTTTATAGTATTGCTTGAACAATCCATAGAAGTGGGGCAACAAGACTTAGAGTTAGACTTGGAATGGTAAGTGTCTGCTATGTTTGACACGGAGGACACTAGTCGATAGATTGGATAGAAAATGCTTGATGGTGGTGCAATAATTGGTTTGAGTTGGAATAAAAATTACTTGGATTTTGGTTGACCATGTTGGAGGTATCATCGTGATTCATAAGACGAGAACCATTAAGATTTTTGCAAGTAGCTTGTCCGAATTTACTATCGCTAAGTTTGGTTGAATGCATTTGTTTGAAGGACACCTTGAACATGTGCACGATCCAAGACTCAATGATATGTTGAACTCGAGTGCAAAGACTTCGCTATCTCTAAGTTGGTTGACATGCATATGTTTGAGGGACGCTTTGAATATGTGCACGATCCAGACTCGCGATATGCTGATCTCGAATGCTAGTGCAAGTGAATATGTTATATTCGCATGGATAAGTATAACGACTTGGTTAAGTTTGCCTCAGCCTTAGATCATTATTTGAGATAGATCATAACGTACCCCACGTTAAGCGATATGTTCCGCGCTAAGGCACATTATAGACCAAGTCAGAACTTGGATTGAATGATATAATCATTCAATTAGACAAACCCATCACACACGTGACACGATATAAGGAACGAGTAAAAAATTATTTTGAACGGATCTAGTGGTACCGATTGTTATGCTTGAGATAGATTCAGTAGTTGCGATAAAACGATTTGCGCTCAGGACGTCTCGAGGACGAGACTTTTTCTGAGTGGTGTATAATGTAAATACCCGTTTCGTTCAAGCGGACAACCGATTCAAATGGCGCAAGTGCAATAACCCGACCCGCTTTGCTCAGCGAGAAGACTCGTTTTAGGCAAATAATTCTAGACTTGGCCCTTCAGGAGTTCAGACTTAGACTTTCAAAGGCTCGCTCGAAGTATCGCTCGACTGAGACTAATCATCGCTAAGGTGGATGGATACAATAAACTTGTCTTTGCTTATCCACTACACTTAAAATATGGATGATACATGATGGTTGCTAGGTGAATCACCCCTTGTATGCTAATAAAGAATACAACGTACCTAGCTAAGGAAATAATCTCATCTTGTATTGTTTTTGTTAGAACATGGAAATAAAACTTGGTTTATAACTTGGACCCTCGCTAGCTAACTTTGCTTCGTGCAAGTAGACCCCGCTATGCCTTGAGTAGATCATTATGGATCCTTCGTAGTGTACTGCTTCACTTGTTTACACTGCTCATCCCCTAGATTATGTCGCTTGATATGCCCCTGTACGGCTTCACTCCTCTCACTAAACCATAGACCGTGCTAACATAAATATTTATGTTTCTAAATGCATGCTTGCTGCTTACATTGTAACTTATACTCGTTGCCTCATTTCAATGCTTGTCACATAATTTTATGCCATAATCAAGTAAACACTATCTTGTCTTGCATTTATACAATTCACCGGAAGACTATCTAATAATCATTCTATGCAAGTATAAACCTGAAAGTGTTCGGGACCGTTAGGTCGCCAAGATAATTCCCGAACCAGGGGATTGCATTATGTCAAGTAAAGCAAGAATCACATCTCATGGAGCATACTCGTTCTGAACAAGAATCAAGAATTAACATGTCATGAATTCGATAAAATTGAGACCCAAGACTTTCATGTTGCGGATAACTTGTACACAAGGTATTCAATAGGTTCCTGTGGACGGTCTCCGTGGCACTGGGGCCGATCCGGACAGAACATCTACTAGTCTGTCTGTTTCGGGCAGGATGGCGTGTATTGCCTTGTCAACTTTCTTTCACGCCATTCTCGCTCTTAGACTATGTAGTCGTCTGTTCGGACAGGATGGATGTGACATCTCGTTCCTTGAATCATATATTATTCTCTCTCTTGACTATAACCCGTCCTTTATGGCTATGCCAGTGACTCCTGTTCATATAGATAAGTCATACTCGCTTAGCGATAACCCACGTGCGAGTCATTGCATCGCATCCATAAATCTGAAATACTTGAACGATTATGAATATAAGACATTTATACATATTTGAACACTTGAACATCTTCTGCAACACACCTGAGTATCCGTGTAACTCGTGCACCTAAAACAGAACCTCGCTCATGACACTCGTGTTTGCTTATGCATTTTTCTTGGATTTTATTTTATATACTAGTGCTTGGTTTAACTTGGTTGCCTTGGAAAGGAAAGAAAGAATGGTAAGTTGCTAAGTCTCACCGTGTTACTCTTATATCGCACGACGTACTGCCACACGAGTTAGGCTTTACATTATGTCATGAAACTGATCCTAAGGCAAGACTAGAAAGATAAATTAATAAATGGTGTACGGAACCTATATAACGTGTTTGAATTTGTCGAGCGGGTGAGAAGCCTCCCCACCAGTGCATTCATGTATTGATAATCCAACAGATTGCTTGTAGGGTGCGGGAGAACCACGTTCGGTACAAAAATTCCCCTTTTGTGCGTGCTAAAGCATGGAGTTCACTCTGGAGCCTTGGAGCATTGCGTTCTGTAAACACCCTAAATTTCAGAAATAAGATTTATACAATTTTTCCCGTATTTTTGGTGTTCTTCTGGAATTTATAGCAAAGGTAATTGTGGGTTAAATAATTTTAAGTGTGGCTTAATGGAGTCAAAATATTCTGGAAGTAAAAATTTATTGTGTATAATGGAGAACCGGACGCATGGCATTTTTCGGTGAATTTATTGGACTCCGGAGCAACGAATCGAGGACCTTTAGCTAATTGGATTGTGAACCAGACCCAAATTCGAACCAACCCGACCCGCTGTAAACCCTAGGCAGCCGCCAGCACTGTAGCAGCCTATAAGACCCTCCTCGACTTCCGTGCTCAGCCATCTGAACCCTAGCCGCTCATCCCCATCGCCGTCGACCCCTACCTACCTCCAGTCTATCCACCGCCCGACCTCACGACTCACCGCCCACGCCGCGAGTCCCGCCCGACTTCCCCAGGACCCCCTCGGCTCCAGCGTCGAACACCCCAACCCGCCATACTCCTCCGCCTCATCCCCCTCTGATCGACCCCGACGGAACCACCGCACCACCGGCCCGTACTCTCCTCCCCCAACCATCCCGCGGGCAGCACAGCGGCCGCCGGCCTGTGTTTCCCCCCGACCGTTCTGCTGTGCAGCGCAGCCCCCACCGGCCGCGTTTTTCCCCGTCGTCGGCTGTCCAGCGCCCTCAGCCGGAACCTCTGCCTCCCCATCGCCTCCGGCGACGCCGCCCTAGCCCGACCTCGCCGACCCAGAGCCCGGATCCCTCCGGCGAAGCCCCCGCCTCTGTCTCAATCAGAACCCTAGAGTAGCAGCAGACACGGACACGGGAATTCTGAACCAGGACACGGAATTGACGCGTGGACACTTGGAATTCAGCAGTCGCGAAGCCCTGTTCAGGTACTGATTTCTTCCGCCCCGCAACTCCAATTTCGATTCCGTCAGTTGCTATGCGTAGACTGTATAACCCTCTCGGTGCCCGTGCAACTCGCTCGGTGCATCGCGTCTTGTAGTGATCGTACACCGCGATCCAAAACAGGAAAAAACAACGCCCTGTTTCACCCCGGAACTGAGTCCGCCCCGCCAATCGGGACGACTTGGTCGCACGCGGTCTTTACCAAACTGTGCGCGACGTTGATACGGTCGTGTGGGTTTTCGCAGAAGTCGATTCGGAGGTGCGTGCACCCCGGAATCAACGCGTATCCGCTGACGACACCCCGTATCCGTTGATCCTGGAACACGCTGTAACTTCGTGTACACACGTCGGATCGAGACGAAACTTGCGCCATCGGATCCGTAGTAATACGCTGGTCCTGTGAGCCAAGTTTGGTTCGATTCTGAGGACGTTGACAAAATCACGTATCGTGGGCCCCACCGGCTCCACTTGACGGGTGATTTTGTGACCGGCTCATCGGAATCCAATTCTGGAAGTTCCGTTGGGTTCGTATCATCGTTCCTGACTTGTAGACACTGAGTTTGCGGAATTTGGAGACCTTTGACCCTGACCCGCTTTTCGGTGCAAAGTGGGCCCACATGTGGAACCCGCTTTGGCCCGAAAATGACCTTTTTGCCCCTGTGTCCAAATTGGACGTAAGGACAGGCATTTCCAGCTATTTGGCATCTTCTGAGACTGTTGGTGATATTTATTACAGCTTTTGGAGTAGCCCCTACCGGATCCACAGATACCAGGACAGTTGTTGATACTCGGACATCAGGCAAGTGTACCTTGCCAAACTCTGCAGTTTAGTTATCTATTTTCCTGGTTTTATATATATTGCTGTGCATGCTCAACCTAGGACCGTGTGACGTACTTAGCGTCCGATTATCAGTCGGGTGCCGACACTGTACGCAGTGTTGGGTACGGTCATCTAGAGATGGACATTCGTGACACTTTATTCTCGTACTTGTCTTATCAAGTACCATATGACCCAGGACACTTGACACCATTCATGAGACAGGATTTTCCCGAGATATTCGTGGTGATTCTGTATAGGATACAGGACTTGGACATTATATTATTAGATACTTATGACCGGTTGCATTTAGCTATGATCGCGCTTGACATGGGCATGAGACGTTGTGGTCATGATATGCGTGGTTACATTGGGTGGGGAGAGACACACAGGCTACAGGCTGTATTTATGTATATCTTCTATTATTGAGAGGTCGCAGGTTCTCGTAGCAGAGCCTGACCCACTACCGGTTATTACCGCTACCGGCTCCCCGACACAGAGCTTGTAGTGGCTCAGCCTGAGACTAGTGATGCTCTCACTTGCATTTACACTTAGATGGTTACATATTTACCCCATTGTTCAATTAGTTATTTATTTGCTGCACTGCTTATCTGTATTTATTGGCATGAGCTTTCTTGTACCTTGCTATGTCCCCTGAGGACCTGGATCCGGATTTTGTTCCCCAGATTTTACAGACGTGGTTTATCCCGAGATCTACGGGACTGGAGCAGGAGCTGATCCAGGAGTCGTACCACCATCTGAGGATGAGGTCTTAGCTGAAGACTTCTCTTGAGCATCCATGTTCATGCTCGGCTTTCCTTTATTTATTTCAGTCTTTTATATTCTGGTCTGTTGAACCATTGTACTAGATATTTATCGGGTTGTTCCCCGAAGTACTATGTGAGACTGGATGATGATTTACATTCCTTATTTATTCTGTGGATCATGTTTATGCCTTGTGTGGATGAGATTAGTTGTACCATGATTGTCGTAGACTTGTTTTACAGCTTAAGTATGCCTTGATGGATCTATATACAGAGTTGGTCCATCGGTGCGTACTGCTGGCCGTTGCCACGCGTCTGGTCCCACGGTATTTTGGGACTGGGGCGTGACATGGTTTTTGTGGTGGCCCATGCAGGTCTACGACTCAATTGTTCGGTTTCAACTTAGGGACCGGACCAGCCTGCCCTAAGGATAGTATAAACTATAGGATCTCATCCATCATTTAACCATTTGTTGAACTCTATATCGATCTCGAAATTTGTTACTTGAACTGCATCCTGTATTGATTCCTCTGAGCGTTCTTACAGTTTCTATTTTGATTGCAGAGCAATGGATTCCGGGAACAGAGATGATATTCCTTTGGATACACCACACGACGCTGTGGTTACTTATGGAGACGAAGTGACACCAGGGGATGGTGGACAAGCATCGCAGAGTGATCAAACTGGACAGCCTAATCCAAGGTTCCGGAGAGATGATATTCCACCACCACCTCAGTTCACTCCCCAGATGCCAGTATTCCCGTCAGGACAAGCCATTGACGGACAACAGATGTTCCAGATGATGTATGCTATGATGCAAGCACAGCAGCAAGTTCAGCAAGAGGCCCATCGGCAGGAGGCCGAGTATCTGAGGACCAGCCTGGTATCCGCATTGGAGCAGGCAAATCCGCCAGCAAGGCGAACATCGACGGGATCTATCACCGATTTCCGTCATCTCAAGCCTCGCACGTTTTCCGGTAAAGAAGGGCCAACGGAAGTTCATGAGTGGCTCACCAACATTCAGCATCAGTTGGAAGCCGCTGAACTTCCAAGAGAGAAGTGGATGACTGCAGTCAGAATGCAGTTGACTGATAACGCGCACCACTGGTGGTTAGCAGAAGAAAGGAGGCTCGGACAGGACAGAGTCACATGGGAAGAGTTCTCTAGACTCTTCCAAGAGATGTACATCCCGGCAGTCGCACGGTCAGAGCTCAGAGACAGGTTCAACCGCCTTATCCAAGGCAGCATGTCAGTGGAGGAATATAATGCGGAATTTATTCGCCTGAGCCGCTTTGCCCCGACATTGATTTCGACGGAGGAAGAAAAAGCAGAGAAGTTCTTTGACGGCTTGAAGTTCGAGCTTCAGAAAGTGATTGGATCGGTAGCACCTACCTCTTATACCGATGTCCTTGCAGCAGCCCGACGCTTGGAGCGCGTCGCTAGAAGGGAGACTAACCTGAAGAGGCCTATCACATCAGCACCAACCAGGCCAGCACATGGGGATTCGGCAAAGCGAATTCAGAGGGGTATGCCAGATAGAGCAGCACATAGAGACAGACCTCTTCCTACTTGTCACCACTGCGGCAAGGTAGGACACATTGAGAAGGAATGCCGGCGTAAATTGGGACTATGTTTGAGCTGCGGATCCAACCAGCACTTTTCCAGGGACTGTACTGAGCGCCGGGACGGAGCACCAAGACTAGCATTACCTGCACCACGACCAGCTTATCCAGCAGCAGGAGGCCAGCAGACAGGAGTTGGTGGGGTCAGACCACCAGCCCCAGGAGGGAATCAGCAGAGACCACCACTGGCACCACAGGCAGCCTTATTTCAGCAGGCTCAGCAGCAGCAGAGAGGTCCAGCTCAGGGACGGGCACAGGCTTTCCCATTAGCTGTTGAGGAGGAGGCTACAGCAGGCGAAGTCATCGCAGGTACTATTTTAGTAGCTTCATTACCTGCAGTAGCATTATTTGATTCTGGAGCATCGCATTCATTTATAGCAGCTAGCTTTGTAGCCACCCATAGAGTGGCTACCGCACCCCTTCCGAAGATGAAGAGGATTCTTACGGGAGGTGGTATTATTCCAGTTAGTGACGTCTGTAGATCATGTTCTGTAGTCGTATGTGGCCGAGAGATGCGAGCTCAATTTCTAATCTTTTCCATGCCTGACTATGACGTTGTACTTGGTATGGACTGGTTGAGTCAGTACCATGCGACTCTTGATTGTCGGCTTGGGAAGGTTATATTTAGACCGCCTGGCCACCCAGAATTTGAGTTTCTCCGCGGAGCAGTAGAGCAAGGAGTTCAGCCTACCCTTAGGGTATTATCTGTAGAAGAGGAGACAGGTTACCCAAGAGTCATATCAGAATTTGTGGACGTATTTCCTGATGATCTTCCAGGTTTACCGCCTGATCGGGAAATAGAATTCACAATAGACTTAACTCCAGGAGCAGAGCCAATCACTTCATCGGTTTATCGGCTAGCACCTAAGGAGTTAGTGGAGTTGAAGGAACAGGTAGATGATCTTTTGGAGAAGGGTTTCATTCGCCCCAGTGTTTCACCTTGGGGAGCACCCATCTTATTTGTGCCGAAGAAGGATGGAACAGTACGGTTGTGCATTGATTATAGGGCACTGAATGCTGTCACCATCAAGAACAGGTATCCCTTACCACGCATTGATGATCTATTCGATCAATTGAGTGGTGCAAGGGTATTCTCGAAGATTGACCTTAGATCCGGCTATCATCAGATCAAGGTGAGGAAGGAAGACATCCCGAAGACAGCTTTCAGGACGAAGTATGGGCATTATGAGTTCTTGGTAATGCCGTTTGGTTTAACCAATGCGCCAGCAGTGTTTATGAGTTTGATGAACAGAGTCTTTCATCAATTCTTGGATAAATTTGTAGTGGTGTTCATTGATGACATTCTCATATATTCCAAGAGCCCTGAAGAGCACGAGGAGCATCTCAGAATCGTGTTAGAGACATTGAGACAGGAGAAGTTATATGCCAAGCTCAGTAAGTGTGAGTTCTGTATGGACAAAGTGCCTTTCTTGGGACACATCATATCAGGAGAAGGACTTTCAGTGGATCCAGAGAAAGTTGCGGCGATAGAGACTTGGCCTACACCTACATCAGTAGCAGAGGTGAGAAGTTTTCTAGGACTTGCGGGATATTACCGAAGGTTCGTAGAAAATTTCTCAAGGATTGCAGAACCAATGACGAAGCTGACACGAAAGGACCAGGAATTTATATGGACAGAAGACTGCCAGAAGGCTTTTGAAGAACTAAGGAGAAGGTTAACAACAGCACCTGTCTTGACTCTTCCTTCAGGGTCAGGAGGTTTTGTTGTTTACAGTGATGCATCAGGCAGTGGACTAGGATGTGTTTTGATGCAACATGGCAAAGTCATTGCTTACGCGTCGAGACAGTTGAAGGACCACGAGAAGAACTACCCCACGCACGATCTGGAGCTAGCAGCAGTGATATTTGCATTGAAGATATGGAGGCACTACCTTTATGGAGAGAGGGTAGAAATCTTTACTGATCACAAGAGTCTGAAGTATGTGTATACTCAGAAGGAGCTTAACATGAGACAGAGACGCTGGCTAGAACTAATGGTGGATTTTGACATAGATCTGCAGTATCATCCGGGAAAGGCGAATGTTGTTGCAGATGCACTCAGCAGGAAGCCTACGGCGTATTTCTTGACGATGCAGCCCGAGTTATTGAAGGATTTACAGGAGCTACAGATAGAGGTTATCGTACCAGGACAGAATGGCTTGATGGCTAACCTTGAGGTTCAGTCATCACTAGTGGAGAAGATTAAAGAAGCATTGCCCACCGATGCTAGATTCCGAAGACTCAAAGAAAGGACAGAAGCAGGTATTCAGACAGGACTTCGCATTCATGAGAACGGGACATTGAGGTTTGGAAACCGCCTGTATGTTCCAAATGGAGAATTGAGACAAGAGTTAATGACTGAAGCGCATAGCTCTATGTACTCTGTTCACCCAGGAGGAACCAAGATGTATCGGGACTTGAGACAGTATTACTGGTGGCATGGAATGAAGAGAGAGATCGCAAGATTTGTGGCCAAATGCTTAGTCTGCCAGCAAGTAAAGGCCGAGCATCAGAGGACTGCAGGTATGTTACAACCGCTCCCGATACCGGAATGGAAGTGGGAGCATATCACGATGGACTTTGTCACAGGATTTCCGAAGAGCCCCAGCGGAAGAGATGCAGTTTGGGTGATCGTGGATCGACTCACTAAATCGGCACACTTCTTGCCATTTAGAGTTGGACAGTCCACAGAGGTACTAGCTGACATGTATATGCGACAAATCGTCAAATTACATGGAGTACCTGTTAGTATTGTATCGGATCGAGATTCGAGATTTACATCTCATTTCTGGAGAAGCATGCAAGAGAGTCTGGGCACCAGACTCAAGTTCAGCACGGCATACCACCCGCAGACAGATGGACAATCGGAGCGCACCATTCAGATATTGGAGGACATGTTGAGATCATGTATGCTAGATTTCGGAGGATCTTGGGAAGATCATTTGCACTTAGTAGAGTTCTCCTACAATAACAGTTATCAGGCCAGCATCCAGATGGCGCCATTTGAAGCTTTATACGGAAGGAAGTGCAGATCACCAGTGTGTTGGAGTGACGTTGGTGAACGTCAACTACTGGGTCCAGAATTGGTAACGCAGACAGTGGAGAAGGTAAAGCAGATACAGGATCATCTACGAGCAGCTCAGGACAGACAGAAACATTGGGCAGATACACACAGGCGTCCCCTAGAGTTCAAGGAAGGAGATCACGTGTTCTTGAGGATTTCGCCCACTCGTGGTACTATCAGATTCGGGAGCAGAGGCAAGCTGAGCCCAAGGTATATTGGGCCATTTGACATTCTAGAGCGCGTTGGTGAGGTGGCTTATCGCCTTGCATTACCTCCATCCTTAGAGGGAGTGCATGACGTATTCCACGTCTCACAGTTGCGAAGATACGTGACCGACCCAAGTCACGTAGTCGATCATTCAGAGATCGCAGTAGGCCCGAGCTTGAGATATGAGGAACAACCAGTTGGCATCCTCGACGTCAGTGAGAAGACATTGCGGGGACAGACAATCAGACTGGTCCGAGTAGCATGGAAACATCATTCACCAGGCGAATCGACTTGGGAACGAGAAGATAGTATGCGTCAGCGATACCCCCACTTGTTTGAGGAGGCAGTTGCAAATTAAGCAACCTTGTACTTCCATGACTTTTCTTTAGTAGCTCATTCTTGATTGCGAGGACGCAATCCTTTTAAGGAGGGAAGATTGTAAACACCCTAAATTTCAGAAATAAGATTTATACAATTTTTCCCGTATTTTTGGTGTTCTTCTGGAATTTATAGCAAAGGTAATTGTGGGTTAAATAATTTTAAGTGTGGCTTAATGGAGTCAAAATATTCTGGAAGTAAAAATTTATTGTGTATAATGGAGAACCGGACGCATGGCATTTTTCGGTGAATTTATTGGACTCCGGAGCAACGAATCGAGGACCTTTAGCTAATTGGATTGTGAACCAGACCCAAATTCGAACCAACCCGACCCGCTGTAAACCCTAGGCAGCCGCCAGCACTGTAGCAGCCTATAAGACCCTCCTCGACTTCCGTGCTCAGCCATCTGAACCCTAGCCGCTCATCCCCATCGCCGTCGACCCCTACCTACCTCCAGTCTATCCACCGCCCGACCTCACGACTCACCGCCCACGCCGCGAGTCCCGCCCGACTTCCCCAGGACCCCCTCGGCTCCAGCGTCGAACACCCCAACCCGCCATACTCCTCCGCCTCATCCCCCTCTGATCGACCCCGACGGAACCACCGCACCACCGGCCCGTACTCTCCTCCCCCAACCATCCCGCGGGCAGCACAGCGGCCGCCGGCCTGTGTTTCCCCCCGACCGTTCTGCTGTGCAGCGCAGCCCCCACCGGCCGCGTTTTTCCCCGTCGTCGGCTGTCCAGCGCCCTCAGCCGGAACCTCTGCCTCCCCATCGCCTCCGGCGACGCCGCCCTAGCCCGACCTCGCCGACCCAGAGCCCGGATCCCTCCGGCGAAGCCCCCGCCTCTGTCTCAATCAGAACCCTAGAGTAGCAGCAGACACGGACACGGGAATTCTGAACCAGGACACGGAATTGACGCGTGGACACTTGGAATTCAGCAGTCGCGAAGCCCTGTTCAGGTACTGATTTCTTCCGCCCCGCAACTCCAATTTCGATTCCGTCAGTTGCTATGCGTAGACTGTATAACCCTCTCGGTGCCCGTGCAACTCGCTCGGTGCATCGCGTCTTGTAGTGATCGTACACCGCGATCCAAAACAGGAAAAAACAACGCCCTGTTTCACCCCGGAACTGAGTCCGCCCCGCCAATCGGGACGACTTGGTCGCACGCGGTCTTTACCAAACTGTGCGCGACGTTGATACGGTCGTGTGGGTTTTCGCAGAAGTCGATTCGGAGGTGCGTGCACCCCGGAATCAACGCGTATCCGCTGACGACACCCCGTATCCGTTGATCCTGGAACACGCTGTAACTTCGTGTACACACGTCGGATCGAGACGAAACTTGCGCCATCGGATCCGTAGTAATACGCTGGTCCTGTGAGCCAAGTTTGGTTCGATTCTGAGGACGTTGACAAAATCACGTATCGTGGGCCCCACCGGCTCCACTTGACGGGTGATTTTGTGACCGGCTCATCGGAATCCAATTCTGGAAGTTCCGTTGGGTTCGTATCATCGTTCCTGACTTGTAGACACTGAGTTTGCGGAATTTGGAGACCTTTGACCCTGACCCGCTTTTCGGTGCAAAGTGGGCCCACATGTGGAACCCGCTTTGGCCCGAAAATGACCTTTTTGCCCCTGTGTCCAAATTGGACGTAAGGACAGGCATTTCCAGCTATTTGGCATCTTCTGAGACTGTTGGTGATATTTATTACAGCTTTTGGAGTAGCCCCTACCGGATCCACAGATACCAGGACAGTTGTTGATACTCGGACATCAGGCAAGTGTACCTTGCCAAACTCTGCAGTTTAGTTATCTATTTTCCTGGTTTTATATATATTGCTGTGCATGCTCAACCTAGGACCGTGTGACGTACTTAGCGTCCGATTATCAGTCGGGTGCCGACACTGTACGCAGTGTTGGGTACGGTCATCTAGAGATGGACATTCGTGACACTTTATTCTCGTACTTGTCTTATCAAGTACCATATGACCCAGGACACTTGACACCATTCATGAGACAGGATTTTCCCGAGATATTCGTGGTGATTCTGTATAGGATACAGGACTTGGACATTATATTATTAGATACTTATGACCGGTTGCATTTAGCTATGATCGCGCTTGACATGGGCATGAGACGTTGTGGTCATGATATGCGTGGTTACATTGGGTGGGGAGAGACACACAGGCTACAGGCTGTATTTATGTATATCTTCTATTATTGAGAGGTCGCAGGTTCTCGTAGCAGAGCCTGACCCACTACCGGTTATTACCGCTACCGGCTCCCCGACACAGAGCTTGTAGTGGCTCAGCCTGAGACTAGTGATGCTCTCACTTGCATTTACACTTAGATGGTTACATATTTACCCCATTGTTCAATTAGTTATTTATTTGCTGCACTGCTTATCTGTATTTATTGGCATGAGCTTTCTTGTACCTTGCTATGTCCCCTGAGGACCTGGATCCGGATTTTGTTCCCCAGATTTTACAGACGTGGTTTATCCCGAGATCTACGGGACTGGAGCAGGAGCTGATCCAGGAGTCGTACCACCATCTGAGGATGAGGTCTTAGCTGAAGACTTCTCTTGAGCATCCATGTTCATGCTCGGCTTTCCTTTATTTATTTCAGTCTTTTATATTCTGGTCTGTTGAACCATTGTACTAGATATTTATCGGGTTGTTCCCCGAAGTACTATGTGAGACTGGATGATGATTTACATTCCTTATTTATTCTGTGGATCATGTTTATGCCTTGTGTGGATGAGATTAGTTGTACCATGATTGTCGTAGACTTGTTTTACAGCTTAAGTATGCCTTGATGGATCTATA
The DNA here is from genome assembly GCA_036927795.1 of Iris macrosiphon. NCBI lineage: Eukaryota > Viridiplantae > Streptophyta > Magnoliopsida > Asparagales > Iridaceae > Iris > Iris macrosiphon. The sequence continues at coordinate 179,426,255 of JAYESA010000006.1, read as the reverse complement.
TACAGAGTTGGTCCATCGGTGCGTACTGCTGGCCGTTGCCACGCGTCTGGTCCCACGGTATTTTGGGACTGGGGCGTGACACGTTCGGAGCTGAAGCACATATATAAGATATAATATTAGAACATCGCCTAGGTATCATTCCACAAATATAGCCACTTGGCACACTTTTACTGTTTCGAGATAGAGGGCATAAGCGAATTGTAATCTCGGCCTGGCGCTAATAATTGTTCAATATCAATAAAGTGATTGTTTTACTTCTATGCTTGTCTTATTCAATGCTTCCGCTATTGACGACTCTGTGAACTTGTTACCAATTGCCTGTTCGTTTCTTATTCTGCTGTATTCGAACTATTTATGCAACTCTGTGGCTTAGTCATTTCATCTCCTGTTCGGATCATGGCTTTGTACGGCGCAGCATGTGCTCGTACGGTATCACGTCCAGATAGGAAAGATCATCCCGCGGGAGTGCTGGCGCAGTGTTCGCGCCTACCGGGGATGGCCGATTACCTATGGGAGATCGAGGTGTGACATTTTTGTCGTTTGCTTCGGGAAGGAATGGGTGTATCATCCCATGTTCCTTGCATTGCACACCATTCCTGTCCAGGGCGCAATGGCGTACAACGATACCTGTACCTCCATCATCTTTGCCCCGAGACTATAACTCGTCCACTATGACATCATGCTAGTGACCCCCTCGTATATTTAAACTATGTAAGCTGTCATGCCCCAGTCCCAAAATGTAAGGAACTAGGCCACGTGGCATTGGCCAGCTGATACGTCACTAAGGGTTTAATCCAATTTAATGGACCCAAAGGTACGTGCTACGCTGTCCTAAAATACTACAAGTTTAATACAGGTAGATCTAATCTCATCCACAGAAATATCATGAATATGGGAATAAGCGCTGAAATATATATAATGCTAAGTCTGAATATCATAGTACACATCTTGTGGGAACAAATCCACTACAAATGATAATAATAGTGCAGAAAATAAGATAGACTAAAGTATCGTCTATCTAGGGAAATAGCTCCATCTCCAAGTGAACAAGCTTCTAGGATCAGGCAGATTCTGATGGTGGCTCCTCTAACTCTTCCTCCGTGGCATACCTGGTCTCCTGTCCAGGTCCATACACAGTGGGGTAGAAGGCCTCATCTAAATCTGGAAGGGAACCAGGTCCTCAGTGGGACATAACAAGATACATAAAACATATGCTATGTATAAATACTGAATAAATAAATACAAGGTGCTAACCATCTAAGTGAATGCAAGTAAAGACCTTGTAGTATGCATGGGAAAGTGTAGGCTTGGCATATGCTGACTTAATTCACCAATCGTGTTGACTGGCTAGTATATGTGTCATATGCCCCCAGACACATAGGTAGCTCTGCAATCGACCACCTCCGAGGAGCATGGTACGAAGGTATAAAACTCAAGGAGGGGGGTGTCCCATACGTCTACTAGTTATCTTTTCCGCCCAATGTAACTAATGCTAAGTCGTACTTTTCTTGATTTTATGCTAAGCCGTGATGCACGTCACACGCACCGGTAGCTAATCGAGTACGCAGCTCGCATCCTAATATGTATTGCAACCTTGTTGCGTGTTCCCGTGTCAGGGTCTAGAAGGATATTAGGATACCCTCACAGTTGTTGGTAAGTCTGTAAGGACTAAGTTATTTACACTACGTGTCAACGTACTTGTTGACGGTACCCGAGGCAATCTCAGATACACACAGTCATATAAAGTTCAGAAGAATTTAGCATATAACAATATTTAATATTTAAACAGTAAACTTGGCAAGGTATACTTGCCTACTTCCTGAGTGTGTCGAAAACTTGTACTTGCAGTCAAGTCTGGGGGGTCATGTGACAGGGGGTCACTGACTGCGCTGAAGATGTATTATGTTTAAGACGTACAGGGTTCGTAAATATTATTTAAATAAATGGGTACATAATATATAAGTATATATATACTTGTGTAAATATATATAGAAGGCCTAATATATATATAGTCATATATATATAGATATAGTATAGTATTTATATACATAACATAAATATATGTAGCATATGATATTAAGTACATAACTAAAATATATGTATATATATATATATATATATAGTATATATACATAATATATGAATAGTAAGAAAATAAGGCATATATATATATATAAGTATACATATATACATATATTGCTATATATATATGAATAATATATATAATAATACATATAGTATATAAATACATATATACTATTTATATGTAAGAAAATATAAAATACATATATATTTATATATATATAATCTGTGTATACATATACTTATAATATATATAATAGATATACATATATATGTAATAATATAAATATGTATATATATGCATATTCATATAAATAATAAAAATGAAAGACATATATATATATATATACATATAATAATATATTATAATATATATACATATATATATGTAATAATATAGATATATATATATATATACATATAAATAATAAAAATGAAAGGCATACATATATATATATATAATAATAATATATATTATAATATACATACATATATATGTAATAATATATATATATATATATATATATATATATATATATATATATATATATATATATAAATAATAAAAATGAAAGGCATACATATAATAATATATTATAATATATATACATATATATGTAATAATATAAATATATATATATATATATATATACATATATATAAATAATAAAAATGAAAGGCATACATATATATATACATATAATAATATACTATAATATTATATATATATATATATATATATATATATATATATATATATATATATATATATATATATATATATATATATATATATATATATTCATATAATTATAATATACTTATGATATATAATTATATATGTATAATATAATATACGTAATTAAATAAATATATATATATATATATATATATATAAAAGAAAAAGAAAAATACATATATATATACATATTATATAATATAAATAATATATATATATATACACTGTATATATATATATATACTGTAATATATACTTTATATAATAATATAATAATTATATATATATATAATACATTATGTATAAATACATATATATAAATATACATAGATATCTATATATATACATGTATATACATAAATATACATAATTATATTAAATATAATAATATAGTATATATTTATATACTGTATACAGTATTAATAATATAATATATAATTAAATATATATAATAATATATATATTAATATATATATATAAATATATATATATATACATATATATACATATATATATACATATTAGTAAATACACGTATTTACGTATTAATATAATAATATACCTGACAGGTCAGCAAGGGGGGGCCCACGGCTCGTTGCCGGTGGGAGGACGGCGGCGGAGCAGGCGGCGGCTGGCCGGAGGGACGGCTGCAACAGCAGCTACTGCCAGTAGTGACAGCAGCAGCGGCAGCTCGCAGCGGTTGCTGCGCCGCAGGCGGTGGCCGGGGCGGCGGTGCAGGCGGACGAGTCGGCGGAGGGGAGGGTGGCGAAGAGTCTGGTGGTGGTGGCAGAGGTCAGGGGTGGCGGCGGTGGTGTTTAGAGGCGGTCGAGATGGGGGAGGCGGTGCTGGTGTGGGTGAGGGTGGAGGCGCTGCGGGGGTGATGGCAGCCGAGGTGGTGGTCGTGGGGCGGTGGGAGCGGGGTGGTTCGACGGAGGGGGTCGGGGCGAGGCGTTTGGGGGTGGTGGCGGTGGTTCACAGTGGCCGGGGTGGCAGTGAGGGGCGGTCGGGAGTGGAGGTGGTGCTGTGGTGCAGGGTGGGGAGTTGGGGTTGCAGCGGCTGCCGGCGGCGATTGCGGTGGGAGTTGGCCGGAAGGGAGCTGGGGAGGTGGCGAAGGGTTCGACGGAGTTTCTTCGGAGGTGGTGGCCAGAGTTGGGCGGTGTGGGATTTGGAAGAGGGGAGGGTCGGGTATATATAGGGTTTAGGTCAATGGCAATTTGTGTAAATAGGGCGAAGTTCAAGGGTATTTAGGTAATTTGATTTATTAAATATCTTGGGATATTTTGGCTGATATTTTGGGTGGGTCCCACGTCCAAATGGACGGTGTACGTTCACCGGCCAATGAGGTGTTGACACCTCACACTGAAAATTTGGAGAAAACCCCTACAATTTCATAAATTGCATATAGGTCCTAAAATTGGGAATTTACATAATTACGCAATTTGTCTGGGTAAAACACCTAATTCCTAAAAATACTAAAATTCACAGAATTGAGGGGAAAATCTGGGGGAGGGCCTGGGCAGGGATGGGGGTGAGCCTGGGCAGGGGCTGGGCCTGGTTCTTGGGTGATACGGGTCACCGTATTAATTAATTAATAAATACTGCGCACGGTGTTTACTAATTATTTAGAGGCAGGTAGGGCCATAATTTTAATACGGTGTCAATATACTAATTGTAGTATATTCAAAGTAGAATATTAACGTATTTTTGTTTGGGCAAAACAGGTACAGGTTGGGCCTCAAATCTCTATTGGAACAGAGATGGGTATAGAGCAGGAAATTAAATAGATAATAAATACGGACGTTTGTAACGATATTTGTGCGTCTAAAACGAGGCTCATGCTAGCATATCTGTGAGTTGCACAAAGTGCAAGAAAATAGTCTAACATGTCTAGGAGAGGTATGTGAGCTTTGTTTGGGAATAACAGCTAGTGTAATGCTCTAAATAATTTGATAATGGACATGTGCACAAATCAATAGGATATGGAAGCAAAATAAATTTTAAAAAGTTGTAATAATTCTAATTAGCTAAAAATAATCCTAGATTACTGAAATCTGGTCGAGGGAGTTTACATAAGCTAATTATCTCTTCGTGGCAGGGAATGTCATGGTAAATGTTGTGCACGTGGTTCAGACGGGAAGGTAAAAGTCACCAAGCGGTGGCATAGTTATTTTAGTAAATTTCCATAACTATTGTATGCTTGTAAATTAAACTAAGGCAAGATAGAAATACCACATAATAACTTGCATGCTTCACATAAACAATGTGTTGATTGGTATAGTTGGGTTAGCTTGCCTTTACCAGTGTATTTTGATGTACTAAACCTCATTGCAACAGGTTTTCTGCGCCAAGGAGATCCTGCAAGAAGCTAGAGCGACTTCCCAATCTAGTTCACCTACCGGCACGTCCTGTTCGTTCCCTAGAAGCGTGTTTTGAAGTTCCGGGAGCTCGTACACATACCTTATGCTACTCCGTGGAAAGGCGATATCTTCGTTCGAATGTGTCTATAGCTTTTGAACCTTTAGTAAAATGATATAATGTATCGGACGACTATCTCATTTTGCGTCCACTTTTGTAAGCCCGTGCGACAACCCTATGTACTTATTCAAGAGTTTGTAAAAAGAAGTTCATTATCAATAAAGAGAACTTTTTCTCGTTTCAATATTGTTTCAATTATCTGCTTACTCTGAATATGTGCTCGTTTTATAAAAATATCTTAGTCTTATACGTTGCGCAACCTAGGCACGCACGACGTCACGCCCGGGGGACGACTATCGATTCAACAAAAATTGGGGCGTGATACCTCTTTGCCAATTGTTGGCAGAAAATAAAGGAAGATCCATGGTGGAGAGATTTAATGTTGGAGGAACTTGGAGAATTCGAAAGAAATGGGACATGGGTGCTTGTTTCGTTGACTAAAAAAAAGAGAGAAGTTGGATGCAAATGGGTCTTTACAGTAAAAGAGACGCCAGAAGGGAAGGTGGAGCGGTACAAGACAATATTGGTTGCAAAGGGATTCACTCGATCCTATGGCATTGAATATAATGAGATATTTTCTCCATTGGCAAAGATAAGCACTGTGAGAACCCTAGTCTCTTTTGTAACAAACCATGGGTGGCAGCTGTATCAATTGGATGTGAAGAACGCTTTTCTTCATGGGGACATACAAGAAGATACATGGAGAACCCTCCGAGATTTTGTACGAAGCAGTCAACGGAAAAGGTGTGTAAGCTAAAGAAATTACTGTATGAGCTCAAACAATCTCCTCGAGCCTGATTTGATAGATTCAAGAAGGCTGTCACAGGCATAGGGTACCGCTAGACCAATATAGATCACACAATTTTCTTCCAGTATGCAAGAGGCCACATCACCATACTTGTAGTGTATGTGTATGATATAGTGATCACATGTGATAATGAGGAGGAGATCACCCAGCTGAAGTCAAAATTTGCCAAGGAGTTTGAAGTGAAGGACTTGGGAATGATGAGGTATTTTCTCGGGATCGAGGTGGCTCAAGGAAAAGATGGGATCGTCCTCTCTCAGAGGAAGTATGCACTAGTCCTGCTCACAGAGACTGGTATGCTGGGATGTCGATCGACAGTCACTCCAATCGATCAGAAAGATAAGTTGGGTGCAGAGGCAGGAGAGCCTGTTGATCATGAGAGATATCAAAGACTTGTAGGCAGATTGATTTATCTAGACCACAATCGTCCTGATATCTTATTTGTTGTGAGTGTAGTGAGTCGCTACATGCATGATCCAAGAAAGGGTCACATGGATGCATTTTTTTGTATCCTAAGATATCATAAGTGGACTCTTGGAAGAGGGTTATGGTTCAAGAAAAATGGACACCTGGGTATTGAGGGGTACTACGATGCAGATTGGACAAGCTGCATGGACGACAGAAGGTCTACCTCAGGGTACTGTGTCTTTGTGGGGGGTAACCTAATCTCATGGTGAAGCAAGAAACAGTCTGTGGTAGCACGATCGACTGCTGAAGCAGAGTATAGAGCTATGGCTCTGGGAGTGTCAGAGTTTTTGTGGGTAAGAGCACTGCTGACGGAGTTGAAGCTGGACCGGGGAACACCATTGCGTCTTCTGAGTGACAGTCAAGTTGCAATAAGTATAGCTAACAATCCAGTCCAGCATGAAAGAACTAAGCACATCGATATCGATCAGTTCTTCATCAAAGAGAAGCTAGAAAAATGGATATTAATGCTCGATCATGTTCGCTCAGAAGAACAAGTTGCAGATTGTCTGGGCCTTAATTCATCGAGTCTTTCTAAACTATATGACAAGATGAGAATAATTGATATCTATCGCCTATCTTGAGGGAGAGTGTTAGTATTAGTGGATGTTTAATCCCACATATAGTAGAATAATAGAGAGAGGGGTTAGCCTCTCCTATATTTATGTAGTCTCATACATCAATAAAATTAAGCCAACACTACCAAAAAAAGTCAAATTAGCGACGCCCAAAAACGTTGCCAAATGACAAAAAAATGTCGCTAAAAATGTTTAGCGACGTAATTAGCGACGTTTTAACACAGTCGGAAGATACCAAGTCGCTGAACGAAAAAACGTCGCTAAACGTCGCTATGCCGACGTTTTTTAGCGACTTTATTGAGTCGCTAAATTTAGCGACGTTTAGCGACGCGGCGTCACTAAATAGCGACGTTTATTAAAGTCGCTAAACGTCGCTCATTAGCGACTTATATAGCGACGTAACAGCGACGTCTTTAATGACTTGGCAGTACTGCCATGTCAGCAATTTGCGACGTACAGCGACATATTTAGCGACGTCTTTAGCGACGGCTTTAGCGACGGCTAATGACACGTCGCTAAGTAGCGACTTGTTTAGCGACTTATAAAAACGTCGCTAAACGTCGCTAAATACGTCGCTAAATTTACAAAAAAAAAACTGAATTGTTCCAAACTATTATTCCTGCAATTTATAAATTTCTAATTAAAAATAGACCCGGAGCAACCCTCCGTTGAATTTTATGGGTTCGCCGACCCCTTCGGTGGAACACTCAACACCGGATTAACAATATTTAATATGAAGTATCAGAGTATCACAGTCATACAATTAATACACACAAATATTATTGGCAGACATTTTTAGTAGAGCATGTTCAGTTGTTGCTAATTTTCTAATGAAATTCAGTTGTTGCTAATTTTCTTTGGTCCCATTTGGAAAGCAACCATATTCGACAATATTTGATCACTTCTCATGTTCATCATTATTCTGATTAATGGCTACGCTGCTTCAAAGTATATATTGTCTACTGACTTTAGAGCACGGTGAACGTTTCTCCAAAGCTTTATCAGTCCATAAGGTTTGATAATCTAAAACATGTATGCAGAAACTGAAACATAAAATTTGGATGAATGAACAATAATAGTATAATATGATAAAATTAAAATAAGAAATGCATGACTGCATTCACAGGAAGTGGTAGGTTCAACCGAGGCTAAGAAGAAGAGGTTAGATGGTTTAGATGTGAACTAACAGATGTTAGCAATGGAATTGAATTAAAAAATGATACGTAGCCAATGAGAGTTTTCGGATAATCTTTTGTTATTTGTTGAATATGTAGAAGTAACTCGATTTGGAAACTAGTCAAGGGAGATTTTCTGGTACTCTGTATACTATGTTGCAAATCATATCAAATTATCTATATATATGGAAGACATGAAATCACATAATGGAATGTACTAACCCTAACCCTAACCCTAAACCTAACCCTAACCCTAATCTGCGTCTGTGTGTGTGTGTCTGCGTCTGTGTGTGTATCGTGTGTGTGTGTCTGCGTCTGTGTGTGTGTCGTGTGTGTGTTTCGTGTGTGTGTCTGCGTCTGTGTGTGTGTCGTGTCTGTGTGTCTGCGTCTGTGTGTGTGTCGTGTGTGTCGTGTATGTCTGTGTGCGTGTGTCGTGTCTGTCAAGTGTGTCTTGTGTCAGTGTCACATGAGAAAGAGAGAGAGAGAGAGAGAGAGAGATTACCTAGAGCTCGAGGAGGAGGAGGGGGATGCCGTGGAGACCCGGTCGCCGGAGAGGGGGGGTGCAGCCGTGGAGACCCGGTCGCCGGAGGGGAGGCGGGGGAAATCGAAACGATTTCGAAATTTTCGACAGATGGAGAAAAGAAAACTGAGCCCTAATTAACCAAAATTTAGCGACGTTTAGCGACGTCCAATAAAAACGTCGCTAAAATAAAAATTAGCGACGCCAAAGACGTCGCTAAATACGTCGCTAAATATTTTTGATAGATACGTCGCTAATTACGACGCTAAACGTCGCTAAAACAGATATATTAGCGACGTTTAGCGACCTTAATTGAACTTATAGCGACTATTCTTTTAAAATCTTAATAAAAGTCGCTAAATGTCGCCATTTAGCGACGCCTAGCGACGATTTTTACCGAGTCGCTAATTTAGCAACGTTTTTACTAGGAGTCGCTAAAATACGTCGCTAATCCCGCTTATTCTAGTAGTGCAAGTATTAAACTAAGTTTCTATTATACTGTTATATATTTGCTCCAACAAACCAACAAAATTAATGCATGGGAGCAGATGTTTAATACATGTCATGATTTCCTTTACTAAACAGTCTGTTATTGAAAATAATATACTTACAAATACAAAGGTTAAAATCTTCTTGTCATATTTTCAAGGCTCAACGTAATTTTAGACTCTTATATAATCACTTTGATTAGTAGCTAGCTAGCTGCTGCCATCATCTTCTTGAACTCGTCCAAGTTAACGCAGCCGTCCCCGTCGGAGTCGACCGAGCCGATCATCCTCTCGCAGTCCTCAACCGTGCACCCCTCCCCGAGCCTGCGCATGACCATCTGCAGCTCCTCGGCCGAGATCAGCCCGTTCCGGTCCGCATCGTACATGTCGAACGCGTCCTTCAGCTCCTCGTCCCCGCTCGGCCCGTCCCTGCAGTGGAATTCTGAGAACTCTTTGAGGTCGACGAAGCCGTCGCCGTTCGAGTCCATCTCCTCGATCATGACCTCCACCTCCCGCTCCGAGACCTCGGACCCGAGGGCCCGGACCGCCTTCCCGAGCTCGGCAGGGGTGATCTTGCCGTCCCCGTCGGCGTCGAAGCGGTTGAAAACCTCCTCCGTGCTCTTTGATTTCCCCATTGTTTAATTGTTGTCGTTGTTGTTTGAAGCTAGCTTAGCTCCCTTCCCTTGTATTTATGGAGTCTCGGGGGGGACGCGCTTGAGTGATCAATCAAGCAAGGGATCGGATGCTGAGGAGGAAGTATAGATTGGAAGTAAAGGGAGTTACAAGTTCTTTACTTGCTCGAGACGCGTACGTCCACGTACTTGCAAATTGGCGGTAAGTTTGTTCATTCGTGACCGAACGACTCCAGTTGCGGAATTCGGACGGGAGTGGCTGTGCCGCTGCAGTCAGATGTGTGGATAAGGAGGATCCGCGACTTTCAAACTTGAATTATCTGTTTAGAGTTGTGTGTTGTTCCATTCTATACAAGATGACGTGTGAGATTGATTTCATAATCACAAAACAACACGCTTCTTATAATTTACTTGGTACCGTAATTATCATACTGAATCCACTATTAATCATATTGAATCCACTATTAAGGGTCGGTTCCGTTTAAATAGTTGAACAATATAATATAATTGGTATTATTTTGTCAATTGAATTCCGATGTTTGGTTGAAAAAAAAAAACTTTGTATGTACAGTATTCACAATTACAAACTTGATTACAATATATCGCTTTTTTTTTAAATCAATTATGCCATAAAGATTATGTAATCACAATAAAATTACAACTTAAAACTTTTAAAACATATATCATTTTATTGTTGTTACAATGTTTATTTTTTAAAATTTAAAGTTTTATTTTTTTTAGTTCTAGTTCTAGTTCTAGTTCTAGTTTTATTTTTTTATTCTTTTATTTTTAGTATTTTTTATTTTTATTATTTAATTATTTTCATCTTTTAGTTTTTTAGTTTCTTATGTTTTAATTTTTTTTTAATTTATTTAAGTTTATAGCTTTTTTCTAATTTTAATTTTTTATATTTGATTTATTTAATATTTTATGTAATTATAATTATATTATGTTATATATTTAATTATATTATAAATTTAATTTTATTACGATTATAATTACATTACAATGAACCAAACGTACCATTAGTTCTATTGCTCGATCGACATCGAGTGTGAAGCCTCCATCTAGTCGTTTGTGGCATCCAACACTCTCTCGAGTCTCTTCCACCTATTTAATCATGACTAAGCCATTTGTGGCATCTAACACTTGCTTCGAATTGTTTCTCTAACCAGTTTCTTTGTCCATAATCTGATATCTATTAATTCTACTATATAATAAGAAAAAATTTGAGCCTTCACTGTTGTTTGTGGTATTAAACGAAAGAATGAAAGTGTATTTCAATGACAGGGTTATAAGAGACCCGCGCCCTTTGGTTTACAAACAAACTTGTACAATGTAATCCTATACGAGGATGTGGGAGTACAATTTATTTAATCTGGGTATAAATTGCTATAGGTGTCTGATCTGCGGTCGATCACTTTAGCCCTTGGACTACACGATGTTGAAGAAGTGCCGTGGAAGACAGGATGCAGCTTCGGAGGTTGCAAAGGAGGGTGGATGCGCGATGCTGAAGGTCGTCGCTCCCTGTTTCTTGCCCGAGCTCTGGGTTCTCCTCTCTCTCTCTCTATCTCTCCTCCTTGATCTCTGGTTCGATGACCTTGTCCGATCTTCGAGTTTCTAATTTTTCGACCTTTGATCTTGTACTGGTTTTCTTGACCAATTTTCTGACCTTTTTTCCCATTGATAGGGGTCTCTATTTATAGAGTTTTGGTGACAGTGACCACTCCGTCGGTGTAACAACCGAGGAGTGGACAGTACAGCACCCTTTTACACAACAGTTTAAAATAACCAATGCCTGCGTGTAAATGACCTTTTGAGTGAGCATGTGACGCGTGTCCAACTAAGGGGACAAAACGCGTATATCTGCTACGAAGATCACGGCGTAGAAGCCACGTAGGTAGGTATCCCTTGTGTAGCAGAGGTTGGCGTAAAAGCCAAGCGACTGTCACCTTGGCGTAGAAGCCAAAATAGGCATAGAAGCCGAGCAGGCATAGAAGCCGAATGGGCATACAAGCCGAGCAGGCATAGAAGCCGAATGGGCATAGAAGCCGAATGGTCGTAGAGACCGAGAGGGCGTTGGAAGCCGAGGGAGCACTGATCCTGAGCGGGCGTAGAAGCCACTGCGTACCGAGTCAAAGTGCTGATGCGGACGTCTTAGCCGGAATTACGGCTTTCGAAGATGTAATCAAATCTTCTACATAGATTTGTCATCATCTTGTGCATTAAATGCGGAGACGTGTTTTTGAAGGTCTGCAGCCCTTCTGTGCATCCGTTGCGGAGACGTGCCTTGAGGGAAACTGTCACTGCTCTGTGCAATTAGACGTAGAGACGTGCCTCGAGCCCCGTACGAAGTGCAGCTTTTGACGTGGCAGCGGTTTGCCTTACTGCGGAGCGTGAAACAGCTCATGTTTGCCTGTGTAAACAAGGCAGCGTATTCCCTTGTACGCGAAAGAGCGATTTACGCTGGGGGGATTTTGGTAGGCGACGGTTTGGTGATATTTAACCAAATCCTCTGCATTAAATGCAGAGATCCGCCATCATACTGCGGGGTGCGTCCCGAGGGGTCTGCCATCGTTTCCAGCCGTCGTCTGGGTAGCCGTGCAGTACTTTTTGTCAGGAGTCAGAGGCCAGGTTCACTGCGTGACTTGACAGGTTCATTTCGGGGAAGACGAAGCGTTCCTCGTACGCTTTAACGCTGCTTTGAGGGCGGCTGGGTTTTACGCCATGGAGGCGATGAAGAACCCTGTTTTACGTTGGATGGCTTCGAAGGCCTCTGCTTACGCTGCTCTGTATCAAGATGCTGCGCAGATTGTTCCAGCATATTTTTTATGCTTCTACAAGACCCCCTTCAAAGCTTTTAAATTCCTCGGAATTTGAAACGCTTTGAAAGAAGCATGAACGGCCCCTCGTAACTCGAAACGTTTCTGAATGGAGCGTTGAAACGGTCGGTACTGACTTTATGGCGGATTTATTGGGGACCGCTGTGATCTCTTGTGCCTATAAAAGGCTGGAGGGGTGAACTTGTTTCACCACATTCCCATTGTCATGCAGAGATGATCGTCGGAGCTCGTCGGGTCGATCTGAGGAAGAAAGAGATCATGTTCTTCCAGCATGTAAGGAGCCGAAGAAGACGGCGTCTTCGAGCAAGTGTCCATTGCAGTTGATGGATCATGGAAGGATATCTTAGCCTCCCTTGCTCGGGATAATCAGCAACTTTGTATGGCGTTGCTTCTGGCGAGAAGAACGGTCGTATTAGACCACACTGCTTGCAAGCGGTGCCTTCTCCCGTTGCCTCCGGTGACGAGGGATGCAGGAAAGCGGATTTATGCCGCTTTTCTTCTGTTGAAGGCATCCTTGCGCCGCTGATCACCTTCTTGGAAGAAGAGGAAGATCTTGGGCATGATCTTCAGACGACGAGGGGGTATCTCCTTTGTAGATGGAGTTTCCCTCATATGTAATCATGAAAAATAGAGAAAAACCCTTGTAGATTGGATTTTCCTCATATGTAATCATGATTTTAAATAAAGTCATCTTTCTTCTCTGCATATGATCATCTTTGCCATACGTTGCTGTGAAGTCTGGATATGTGCAGCTTCGACACGTCTAAATCTTTACGCCGACTCTAATAGAAAGAGTATTAGGCCCTGTCCTTTACGCGTAGCGCATAGTCTATAGAACGCCGCTGAGCGTCCTTGAATATTTAGATCTGTCCTGTTGGTAGGACTGAGGGACGGCATAGAATTCTGAACTGTTCCTTCTCTGATGAGCAGGATTTTGTTCAGACTTCGTCTTCAAGAATGATCTCTCGAAACTCCCTTGGAACAGGGTCGAGGTTTTTGGCTGTCAAATTGAGTTGCCACCTTGATAGACGGAATGTTCAGACTGGAGTCTGGATGAACCTCCAATTTTGGACCCGAGAAGAGTAATTTCTCAATGTTTGAACTCTGTATGCTTCGGGTACTTGGGATGCTTTGGGTCAAGAACGAGTATCTTATGTGTGAACTCTTTGTAATTGACCGCCTTGGGGATTGTTCGGATATGCGAAAAGTCGTGGAGCGTGAAATCATCAGTCTGTAGCCTCTGAGCGTAAAAAATACCACCGAGCGCGAAATCGTAGACTTGTGGTTCCTGAGCGTGAAGTCGTAGGTTTGTTGCCTCTCGAGCATAAAAGCTACCGAGCACAAAGGCATCCAGGCATAAACCGTAGACTTGTAGCTGTCGAACGTGAAGCCGTAGATCTGTTGCTGTCGAGCGTAGAAAAGCTCTTTTAGCGTAGAACTGTAGATCTGTAGCCTGTGAGCGTAAGAACACCATCGAGCGTGAAATCATGGACTTGTGGTTCCTGAGCGTGAAGTCGTAGGTTTGCTGCCTCTCGAGCATAAAAGCTACCGAGCACAAAGGCATCCGGGCATAAACCGTAGACTTGTAGCTGTCGAACATGAAGCCGTAGATCTGTTGTTGTCGAGCGTAGAAAAGCTCCTTTAGCGCAGAACTGTAGATCTGTAGCCTGTGAGCGTAAGAACACCATCGAGCGTGAAATCGTAGACTTGTGGTTCCTGAGCGTGAAGTCATAGGTTTGTTGTCTCTCGAGCATAAAAGCTACCGAGCACAAAGGCATCCGGGCATAAACTGTAGACTTGTAGCCGTCGAACGTGAAGCCGTAGATCTGTTGCTGTCGAGCGTAGAAAAGCTCCTTTAGCGCAGAACTGTAGATCTGTACTCCTGAATAGAAAATTTCTTCGAGCGTGAGGTTTTGCGGATCTGTTGCTTCAGAGCGTAAACTGAGCGCCACCGAGCGTGAGATCGTCAATTTGGTATCTGCTGAGCGTAAAGTCGTAGGTTTGTGGCCTCTCGAGCATAAAAGCTACCGAGCACAAAGGCATCCGGGCGTAAAACCATAGACTTGCCGCTTGCGAGCGTAAAACCGTAGATCTGTTGCTGTCGAGCGTAGAAAAAGCTCTTTTAGCGTAGAACCCGCTGAACCGTCTTGCACGAAAAAATCTTTCGAATTCGCTGACTGTCCGTTTTTCGAGGGTAGTGGGCTGACGTAGCATCCAATCATAACCAACTCTTAATTGTGAGATCCGGTTGGGGTCTCGAGGGGTCCGTCCGAGGATTCGAGGAGTCGACTCGGACCGTATATATACCCCCAAGCTTTTTGAGAGAAAAGCTTTTTATCTGTCTTCTGTGAAAGAGAGCTTTCGACTGTTCGAGTTTTCCTTCGTTCCTTCTCCGAGCACCTCGAGTCCTCAGAAATGGCGTCGAAACAAACTCCCTCCGCTAAGGGAAAGAGCGTAGGTTCTTCTTCTCGTTCTTCGGTACCGGAGAGAGAATCTTCGGTCGGGCAAGGTGAACCTCCTTCCGAGAGGAGCATCCCGCCGACGAGCAGCGCACCCGGCTTTAGAGGTAGAGCCTTTTGGGATGACACAAACGACGAAAAATCCTTCGCACACGTTGAACGTGACCACGCTGGGTCGTCTTCTGTGCTGATAGCCTCTTTTGAGGAAGATGATGCACGGAGACGTTTTCATCTTTTACGTCCACATTTCTAATGTGCCAGCGTAAGAACTCCATATTTTCGTAGTTCCGAGCGTAAAAGCTCTGGCTAACGAAAATCGGGGTATATCATAAATTTTGAATTTTACGCTTGCGGAGGAGACTTCCGGCGTATAGAGACCAAATTTGCGCAATCTTGGCGTAAAGCACAGACTGTCATTTTCTTTTGGTCCGCACTTGTGCAGGATTTGTAATAACCTATTTTCCTTGTACTTTTGCAGTTGATTTGGGTGAGTCACCGCTGGCTGAGGTGATGGGCTCCGCTGCCGGGATGCTGCACTCGAACTACCTGGAGGATCTGTCCCATGTGGCCTTTCCCATCTCTGGACCCCAGTACCCTGAGGGCAGGGAGTTTCTGATATCAGCCCAGGGTGAGCGAATGTTGTTGAGCATGATCAATGGCGAACCCTTGACACATATAGACGGGGAGCAGTACATAAAGCCGACTTTCCTCTTTAGGGATATGATCGATAAATAGTCCCAGACGAAGCCTAAGAGGGAGCCTTGGGTCTTCCCTGCCGGGAATTTGGTCTTGTATCTGCCGACGATGTCGAGGGATTATCCTATCTCGGCTTTCTCCCATGCGACGCATCCTAGGAAGATGTCGTGGAAGCTGACTCCTGATCTTCACGGGAAGCCTGGAAAGATCTTTCATCTGAAAGGAGCCGACCAGGGGTCGTTTGTCAGCTGCCCCTCCGGCGTTGTGACGCTGTTCCGGGGGCTGTGTCCGGGTAATGTCCCGAGTGAAGATAGCTCGGTGATCCAGCCTGTCCAGTTGCCGACCTTCTGCAACGACTTCATGAGTCGAGGTGGGGTATATCCCAAGGAGAATCCTCGGTGCAACGGGTGGATCGCCCCAACGAACTCCCGATGGAGATGCCTAGTTGATTGGGCCTTGATGCACTTCCGAAGAGAGCTGGAGGACATTGGACTATATGCCGCTGTGAGCGCGACGAGTGTTGGGTTGCCTCCCAATGCTAATTTGTTCTTGGCACTGATGGAGCTGTATATTCCGCTTACCGGGACCTTCGCCACTCCACTGGGGGAGTTGGGATTGGCCCTCCATGAGATGGCAGTTGTCTCGAGACTGCCGATGGGGGATACCCCATATGAAGAGTATGTCCCCACCAACCGGGAGTTGGGGGATTTGGACCCTCGGATGGCGGAAGTATATCAGGAGCGGATGTGTCAGTACTTCGCATGCACCGCTTTTTATGACGAGCCCTCGGATTTGGCCCATACCACTAAGTGGATGTCTTACCTCTTCTTCCATCGGGCTAGGGCCGCCAAGTCGGAGAAAGCTTCGGGGGGTAAGAATGAGCCCGTGAACTGCTTGGGCGTCCTTAGTGCCCAGGTTGTTGAGGCTCTTATGGAAGACGCCAAGGCTCCCGATCAGATTCTCGTTGAGGGGGTAGGAAAATACCCCGAAGGCACCAAGGCCCACAGTTACTTGAGGCGCTGTCGCAGGCCTCTATCTAAGGAAGCCCAGCTGGCTGGTTTCCTCTCCATATGGCTGCATCGAGTGGTAGTGCCCGGTATCGCGTCTGCGGATCGAATTCACCGGAACATCCTGTGGCCCGCAGTGCGTCTGGTGTTTGGGGCAAGACTGGGCCTGCTTCCTGCCATGGTGTGCCGTATTCAGGCTGGCCTGAGGGCCATGACCGATGGGTTGCTCGTCGATGAAGCTCGGCGTGAGAGTTTTCCCAGGGTGGAATTGCCATACCTGTCTCTGATGGGTTAGTTAATTCTCCACAACCCCCGGGTGATGTCTCCCGGTTCCGGCAGCAGCTCAGGGGGCATATTCCTGTTGAATTACAGGGATTCTACCTGGAATATGAATACAGTTTTAGACTGTCGGTTAGTGTTGAACCTCAGCCACGGCTGGAAGATCCTCTGTACTCCCCCTCCGGTACATCGCAACCAATCCGGGGTGTGGTTTGAGGATTCAGGTGGAGAGAAGACCGTTCTTTCCCCGGAGGCTTTTAATTGGTTGGTCTGTATCAGACCATCCCATCTGCTGTATAGGAGCGAAGACTATTGCATCTTCGAGCCCTACTTGCCTAGTCGATTTGCCAGGCAGTTCGGGTACGATCAATTGCACGTGGGTAACGCCGTCACCAGCTTTAGGCCTAGGGGCGGACTCATTGATGGAGCTAGAGGGTGGCGATATTTCATCATGGGTTGTACGGAGGCAATTTTTATCGTGCCGGTCGTTACAACCTCCACGGAGCTGCGCATCCTTCACTCTTACGTCCAGTTTTATGTGGCAATTAATACCTTCCATCGCGATTTCGACATGCGGGGAAGCTTTAGAGTGCCTTCTGCCAAGCCTGGGGGAAGAGTCGAAGTCCCCTCGGTTTCTTCTGACGAGGGCGAGGAGTCTGGTACTCCGGATGAGCTTCTGGTATCGTTGCCGAGGTGTGCAGTGCCTGCGCCGGCGGGGGCTTTGATAGTCTCCTCTGGGAAGCGACGGGCTTCTGCTCTGAAGGAAGCTTCCCTTCGTAAGAGGAGGAAGGAGACGGTGGCTCGTCCTCTCAGCATTCCTGGTATTGAGGCTTCCGTGAGTGAGTCGGCACCTCCCTATATCAGGGATGAATCTTTGGCTGGAGGTTCCTCGCCTTTTAGAGAGGGACCTTCTACAGCTCCGGCTGGTGGCGCCGGGGAGTCCTCGCTAGAGGTTGCTGTCGCTGTGGCTGCTTTAAGCAGCGGAGCGGGATTGCCCACGTGGCCGCTGCAGATGGGAGAATCTTTCCCGAGGTCAGCAGTAGGGGAAGTTGCTTCTGTGTCAGCGAGCGCGCTTGGCGAGACTCCGGCTGACGAACCTCGACCGCGTCTTGGGGAAGGCTTGACCGAACTTTTGGCAATGTCGGTCGGCCCACCTCCTTCTCCAGGCATGACAGGTCGTATTGCGTCCTTAAGGCATGGTTTAGCCACATCAGGTGCAGACGCGTCGTATATGCCGTTGGCTCCTAGTGAAGATGTGGAGGTGCCTAATTTCGAGGCAAAAGTGTCTTCGGGGGCCAGCTCGCCTGGAGAGGTTTCGTCGTCTCAGGAGGGGGACGAACCTGTTATCGCGACCTCGCCTTTCGCGAGTATGCCGATGACCTCGATCGTTGCCGTCACACCTTTTTCGGCCGCACCGCCCGTCGAGGCGGCAGCGGTGGCTACCTCATCTGCAATTGTCCCTGGAGAGGGAGTTACTAGCATCGCGGTTACTCCGGACGTTCAGTCGGGTCTAGTCGCGTTGACCGAGCAGCATACCAGCCTTGTCTACACCGGTTTACAAACGATGATACCGATGGTGTTGGCGAAGAAACTTGACTTCGAGCTCCTGAAGAAGACTTCTCAGCTTTCGATCGAGGTTGTCAGGGGGCTTGGCAATCCTGGAGTAGCTGATGCTTTGGAGGCAGTGGTTAATGGTTTAGAGCAACCCGTTAACGAATATTTACAGCGGGCGGAGGCCAGCCTTGATGCTGATGTCCAGGCTCGATTCGACCTCATGGCTGAGCGGCTCGCTACCAAGCTTGCAAGTCTAGACAACTCTATCCAGAAGCACAAGCTGGAGATGGATAGGAGAAAGGCTGTTGTGGAAGAAGCTCTTGCTGTTGAGACGCAGTGTCGATCCGAGCATGAAGGGAACGTAGCGAGGGTCTCCAAGCTGAGGAAAAAACTTGCTCTGGCAGAGGAGTGGGCCTCCCAGTCGTTGGCAGGTTCAGAGGTGGCGACTGGTCGACTGAGTGAAGCGCGACGGGATCTGGACCGTGCGGAAGCTGCCCGTGCGGGCTGTCTTCGGGCAAGGGCTAATCTGGCCCTTACGCATACCCCCGAGGCACAGCTGGAGCGGGCTCGCGCCGATGCCTTGGCCCTTAGGAAGCAGGGGATAGCTGCACTGGAGCGGCAGATTCGTGATCTGATTACTCCGCCATCTTGATGTATCTCTCCCTATGTAATTTCGCCTCCTTCTGGGAATGAATAAAAGCGACTCTTTTCTGACTGTTGTGGACCCGTCATTTCGGAATGTAAATGACAGTTTTTTTAGGTTAGGGAGATATCAGAGGTAGTATGGACCTAACATACTCTCGATTAAACCTCTTTAGCAGGATGTATCTATTCAGAGGTCGTATAGACATGATAGGATATGACCTAACTAGTTTCTCTCCTTGGGGTAGTTTCGTCAGAATTGAGATTCTCGCTATGTTCCGCCTGGGCAGGGGGGAATTTAAGCGTAGTATCTTTTCAGGAACTTGCCGTTTATGGGAGCCATTAATAGGTCTCCGTTAGGCTGGGCTATCCTGTAGGCGCCGTTCGAGAACGTTGTCTCGATCACATAAGGGCCTTCCCACTTGGGCTGGAATTTGCTGGCGATTTCTGTGAGTTAAAATCATCGGCCTTCTTACTGCTAGAACCACCTCGCCGACTTTGAACACCCTTTCCTTTACTTTATGGTTAAAAGCCCTGGAAATGCGTGCTTGGTAGAGCGCGATGCGCTGTTGAGCTTGGAGGCATTTCTCGTCTAATCCTTCTAGCTCCTGAAGCCTTAAGCGGTCATTCTTTTCTTGAGTCAGCTCATTAGCCACGGCTATTCTGAGCGACGGGATCTGGATTTCAATGGGAAGAACTGCTTCGTTCCTGTAGACCAGTGAGAATGGGGTACAACCCGTCGGCGTTCGTACCGTTGTACGGTATGCCCAGAGGCATTCGCCCAGCTTTTCGTTTCAGTCTCTCTTGTTTGAAGAGACAAACTTCTTCAAGAGTTTGATAATAGTTTTGTTGAAAGCTTTCGCCAGACCATTAGCAGCTGGATAGTACGCCGTGGAGGCAACATTGTGTATCCGGTTTTTGTCGCAAAACCGATGAAACGTTTGGCTAATGAACTGGGGCCCATTGTCGTGAATTATCCTCTGGGGTACCCCGAAGCGATAGATGACGTGATGTTTGATGAAGCTGACCACGTTAGATGTCTTTACCTCAGTGAGGGGGATTGCTTCGGCCCATTTGGAAAAGTAATCCGTGATGGCCAATATGAACTGGTGACCCCTGGAAGACGACGGGTGAATAGGACCGATGATATCCATTCCCCATGCTTCGAAAGGCCAGGATGCGACCGTAGGATATAGATGTTCCGACGGTTGATGTATGAAGTCTGCATGAACCTGACAGGCTCTGCAATGCTTTGCATACTGTATTGCATCTGCGATCATGGTCGGCCAGTAATAGCCCATTCTCCTGATGCGATCCTGGAGCTTAGGCCCGGGTTGATGCGCTCCGCATACGCCGTCGTGAGCTTCACGGATAATCTGCTGTGCTTCGGTGCCAGAGAGATACCTCAACAGCAGTCCGTCGTAGGTCCGGTGATATAGGCATTGTGAAGACGCATCGAAGTAGAAGCGTAGCGATCGCCTCTTGACGGATACTGCTTCCTTGGGGTTCTCCGGTAAGATTCCGTATGCCACGAAATCTATGAAAGGACTTGTCCAATCTCTTGTAGGAGGATCGGCGTTTACAATGTAGCTGCGTTCTATGTGACAGCTGTTCTTCACACAGAACAAATCTCTGTTAAGAAGGATTACCGAATCTTGCCTTCTTATAGGAGCGGCTAAGTCTGCGGCCAAGCTGGCCAGGGCATCAGCTTCCAGATTCTGAGATCGAGGTACGTGCTCTAGGAAGAACCCTTTGAACGTCATGGCTATCTCGATTGTCGCCCGGTGATAGGGGATGAGGTCTGGATTACGGACTTCGTATATTCCCCTGACTTGATTGACGATGAGCAGAGAATCACCGAAAGCCTCCAGGGATTCTACCCCCAGTTCCGTAGCAACTTGGAGCCCAATTAGTAGAGCGTTGTATTTTGCCACGTTGTTGGAGCAGGGCTCGCTAAGAGAGTATGCTCGGTAGATGACGAGTTGATCCGGGGTAACTAGGACGACTCCCACTCCTGAAACGACGTTTCCTTTAGGACCGGTTCTGGAGGCGCCATCAAAGAACAGTTGCCATACGTCGCTTTTCCTTGCGAAGTTATATTCTGCAACTTCATCGGGGATGTCCTCGTATAGTTTGGAGGTCTCCGGGATCGGATGAGCCGCTAGGAAGTCGGCCAGCGCTTGGCCTTTGACGGATTTCTGTGGGATGTACACCATGTCGTATGGTGTCAGCAGCATCGCCCACGTTGCGAGTCGGGAGTTGAGGGCACTTGGCTTGCTCATCAGCACTCGAAGGGGGTTGATTCTGGAGATGATATGAATAGTCTGGCCGGTGACGTAGTGCCGCATTTTCTGGACAGCGAACATCAGAGCCAAGCATTCCTTCTACACTGGGTTGTACCGGTATTCGGCCCCGACCATCATTCTGCTAAGGTAGTAGATAGCCTGTTCATGACCCGTATTATTTTTCTGCGCGAGGAGAGCTCCTAGCGAATGATCATTATAGAAGTCGACTCCATACTTTCTGCCTCTGATTCGGGAACTTAGCGACCTTCGGCGTCGGAATCAGAAGAGGATGACGCTGGTTGTTGTGACCTAGCGCGAGTGTTTTGGAACACCCCGGCTTCAATGTCTTTGAGGGTCTTGCTAAACCTTCTTCGGCTCTGAGGTCTGGCAGGCTGACGTCTTGAGCTCGACCCTCCTCTAGGTATGTGTGAAGCCATGTTCACAGACGCATGCGCGGGTTCCCCTTCCGGAAAAGACAGCGAGTAGCTCAACCGGTCGAAGACCGATTGTTTCGCCTTGGAGCAGCAGCAATTAATCACAACTTTATGACTATTACAATAGCGTTCGCCAGGAGGTGAGATAGTCATGTTGGAAGGTTCTCTTTCTTTATGCCTCCTGGTTAGATAGTTGCGTAGGTCAGGAAGGTTTCTTTCCGTCGCTTGAGTTTGTTTTACGCCGAGGGACCGTGCCTGGCGTAATCTGGAGGTTCGCTCAGTCTGGCGTGAGGCTGAAGAGGCCCTCAGTTGGCCATTAGCTTCTCGCGTAATCCGGAGAGTAGGCAGATCATTCTTTTGCTGGCGTAAAGGCCCAGTAGTTGAATATTCACCCGCCTGCTTTCCTTTGCGGAGATCGCCGCGCTCGTGTGGTTCACCGTAAAGGTCAGATGTCATTTTGTGCGTAGAGCGTGATCTGTACTTCTGATTTGGTGTTGAGGCGCCATCAGAGGTCTTGTCTGTACCGCGCGTAGCGGAAGACTGATTTCTGCGCATAGAACGTAGTGGATACTCCTGGGTTAGCGCTGAGGCTTTGCCAGAAGCTTTGTCTGTACCGCGCGTAGCGGGAGACTGATTTCTGCGCGTATAGCGCAGAGGATACTCCTGGGTTAGCGCTGAGGCTTTGCCAGAAGCTTTGTCTGTACCGCGCGTAGCGGGAGACTGATTTCTGCGCGTATAGCGCAGATGATACTCCTGGGTTAGCGCTGAGGCTTTGCCAGAAGTTTTGTCTGTACCGCCCGTAGCGGGAGACTGAATTTTACGTACGGGGCACGGAGGGAGCGATGCTACCACCTCATTGGTCGGAGAGATCGGAGAGTCCACAGGAACGGCGGAGGATGTCTTGGGCATCCACACTTTGCGTAGCTTCCTGCTGTCTTGGACGGAAAGAGAGTGAGAGCTACCCCCAGTCCGAAGCATGTCTTCGTAGGCAGACTGGTCGAACTGAACGACCAGTGTCTTCTTCACGGTTCCTACAGATACCGCATCGTGTTGAGCAATTACTTCCTCGTCAGAAGAGAAAGATATCCCCAGCAGAGTCTCCATCTTGTTTGTGGTATTAAACGAAAGAATAAAAGTGTATTTCAATGACGGGGTTATAAGAGACCCGCGCCCTTTGGTTTACAAACAAACTTGTACAATGTAATCCTATACGAGGATGTGGGAGTACAATTTATTTAATCTGGATATAAATTGCTATAGGTGTCTGATCTGCGGTCGATCACTTTAACCCTTGGACTACACGATGTTGAAGAAGTGTCGTGGAAGACAGGATGCAGCTTCGGAGGTTGCAAAGGAGGGTGGATGCGCGATGCTGAAGGTCGTCGCTCCCTGTTCCTTGCCCGAGCTCTGGGTTCTCCTCTCTCTCTCTATCTCTCCTCCTTGATCTCTGGTTCGATGACCTTGTCCGATTTTCGAGTTTCTAATTTTTCGACCTTTGATCTTGTACTGGTTTTCTTGACCAATTTTCTGACCTTTTTTCCCATTGATAGGGGTCTCTATTTATAGAGTTTTGGTGACAGTGACCACTTCATCGGTGTAACAACCGAGGAGTGGACAGTACAGTACCCTTTTACACAACGGTTTAAAATAACCAATGCCTGCGTATAAATGACCTTTTGAGTGAGCATGTGACGCATGTCCAACTAAGGGGACAAAACGCGTATATCTGCTACGAAGATCACGGCGTAGAAGCCACGTAGGTAGGTATCCCTTGTGTAGCAGAGGTTGGCGTAAAAGCCAAGCGACTGTCACCTTGGCGTAGAAGCCAAAATAGGCATAGAAGCCGAGCAGGCATAGAAGCCGAATGGGCATAGAAGCCGAACAGGCATAGAAGCCGAATGGGCATAGAAGCCGAGCAGGCATAGAAGTCGAATGGACATAGAAGCCGAATGGTCGTAGAGACCGAGAGGGCGTTGGAAGCCGAGGGAGCACTGATCCTGAGCGGGCGTAGAAGCCACTGCGTACCGAGTCGAAGTGCTGATACGGACGTCTTAGCCGGAATTACGGCTTTCGAAGATATAATCAAATCTTCTACAGAGATTTGTCATCATCTTGTGCATTAAATGCGGAGACGTGTTTTTGAAGGTCTGCAGCCCTTCTGTGCATCCGTCGCAGAGACGTGCCTTGAGGGAAACTGTCACTGCTCTGTGCAATTAGACATAGAGACGTGCCTCGAGCCCCGTACGAAGTGCAGCTTTTGACGTGGCAGCGGTTTGCCTTACTGCGGAGCGTGAAACAGCTCATGTTTGCCTGTGTAAACAAGGCAGCGTATTCCCTTGTACGCGAAAGAGCGGTTTACGCTGTGGGGATTTTGGTAGGCGACAGTTTGGTGATATTTAACCAAATTCTCTGTATTAAATACAGAGATCCGCCATCATACTCCGGGGTGCGTCCCGAGGGGTCTGCCATCGTTTCCAGCCGTCGTCTGGGTAGCCGTGCAGTACTTTTTGTCAGGAGTCAGAGGCCAGGTTCACTGCGTGACTTAACGTTTTCATTTCGGGGAAGACGAAGCGTTCCTCATACGCTTTAATGCTGCTTTGAGGGCGGCTGGATTTTACGCCATGGAGGCGATGAAGAACCCTGTTTTACGTTGGATGGCTTCGAAGGCCTCTGCTTACGCTGCTCTGTATCAAGATGCTGCACAGATTGTTCCAGCGTATTTTTTATGCTTCTACAACTGTAAATTTTTTATTTCTAAAATATCTTTGTCTATGTCTAGTATTTGAATGTTATCGTATCTCCTTGCATCGCTTGGGTGGCCTTCACATAACCTGCATTGACAAATTTAAACTTTCACAATAACTGACAATTTAATATATCTCAACGGAAACTTAAATGGTAGAGAGAATAAGATCACATTCAAAATTAAATGACAAAATTACTCAGGGTCGGCCCTGAGCTCATGGGAGCCCACTACCAGAATAATTCAAATTAGCGACGCCTGAAAACATCGCTAAATGGCGTAAAAATGTCGCTAAAAAAAGTAGCGATATAATTAGCGAGGTTTTAATGAAGTCGCATTTAAATTAGTCGCTAACAAGAAAAATATCGCAAAACGTCGCTATAGCGACGTTTTCTAGCGACGTATTTGTGTCGCTAATATTTTTCTTATAGCGACGTTTAACGACTCAACGTCACTAATTTAGCGACGTATTTTGTGTCGCTAAACGTCGCTAATTTTTTTCTATTGAGCGATGTTTTGCAACACATTTAGCGACATTTTATTGACCTGACAAATACTGCCATGTCAGCAATTTAGCGACATTCAACGACGTATTCAACGACATATTTAGCTATAAACGTCGCTAAACGACACTAAACGTCGCTAAATTTTCAGTAAAAAAATAATATAAAAGAATATAAAATAGTTTCCAAAATAATCTTCCTACAGTTTATGAATTTCCAATTTATATAAATAGACCCAGAGCAACCCTCCGTTGAATTTCCTAGGTTCGCCGACCCCTTCGGTGGAACACTCAACACCGATAAATTAATATACATTTAATATGAATAAAACAAATACACAGACTTATAATAGTTCATAAAAATAGACAGACTCGGAGCAACCCTCCGTTGAATTTTTTGGGTATGAAATATCACAAAAGTATATGAAATATCACAGTCACACAATAAACACAAAATAAAAGTATCACAATCACACAAAAAGTACAATATAAAAGTATCACAGTCACACAATAACTACAATAAAAGTATCACAGTTACACCATAAGTCTTATCCAATTTCTCAATCACTCAAGAAAATTTAATACGCTGGGGCAGAAACCAGTCCCTCAGATACTTCGCATAAACAACGTCTAGGTGATCTCTCCGCTATAGGTGCTGGGTGACAGGAACTCCCTCTCTGAGCTGGTGACTTCCCAACAGTAGGAGGCATCACTTCCTCCTTAACAGTAGAAGTTGCCACTTCCTCCTTAACAACTGCTTCCAATTTAACAGCAGGAGGTATAACTTCCTTATAATAATAGGTGGTGCCTCTCCATCCTTAACATTCACTTCCTCCTTAACAGTATGAGGTATCACTTTCTCCTTAATAGTAGGAGGTGCCTCTCTCAAGCGACGTGCACGTGCTCAGATCATGGACATCATCTGGTAAGATAGATGGAAACAAAGAATATAATTGATAATAGATATAAATATATGTATCCATATAGTTAAAATAGATGTTACGTTCCACACTAAAAATACAGTACGAAATTTCTTAACTAATTTCTTAATTTGAAAAATACTAAATAGTTTATAAACTATTCGAATACAAAATTATAAATACTTATTTATCGATACTGCGTTAGCATCACTCCATAAGCATGTTGCATACTGAGGTAGCCAAGGCCTTGATAAAAATATGCATCATTAGTGAAAATTTGTAGTTAATGGGAAGTAGTATATAATTCATGGATGGTTGTTTAGGTGTAGTCCATCTACATGGGGACTTGTATTGCTTCATTTCCTAATAGTTTTGGCTTCTATGGGTTTTGCTAAGTTTGCTTGTATAGTGAACTTTGTGTTTGATGGACCATTTTGTGTTCCATAGTTTTCTTATGCTACTAATATTCATGTTTTTGAACAAAATATATAAGTAATATGATATACTTCTTTCTTTTTGTAAAAAAATATTTTTTCAAAATTTTTATGTAATTAAGGAATTCTACATGTGTAATTTTATGTCAATATTTTAGTTGTTATATGTTCATGTTATTGTACTCATAGATAGTGTTTTCTTGTTGTAATTTAGATATTTTACATTGTTAATGAACAGGGGGAAAATGGAATTGTGTAATATATGGGTTCAACAGTGCATTTGATAGTGCTAGTAAGTAGTATCTAGTGAAATATCTTTTAAGATAATGCTGTGAGGTTGAAGTATATTACATTGGTGAGATAGTGGTAAATAGGAGCTGGTAAATAGGAGTGCCACAAACACGTGAGTTGGCCTCTAGTTTACTATCATTTTGCTACGTTTTGTCATAGTTGCCTATGAATGTCATTCCTGACTGATCAAGTGACCTATAGTTCACTATCACAAAAGTAAATCATGAATTTCAGTTAATGATACATATATGTTAATGATATATATATATATATATATATATATATATATATATATATATATATATATATATATATATATATATATATATATATTTGTGTGTATGTTGTGTTAGGAAGAGGGGGATTTCAGTGATGTTAAATAGGAGTGGTGTAGACCATGGTTCAGATTTGGGGCTCAGTTTGCAGATATGAGGGGTTGTACCATAGTGCTAAGGATGAGTGGTGTGGTTCCTGAAAACAGGGAGGATGGGTGAGTGCACTGCCTCTAGTTGCAATTGCAACCAAGCAACAACAACAGATATTGCAGTGCTCGAGAATGGAGGAAGAATAGAATGAGGTATTCCCTGCAGTTGAGTTGGACTGTAATGAGGTACAAGTGTATGTGTTTGGATGGATATCGAGTGAGAAGTTGTTAATGTGGTGGACTGATACTACAGAGTGTAGTAGGGTAAGTCTAGAGCAGTGTAAAAGATATTTAGGAAACCTTGGTTGAAGTAGAGAGTGAGTGATTGTGTGTGTGGTGATACTCGAGAGTGAGCAAGGGACTCAGTGAGGCAGTGTACTGTGTACACTGTCTGCTATTTAACAGTTTTGAAGTGAATATTGGTCGAGTATCAGTGCGATGCTCATTGATCAGCAGCAGTAGCAGCACTGAGTTTAAGGAGTGATATCTCAAGTGGGGGGTGTAAGTTATGAAACCACAGTAGCATTGATCCTATGAATGCATTAGTGTGTGTGATAATGTGCAATTAATAGCAGTAGTTATCATTGTTAGTAATATACATATATTAATAGCAGTAGTTATCATTGTTAGTAACAGCAACTAGTATAGGTATCATTGTAAATTAGGATATGCATCAGTTAGTATATCAGTTAGCTGTAATATTAGTTAGATAGTTATAAATGATATGAGTTAACAATTAGTTAAGTTAGTGGTATACTATTATTGTTAGTACCAGTCATTAGTGTGTGTCCATGTGTTCTGATTGTGTCCAGTATGTGTGTTTCCTAGTTGTGTCCGGGTCTGGGTTAGGGTTTACCGAACCGATAGGAAGGGAAGAGGAGCGCCTGAGAAAGGGGTCGACTGAGGAGGACCACGCTAGAGGGGAGGAGCCTCGTCAGAGGGGGAGGAGCTGCGTCTAGGTTTGCCTATGTCTGGGTTGGGGGGCGAACACGGTCGCGTCATGGTGGGGGGCGAGGGAGGATGTCATATCTACCTTAGTGTGTATGTCTGTGATAGTATATCATGTGTGTGTCAATGTATATATGTGTCGTGTCTGTGTTAGTGTGTGTGTGTCGTGTTTGTGTCATATCGTGTCTGTGTCTGTGTCTGTGTGTGTGTGTGTGTGTGTGTGTGAGAGAGAGAGAGAGAGAGGGGGAGAGAGAGAGAAAGAGAGAGAGAGAGAGAGAGAGATAGGGTTAGGGTTTACCTAGAGGAGAAGGAGAAGAAGCCTGAGGTCGTCGGAGGAGAGGAGCTATGCCGGATGGAGCCGTTCGGAAGGGGGGCGCTCGGGGGGTGGGAAGACAGAGTAGGGAGATGTGGGGTAGCCGGTGGGGGGGTAGGGGCGGGGGAGGAGGAGGACGCCGAAGAGGGGGCAGAAGAGGGTTTTGAATTTTTGGGGATCGAATCGACAGAATGGGAGAAAATGAATTCCTGAACCCTATATTAAAAAGTTTAGCGACTTCTTCAATAGACATCGCTAAATGTCATCAATTAAAAAATTAGATGTCGCTAAACGTCGCTAATTAAAAAGTAAAAAATTAGCGACGTCATCAAAAGACATCATTAAACGTCGCTAATTAAAAAGTTTGCGATGTTAGAGATGTCGCTAAAAACTTCGCTAAAAATAAAAAAAAGAAGCGTCGGTAAATACCTCTCTAAACATCGCTATATCATAAAAACTTAGCGATGTTTAGCGACATTAAAGAAGCTTATAGAGACTATTCTTTAAAAAACTGAAGTGCAGTCGCTAAACATCGCTATATGTCACCAACATCGACGTATAGCGACGTTTATTTTTGGTGTCGCTCAAGTCTTTAATATTAGCGACATTTTTTTACGACGTCGCTAAAAATGTTGCTATTTTATCATATTTTGGTAGTGGCCCGAGACAAACTTTCAAAATGAGGTCCCCATACATAATAAAAAAGAATAAAACAAAAGCAAAATAAAATAAATATCTCCACCAATGTTTGAATTAGGAACCTCTTGTGTGCAAGTCTAATATTATAACTACTACTCCATAATTTCTTTATGATAATAAAAGCCCAAGTTACATACTAGTTCTATTTTCGGTACAAAATTATTTATATATTTAAACTAAATTTAGAATACATTCAATCCCGCATGATCGACCATCCCCGCTAGACGGGAATCATCATGCTAGCGCTCTCGCAGGATGGTCATTTTCATGAGGACGTGATATCGCATTAGCACAAGCTGCACCTGCGCAAGGCCATGGTCCGAACAGGCGATGAAATAGCTAAGCCACAAAGTCGCACAGATAGTCTCCAATATAGCAAATATTTGAATGACACGAGTAAACGGTAGTTCGATAACTAGTTCACAAAATCGATATAGCAAAAGCATAGAATGAACACAAGTATGGACAAAAAATAAGTTGTCACGACCCGCACCCGGTGTAGGAACACGAACATATGGGTACGTCCAGCCTACGCCGCAGCATCGACGGTAGAATATTGTCTAGGTCAACAATATTATCTAAACATCTCACACAATATATATAATATATCTGTCAAGATAGGTCAACTCTCAAATGGAGGACAATATGATAATATGATAATGGTACTCAATACTCACTCACAATATAAAACTACAGGAAGATATGGCACGATATGGAATACAAGAAATAAAATACTGAGTCACAATACAATCCAAGTCCAGTCCAAAATTCTACTCACAACTCAATGATCTCAAATATAATACATGTCATAACGTCTAAAATAAGACAAATACAATGTCACAATAAAAATATCTATGTCTCCTGGACTGCTGGTACTATCTCAATAGGCTCTACGACTGTTATCTCAACTGGCTCTCCATCTTGTGGCCCGTTGTGCATAGGACACCAATCCTCTAAAGAATTATCTGAAAAATATATCCAGTCATGATTGGAGCGAAGTACAACCCAATATCAGTTCCAATAATTGACAGAAACTATGAGACAATAATAGCAATAAAAATAAATGATTGAAGTAACTGAACTAGTAAATATCATAAGAAAGAGTATCATAGTAAATAATGAAAATAAACTGAGAACAATATGGTGAGGAACATTAATATAATGGGCTGGAATAAAGGAAATATAATAATAAAATATGCCTTAAAATATTAATAAGATATGTGATCGACTTGGGCCGAACTCGGTCTATAAATAAAAGGGGAGCTAGCGTGACCACACGTGAGTTGCGTGATCTGCAAGCTATCACTGGCTACACTAAATCACGGGCTATGTCACGACCCCCACCCGACATAGGGGCACGAGAGCGTGGGTACGTCCAGCCTATGCCGCAGCATCGACGGTAGAACGCTGTCTGGGTCACAATAAATACTAGCATAACTAAATACCTGTCAATGATATCAATCTCCATAAGGAGGACAATATAGATTTCATAATATCTCATAATGTAAACTCAATCACAACAACTATAAGAGTATAAAGGCACGATAAGGGATGAGGAGAAGGACATAGTTAAACCATGTCTCAAAATATAGATAAAACACAGTCTAGCTGTCCAACATAAAGTCTCCACAAGTCTCAAATTAAACTTAACATAAGTCTAAACATAAACTCAATAAACCTCAAATAAGTCTCAAATGCATAAGATAAATACTATCTAGGTAGCTGCAGGTAATGTCTCATCTAAAGGAATAGTCTCCTCTAAAATCTCTGGTGTGTAGTCTGCGTCTATACCCGGTCCATAGTGTGTGGTACAGAAATTCTCAAGATCCTCTGGAAAAAATATTCAGTCAGAATTAGAACAAAGTACAAGCACTAACAATAGTTCCACATATATTGACAAAAACTATAACACAGTATAAAGAAATACAAGACATATATGGATAACTGGCAATAAGAAATACTGGAATATAGGAATGCTGGAATAAAAAATACTGGAACATCATCATCAATATACATCTAGTAATGAAATAGAAATACAAGTACACGCAAGAACAATGAACTGGTATGTAAGTGTGTACAAGAACAATAACTAGAACATGGGGAGATGCTAGATCAATATGCTAGGGATACATGTCAAAAATATCTAACTAAGTGTGTGAAATATTATCATATCATGTAATCGGCTTGGGACTGATTAGACTCATTACATTGATTAGCGATCATCCTTGTAAAGTCAGGCTAACCATATGTAACAGTGATGAGGCATGTAATGGTCAGGCTACACCGACGTGAGGTGTGGGTGAGCTATGATGCAAGTAGAGTTGGGTATGACCACATAAGCTACTAATATTTCCCCGTTTTCCCAGTTAGCACGATGGATTCCAAATCACGACTCCTCGTGACAGGTCTCAATGATGCCAACTCGTGTAAATAACAGTATCAGAGTCATGTACGCTATACAACAAGAGTTATAGAGATAATCAACATAATGAAAACTGTCAGAGAATGTACTCGCCTGTGGTCCTTAGCTGGCAATACCAATGTCCGGGTTCCAAGGTATCGTCTGAATGATCCAACAGTCCTATAGATATATCATAAATACAATACTGCATCAGACATTACACTAATACACAATCAAACACTATGATCTTAGGGACTACGCTAGGGTCATATCTGTAGTTGATGTGCATAACAGACAGTCAATGGTACGGTCACGCCAGTATGTCAGTGTATATGTGGCAGTCTTCTATCATTGTACATGGTCACAGGTCGATGTAACTATTGGTATCCGTGGTCACATTCAAGACATCTAGTACATATAATACATAGTACATAATATGAACTAATATATCTCATAATACTAATTAATTACGCATATAATAGATCTACATATATACATACTTAATCGAATTTATACTATGCACATATATATACATATTTTAAACATGTACTAGGGATGCACGTATAATACATATACGTATGTTTTATACTAATTGAGAATTATATGGTTCATATGCATATACATTAATATTCATTAGTTACAATTATAATATATGTATATATACTTAAAAAAACTTATACCATGAGTATAAATATTAAATATATATACTAGGGGATACCTATACACTACTTATACGTATGTATATATATACTAGTTGAGAAACATGTTATATATATATATACCAATATACCAATACGTATGCAATACGTACGTACATACATCCTTATAGTTACATATATACAATTATATGAAATAACGGGAACGAGGGCAGGAACGAACCTGCGCGTGTCACGACGATGATAAGGGCGATGGTTACGACTACGGCGACGATGATAATGAATGAAGGCGAGGGTAGTGTCGAGTAGGAGGAGGCAGGGAAGAAGGAGGTCGGGCTCTGATCGAACACCGACGGGGTTCTCCGGCTTCAGACGGACGTCGTCGAGTTACAGCGGGCTCCGACGTCAGATGGATGCGGTCGATAGCATTTTTGGTGCAGTGGTCGTCGACGAGGGACTGGTTGGTTCGTTGCAGCGGGATGGGGGTGGACTGTTCCGGTACGGGGTCGACTTCTGTGGTGCTCGGGGTCGACAACAACGCTCTCAGGCTTCAGTCTAGCTTCTCTGGTCGAGGCGAGGCGTTCGGGTTCAGCGGTTGGCGAGGAGAGGTAGTGAAGCATCCGGGGTCAGCGGGGGAATGGTGAGGCGGCGAGTTCAGTCGAGTCCTCCGACGAGGGCTGAACTCCGGCGGGTTGGGTTCACGAGCGGGAGATGATGGGAAGGGTTGTCGTGGAGGGAAGTCGGCTGATTGTTTCTAGGTTTAAAGAGAATTAAAAGAAAAGAAAAAGTAAAGAAAGGGAAAAAAATATTATTTATATACATATAGAGGTTTGAGTTGACCTAAAAAAGTTGACTGGTCAACCCCTCTTGGGATTGGGCCTCTCATGGAGATATTTCAAGGGCCATGATTTAATGGGTTTAAAAATGAAGGCTAGGATTCAATTGGTTCAAGGTTTGGAGGGCCATGGTCTTAAGGAGGTTGGTGTTCAATTACACACTCCTAAAAATCATGAAAAAATATAATTAAAGGAGAAATGGGTTTATTCATGTGTCGTGTCCAACAGGGTGGACACCTTAATGTACTTTTGCACAAAAGAGCCCAACAATTGGAAAATTGCACAAAGAGGGATTTTGGTTTAATTAATCAAAAATAAATGCAAGTGGTGTTCTAAAATTGATTAGAAATACAAGAGACTGAATTTAAGTGGAACACAAGCATCATGAATAAAGTAAACTCAGAATAGAATATTACCTTAATTTGGGTTGCTCAAAATAGGTCGAGGTTGTGTCTCCAATTTCGATTGGAACACACAAGGGTACAAGTTAGATTTATTAAGAATTAAATACAATCGGTTGTGACGAATGTTGCGCGTCTAAACTGAAGCACAACAAGACATGGTTATAAGTCACACAAAGATCAAATTAATATTTTGGCACGTCTAGGACAAGGGTGTGAAATCAGTTGGAAGACAATGGCTAGCGTAGCGCTCTAATTATCGAAGCAACGATAAAGTGCAACAATCAAATAAAAATCATAATTATTTAAATATAATTAATTATCATACAATCATTTAATCTGAAATATGGGGGTGACAAGTCTATCCTCCTTAAAAGAATTTCGTCCTCGAAATTAAAAATAAACTAGCACAAGAACAAACAATCAAATAATGAATTATACCCCAAGTCTCGAAGAGATACGGATACTGCTCGTACATTCCGTCCTCTCTCCCCTAAGTTGACTCTCCTGGAGAGTGATGTCTCCATGCAACACGAACCAAAGGAATAGTCTGGTTCCGTAATACCTTCTCTCTACGATTCAAGATCTCAACAGATTGTTCAGGATAGCTGAGCGTCGGTCCAACTTCGATCTCCGAGTGGTCTAGTACGTGACTGGGATCTGCCACGTACCGTCTCAGCTGCGACACGTGGAACACATCATGCACTCTATCTAGAGCAGGCGTCAAGTCAAGTCTATAGGCCACTGCACCAACCCTTGCAAGAATACGGAAGGGCTCGATGTATCGTGGACTAAGCTTTCTGCCTCTGCCAAAATGAATCATGCCCCATGTCGGTAAAATCCGTAGGAACACCATATCGCCAACCTAGAACAAATAAACTTAACATGCAATCTAAACAAAACAATCACAAACCAAAACAAATCAAACCAATACCTGAAACTCTAGGGGTCTACGGTGGCTATCGGTCCAATACCGCTGTTTGTCCTGCGCCACCCGTAATCTATCTCTGATAAGTTTTACCTTCTCTGCTGCATCCACGATCATTTCTGGTCCTAACAAATCTCTCTCTCCAACATCATCCCAAGAGAAAGGTGTACAATACCTCCGTCCATATAAAGCTTCGAATGGTGATATCTCAATGTTGGTCTGATAGCTGTTGTTGTAAGCAAACTCTACCAAGTGCAGATGATCCTTCCAAGAACCTCCGAGATCCAAAACTCAAGTGCGTAGCATGCCTTCAAGAGTCTGAATAGTCCTTTCAGACTGCCCGTCCGTTTGGGGGTGATACGCGGTACCGAACTTGAGCTGAGTGCCCAAGCTAGACTGCAGACTCCTCCAGAAATGGAAAGTAAAACGACTATCCCGATCTGAGACAATACTCATAGGAACTCCATGTAATCTGATAATCTTCTGTACGTACATCTCTGCTAACTTCTCTATCGATATACCCACCTTGAATAGTAGGAAGTGGGCTGATTGGTCAACCTATCCACGATGACCCAAATTGCGTCCTTCCCTCCTGAGAACGAGGAAGTCCTGAAACGAAATCTATAGTCACATGCTCCCACTTCCATTTTGGAATGGGTAAAAGTTGAAGCAATCCTCCTGGCCTCTGTCGATCTGCCTTTACCTGCTGGCACACTAAACATCGGGATACAAAGCGTGCTACTTCGCGCTTCATACCATACCACTATACATGCTCCCTCAAATCTTGATACATCTTGTTGGCTCTGGGATACATCGAGTACTGATAGCGATGTGCCTCCTGTAAAACTTCTTCGCGCAGCTCTCCACTTGGCACACATATCCTCGTGCCATGTCGTAAGGATCCATCATCCGCAATAGTAAAATCATCTGTCAATCCTGTTCGAACTTGTGCCCTGATATTCCTCAGAGTCTCATCATCATACTGTGCAGCTTTAACTCTGTCCATCAGTTCTGATTGTATCTGCAATCCCCACATCTGAATCTCAACTCCTGGAACTAGTAATTTAATTCCTAAGCTCTCAAGATCAGCTAATAAATATCTATCTGAAGTCAAGCATATAGCCATCGGATACCTGTTCAAGGCATCGGCGACTACGTTGGCCTTTCCCGGATGGTACTGTAATAAGATATCAAAGTCTTTCATCAACTCTAACCATCTTCTCTGCCTCATGTTCAGCTCCTTCTGTGTAAACACGTACTTCAAGCTTTTGTGGTCTATGAAGATTTCTACCCGCTCTCCGTACAGATAGTGTTTCTACAGTTTTAGGGCAAAAATAACTGCTGCTAACTCTAAATCGTGAGTGGGGTAGTTCTTTTCATGAGGGCGTAATTGTCTTGAAGCATAGGCAATTACTTTCCCATGTTGTTGAAGAACGCATCCCAAACCTTTTCCTGAAGCATCACTGTAGATAGTGAATCCATCTGTCCCTGATGGCAACGTCAAAACTGGCGCTGTCATCAATCTCCTTTTCAGCTCATCGAATGCGGCTTGACATTCTTCTATCCAGACAAATTCTACATCTTTCTTGGTCATCCTAGTCATTGGCTCTGCAATCTTGGAGAAGTCTTATACAAATCTTCTATAGTATCTTGCTAGTCCGAGAAAGCTCCTGATCTCAACTACTGAACTGGGAGTAGCCCATGACTCTACTGCTTCGATCTTCTTTGGGTTAACTGAAATTCCGTTATCTGTCACCATATGTCCAAGAAATTCAACCTTGTCAAGGAAGAACTCACACTTCGAAAGCTTCCCATACAACTTCTCTCTTCTGAGAGTGACCATCCTCAGGTGCTCTTCATGCTCTTCTGGGGTCTTCGAATATACTAGAATGTCGTCAATAAACACCACTACGAACTTGTCAAGGTACTGGTGGAATACCTTGTTCATCAAGTTTATGAATACTGCTGGTGCATTGGTTAAACCAAATGGCATTACTATGAATTCAAACTGGCCATATCTTGTCCGAAAAGCTATCTTCAATATGTCTTCTTTCTTCACCTTCACTTGATGATAGCCTGACCTCAAGTTTATCTTCGAAAACACCTTCGCTTCGCTCAATTGATCGAAGAGATCATCTATCCTTGGCAGCGGATATTTGTTCTTGATAGTGAGGTTATTCATAGCTCTATAATCGATACACATGCATACCATGCCATCCTTCTTTGGTACGAATAATATCGGTGCTCCCCATGGCGATGAACTGGATCTAATAAAACATTTGTCTTGCAGCTCCTCAACT
This sequence comes from Iris macrosiphon, assembly GCA_036927795.1. Classification (NCBI taxonomy): domain Eukaryota; kingdom Viridiplantae; phylum Streptophyta; class Magnoliopsida; order Asparagales; family Iridaceae; genus Iris; species Iris macrosiphon. The sequence goes on along the minus strand of JAYESA010000006.1, from coordinate 179,389,301 downwards.
TGCTTGTTCAGTTCTACCAACTCGTTGTTGTTGACCCTATAGACATGTTGTGAAATAGGCTCCGCTCCTGGTATCAAGTCTATAGAGAATTCAATATCTCTGTCTGGCGGCAAACCAGGCAACTCCTCTGGAAATACATCCAAAAACTCTGCTATCAGTGGATATGGTAACTCCTCTTCTTCCATCCTGGCTCCGCAAAAAGTGCCTCTGCTCCGCTCCTCTACTCCTCTGGCGATCTCAAACTCTGGCTCTTCTGGTGGTCAAAATACTACTCTACCTCCGTGACAATCTATAGAAGCATGGTGTTTACTCAGCCAGTCCATTCCGAGTACAATATCATATCCTGGAAGTGGCATGACGAGTAAACTCATGCTCAACTCTCGGCCTTCCAATGACACTCTTCGATCCTTGCAACAATTACGGACTAGATAATGCCTCCTCCTGTCGTAATCTTGCAAGTCCTATCTAATGGTTCCATTTCTAATTGATGCTTAAGTGCATAAGATACAGATACGAAACTATGGGAAGTGCCAGAATCAAATAATGTAAGTGCTGGAATAGAATCGAGTAAAACTGAACCTGAAATCACGTCTCCAGCTGGCTCAGCCTCCTCAGTAGTCATGGCATAATCTCGTCCCTGTGGTGCTTCTCTCTGCTGCTGCTGGTGTTGAGCAAACCTCTGCTGCTGTAGTGGAAGTGGAGGTCTTCTCTGCTGGCCTCCTGGTACAATAGGTGCTCTGGCTGGTCCTCCCTGAGCTGCTGCTCCTCCCTGGCGAGTCTGAACAGCTGGGCAGTCCCTCAGCTGATGTGCTGATGATCCACATGACAAACAGGTACCCAACCTTTACCTACAGATGTCTCTTGTATGTCTCATCTTTCCGTAATATACACATGGGGCAACGGGCTGATGTTGTCTCTGTGGTTGTTGTTGCTGAATATATCCTCGAACTGGTACCTGTTGCTGGTGTTGCTGCTGGTATGGCCTCTGTTGTTGTTGTTATTGTTGAAAGTGTGGGCGCTTGGCCGGACCTGTGTTACCACTGGCTCCTCCAGAAGTGTCGCATCCTCTATTGGGCCTGAGGTCCAAGTCATCTTCAGCAATTTGGGCATCCATCAGAATACCCTCAAAGGTAGCAGTGCGTCGTCCTGAAGTACGAGACTTAATCTCTCTATTCAATCCTTTTTTGAATTTCCGTGCTCTGTCTCCTGGGTCTCGAATCATCGATGGCGCGAATCGACTCAATCGGCAAAATTCTGGTGCATATTCGTCGACTGACATGCCTCCTTGGACTAAGTCATAGAACTGACTTTCTAATGCTCCCAAGGCCACGTTAGGAAAAAATTTCTCCTTGAAGATCTCCTTAAAGTCCTCCCAAGTAAGTTCTTCAACGGCGAGTCTCGGCTCTGTACGATACCACGTCAACGTTATATCAAACATCTGACTGCCAGCGGCCTCTATCTGAAGAATCTCTAGGATCTGTGATAAGCGCAAGTTTCTCTCTATGTCCTCTAACCAATTGTTAGCATAGAGTATTCATGCAGTGCCTTTGAACTCTTTAGGCATCATTCTATTAAAGTCCACTATGGTACCTGGCCTCTGTTGTTGCTGGCCATGATGCTGCAGTTTTCGTGCTACTCTCTCTACAGCCTGGAGAGCCACCTGATGAGCATTCTCCATGCTCTCTCTCATCAATTATGTCTATGCCTGGTGTGCTTCTGCTTGCACTCTCTAGGATTCAGCTTGAACATGCTGACCTTCTGTTGTCACTCTCTGGGCCTCTAGCATGCCTTGCATCAGTGCGAACATCTGAGCCCCGTTAGTGGGCACTCCTCCGGGAATCGGTGTCGGTGGTGGTGGAAGGTTGTCTTTCATAGCTGGGGCAATCCTCTGAATAGGTGAAGGAGGAATCCCGTTAGATGCAGATACTCCCACATGAACAGAAGATGTAGGAGGAACTCCAGGTGTCTGTTCGTCGGGTTGAGAGGTGGCAGACCTCTCTGAAATTGCTGCTCCCACTCTCATAGATCTAGTATTCGGCGGCATCCTAAATACAGATCAAACGAATCAATTTAAGGTGATAGATACAATATTATCAAGGAAGGACAGTAAATGCTAAAGGAAACAATCGATTAGAATAGTATTATGAAGATCAGAATTTTCTAGTGTGATTGAGCATACTCTCTTCCTAAATCCTATTTCTTATATCCTATCGCAGGCTCATAGTAGTACAACTAAGTTGTCACACTACCACTATATCGCATAACTTGCGAACTAGACCTGCATGGGCCACCACTAAAAATGTGTCACGACCCGCACCCGGCATAGGGGCACGAGAGCGTGGGTACGTCCAGCCTATGCCGCAGCATCGGCGGTAGAACGTTGTCTAGGTCACAATAATACTAACATAACTAAATGCCTGTCAATAATATCAATCTCTATAAGGAGGACAATATATATTTCATAATATCTCATAATGTAAACTCAATCATAATACTATAAAAAGTATAAGGCACGATAAGAGATAAGAAGAATGACATAGTAAAACACAATGTCTCAAAATATAGATAAAGCACAGTCTAGTTGTCCAACATAAAGTCTCCACAAGTCTCAAATTAAACTTAACATAAGTCTAAACATAAACTCAATAAACCTCAAATAAGTCTCAAATGCATAAGATAAATACTATTTAGGTAGCTGCAGGTAATGTCTTATCTAAAGGAATAGTCTCCTCTAAAATCTCTGGTGTGTAGTCTGCATCTATACCCGGTCCATAGTGTGTGGTACAGAACTCCTCAAGATCCTCTGGAAAAAATATCCAGTCATGATTGGAACAAAGTACAAGTACTAACAACAGTTCTACATATATTGACAAAAACTATAACACAGTGTAAAGAAATACAAGACAGATATGGATAACTGGCTATAAGAAATACTGGAATAAAGAAATGTTACAATAAAAAAATACTGGAACGTCACCATCAATATACATCTAGCAATGAAATAGAAATACAAGTACAAGCAAGAACAATGAACTGGTATGTAAGTGTGTACAAGAACAATAACTAGAACATGTGGAGATGCTAGATCAATATGCTAGGGATACCTGTCAAAAACATCTAACCAAGTATGTGAAACATCAGCATATCATGTGATCGGCTTGGGACTGATTAGACTCATTACATTGATTAGCGATCATCCTTGTAAAGTCAGGTTAACCACATGTAACAGCGATGAGGCATGTAATGGTCAGGCTGCACCGACGTGAGGTGTGGGTGAGCTATGATGCATGTAAAGTTCGGTATAATCACATAAGCTACTAATATTTCCCCATTTTCCTAGCTAGCACGATGGATTCCAAATCACGACTTCTCGTGACAGGTCTCAATGATGCCAACTCGTGTAAATAACAGTGTCAGAGTCATGTACGCTATACAATAAGAGTTATAGAGATAATCAACATAATGGAAACTGTCAAAGAATGTACTCGCCTGTGGTCCTTAGCTGGCAATACCAATGTTCGGGTTCCAAGGTATCATCTGAATGATCCAACAGTCCTATAGATATATCATAAATATAATACTGCATCAGATATTACACTAATACACAATCAAACACTATAATCTTAGGGACTACGCTAGGGTCATGTCTGTAGTTGCTGTGCATAACTGACAGTCAATGGTACGGTCACGCCAGTACGTCAGTGTACATGTGGCAGTCTGCTATCATTGTACATGGTCACAGGTCGATGTAACTACGAGTATCCGTGGTCACATTCAAGACATCTAGTACATATAATACATAGTACATAATATGAACTAACATATCTCATAATACTAATTAATTACGCATATAATAGATCTACATATATACATACATAATCGAATTTATACTATGCACATATATATACATATTTTAAACATGTACTAGGGATGCACGTATAATACATATACGTGTGTTTTATACTAATTGAGAATTATACGGTTCATATGCATATACATTAATATTCATTAGTTACAATTATAATATATGTATATATACTTAACAAAACTTATACCATGAGTATAAATATTAAATATATATACTAGGGGATACCTATACACTACTTATACGTATGTAGATATATACTAGTTGAGAAACATGTTATATATATATATACCAATATACCAATACGTATGCAATACGTACGTACATACATCCTTATAGTTACATATATACAATCAAATGAAATAACGGGAACGAGGGCAGGAACGAACCTGCGCGTGGCACGATGACGACAAGGACGATGGTTACGACTATGGCGACGATGATAATGAATGAAGGCGATGGGTAGTGTCGAGTTGGAGAAGGCAGGAAAGAAGGAGGTCGGGCTCTGATCGAACACCGGCAGGGTTCTCTGGCTTCAGACGGACGCCGTCAAGTTGCAGCGGGCTCCGGCGTCAGACGGACGCGGTCGACAGCGGTTTTGGTGCAGTGGTCGTCGACGAGGGACTGTTTGGTTCGTTGCAGTGGGACGGGGTAGACTGTTCCGGTGCGGGGTTGACTTCTGCGGTGCTCGGAGTCGATAGCAACGCTCTCCGACTTCAGTCAAGCTTCTCTGGTCGAGGCCAGGCGTTCGGGTTCATAGGTTGGCGAGGAGAGGCAGTGAAGCATCCGGGGTCAGCGGGGGAATGGTGAGGCGGCGAGTTCAGTCGAGTCCTCTGGCGAGGGCTGAACTCCGGTGGGTTGGGTTCACGAGCGGGAGATGATGGGAAGGGTTGTCGTGGAGGAAAGTCGGCTGATTGTTTCTAGGTTTAAAGAGAATTAAAAGAAAAGGAAAAGTAAAGAAAAGGAAAAAATATTATTTATATACATGTAGAGGTTTGAGTTGACCTAGAAAAGTTGACTGGTCAACCCCTCTTGGGATTGGGCCTCTCATGTAGATATTTCAAGGGCCATGATTTAATGGGTTTAAAAATGAAGGCTAGGATTCAATTGGTTCAAGGTTTGGAGGGCCATGGTCTTAAGGAGGTTGGTGTTCAATTACACACTCCCAAAAATCATGAAAAAATATAATTAAAGGAGAAATGGGTTTATTCACTTGTCGTGTCCAACGGGGTGGACACCTTAATACACTTTTGCACAAAAGTGCCCAACAATTAAAAAATTGCACAAAGAGAGATTTTGGTTTAATTAATCAAAAATAAATGCAAGTGGTGTTCTAAAATTGATTAGAAATACAAGGGACTGAATTTTAGTGGGACACAAGCATCATGAATAAAGTAGACTCAGAATAGAATATTATCTTAATTTGGGTTGCTCAAAATAGGTCGAGGTTGTGTCTCCAATTTCGATTGGAACACACAAGGGTACAAGTTAGATTTATTAAGAATTAAATACAATCGGTTGTGTCAAATGTTGTGCGTCTAAACTGAAGCAGAATAAGACATGGTTATGAGTCACACAAAGATCAAAGTAATAGTTTGGCACGTCTAGGACAAGGGTGTGAAATCAGTTGGAAGACAATGGCTAGCGTAGCGCTCTAATTATCGAAGCAACGGTAAAGTACAACAATCAAATAAAAATCATAATTATTTAAATATAATTAATTATCATGCAATCATTTACACATAAAATTATGAAAAGACAAAAATATCCTTAATCTGAAATGTAGGGGTGACAGTGTCACTACCACATCCTAAAATAGGGGTATTTTCGTCTTTTTAATTATTATAAGTATTGTGTATATTATATTGCATGTTATATTTATATATTATATATAGTGTTTATTAATGCATGGGTTAGTGGACTAGACCTAGAAGCCCACTAGATGAACCCCTGACCAAATTAAAGGATTGTGAATTTTAATTAGTATTTATTCATGATTAAATATTGAGGATAATAATTTATTGTGGTAATTTTATTTATTATTGTACATTACCGTTGCTTCGATATTTGGAGCGCTACACTAGCTTTTATCTTCCAACAAATTCCACACCCTTGTCCTAAACGTGCCCGTCTTCCATTATAACTTGTGTGTAACTTATAAATATGCTCTCTTATGCTTCATTTTAGTCACACAATATTCGTTACGGACATTTATTTTTAATTTTAAATAAATCCAACTTTGTATCTTTGTGTGTTCCAATCGAAATTGGAGACACAATCTTGACCCATTTTGTGCAACCCAAATTATAATAATATTCTATTCTGAGTCTTCTATATCCATGATACTTGTGTCCCACCTAATTTTAACCCTATGTACTTTCAATTAATTTAAGAACACCTTTTACATTATTTTTAATTAAATTGGTGTAAGGACCCAACTTTACCCAAAACTAGACCAAACACCAACCCAAACCCTCATTCACACCCTCAAGGCTCATACTAAATATTACACACCCTTTTTAACCATTACATCACACCAAACATGGTATTTTCCCTCATTAAATTCTAAAACCCAACTTTTGTGCAATTTTTTAATTGTTGAGGACTTTTATACAAAAGTGCAATGAGGTGTCCACCTCCAATTGGACCCAACACCTGAAGAACCAACCCCTTCCCTCATTGACTGGTCTAACACACTCTCTCTCTCCCCCCTTTTTTGTTTGTAAACTACCCTTCATGTTAAATCATGGCCATTCATTCAAATTGGAGCATTATCCTCACCACACACACCACTCCTATATATATCACACATCCTAACCTTTTCCTAAAAATCCATCCCCTATCGCAATGAACACATGGCCAGCCCTAATCCCTAGGATGTCATCATCTCTTCTCTCTCCTCATGAAAACTCTTCCTCGTTATTTTCTATATCACCATCACCATCCCTCTTCAAAACTCAACCGAACCCTAAACCAACCCAACCTCCATCATCATCATCATCATCATCATCATCATCCCTCTTCAAAACTCAACCGAACCCTAAACCAACCCAACCTCCATCATCATCATCATCATCACCATCATCATCATCATCATCACCATCATCATCATTATTGTTATCATCATCATCACCACCCTCGCCGGAGCCCGAGTACCGTCTCCGGTCAGCAGCACCCTCCCTCGACCCCGTGCACGCACAGGTTCGGACTTGCCTTCTTTCATGATTTATGTATACATGTGTGAATGGTATTAGGTTTAGCATGTTATTTTATAGGAGTTTGTTAAATGTGGTATCGTGACCCTGTGTTAGTAAACCTAGTACCTAGTGTGCGTGTGCATGCGTGTATGCGTATAATATTTAGTTGTTATATATAGATATATATATATACTCCATGGAAACTTATTGCTAGTACTAGGTATGACTGTAATATATATGTATTGTAGGAACAAAAGTGATAATTGTGGGTGTCCCATATTTATATATATTTGCATGACCCTAGGTGTTACTAAACTGTCTGCCTTGTGTACTCTAACGTACTGGCTTTAGACATGAGTTAGTGAGTTGACTGTCTGATTATGCACAGCATTGTGGACAGGACCCCCGTGCAGTTAGACGCACACTTGACCCTATTAGTTGACCAGTATCACCCCTAGCGTACCCTCTGATTTTAGTGTAATTATGATTGTGTATGTGCTAGTGTAACGACTAATGCTATATTGTACAATATTATATATATAGGACCATCGGATCATTCTGCGATACTTCGGGAGCAGGCTATTGGTATTGCCCGCTCAAGATCCCAGGCGAGTACATTCTCTGATAATTTTCGTTATTTGATAATTTTTATAATTCAAGCATTTAGAAATGTTACATCTGATTCGGCACTGTGCTACACATACTAGTATATAGATTGGATCTGCAGTCATGAGATGTTATATTGGCTATCGTATTGACATTGTACACGACATGGATATTAGACATTGTACATGATATATTGGACATTAATCGTGTATCGTAATGTGTCATGGTTGGATCCACTGTACTAGTTGGGGGCGGGGGAATATTAGTAGATTATGTGTTCATACCCAACTCTACATGCATCATAGCTCACCCTACACCTCACGTCGGGTGCAGCCTGACCATTACATGCCTCATAGCCTGTTATATATGATTAGCTTGACCATTACTCGCATCATAGCTAACCAGATGGTTAGTTTGGCCTTACATAAATAATAGCTAATTATATGTAACAAGCCTGATCTTGTCCCAAGCCGATCACATGATAGACTGATATTTCAAACACTTAGAATAGTTACAGTTCTTTATTTCAGTTTTATATACTACATCACCCGTATATGATATTGTAGCTCTTTCTCTTCATTATGCACTGACTATGCCATATTGTCTATTGCTTGTTCTCTTTACTATTTGCCACTGCATCTATTTATTATTTTCTTTCAGTATATAGCATCATCTATTTATTGTTTTATAGTCTTTATCAATTAATTGGAACTGTTATTTGGGTTGTACTTCGCTCCATCCTGACTGCAAATATTTTTCCAGACTACGACTAAGAGGACTTATTTTTGGCATACTTGGAGATTTAGATGTTATTGTTTGCAGGTTAGACTATTTTGTTGTTTAGACTTGTGTTGTATTTCGTTTATTTTTCTTCGATATTTTATCGTACTTTAGTTTCTGTGATTGAGTATTTTCATATTATATTATGATATATGTGTCTCCTTATGGAGTTGGATACTCGTGTGAGATTGATTAGTTAGTATTGTGACCTAGACAGCGTTCTAGGCTGGATGTACCCACGCACTCGTGCCCCAAATTCTGAGTGCGGGTCGTGACACATTTTTAATAGCAGCCCATGCAGGTCGAGCTTCACAATTAGAGTGATATCGTGGTAGTGTAACTACTTAATTGTACTACTACGAGCCTACGATAGGATATAGGACATAGGATACTAAGATGGGAGAGGATACTCAATCACAAATTTTTGAGAGATTCCTGGGACGACCCTTGAGAATCTTATTATAATTTTTAATTTAAATCTTTTCCCTTGTTCCCGTCCGTTCTTACTTATTGTTATTGAATTTAATTCTTGTTGATCAGTTGTTAAATTTAATTCTTGGTGTCGTTGTTGAGTTTGATTTCTTATCGAGATAAACTTTACGGACTAAAAATTTATGGTATCATTTGATGACATATGTTGATGAGGACAATGAGAAAGGTAAAATATTTGCTTTGGTTATGAAGCCTAGAATTTATCGCAACCATATTAGCTGGCGTATTGGAAACATAGGTACCTGACTTCGGATGTATATATCTTGATTATGAGATTTAGAATTTCTCGCAGCTATACTAGTCGACACAGTGAGGATTCTAGAGACGACATAATTATAGAGTTGCATACCTAAGTTATGGAATCTATCGTTTATCGCAGCTATGCTTACTGGCGTAGCGAGGATTCTGAGTGTCATAATTTCGGACAGACGTGTATGATTATCAGATTGTATCTTAAATTAGTTCTTAAAGTATCATCTCAATACTTATCCACTTCTGTTATTATAGGACTTTGTTCCATTATTTTGCTAGCAGTAGAGATACCTTCAGTCCTTAGTCCAGTTCCTTTTTGAGCTTTATTTCTTTAAGGATTCCTTGTTAGTATGATAATTGGTGACTTGCAATTAGGTCTGTGTCTTGAGTATTAGTGTTGATTGTTGAGAGTGTGACTTGTGAGTCTGTAAGTATTTCTTGGTTGGACATGTGAGCAATAGGCATCAATCTAGAGATAACCTATAGCATAGTACCTTGTAGCAATAGTTCTATAATAGGTGTCATTATAGTTAGTATTGGTACTATAGGTAGAAGGGGGAGTAAAGAGTATCAGTGATAGTTCCAAGAGTTAGTATCAGAGTCAGCATGTCAGTCCTGGATAGTCATGAATTATGTAGTCGAGTGATCCATGTAAACCATTAAGTTTCAAGGAAATTGTGTTGAAAAATTAATGGAGCATGATATTTAATTTGATGGTTGATACTTTGGTGTGTCAAGAGTAAAGGAATGTATATGCATAAAAGGTATTAATGAGTGTGCCATAGTAGGAGGATACCCATAAGTGTATAAGAGAGTGTGAGGGAATAAGAATGCATTATGCTAAGTATTAAGACTTGTATTACAGATAAAAGAAGGGCCTTGATATGTTATTTGATATGAGTGTACCGGTATATGACTAGTGATAGATGTATCACCTGATATTGAGGCCAGTGATGTGTTAGAAGCAATAGGTGGAAGAGTGTCTAGAAATTGTGTGCAAGATGCACAGTGGACGTTGTGTGTCAGTGTGAAAGTTCGTCAAAGTGGAAGCATGAGTATTAAAAAATTTCAATAGTGTGTCATATGTTGAGAAATATCAAGATTGGTCATGGAAGGTATGAAGTGTATCACTGATTAGTGTATCAGTCTATAAAAGGTTAAGGGGAGATACTTATACATCAATAGAGATATGGAACCATATGTCTGCCTTTGGGAGTGAAGTGAAGCATGCGTATTATAGAAGTTAATAACTAGTACAAGTGATCATGAGTTCTAGTGAGTGTGATGAGGTAATCTAATGATGAACCTAGTGTTACTATACCAAGAGTTCTAGTATTTCTATATCAAGGATTAGTTGAGCAATGTGCTAGTAACAGTAAGTACTTCGTATAATAATATTAGATTGGTTTATCAGTTAATGTGGATAAAAAATTACTGGAAGTTATAGTGCAAGTAATCCAGGCAGTGCAAATTTCAGTACACAGTTGAGGGTGTAGATAATTGGTGTATTATGTGTACCTTGAGTGATAGAGACTGTGAATATATAGGTATACTTAGATAGATGTGGGTAAGAAATGTATATTAGTATATGAGTAGATAATGTGCATGTGTAAGGATCTGTTAGCTTGAGCATGCTTGAGATGGCACTGCAAACTGACTTGGGTTTCCATCTAGAGTTGTATTAGAGGGAGTAGTACTTAGTGTGTTGTGTTGGACTTGAGTGATAAGAATAACTAGTATAAGCAATTATAGTAGGTAAGAGAGCTAGCAGTGGGTGTGCTTGTAGTAGAAACAGTGGTACCAAAGGGATAAGGGTATCAAACTTGGATGCATCATTAAACCTATGGTTGTGTTAGAGGTTCTTGGTGTCTGATTTTGGTATCAATAAACATGTATATGCAATATGGATGTATCCATGGATATCTTGTGGACTAATGATTAGTTGATATGGGTATCAGTGTACAGGGATAGGAATTAGTGAGTGAATGTGCCAGAGTTAAGTGTATGATAGAGGTTGAAGATGTCCAAATAATGGGTTAGAAGGCTATGTTCTGTTCTTTCCTTATGTTCCTTTTTTTGTCTATTTTATTGATTGATTGATTCCTTAGTACTGCAATACCATGATAAAAGTGACCATAACCATGCATGTTTTCTCTAGATTGCACGTTGTATAACTGTAGGTAGGGTTTTCTTAGACTTTGATTGTTGAGGGTTTGACCGTAGTGAAGATTAATAAAGAGGTTATGACTGGACAGAGAGAGACAATGTGCCTTTAAATTTTGAGGATAAACATTAATTTAAATAAAGAGTTGAGAATTTAATATGACAGAATTGACGATTTTGTTAAATCATTGATTTTTATGAAGATTAAGATATAATTGAATTTGTCATTAAATTTTGAGGAATTTAAGAAGATTACCATTATATTTATTTGGCTGCAAGATATAAATTTTTAAAACTTACATTTTGAATGTTATATTTGAAGATTTTATAAGTATTACATTGTTTGAGTATTGTGTGGAAAAAGAAATCGAGGAATAAGATCACTAATGGATTAGAGTTTGAATTCAAATTTTTGGGACGAGATTTTAATTTTATAAATATGCATTAACTGGATTTAAAATTAGAGGATTAGATATTAAATTTTTGTGTTTAGTTATTAACTAAAAAATTTGGAGGAGATTGTGATAAGAATGGAATTTGATTTTAAATTTGAATATTTTCAGGAATATGATATTTATAGAATTTTAAAAATTTTGTGAAATAACAATATGGATTTACTTCATGATTATATGGTTGATGAACTTAAATTTTGATGGTAAAATAAATAAATAAATATATACAACTATTGAGGATCTTAAATTTCGAGGACAAAATTTTTCTAAGGAGGGTAGACTTGTTACTACCACATCCTAAAATAGGGATATTTCTGTCTTTTTAATTATTATAAGTATTGTGTATATTATATTGTATGTTATATTTATATATTATATATAGTTTTTATTATTGCATGGGTTAGTGGACTAGACCTAGAAGCCCACTAGATGAAACCCTGACCAAATTATCGGATTATATATTTTAATTAGTATTTATTCAGGATTAAATATTGAGCATTATAATTTATTGCGGTGATTTTATTTAATTATTGTACATTACCGTTGCTTCGATATTTGGAGCGTTGCAATAGCTTTTGCCTTCCAACAAATTTAACATCCTTGTCCTAGACGTGCCCGTCTTCCATTATGACTTTTGTGTAACTTATAAATATGCTATCTTGTGCTTCATTTTAGTCGCACAATATTCGTTACAGACGTTTATTTTTAATTCCAAATAAATCCAACTTTGTATCTTTGTGCGTTCCAATCAAAATTGGAGACACAATCTTGACCCATTTTTTGCAACCCAAATTATAACAATATTCTATTCTGAGTCTTCTATGTCCATGACACTTGTGTCCCACCTAATTTTAACCCTATGTACTTCCAATTAATTTAAGAACAATATTTATATTATTTTTAATTAAATTGGTGTAAGGACCCAACTTATCCAAAACTAAATCCAACACCAAACCAAACCCCCATTCACACCCTCAAGGCTCATATAAACACCACATACCCTTTTTAACCATTACATCACACCAAATATGGTATTTTCCCTCATTAAATCCCAAAACCTAACTTTTGTGCAATTTTTTAATTTTTGAGGACTTTTATGCAAAAGTGCAATAAGGTGTCCACCTCCAATTGGACCCAACACATGAAGAACCAACCCCTTTCCTCATTGACCGGTCTAACACTCTCTCTCTTCCCCCTCCCCTCCCCTCCCCTCCCCTCCCCCCTTTTTGTTTGTACACTCTCCTTCATGTTAAATCATGGCCATTCATTCAAATTGAAGCATTATCCTCACCACACACACCACTCCTATATATATCACACATCCTAACCATTTTTCCAAAAAGCCATCCCCTATCCCAATGAACACATGGCCGGCCCTAATTTCTAGGATGTCATTATCTCTTCTCTCTCCTCATGAAAACTCTTTCTCATTATTTTCTACATCACCATCCTTCTTCAAAACTCAATCGAACCCTAAACCAACCCAACCTCCATCATCATCACCTTCATTATCATCATCATCACCACCCTCGTCGGAGCCCGAGTACCGTCTCCGGTTAGCACAGCCTCCCTTGACCCCATGCACGCACAGGTTCGGACTTGCCTTCTTTCGTGATTTATGTATACATGTGTGAATGGTATTAGGTTTAGCATGTTATTTCATAGGAGTTTGTTAAATGTGGTATCGTGACCCTGTGTTAGTAAACCTAGTAGCTAGTGTGCGTGTGTGTGCGTATATGCGCATAATATTTAGTTGTTATATATATATATATATATATACTCCATGGAAACTTATTGCTAATACTAGGTATGACTGTAATATATATGTGTTGTAGGACCATAAGTGATAATTGTGGGTGTCCCATATTTATATGTATTTGCATGACCCTAGGTGTTAGTGAACTGTCTTCCTAGTGTACACTAACGTACTGGCTTTAGACATGAGTTAGTGAGTTGACTGTCTGATTATGCACAACATTTGAGGAAGGACACCCATGTAGTTAAACGCACACTTGACCCTGTTAGTTGACCAGTATCACCACTAGCGTACCCTCTGAGTTCAGTATAATTATGGTTGTGTATGTGCTAGTGTAACGACTGATGCTATATTGTATTATATTATATATATATAGGACCATCGGATCATTCTGCGATACTTCAGGAGTAGGCTATTGGTATTGCCCGCTCAGGAACCCAGGCGAGTACATTCTCTGGTAATTTTTGTTATTTGATAATTTTTATAATTCAAGCATTTAGAAATATTACATCTGAATCTGACACTGTGCTACACGGACTAGTATATAGATTTGATCTGCAGTCATGAGATGTTACATTGGCTATCGTATTGACATTGTACACGACGTGGATATTAGATATTGTACATGATATATTGGACATTGATCGTGTATCGTAACGTGTCATGGTTGGATCCACTGTACTAGTTAGGGGCGAAGGAAATATTAGTAGATTATGTGTTCATACCTAACTCTACATGCATCATAGCTCACCCCACACCTCACGTCGGGTGCAGCCTGACCATTACATGTCTCATAGCCTGTTATATATGATTATCCTGACCATTACTCGCATCATAGCAAACCAGATGGTTAGCCTGACCTTACATGAATTATACCTAATCATATGTAACAAGTCTGATCTTGTCCCAAGCCGATCACATGATAGACTGATATTACAAACACTTAGAATAGTTACAGTCCTTCATTTCAGTTTCATGTACTACATCACCCGTATATGATATTGTAGCTCTTTCTCTTCATAATGCACTGACTATGCCATATTGTCTATTGCATGTTCTCTTTACTATTTGTCACTGCATCTATTTATTATTTTCTTTCAGTATATAGCATCATCTATTTATTGTTTTATAGTCTTTATCAATTAACTGAAACTGTTATTTGGGTTATACTTTGCTCCATCCTGACTGGAAATATTTTTTCAGACTGTGACTTAGAGGACTTGTTTCTGGCATACTTGGAGATTTGGATGTTATTGTTTGCAGGTTAGACTATTTTGTTATTTAGACTTGTGTTATATTTTGTTTACTTTTCTTCGATATCTTATCGTGCTTTAGTTTCTGGGATTGAGTATTTTTATATTATATCGTGATATCTGTGTCTCCTTATGGAGTTGGATACTAGTGTGAGATTGATTAGTTATAATTGTGACCTAGACATCGTTCTACCGCCGATGCTGCGGCGTGGGCTGGACGTACCCACGCACTCGTGCCCCAAATTCTGGGTGCGGGTCGTGACACGCGGTCCTCCCCAGCCACATCTGAGTCGCTGAAGATGAGCACGGCGAGGAATTGCTACTGTCGCACCCAACTGGTCGCGACAGAATGAGGTTGTGTCGAGTTGTTTGGGAATAATGGGAGTATTATAATTCACGTTAATTGGTGAGCTAAGAGAAAAAGGGGTGTTTGCAGGTTGCAACTTCGATGGCTTGGAACTGACTCTTCAATCATCTAATTAGAGATCCAAGGGATCCTTGACACTGCTGGTATGATCTATTTTTTAGCATATGAATTCTCATTTTCTGGTTTAGAATTTTCATAGTTCGATTTGACCTTCGAAATCCTCTCTAAAAATTGCTTAAAATTTTATTCAGAATATCAATTTTCTTTCAGCGGAGGAGGTTGTGGAGTTGACAGTGATGTCGCCCATGAGCGGAGGCATGACGACGAGATACATTCTTTAGAGAAGGCGTACTCCGAGTTCGACATGGGGGAGCGTTGGTGATGGAGCAGCACGACCGTATCTGGAGTCAAGGTCGTGAGGCAAGGAAAGCTAGGTTATTCAACGCCATCGCCGGCGAGGACCTCATCGTCAAGAACTGGTGGGTCACGGGTATGGTAACTAACTAGGCCAAGCTTGATAGGATTGTAGGGCCGACGTTCGGGGCCATGATGATATCGAGACAAAAGACGGCACAACTGGAACTGAAGGCACTCGGACGACCGAATGTACTGGACGGGAGTGTGGGATCTGAGCACCAAGGGTTGGTGCGGGCCTCTTCTGATAATAGAGATGTAGTTGATGTCTAGACCTTTCAAGATTATAGATGCATGTTTATGATGTTATGTTCCCACTTATGTCAGAATTCTCTATATTCATGGAAATCAATAAAAGTTTTTTTTCTTTCATTAAATATTTTTGGTGGTTTATTGGGTCCATATAAATGTAATTTTTTGAATTTTTGGAAATCAATACAACGCGCAATTACCGTAATGCCAAACTACAAGAAAATGATCATTTATGGCACGCGAAACATGTCATAAAAGATCTTTCACGGCGTACATTTTGGTGTCGTAAAAGGCCATATCGTAAATGATAATATTATTTATGGCGTACATTTAACGTTGTAAATAACCCTCTCCATATTATTTACGGTGTGTATTTGAATGTTGTAAAAAAGATGGAGAGGATTATTTCCAGCTTTCAATTACGTGCCGTAAATAATAGGGTCATTTACGGCATGGCCTTTTACGGCACCAAAATGTATGTCGTAAAAGATTGTTTACGGCGTGTTTCGCGTGTCGTAAATGATCATTTTTCTTGTAGTGATGGAATGATACATAGGTTATATTTCAATATTATGTCATGTATATGTGCTTCAGCTTCAGACGCAATATCCAAGTCTCCAGAGAGAACTCCACGGCTTAGCGCGCACAAAGGAATACTCTGCACCGAACGAGGTTCTCCCGCACCCTGTAAGCAACCTGGTGGGTTATCAGTACATTGAATGTGTAAACCCCCTGATTTTTCAAAGATTTTTAAAAAAAAAATTTACACAATTTTCTGTAATTTTTTATAATTAAAACTAAAGTATTTTGTGATTAAATGATTTTTAAATAATGTTAATTAATATTAAAATATTATGAAAATAATATTTTTGGGTGTAAAATGGAAAACTAGACATAGGGTAATTTTCAAGGAATTTATTGGACCCCAAAAATATTTTCAAAGCCCTAAAAACCAATATAGAATTAAACCTAATTAAACCCTAGAAATAAACCCGGTTTATTTCCAAAATAAACCAAACCAACACAGACCTGGTTCAACTGAACCGAACCCAACCTTAGCGGGTCGGGTCGGATCTAAACCCGACCCGAAACCCGCTGACTGAAACCCGTTACCCAATATGAACCCTAAACCTAATCCTACCAGATTTACTGTTCCGGCCCCTATTTAACCCCGCGATCCGCCGCCTGAACCCTAGCTCCGCCGGAACCTTTCCCCTCTCTCCTCTGCCACCCTCCGCCTGGCCCTCTCTCCTCCCCTCTGCATCTACACGACCCCTCGACCACCACGACGTCTTCCCCACCTCGGTCCCCCTCGACCGGAGCCGCCGACTCACCATCACCGGAGCACACAACACTCGCCGTCGGCCTCCTTCGCGTCGTCCCCTTCTCCGCCGACAGCACCAACACTACATCACCACCATTACTTCATCCTGGCCGTCCCCGTCTCCACCCAGTCCTCCTCCTACTGGCTGAACTTCCTTCTACTGGCCGGAACTCCACCCCGTGCTCCTCCCTCGACCCCTTCCTTCATCCTGAGCCGCTGCACCCCGCTCGACAAACTCGACCAACGCCACCGCCACCATTGCCATCTCGTCGAGTCCTCCCCGCCGGAGCTGCTCGCAGCCCCGTTCCCTGCTTCCTGAACTCCTCCTCCTGCTTCTCCCTCTTGACCCATCACTCCGGCCAAATCCAGACCCTTCCCTCGATCATCTCTCTCCTTTGACCTGTCCCCGACGAGCTCCACTTCGCCTGAGCCGCCCGCAGCCCCGGCCGCTCGCCTCGTCGACCCTCAGCGACACCCTAGGTCGGTCGCCCACTCCCAGCCGACCGCCGCTGCCCTAGCACGGACACAGCCACCGGACACAGCCGCCCTAGCTTCGGACACAGCAAACTCGAGACAGGACACGAAACAGTAACCCGGATACGAGAAATCCTCGTTCCACGGAGCCCTGTTCAGGTAACCCGTTCTCTCTCCTCGTTATTCCATTTTTTGTTTTGTCAGTTGTGACACGTAGACTTCATGACCCCCTCGATGCCCGTGCAACCCGCTCGGTGCGTCGCGTCCTGTGGCGATCGCGAACCGCGATCCAAAAACAGGAAAAATAACGCCCTATTTTACCCCAGAACTGAGTGCGTCCCGTCAAACGGGATGACTTGGTCGCATGCGATCTTCACCGAAATGTGCGCACCGTTGATACGAATGTGCGGGATTTCACAAAAGTTGATTTGGATGTGCGTGCACACCGGAATCAACGCGTATCCGCCGACAACGCCCCGTATCCGCCTGTTCTGGAACATGTTGTAACTTTGTGTACACACGTCGGATCGAGACAAAACTTGCGCCATCAGACTCGTAGCAATACGCTGGTCCTGTGACCCAAGTTTGGTTTGATTCTGAGAACGTTGACACAATCGCGTATCGTGGGCCCAACAACTCCACTTGACGGCCGATTTTATGATCGGCTCATCGGAATCCAATTCTGGAAGTTCCGTTGGGTTCGTATCATCGTTCTGGACTTGTTGACACTAAGTTGGATAAATTTGGAGACCTCTGACCCTGACACGCTTTTTGGTGCAAAGTGGGCCACACGTGGACCCCATTTTTGCCCGAAATTATAATTTTGTCCCTGTGTCCAAATTGGACGAAAGGGAAGTGCTTTCTAGCTATTTTGCTTATTCTGGGAATGTTGGTGATATCTATTTCAGCATCCGGAGATATTTGTTCTGAGACCATAGCTTCTGGTCCTGTGTATTGGACATCTGGACGTTACATTTTGCAGCTTCTTGCCAGGCAAGTATACCTTGCCATTGTACTGTTATTCATATTCCATATGTTGCATGCATCTTTATTTTCTGTCTTTAGTTCATATATTTTAACTGTTATATAAAATACGCGCGACGGTGTCGTCGCGATATATTTTTATTTATGTATTGCATTGACCTTGTTTATGAGACTACCCCATTATCATGTAGCATCTTTAGGTTCATTGGTCGTGACACAGTTGTTACACGAGTTGTGAGTCTCATATAGATCACGGACTGGCGTGCAGGGTTTGGCCTCCTGTACGTGTGGGCCGTGCGTTAGGAATAACTGCTGTTAGAAACTTTGCATGCTAGTAGACTTAGCAGTTATTAGAGGTCTATGGACATAGCCTATTATAGTACGGTGGTCCCATCCTTGTCCTTGTTTGGTTGCAGGATTGGGCTAGGGTACTAAGAATAGGCTATAAACCATATTGTGTCATGGATGTGACATGCTTAGAGCATGGGGTGGGAAGAACAACAAGTACCGCATTTGAGCTCCTTTGTACTTTTTCTTGTGCGCCCGGATTCTCCGCCGGAGATACGGGTGGTGATGACCCATATATATATTATGTACATTGGCGGGCCTCCGCCGTTCAAAAGACGACGTGCCTTTGGGCCCCTGGATCCCCAAAAGGGAATCATGTCAAATACCAGTTTTCAGCCAAATAGCTCACTTGTGGGGAAAGTTGTTCTTAACTGCATTCACATAGATGGTTAGGCGACCCCTTTGGATATTTATTTCAGTACTTTATTGGCGTGTGTTTAAGTATCTTGTTATGTCCCTCTGAGGACCTGGTCCCCTGGCAGGTGTATCTGTTCTTGAGTATTCGTAGGAGTGCAGATTCGGATGGTTACAGATGTTTCGAGGATGTCTTCTCTTCGAGCCCGTGATTGTTAGCTGGTATTCTCATATTGTGCTTATTGTGTTGTACTTTTCTATTCGAGTTGGTAGTGGATTTGTTTCCATCCAACTATCATCCTTAGATAGTTATATTGAGATCTAGTTTCATAGATACTGGTTATTATTTATATTTGATTTTCTGTGGATGAGATTTAGATTATACCCTGTGGCTTGTGATAGATTTATACCACTTATGGATTTGATATTCATATTACAGCGTACGTATGGGTTTGGTTTCCATATATTGGAGTTACCATATCCATACGGCTGGCATGCTTACGTGTCCTAGTCCTACGTATTTTTGGGACTAGGGCGTGACATATTTTTATGGTGGCCCATGCAGGTCGAAAGCATATTATCTCGGTTACATTACTGTACCGAGCAAGCCTGCACCTAGGATTAGAGTATAGGATCTCATCCACAACTGACTATGATTCATCCTCCTTCCAATCCATTTCGTTGAATAATTGTATCCTGCTTGATTCATGTGCCTTCTCATTAGTTCTTGAGTATAGCCTTCTGCTAGAATATAGGAGTCCCTGTTATTATGATGATAATTAGGGTAGTACACCTATTAAGAATACAACAAGAATATAGACACACCACTAAGTTTAGAATATCTAGTGAACCCTAGAATTCCTTATCTAGAGATTGGTATACCATTACTCCTTGATGTATTAAGAAGACTTGAGAGTAGTATAGACACTACTAGAGATAGTTAGAAGTTTACCATAATGGTTAACCCTAGTATTGAGGAACCAATAGAAAACCAAAACTTAAAATTAGGACTGAACCTAACCTTCATAGTTAGATAGTATTGGAGAACTGTAAACTTAAATCATTGCCTTGTTATTAGTAGACAGCACCCTAGGAAGCCTGGAGAAATGTAATCAATACTTCTCCCTTGATCATACCTCGAACACAGCAACTAGCATACCACTCCCCCTTGGAAAACCATGATGCTATCTAGAGACCTTCTATTTAATTTTATATATTATTCCTCTGCGGCCTTAACGTTCGCTAATTGCGCGACGAATAAATTATCTCCTTCCTTCTTCATCTTTCAACTCGTGCCACCTGACACTTCTGATAGTAGGTCAAGTAATTTTATCCTTTGTTAAGGACACATAGTTTGCTAGGATTATAGTTGTAGTCTTGAATTCGAACATTTTGTGCTTGGTAGTTAGAGTTTGATAAGTTGAATTATTCTTATAGATTGTGACCGATGATTAACCCTTAGTTTTTAAATCACGTAATTTGTACCCTCATCTCGATACAAGCGAGATCCATTTTCCCCTTAACGGCCAGTAACTCTTCTATCCTTACTATTGACACTTATTCTATAAGTACTATGACTAAGGCTTAAGACGACCATGACCTATGTAATAGAAGAGGATACCCCAATAAAGTACCAAGACCCCTTCTCATAGACCTTAACATGAGCTTTTACGGTATCCTTAAGACAATACAATAGTAGTTAAATTATTTTAAGTTGGGTATTATACCTCACCACCTAGTATCAAATAGTCCTTGTGATCCATTGATGAAGTGTAACTGAATGACATTAATTGTATGCTAGCAAAGACGACAGTATTTATTCAGACAATAGAATTTAGAGGTCCTTGCCCCCATTTGGTCGACTAGCGACATAGACAAGGAGGTTGTATGATAACTATAGAGATTTGTAGAGTCTTTATTATTATTGCTTATTTTGTTTTTTGTTTTTGTGAACTTGAATTAACTTGTACCTCCTTTCATCATCATCTAGCGTACTTATAATTGTCGCACCACCCTAACTTATGCCGCTATTATAGCCTAGTTTTCCAAGCTTATTCTTTCATCAAGCTTGTTCACTATATATGTATTAGTGGATGCATACATTAATATATTTCAGAATCAGTGTACTACGGTCTGATCAACCATAGTGCGCGTGGTTCACCCTTCGTATAACTACTTTACGTGGATTGAGATATCTAGCGATTAGTAGATGAATGAAATTGCCCTCTAGATATGTCTGAGCATATCGTATCCCTTACATAACTGTACTAATCCGAGCATGCGAACAAAGGATTACCAAAATAGATTTTAATCCACAACTGCCTTGACAATTTTCATTGAATTCTTTAAACGCCTTGACCCCCATACTACTAATCGATTACCTCCCCCTTGAACTCTTTATTATTGTTTTCCGTCTTTCCTTATTTCGGAAAGACGAAACCTCGTGCTGGGTATAAAGTTTGATACATAGAGAGTACTAGATATACCCCCATAGGCCGATCACATACTTGAGGATTATTCTTTCGTAATTAAGGCATATCATATAAGATATAATTGGCATTGAAGTTTTGAGGATTGAATGACATAAGTAAAATAAATTAAGGAATATTTTTTTAAGGTATATAGCCTCATGTGATAGATGGGTAATTATAAGTTGGGTAGCAGTGCATTGTCAACTCGAGAGGAATTTCTTTCAGATTGTGATCCAGTAAGATTAGATTGGGAGAGGTTCAAGCCATTTTAATTTTGAGAAAGTAGAAGAATGACTAAGATGATGAGGATTAATGAATTGATATTGAGGACCCAATATTTATACCTTAAGTACATGATTTAAGTTTTGAACAATGAAGGTAGAATCATCAATTGGAATTTGGAGGATAAATATAGAATTTCAGACTTGAACATTGGTGGACTGCATTTAAATTATTTTTCAATTTGATGATTTGAATTAAGAATTAAAATTTTGGTTGGACTACCTATTGGAAATATTGAGGTTGTGAATAGAATTTAAAAAGTTGAAGCATACCAAAATTTCTAAGTAAAAAATATGAATAATAATGGACTCGAATTACTTCTAGAGGAGATTATGATAATTGGAGATCGTGAGATAAATTTTATATGCGTATTTAAATTTGGAAGATGTTATATGGATTTAATTTAAATTGGATATGGATAATTTGAAAAAGTGAGAAGAGATAACCATAGGTTGAATTTTGATTGGAACAGTGGTCATCTTAACCTTGAAGTGATTGCGATGGATATGATTAGGATTTTAATTATCGTAAGGAGATTGCGATTGACTTGCCTTATGTACATGAAGGATTAACAGATTATGCCTTATTTTAATTTTGAGAACGATATTGTTTTAAGTTGGCTGGATTGTGAAACCCTCTCCCCTAAGAATTAGACCTACTTGGCTTAGATAGTGAGACTGATGCTATCTCGAATCCACTTAGAAATAGAATACGGCTTTTTTATTTAGTTTTACAATATGGTATCACTTAGCGCACCTTACCATTACTTCGATAATTAGAGTAATTCACTAGTCACTGCCTTCCTACAAATTCCACATCCTTGTCATAGACATACCCGTCTTCCATTTCCATCTTTGTGCAACGTTTCAATGGTTGGGCATTTTTATACAATGAGCAATTAGGTGTCCACGTTATTGACATGACACATGAAGAAACCTATTTTCGCTCATGTAGATTTTTCCTATGATTTTGGAATGTGTAACGTGGAACATCGCCCACTCCGTTAAACCTAAACTTGCATTTTAACCAATGCAAATCTTAGACCATCCTTGTCTGCTATCGTGGCTTAATTTTAATTTCGAGGACGAAATTTTTATAAGTTGGGTAGATTGTAAACCCCTAATTTTTCAAGGATTTTTAAAAACAATTTTTACACAATTTTCTGTAATTTTCTAGAATTAAAACTAAGGTATTTTGTAATTAAATGATTTTTAAATAATGTTAATTAATATTAAAATATTATAAAAATAATATTTCTGGGTGTAAAATGGAAAAGTGGACATAGAATAATTTTTTGAAAATTTATTGGACCCCAAAAATATTTTCAAAGCCCTAAAAACCAATGTAGAATTAAACCTAATTAAACCCTAGAAATAAATCCGGTTTATTTCCAAAATAAACCAAACCAACCCAGACCCGGTTCAACTGAACCGAACCAAACCTTAGCGGGTCGGGTCGGATCTAAACCCGACCCGAAACCCGCTGACCCAAACCCGTTACCCAATCTGAACCCTAAACCTAATCCTACCGAATTTACTGTTCCGGCCCCTATTTAACCCCGCGATCCGCCGCCTGAACCCTAGCTCCGCCCAAACTTTTCCCCTCTCTCCTCTGCCCCTCTCTCCTCTGCCACCCTCCGCCTGGCCCTCTCTCCTCCCCTCTGCATCTACACGACCCCTCGACCACTACGACGTCTTCCCCGCCTCGGTCCCCCTCGACCGGAGCCGCCGACTCACCATCACCGGAGCACACAACACTCGTCGTCGACCTCCTCCGCGTCGTCCCCTTCTCCGCCGACAGCACCAACACTACATCACTACCATTACTTCAGCTCGGCTGTCCCCGTCTCCACCCTGTCCTCCTCCTGCTGGCTGAACTTCTTCCCATTGGCCGGAACTCTACCCCGTGCTCCTCCCTCGACCCCTTCCTTCATCCTGAGCCGCTGCACCCCGCTCGACGAACTCGACCAACGCCACCGCCACCATTGCCATCTCGTCGAGTCCTCCCTGCCGGAGCTGCTTGCAGCCCCGTTCCCTTCTTCCTGAACTTCTCCTCCTGCTTCTCCCTCTCGACCCATCACTCTGGCCACATCCAGCCCCTGCCCTCGATCATCTCTCTCCTTCGACCCGTCCACGACGAGCTCCACTTTGCCTGAGCCGCCCGCAGCCCTGACCGCTCGCCTCGTCGACCCTCAGCGACACCCAAGGTAGACCTCCCACTCCCAGCCGACCGTCGCTGTCCTAGCACGGACACAGCCACCGGAGACAGCCGCCCTAGCTTCGGACACAGCAAACTCGAGACAGGATACGAAACAGTAACCCGGACACGAGAAATCCTCGTTCCACTGAGCCCTGTTCAGGTTGCCCGTTCTCTCTCCTCGTTATTCCATTTTCCTTTCCTTCAGTTGTGACGCCTAGACTGCATGACCCCCTCGATGCCCGTGCAACCCGCTCGGTGCGTCGTGTCCTGTGGCGATCGCGAACCGCGATCCAAAAATAGGAAAAATAACGCCATATTTCACCCCGGAACTAAGTGTGCCCCATCAACCGGGACGACTTGGTCGCGTGCGGTCTTCACCGAAATGTGCGTGCCGTTGATATGGACATGCGGGATTTCGCAGAAGTTGATTTGGATGTGCGTGCACACCGGAATCAACACGTGTCCGCCAACAACGCCCCGTATTCGCCTGTTCTGGAACACGTCGTAACTTTGTGTACACACGTCGGATCGAGATGAAACTTACATCATCGGACTCGTAGCAATACGTTGGTCATGTGACCCAAATTCGGTTCGATTCTGAGAACGTTGACAAAATCTCGTATCGTGGGCCCCACAGCTCTACTTGACGGGCGATTTTATGATCGGCTCATCGGAATCTAATTCTGGAAGTTCCGTTGGGTTCGTATCATCGTTCTGGACTTGTTGACACTAAGTTGGACGAATTTGGAGACCTCTGACCCTGACACGCTTTTCGGTGCAAAGTGGGCCACACGTGGATCCCACTTCGGCCCAAAATTACGATTTTGCCCCTGTGTCCAAATTGGACGAAAGGGAAGTGCTTTCTAGCTATTTTGCTTATTCTGGGAATGTTGGTGATATCTATTTCAGCATTCGGAGATATTTGTTCTGAGGCCATAGCTTCTGGTCCTATGTATTGGACATCTGGACGTTACATTTTGCAGCTTCTTGCCAGGCAAATATACCTTGCCATTGTACTGTTATTCATATTCCATATGTTGCATGCATCTTTATTTTCTGTCTTTAGTTCATATATTTTAACTGTTATATAAAATGCGCGCGACGGTGTCGTCGCGATATATTTTTATTTATGTATTACATTGACCTTGTTTATGAGACTACCCCATTATCATGTAGCATCTTTAGGTTCAATGGTCGTGACACAGTTTTTACACGAGTTGTGAGTCTCATATAGATCAAGGACGGGTTTGGCCTCATGTACGTGTGGGTCGTGCGTTAGGAATAACTGCTGTTTGAAACTTTGCATGCTAGTAGACTTAGCAGTTATTAGAGGTCTATGGACATAGCCTATTGTAGTACGGTGGTCCTATCCTTGTCCTTGTTTGGTTGCAGGATTGGGCTAGGGTACTAAGAATAGGCTATGAACCAGATTATGTCATGGATGTGACATGCTTAGAGCATAGGGTGGAGAGAACAACAAGTACCACATTTGAGCTCCTTTGCACTTTTTCCTGTGCACCCAGATTCTCCACTGGAGATACGGGTGGTGATGACCCATATATATATTATGTACATTGGCGGGCCTCCGCCGTTCAAAAGACGACGTGCCTTTGGGCCCCTGGATCCCCAAAAGGGAATCATGCTAAATCCCAATTTTCAGCCAGATAGCTCACTTGTGGGGAAAGTTATTCTTAACTTCATTCACATAGATGGTTAGGCGACCCCTTTGGATATTTATTTCAGTACTTTATTGACATGTGTTTAAGTATCTTGTTATGTCCCTCTGAGGACCTGGTCTCCTGCCAGGTGTATCTGTTCTTGAGTATTCGCAGGAGCGCAGATTCGGATGGTTACAGATATTTCGAGGATGTCTTCTCTTCGAGCCCGTGATTGTTAGCTGGTATTCTCATATTGTGTTTATTGTGTTGTACTTTTCTATTCAAGTTGGTAGTGAATTTGTTTCCATCCAACTATCATCCTTAGATACTTATATTGAGATCTAGTTTCATAGATACTGGTTATTTATTTATATTTGATTTTCTGTGGATGAGATTTAGATTATACCCTGTGGCTTGTGATAGATTTATACCACTTATGGATTTGATATTCATATTACAGCGTACGTATGGGTTTGGTTTCCATATATTGGAGTTGCCACATCCATACGGCTGGCATGCTTACGTGTCCTAGTCCTATATTTTTGGGACTGGGGCATGACAAAATGCACTGGTGGGGAGGCTTCTCGCAAGCTTAACAAATCCAGACACGTTATATTAGTTTCATGCACAATCTATTAAGTTGTCTTTCTAATCTTGCCTTAGGATCAATTTTATGGCATATGATAAAAAGCCTAACTCGTGTTGTAGTGCATTGTGCGATATAAGAGTAACACGGCGAGACTTACCAACTTACCATCCGTTATTTTCTTTCCAATGATAAAAATCAAGTTAACCAGCATATAATACATGAAACAAAATGAAAGGATGTGCAAGGGGACTTAGTGTTACGAGCGTGTTACTGATTCAGGTGCACAAGTTACTCGGGTTATTCAAATTTTTTAAACTAAAATATACAGTTGTTTACTCTAACTATTCAGATGTGTTATACAGATTATTCAGGTGGGTTCAGATAACTTGTTTTAATATAATAAACTCGTACGTGGATTGTCGTAATCTAGCCAAACTTATTCTATATAACAGAAGGTCACTAGCATGATGTCATAATGGACGGTATAGCCTCAAGGCAAAAATAGTGTGCAAGCAAGATACAGAGGGCATTGTACACATCTCGCCCATAACAGACAATTACCAGAAGGTTCCGTCTAGATCGGATTGGCCCCTGTGCCCCGACGACTGTCCACAGAACTAGATTCAAAAATCTACCTTGTGCACAAGTTATCTGTGACCGTGTGTATCCTCAAGTTTTCCAGTTTCTCTTATCAGGTATGAGATTAATCCTTGCACCGACAGACATTCCTCTACCAGTGGCCTTGTAGCGATCAGCACCACAGAATCTGTACGCGTCTACATCCTTGTCGTCTTTGTAGTACAACATGCACATGTTGCGATATGCATTAATTTCTCGTATCCCATCCAGAGCGATCTCACCATCCCCTTAGATCGATAGAAGTCTTTAGGCAACTTAGAACCCTCCAGTAAGATCTATATAATCAAGTCCATCAGTCAGTTGTAGCATTCTTATGACATGTTAAAATCAGACTTGATGCTCAATGTAAATCCCCTGATTTTTTCAGAAATTTAAATTTGGATTTTTCACAATTTTCTGTAATTTTCTGAGATTTTTCTGTAACTAAAACTAAGGTATTTTGAATTTAAATGATTTTTAAATGATATTAAATAATATTAAAATATTATGAAAATAATATTTTATGGTGTAAAATGAAAAACTAGACATAGGATAATTTTCCGGAAATTTATTGGACCCCGAAAATATTTTTTAAAGTCCTAAAATCCAATGTATAATTTAAACCAAATTAAACCCCGGTTTATTTCTAAATAAACCAAACCAAACCGACCCAAACCGCTATCAAACCGAACCGGACCAAACCCAGCCCTTAACGGGTCGGGTCGGATCCGAATCGAACCCGACCCGGACCCGTTAACCCTAACCGAAACCCTAATCCTAAACCTACCCGGAAACACTGTTCCGGCCCCCTTTAAATCCCCTCTCTCCTTTCTCCTCCGCCCGGACTCGCCCCGCAGCGCCTCAGCATGCCCCAGCCCTCGATCACCTCTCCGCCTTCCCTGAACCGCCACCTCTCGACGACGAACCTCCCCGCAGTAACACTGCCATCGCCTCCCTCCTCTTTCCTCCGCCCTAAGCCACGCCTGAACCCTAACTCGCAGCCCCGCTCCGCCTTTCCTCCTTCTTCCTCCTGAGCTGCCCTCAGCCAACGACCTCGCCGGAACCCTAACCTAATCTCCTCCGTTCAATCCCCAGCCTCCTCCTCGACCAGCCTCCTTCATCCCCATGTACCCTGCCTCGTCCCCGACTACCTCCACCATCTCCAGCACTGACCTCCGCCGTGCCCACCGCCTTCCTCCATGAGCAGCCCCGGCTGAGCTGCCCCGACGAAGCCCCGGTGAAGCCCCCAACCGTAGCACTAAAACTCTAGACCGAACACAGCTAAACCTGACCCAGACACGGCCGACCCGGATACGGCAGACCGGACACAGCAGTACCGTATCGCAGCGTCGTATCGCTTCGCGGACACGAAAAAACCTCGTTCCACGGAGCCCTGTTCAGGTAACCCGTTCTCTCTCCTCGTTACTCCGTTTTCTATTCTGTCAGTTGTGACGCGTAGGCTGTGTGACCCTCTCAATGCCCGTGTAACCCGCTCGGTGCGTCTCGTCCTGTGGCGATCGTGAACCGCGATCCAAAAACAGAAAAAATAATACCCTGTTTTACCACGGAACTGAGTGCGCCCCTCCAAATGGGATGACTTGGTCGCGTGCGGTCTTTATCAAATGTGCGCACCGTTGATACGGACGTGCGAGATTTTGCAGAAGTTGATTTGGATGTGCGTGCACACCGGAATCAACGCGTATCCGCCGACAACGCCCCGTATCCGTCTGCTCTAGAATACGTGGTAACTTTGTGTACATCCGTCGGATCGAAACGAAACTTGCGCCATTGGACTCGTAGTAATACGATGGTCTCGTGACCCAAGTTTGGTTCGATTCGGAGAACGTTGACAAAATCGCGTATCGTGGGCCCCACGGCTCCACTTGACGGGTGATTTTGTGATCGGCTCATCGGAATTCAGTTCTGGAAGTTCCGCTGGGTTCGTATCATTGTTCTGGACTTGTTGACACTAAGTTTGACAAATTTGGATACCTTTGACCCTGACACAGTTTTTGGTGCAAAGCGGCCTACATGTGGACCCTCCTTTGACCAGAAACTATCATTTTTGCCCCTGTGTCCAAATTGGACTCAAGGACAGGCGTTTCTAGCTATTTGATATTTTCTGAATCTAATGGTGATGTTTATTTCAGCAACCGGAGTAGTACCTGCAAATCACACTGAGATCAGAGCTACAATTGGAGCCAAAACCACAGGCAAGTGTACCTTGTCAACATTGCAGTTCTTGTTACTTATCTCCTTGACTTATTTATATATTGTTGTACATGCTTGACCTAGGACCGTATGACTTACTTAGCGTCTGATTAATAGTCGGATACCAATACCGTACGCGAAGTTGTGTAACATCACCTAGACATGGACATCGTGACCCTTTACATTCTCGTACTTGTCTTATCAAGTATATCATAACCCAGGACACTTGACACTATATATGAGACAGAATCTTCCTGAGATATTCGTGGTGATTCTATATAGGATACAGGTTTTATGACATAGATATTATATTCATAGACATTATATGACTTGCTGCATTAGTTTTGATCTTGCGTGTCATGGATATGAGACGTGTGATTACATTGGGTGGGAAGAGTATTACCATATCAAAGGCTGATTATATTACATATATTATTGTCTGGAGGTGC
The DNA here is from genome assembly GCA_036927795.1 of Iris macrosiphon. Lineage (NCBI taxonomy): Eukaryota > Viridiplantae > Streptophyta > Magnoliopsida > Asparagales > Iridaceae > Iris > Iris macrosiphon. Next base: position 179,359,491 of record JAYESA010000006.1, on the reverse strand, counting down.
TTTGGCATATATACTGTAGTCGTGATACTACTTGCTTTGGCATATATACTGGAGTCGTGATACTAATGCTGCTATGGGTTTCCCCGACACAGAGCCTATAGTAGTCTCAGCCCGAGTATGACTAAAACTCTCACTTACATATCACTTAGCTGGTTATATATTTACCCTATTGTTTCATTTATTGCTGCACTGATTTTATTTTGGCTTGAGTTATTTTGTACCTTGCTATGTCCCCTGAAGACCTAGATCCGGATTATGACCCCAGGATTAGCAGACGAGATCTATCCCGAGGTATACGGGACCGGAGCATTAGCAGAAGCAGGAACAGGTGCATACATTGGAGCAGTACCAGATCCAGAGGATGAGATCGTGCCAGAGGACTTCTCCTGAGTATTGGATTTATATACTTAGTTATTTCTGTTTCTAGTTACTTTATTTCCTGTCTATTGCATTGATGTATCAGACTTGTTCTCGGATTATTCTCCGAGACACTTTTATTGAGATATATTAGTTTATATTTATTTACAGTATTTCCGGCATTTGATCTGTGATTATCTGTTATGAATGAGATTAGAATAGACTGTGACTTGTATCATTGGACCTATTTATTATTGTACTACAGCTTAAGTACGCCCTGGTGGATCCATTAAATTAGGTTGTCCATCGGTGTGTGCTGCTGGCCATTGCCACGTGGCTAGTCCCTCGATATTTTGGGACTGGGGCGTGACATAGTTTTTGTAGTGGCCCATACAGGTCAACGACTAAAATTGCTTCAGTTTCAACTTAGGGACCGAGCAAGCCTGCAGTAAGAATAGGATAAGTTTTTAGGATCTCATCCACTTGCTTGAAACGTTCTTGATATCTATATCAGATTCAAATTAATTTCTTGACTTGCATCTTGCCTTGATTCCTATGCGCCTCTTATAGTTTATTTTTGATGCAGAGTAATGGATTCACGAGCAAACGACGAAACTCCAGCAAGAACACCAATAGGTGCTGTAGCCACCTACGGCGAAGATGAAGTGACGTCATTGAGTGGAGATCCCTCTACTCACCGAAGCAGCCAAGCAGATCAGCATGCTTCTAGATTTCGGCGTGATGACATTCCACCGCCTCCACAGTTCATTCCACCAATAACTGTATTCCCACAAGGGCAGCCTATAGACGGGCAACAGATTTTCTAAATGATCTACGCAATGATGCAAGCCCAACAACATATTTATCAAGAAACTCAGCGTCGCAAGGTTGATTACTTGAGGAACAGCCTAGTAAATGCACTGGAGCAGGCCAACCTACCAACTCGACGGCAACCGACGGGCTCTATCACCGATTTCCGCCAGCTGAATCCCCGTACCTTCTCAGGCAAGGAGGAGCCCACAGAAGTTCATGAGTGGCTCACCAACACACAACACCAGTTGGAAGCAGCTGAGCTTCCAAGAGAACGTTGGATGACTGTCGTCAGAATGCAGTTGACGGACAATGCACATCACTGGTGGCTATCTGAGGAGACACGGCTCGGACCAGACCGAGTCACTTGGGAGGAGTTCTCCAGACTCTTTTAAGAGATGTACATTCCAGCTACCGCTCGATCAGAATTACGGGACAAGTTCAATCGCCTCACTCAGGATACTATGACAGTGGAAGAGTATAACGCAGAATTCATTCGTCTGAGTCGCTTCGCCCCTACCTTAATTCCGACAGAAGAAGAGAAGGCCGAGAAGTTCTTCGACGGACTAAACTTCGAGTTACAGAAATTAATTGGATCCGTTGCACCTACATCTTACTCGACGTCCTTACTGCAGCCCGACGCATGGAGCGCGTCACCAGGAGAGAGACCAGTCTGAAGCGGCCTTCCACATCAGCACCAGCCAGAGCACCACAAGAAGAAGCTGCAAAGAGACCTCACCTACACCAACAGCAGAAAGCATCTACACCACTAGCGCCAATCCTACCTTCTTGCCACTACTGTGGCAAGGCAAGCCATCTTGCGAGGGAATGCCAACGCAAATTGGGATTATGTTTAGCTTGCGGATCTAGGCAGCATTCGGTGTGGGAATGCCCTGAGCATAAAGAAGGAGCACCAATGGCAAACCAATAAGTTCTACGAGCACCAGAACCAAGGCCACCCTTGGCACATCGAGCAGCACCCTTCCAGCAAGCCCAGCAACAGCAGAGGGTACCACCTCAAGGATGCGGACAAGCTTTTGCTATGACTTTGGAGGACGCGCAGACTCTTGGAGTAGCTAATGCACATAAGTTTTTATAGTTATCTGCTTCTAGATTTGCTTTAGTTCGTGCCTGCTGGTTCGTGACCTCAGCCTTAACCTGGTAATTTTGAACTTGCTAATAATCAATAACCTAGAATGCTTTATAACTGATAACCTAGTATGTTCTTAAGTGATAACCTAGTTTTTTTAAGCTGTAGTTTTCTAGATTTCCTTCATTCGGGAAATTGTATCACTTTTAATGCTTAGGGAAATGATTTTTCCCATGTGTTATTCTTACACCCTCAACTTTGATTCTTCTTGATCGTAATGTGCTTCGGACAATATTTGCAACCGTGTCATCTCTGTTGACCGGTTATTCTTTGATTGCGAGGACGCAATCCTCTTAAGGGGGGTAGATTGTAACCCCTCTGATTTTTTCAGAAATTTTAATTTAGATTTTTCATAATTTTCTGTAATTTTTTGGGATTTTTCTGTATTTAAAACTAAGGTATTTTAAATTTAAATAATTTTTAAATAATGTTAAATAATATGAAAATAATATGAAAATAATATTTTATGGTGTAAAATAAAAAACTAGACATAGGGTAATTTTTCGGGAATTTATTGGACCCCGAAAATATTTTTTAAAGCCCTAAAAACCAATATATATTTTAAACTAAATTAAACCCTGACTGAACCCGGTTTATTTCTAAATAAACCAAACCAAACCGACCCAAACCGCTATCAAACCGAACCGGACCAAACCCAGCCCTTAACGGGTCGGGTCGGATCCGAATCGAACCCGACCCGAACCCGTTAACCCTAACCGAAACCCTAATCCTAAACCTACCCGGAAACACTGTTCCGGCCCCCTTTAAATCCCCTCTCTCCTTTCTCCTCCGCCCGGACTCGCCCTGCAGCGCCTCAGCACGCCCCAGCCCTCGATCACCTCTCCGTCTTCCCTGAGTCGCCACCTCTCGACGACGAACCTCCCCGCAGCAACACTTCCATCGCCTCCCTCCTCTTTCCTCTGCCCTAAGCCCCGCCTGAACCCTAACTCGCAGCCCCGCTCCGCCTTCCCTCCTCCTTCCTCCTGAGCCGCCCTCAGCCAACGACCTCGCCGGAACCCTAACCTAATCTCCTCCGTTCAACCCCCAGCCTCCTCCTCGACCAGCCTCCTTCATCCCCGTGCACCCTGCCTCATCCCCGACTACCTCCACCATCTCCAGCACTGACCTCCGCCGTGCCCACCGCCTTCCTCCACGAGCAGCCCCGGCTGAGCCGCCCCGACGAAGCTCCGGCGAAGTCCCCAACCACAGCACTGAAACCCTAGACCGGACACAGCTGAACCTGACCCGGACATGACCAACCCGGACACGGCAGACCGGACACAGCAGTACCGTGTCGCAGCGTCGTATCGCTTCGCGGACACGGGAAAACCTCGTTCCACGGAGCCCTATTCAGGTAACCTGTTCTCTCTCCTCGTTGCTCCATTTTCTGTTCCGTCAGTTGTGACGCGTAGGCTGTGTGACCCTCTCGATACCCGTGCAACCCGCTCGGTACGTCGCGTCCTATGGCAATCGCGAACCGCGATCCAAAAACATGAAAACAACGCCCTGTTTTACCCCGGAACTGAGTGTGCCCCGCCAAACGGGACAACTTGGTCGCGTAAGGTCTTCACCAAAATGTGCGCGCCGTTGATACGGACATGCGGAATTTCGCAGAAGTTGATTTGGATGTGCGTGCACACCGGAATCAACGCGTATCCGCCGACGATGTCCCGTATCCGCCTGTTCTGGAACATGTTATAACTTTGTTTACACCCGTCGGATCGAAACGAAACTCGTGCCATTGGACTCGTAGCAATACGCTGGTCCCGTGACCCAAGTTTGGTTCGATTCGGAGAACGTTGACAAAATCGCGTATCGTGGGCCCCACGGCTCCACTTGACAGGCGATTTTGTGATCGGCTCATCGAAATTCAGTTATGGAAGTTCCGTTGGATTCGTATCATCGTTCTGGACTTTTTGACACTAAGTTTAACGAATTTGGAGACCCTTGACCCTGACACAATTTTCGGTGCAAAGCGGCCTACATATGGCCCCCGCTTTGACCAAAAACTGTTATTTTTGCCCCTGTATCCAAATTGGACTCAAGGACAGGCGTTTCTAGCTATTTGATACTTTCTGAATCTAATGGTGATGTTTATTTCAGCAACCGGAGTAGTACCTGCAAATCACACTGAGATCAGAGCTACAATTGGAGCCAGAACCACAAGCAAGTGTACCTTGCCAACATTGCAGTTCTTGTTACTTATCTCCTTGACTTATTTATATATTATTGTACATGCTTGACCTAGGACCGTGTGACTTACTTAGAGTCCGATTAATAGTCGGGTGCCAATACCGTACGTGGAGTTGTGTAATGTCACCTAGACATGGACATCGTGACCCTTTACATTCTCGTACTTGTCTTATCAAGTACATCATAACCCAGGACACTTGACACTATATATGAGACAGAATCTTCCTGAGATATTCGTGGTGATTCTGTATAGGATACAGGTTTCATGACATAGACATTATATTCATAGACATTATATGACTTGCTGCATTAGTTTTGATCTTGCGTGTCATGGATATGAGACGTGTGATTACATTGGGTGGGGAGAGTATTACCATATCAAAGGCTGATTATATTATATATATTATTGTCTGGAGGTACTTTGGCACATATACTGGAGTCGTGATACTACTTGCTTTGGCATATATACTGGAGTCGTGATACTAATGCTGCTATGGGTTTCCCCGACACAAAGCCTATAGTAGTCTCTGCCCGAGTATGACTAAAACTCTCACTTGCATATCACTTAGCTAGTTATATATTTACCTTATTGTTTTATTTTTTGCTGCACTGATTTTATTTTAGCTTGAGTTATTTTGTACCTTGCTATGTCACCTGAGGACCTGGATCCGAATTATGTCCCCAGGATTAGCAGACGAGATCTATCCCGAGGTATACGGGACCGAAGCATTAGCAGAAGCAGGAACAGGTGCATACATTGGAGCAGTACCAGATCCCAAGGACGAGATCGTGCCAGAGGACTTCTCCTGAGTATTTGATTTATATACTCAGTTATTTCTGTTTCTAGTTGCTTTATTTCCTGTCTATTGCATTGATGTATCAGACTTATTCCCGGATTGTTCTCCGAGACACTTTTATTGAGATATGTTAGTTTATATTTATTTGCAGTATTTCTGGCATTTGATCTGTGATTATCTGTTGTGGATGAGATTAGAATAGACTGTGACTTGTATCATTGGACCTATTTATTGTTGTACTACAGCTTAAGTACGCCCTGGTGGATCCATTAAATTGGATTGTCCATCGGTGTGTGCTGCTAGCCATTGCCACGTGGCTAGTCCCTCGATATTTTGGGACTGGGGCGTGACACTCAACAATCTTGTAACCACCTCCAACGATGAATGATCCTCACAACCAGGATATAATGGAGTCCTTGCATTCTTTAGTAACTCCATGAACTTTGCATCATCAACATTCGGTCTGCATCATGATTATCTGGATTGAAACTAGGCCCGACAGCATCAAAAACCATGTTCATGCACCCGTTGTCGTAATCAGCATGGTCGTGGACATCCATATATGGCTCCACATAAGGCTCCGGCTCCGATGCTAAAGACACAAGTTCTCCGTGTGAGGTCCACTGATAGTAATTCTACATAAAATCTCTCGAGTACAAATAATATATCACAGCCACTTCTGAGTGATATTTTAAGTTGTGATATCTTACACATGGATACTTAATTTTGATGTCGTCCATGTACTGAGGGAACGCCTTAGCGAACTATAGGAACTATTCCACCCTTGTATGAATTTATCTCGTACACTGCACATGTCATCAGGATAACGGTTATACATCCACAAACGATGACGTAGGTAGTAATTCAGATCTATTTCTAGATAATTCTTTAAAAATGAATAGACATCGTTTAAGTATATTATCCATGTATCTTGGTATATTGACACCTACTCAAGTATCTTAGGATACTAAACCAAAACTCAAATATCCTTAGATACTCAATCCTAATATACATACCCTCACTCAACACTTAAATACTTAACCTATACTAACTTACTAACACTCACTCACTAAACACACTCAAACACATACATGTATACAATGTGCATTCACTCCAAATATAGGTTACCTGACCCTTTGACCGAGGAGAGGGGTCATCGGGATTGAGGGGAGCCAAGGGGGTTCATCGGGGCCAAGGGGGACGTTGTCTCCTTGGTTACGCGATACATATACCAATGTCGTGCCACAACCACCCGAACACGAACTTTTGGTCAATGATAGGTTTGACACTGCTCTAACCCAAGTTGGATACGAGTTCTAGAAGAAGCCAATATTGTATTGTATCTCGACTTTGAAGAGTCATTACCGTGTCCGTATATACGACTCTCCTTGAGTTGAGATTTGTATCATATTGTATACGATATCGATACACAATATTGTGTCTAAACTCAGACAGCTAACTAAAAGAGAGATAGGGTTAGGGTTTGTGTCATATTTTGTGTCATGTCAGTGTATGTGTCTGTGTCGTATTCTATGTCGTGTCTATGTCTATGTCATGTTTATGTCCATGTCTCTGTGTCATGTCATGTCTTATCTATGTCTTTGTGTGTGTCTGTGTGTCCGTATCCATATTAGGGTTAGTGTTCGCGTGTGTTAGTGTGTCCGCACATGTGTGTGTATCCGAGTTAGGGTTATGATTAGTGTGTGTCATGTCATATCATGTCAGAGAGAGAGAGAGACAGAGAGACAGAGAGAGGAGCTCACTGAGTGAGGAAGAGGGAAGCTGGAGATAGGACGACGTCGGAGGGAGGAGGAGTCGAAGGGAGGAGGAGCCGACGGAGGAAGGAGGACGCCGGCGGAGGGAGGACGCAGCCGGAGGGGGGTCACCGCGGTGGGGCACCAGGATGGGTGCTAGTGTTTAAAATTTTGGAGATATCGATGGAAATAGGGGGGAAGAGAAATTCGTCAAACCCTATATGAAATAAATTAGCGACGTCTGTCCAGACGTCGCTAACCGTCACGGACATAATAATACACTGTGACTTAAATACATAAATGTCGGTAATCGTCGCTAAAATTAAAAAGTTAGCGACGTTTAGCGACTACCTTGCGATATTTTTTATTAATTGTAGTCACTAAATATCGCTCTACGTCGCTATCACCGATGTATTATGATATTTTATATGGACGTCACTAAATACCTATAATTTAGCGATATTTTATTTGGACGTCGCTAAAACCGTCGCTCTTTGGACATTATTTGGTAGTGATAGGTATTTAGCGGCATTTTATTTGGACATCGCTAAAACCGTCGCTCTTTGGACATTATTTGGTAGTGATTCAAGTCTGATTCAGATTCAGTTAGATTTAGGATTGTGTTCATAAACATATTGACTCCCCGAGCCGTCAGATTCAGTACAGAATGAGTCTTGCTCCACGAGCTGTCTAATATTGTTCTTGCTTAACTTGTCATGTTGCAGTCCCCTAATTCGGGAACTGCCTTGGCGACCTAACGGTCCCGAATAATTTTAGGTTCAGACTTGCACGAAACGACTATTCTATAGTCTTTCGGCTAAACTAGATAATGCAAGACATGTATTATTTTACTTGATTGTGGCATGAGTCTACGTGACGAGCATAGCAAATATGTGAAGCAGTAAGGTACAAGAAAGATGCAAATAGTCTACTTGAAACATAAGCCTTTACACTAGCGCGAGTCTAAAGGGTTAGTGCGAGGATTGAAACTGTACGGAGACATATAGAGCGGCGCATAAGGAAATCTATAAGTTACTTTTTTTTCTTTGTTCTAGACAAGCAATACAAGATAGGATTATTCCCTTAGCTAAGTGCGTTATATTCTTTATTAGCATGCAATAGGTGATTTTTTTAGCGACTAGTATATATCATCCATATTTTATATGTGCAAGCTAAGCAAAGACAGTTTCATCGTAGCCACCCACCTTAGAGATAATTCACATCGGTCAAGCGATACTACGAGCGCGTCTTTGAAAGTCTATGTCTGAACTCCTGAAGGGTCAAGTCTGAATTCTTTTGCATCAAGCGAGTCTTTCTCGCCAAGCTAGACGGGACAAGTCGTCGCACTTGCACCATTGAATCTGTAAACCCCCTGATTTTTAAATTTTAAATTTTATTATTTTTATTATTGGTATTATATAATTATTTGAGATTAAAAAAAATTCATTATTTTTAACTAATTAGAAAAATATAAAATTCATGGATAGATATTTATGTATAATTATTAAATACAAATATTTCACAGAAAATATATTTTGGGTGTACAACTACTATAAAAGTATTGTAGAATTTTTCTGAAAATTATTTTAGGTACAAACTTATTTATAGATGGCTATATATATATATATATATATATATATATATGGTAATATAAATTATAAAAGAAAAAAATATAACCCAAACCCGAAACCCAAACCCAAACCTAAAATGTAACCCGCTAACAATTCTTCTCCCCCAACCCCTCTGTTCATCTACCGAAACCCCCCTTCATTTATACCATCACCATTAGATCATCACCATCACCCTCAACCCCATCTAGGCGACCTTTCCTGACGCCGCACGCTGCTGTACACAGTCGATCTAGGCCGTCGAACTTCCCCCGCGAACGTGACGAGTAGTAGCCCACAGAAATCTCACTCAAGGTACCCTTATTCCCATCTTTTTTTCTCCCTCCACACATAACCAAATGACAATATATGTAAACCCCCTAAAATTTTAAATTTTATTTTAAGTATTTTTATTAAATTATTGAAATTCTTTAAAGTATTTTCATAGTTAAATAGAAAAATAAATTTTATTGATTGATTTAATTATATAAATGCTCATTTATAATTATTCCAAAAAATAATTTTTATTATTTTTAGAGTCTTGTAAAAGGGTGATAGATTTTCTAGAATTTATTCGGTATGCAAATATTCTTTTTAAATTTTTATATAATCTCATCTATATTTGTAAATATATATGTGAATAAAAATATAATAATAATAAGTAATAGTAATAATAATAATATAAGTAATAGTAATAATAATACTAAATAAATATATATATATATAATAAACCAACTAACAAAACCCAATTCCTAACTCTACCTAGCGGAACCTTTCAGCACCCGACCCCCCCCCCTCTCTCTCTCTCTCTCTCTCTCTCTCTCTATATATATATATATATATATATATATATATATGAAACCTAAACCCTAACCCTAGTCCCCGACACTGCCGACCCCCCCTCCCCCCAGACCTCAGCAACGTCGACCCCCCGGCCGCAGTCGACCGACCGCAGCCGCGCCGGCGTCGACACCCCACGTCGACACCCCACTCCACGCGCACGCGTGTGCACAGCCGCACAGGCAGCAGCGTCCTTCTCTTCAAGGTAATATATCTCCCTCATCTCTAATTCTTTTTGCGAGCGGTTTGTCCGTGCACGTTCACAACATAACCCTCTAGAATTTTTTTTCAAGCGGGACGAGTATTCGTGCCCTGGATTGGTCGAAAAATCGACTAAAAGTTGGCCGAAAAACTAACCAAAAATAGTCCAGAATTTTAATCCAAACCCCCATGTTCATGCCTAATTTGCCACCAACCTGTTTAATATTTTCAAAATATAATTGAAGGGTTTTCTTCTCTATATAACCGAGAATTTAAATGTTCTTTTACTCTTTATTAATTTTTTTTATTTGTTAAATTATTCGACCTCCAAAACGACCAAAAATTTAATCTTTTAAAACTAAGATTTTGTGATACGGAGTACGCCCAGCCAAACGGGACCGCCTCATCACGTATCAATTGCACCGAAAGACGCGTATGGTATATCCTGATGTGTGGGCTTTCGCGAAAGTTGATTCGGACGTGTGTGCGCGTCGGAATCAACCAGTATCCGTAAAAAGTTCCCGTATTATGACTTTTGTAAAATACCACCCCACTTTGTGTACGCTCGTCGGAATGCGACGAAACTTATGCCATTGGATTCGTGGTATCACGCTGGTCCTGTGACCCAAGTTTCACGCGATTTTGAGACAGTTGACCAAGCCTCATATTCGTGGGCCCCACGGTTTGACTTGGAGATCGAATTTGTGATCGGCTCACTGGAATCCAAAATTAGACATACCGTTGAATTTCTATCGACGTTTAGAATTTTTTGACCTATAATTTGTTCTATTTAGAGAAATCTACCTCTGGCACGCATTTCGGTACAAAGTGGGCCACACGTGGATCCCGCTTTGACCCAAAATTACCGTTTTGCCCCTATATTCAAATTGGACGAAACGGTAGACTTTTCTGACTATCTCGCTTATTCTGGGAACGTTGGTGATGTTTATTTCAGCATTCAGAGACGTTCATTCTGATGTCATAGTTCTGATCCCTTGTGCTTGACGTCTGGACGCTTACACTATGCAGCTTTCTTGTCAGGCAAGTATACCTTGCCAAATTATTTACAGTACTTTGGATGCTTATCATATTTTCATATATTCATTATATATGGGTTTTCTTTCAGCCATAATTATATATTATATATGTTGACACACACTTGACACATAGTATCATGGGAGGGGGGACAATCAGTAGGCGTATGGGCTACCCACTCTGGTAAACCGTAGTAACTAGCATGCACTACGATAGTTGTGTCACGATGGTCGCTACCCTCGAGGTATATCGATTTTTGGTGTCGCAATGGTCGCTACCCTCGAGGTATGACGGCTTCTGATGTACATGGATGTGTGTGTGAGTTGTGAGATAGATAGAGTAGCCTATACATGCCCATACGTCAAAAAGTTGTCCTCACTATGCATTTTTATTTAGATTGTCTAGTACAGCGTACTTATATATTTTCTGTCTATTATGCATGTTTTACTGTATTCAATTGGCATGCTTCTATGTATCTTGTTACGTCCCTCTGAGGACCTGGTCCCTTTTCAGGTGTAAACGATCATGACTATTTGCAGGCGCACGGATCATGACTTGCTACTTCTCTCTCTCTTTTGAGGAGGTCTTCTCTTCGAGCCTCATTGATCATTAGATGTACTTGTTTTGTTTCTCTTATATTCTAGTTTGATAGTGGATTTGTCTCCACCCAACTGCTTGTTCATATCAAGCATTTTATACTTTATTCAGTTATATAATTGATTGGTTATATGATTCTGTGGATGAGATCTAGTTATGTCCTGTGACTTGTGATAATATATATATCACATGTGAGTTAATATTCATATTATGACGTACATGTGTATTATAGTATCCATATATTGGATTTGCCATATACATACGGCTGACATGCTTACGTATCCCTAGTCCTACGTATTTTGGGACTGGGACATGACATATTTTTGTGGTGGCCCATGCAGGTCGAGAGCATATTGTCTCGGTTACGTTACTGTACCAAGCAAGCCTGCGCATAGGATTAGAATATAGGATCTCATCCACTTATTTAATCATCTCCCTTGATTTTATTTTGCATTCTTATTTGATTGCTTACCTTGTATCTTGCTTGATCCTTTCACAACGTCAATCTTATCTTTTCTTTCGTGCTTGATAGGGGTTAGGAAGGTGACTTGTACTAGGTATATACACTATATTATTCAATAACACTATTAGTTAAATTTTTGTAAGTTGGGTAGTATGCCTCATAACCTAGTATCACACAGCCCTTTTGACCCATTAATGAAGTATAATTGAATGACACCAACTATAGGCTAGCATAAGACAATAGTATTTATCCATATTGTAGAACTTAGAGACCTATACCCCCATTTGGTCGACTAGAGACTTAGACAAGAAGTTAGTATGACAACTATAGAGGCACAACACCGGACAAGTCTTATCTTCTTTTTGAACTTGAATTATTTTGTACCTTCCTTCATCATAATCCAAATTACTTATATTTTCTGGACTACCTCCGCTTATGCTGCTATTTTATAGCCTAGTTTTGCAAGATTATTCTTTTATCGAGCTTGTTCATGATATATGTGTTATTGGAGACGCCTATTAATACATTATCTAAATCAGAATCAGTGTATTACGGTCTGATCAACCTTAATGCACTTGTTCGCTCTTCGTATGACTATTTTACGTGGATTGAGATATAGTTGACTTAGTATGTTAGACGAATATACTTGCCCTTTAGACATGTCCGAACATATCTTATCGGTTACATAACTGTACTGATATGAGCATGCCAATAGAAATTTACCAAAATAAGATTTTAATCCACAACTGCCCTGATAACTCTCTTTTTGAATTCTTTAAATCGCCTTGAACCCCGTACTTGTATTCTATCACCTCTTCCTTGAATTCTTTATTATTGTTTTTCGTCTTCCCCTATTTCGGAAAGACGAAAGTTCGTGCTTGGAATAAGTTTGATACACGGAGAATACTAGATATACCCCATAGGCCAATCACATTACTTTGTGACTATCTTTTGTGATTAAGGGCATATCACAATATGATATATTTAGTGTTAAATTTTTTGAGGATATGTGGATATTTTAACTAGATGGCATATCCACGATGCTAATAGATGACACGAGTAGCAGTAGTAGTATTCTCTTTTCTATCACCATCCCGTCCCCTTGGGTTGCTCATTTTCTCTTCCATATCCATTCCCGGTCCCATGCTTAATTCTTCCTATCGTTGTTGTATCCTTTCATGCCATCATGAATTGTTGATTTACTTTAACCTCGCCCTTATTTTGTTAGTTAAAACATAAATGGGTTAGTAAAGATTAATAACTTAAAGATGAGTTCATAATGATAACCCTTATGTACATGCACTATAACAATATATGTATTCTCTTATTATTTTTTTAAACCTTAAGTAGCATCCTTTAGTCTAACATGAATTAGTTGGATTGTTGAAATAGTCCATACTTCTAATAGTTTTATAAAGTTAGTCAAGACCTTGATTGTTGCCCTAAATCTTAGACTAAGCTTAGGAAAGAGTTGAACGCACTTGTTACGAACTGATGACTATGACAAATCATTGGCGAGGTAGCGACAGCTGCAGCTAGACTATTATAGTAGAGTAGTCAAATTATTTGCAAACATACTGACCAGGTGGCATGGCAGTATTAGATTACGATAATTGACGGTTACAGAGAAAAATTATGGTTATGAGATTTCAGACAAGTATCCCAAAATTTTTTACCCAATAAATAAATTCGTCTTACAACCTAGACAATAGCCTCAAAGACTTTGACTACTAGTAGAATTCTTATAAGTTGGGTAGTGTAGACGAGTTAGCGGATAAAAGAATAGTGTATAGAAAACAAGGGAGAAAATGTTAGAATGACCGACTATAACCTTTTAGGAAGCACTGCTAGCTAGCAATGAAGTGTTAATAGCTATATTGATTTATTACGAATATGGGTTAGTGTTAATTTCGAGGACAAAATTATTGTAAGTTGGGTAGAATATAAACCCCCTAAAATTTTAAATTTTATTTTAAGTATTTTTATTAAATTATTAAAAAAATTTAAATTATTTTCATAGTTAAATAGAAAATTAAATTTTATTGATTGATTTAATTATATAAATGCTCTTTTATAATTATTCCACAAAATAATTTTTATTATTTTTAGAGTCTTGTAAAAGGGTGATAGATTTTCTAGAATTTATTCGGTGTGCAAATATTCTTTTTAAATTTTTATATAATCTCATCTATATTTGTAAATATATATGTGAATAAAAATATAATAATAATAAGTAATAGTAATAGTAATAATAATAATAATAATAAAGAAAAAGAAAATATATATAATAAACTAACTAACAAAATCCAATTACTAACTCTACCCCAGCGGAACCCTTCAGCACCCGACCCCCCCCCTCCACGATATATATATATATATATATATATATATATATATATATATATATATATATATATATATATATATATATATATATATATATACCTAAACCCTAACCCGAACCCTAGTCCCCGACACCGCCGACCCCTCCGACCTCAGCGCCGTCGACCTCCCGGCCGCCGCCGACCGAACGCAGCCGCGTCGGCGCCCCCGCCGCGCGCACGCATGTGCACAGCCGCACATGCAGCAGCGTCCTTCTCTTCAAGGTAATATATCTCCCACATCTCTGATTCTTTTTGCGAGCGGTTTGTCCATGTACGTTCATAACCTAACCCTCTAGGATTTTCCTTCAAGCGGGACGAGTTTTCGTGCCCTGGATTGGTCGAAAAATCGACCGAAAGTTGGCCAAAAATTTGACCAAAAATAGTCCAGAATTTCAATCCAAACCCCCATGTTCATGCCTAATTTGCCACCAACATGTTTAATATTTTTAAAATCTAATTAAAGAATTTTCTTCTCTATATAACCAAAAATTTAACTGTTCTTTTATTTTTTTATTAATTTGTTTTATTTGTTAAATTACTCGACCTCCAAAACGACCAAAAACTTGATCTTTTAAAACTAAAATTTTGTGGTACGGAGTGCACCCCGCCAAACGGGACCGTCTCGTCACATACCAATTACACCAAATGGCGCGTATGGTATATCCTGACGTGTAGACTTTCGCGTAAGTTGATTCGGACGTGTGTGCGCATCGGAATCAATCCGTATCCGTAAAAAGTCACCGTATCACGACTTTTGTAAAATACCACCCGACTTTGTGTACGCTCATCGGAATACGACAAAACTTATGCCATTGGATTCGTGGTATCACGCTGGTCCTGTGACACAAGTTTCACGCGATTCTGAGACAGATGACCAAGCCGCCTATTCGCGGGCCCCAGGGTTTGACTTGAAGGGCGAATTTGTGATCGGCTCACCAGAATCCAAAATTGGACATACCATTGAGTTCGTATCGACGTTTAGACTTCATTTGACCTATAATTTGTTCCATTTAGAGATCTTTACCTCTGGCACGTATTTCGGTACAAAGTGGGCCACAAGTGGACCCCGCTTTGACCCGAAATTACCGTTTTGTCCATGTGTCCAAATTGGACGAAATGGTAGACTTTTCTGACTATCTCGCTTATTCTGGGAACGTTGGTGATATTTATTTCAGCATCCGGAGACGTTCATTCTGATGCCATAGTTCTGATCCCTTGTGATTGGCATCTGGACGCTTACACTACGCAGCTTTCTTGCCAGGCAAGTATACCTTGCCAAATTATTTACAGTACTTTGCATGCTTATCATATTTTTATATATTTATTGTATATATATTTTCTTTAAGTCATAATTATATATTATATATGTTGACACACACTTGATACATAGTATCATAAGAGGGAAGGACAATCAGTAGGCGTATGGGCTACCCACTCTGGTAAACTGTAGTAACTAGCACGCACTACGGTAGTTGTGTCGCGATGGTCGCTACCCTCGAGGTATGTCGATTTCTGGTGTCGCGATGGTCGCTACCCTTGAGGTATGACGACTTCTGATATACATGGACGTGTGTGTGAGTTGTGAGATAGATAGAGTAGCCTACACATGCCCATACATCGAAAAGTTATCCTCACTATGAATTTTCATTTAGATTGTCTAGTACAGCGTACTTATATATTTTTTGTCTATTATGCATATTTTACTGTATTCAATTGGCATGCTTCTATGTATCTTGTTACGTCCCTCTAAGGACCTGGTCCCTTTCTAGGTGTAGACGATCATGACTATTTGCAGGCGTACGGATCAGGACTTGCTACTTCTCTCTCTTTCAAGGAGGTCTTCTCTTCGAGCCTCATTGATCATTAGATGTACTTATTTTGTTTTCCTTATATTCTTGTTTGGTAGTGGATTTGTCTCCACCCAACTACTTGTTCTTATCAAGCATTTTATACTTGATTCAGTTATATAGTTGATTGGTTATATGATTTTGTGAATGAGATCTAGTTATGCCCTGTGACTTGTGACAATATATATACCACATGTGAGTTAATATTCATATTACAGCGTACGTGTGTATTATGGTATCCATATATTGGAGTTGCCATATACATACGGCTGGCATGCTTACGTATCCCTAGTCCTACGTATTTTGGGACTGGGGCATGACAATATATTAACTCCTATGTGAAGACCACATGACCCACATAAAACCTGTTTAAATATTTTAGTTTATCGTGCCCTGTATCGATCGCAAATCGAGACACAAAATAGGAAAAACTGACTGAGTTTTTTAGGAACAGAAACTGTTCCAGGTACACGTATTTTAGTCTTGTTATCTCCAAAATGATATACGATACTAAAATTCTATTTGAACAAACTTCTTGACAACATAACCTAGTTTTAATCCCTTTAAATACTTTCTTTAAATTCAATTTATTCTGTGATTAATTTAATGCTAAAAAATGTCAAAAACTTGATTTCGAAAATCCAAAATTTCTCAATATGGGGTGCGTTCCGCCAAACGAGGCAACGTCATCGCGTGTGGATTGCACCAAATGCGCTAGCCTGCTTGACGCGGGCCTTCTTCGGTTTGGATGCGTATCGTCAACGCAGACGTGTGGGATTTCACAGAACTTGATTTGGACGTGCGTGCATACCGAAATCAACGTGTATCCGTCGAAAAACATTATATCAGCCTATTTTGACATCTTATCATAACTTCGTGTGTGCTTATCGTTTTGCAACGAAACTTATGTCATCGGATTTGCAGCGTTATGCTGGTCATGTGACCCAAGTTTGGTCGATTCTGATAACATTGACAAAATACAATTTTGTGGGCCCCACGGTTCCACTTGATGGGTGATTTCGTGATCGGCTCACAGGAATCCAATTTCGGACACTCCGTTGAGTTCGTGCCATCGTTATGGACTTGTGGACACTAAGTTTGTTAAATTTAGAGAACTTTATCTTCGACACGCTTTTCGATACGAAGTGAGCCATTTATGGACCCCGCTTTGATCTGAAACTGTCGTTTTTGTTCCTGTATCCAAATTAGACTTATGGATAGTCAATTCTAGCTATTTCTTATGTTTTAGAAACATTGGTGATGTCTGTTGCAGCATCTGGAGACATTCGTATGGATTTTATCTTTTCGGAAGCAGTTAACGCATCGAGCTCGCTACTTGGACCTCGCTATATTCAGAATCCAGGCAAGTGTATCTTGCCTTGGTCTCAGTAAATTGTGCTTAATTTTAACTATAGTTTAAAGTTTATATTTTAATACATGTACTTTATTGTGACCCTAGGACAGTGACGATACTTTGCGTCTGAATTATATTCGGGTGCCGACTTCCGTATGCGAAATCGAGTATCGTTAGATTGCATTGTCATCGTATACCATATATATAAGTGCAACACTTGCACTAATTACCTTAGGACACTATACATGACTTTCATGTACAGAAGCCTCACTTGAGATATTCAAGGATTTCGGCTTCTATTTTAGGACAGGACTTGAGACATTGACTAATTAACATGATGTTATTTACACCTGGACTTGAGACATAGATAGTGATTGTCTTGCGTTTTGTGACTTGAGGATTGAGATACATGGGATTGGGGAGAACTTACTGTACCGCTGGGCTACCAAACCCTACTAGTATTATAGTACTACAGGTACCTTGACGGGACTTGTACGTACTTACTACTATTATTACTACTATCACTAGTACCCTAGTATATGTATGAAATCGATGGTTTAGCGGACGAGTAGTTCTCACTTGCATTCACTTAGCTGGTTATGATAGATACCATTAAGAACATTGCTTATTATTTTACTATTTTATTTTGGCATGTTATTTCTTGTATCTTGTTACATCCCTCTGAGGACCTGGTCCCTTGCCAGTTTTGCAGCATAGATCGTTATGGAACCTGCCTGGAGTTGCTAATGTATCTTGCTTTGTTATGTGGGCATTGGGTACCAGGTACTTATATCATTTCTGCCAGAGTTATGTTTATTTATTCATATTGTTAATTCATCTGCTGATATAGCCTAGTTTTTGTAGACTCATATTTTTTTCTCAGGTCTATTTGAGTTTGTGTTACTGGTTTAGCACATGTAGCTCATTCTTGATGTATTTTGTTCATGTGGATTGAGACATAGATATATTTACTGTTTTATGTAGATAGGGACCATTATATTACAGCTTATTTGTATTCGATTCGGACAAGAGTCTGGTCGAATACGTATGTGGCATATTACGTATTCCTAGTCCTACGTATTTTGGGACTGGGACGTTATATATTTTTGTGGTGGCCCATGAAGGTCCTGATTAAATTATTTTGGTTACTTTTCGGTACAGAGCGAGCCTATAATCAGAATTAGCAGTATTAGTATCTCAATCCACAACTGATTTGAAAATTCCTTAGTATTTGATTATCGCCCTTGGACTTCATAATTGTACTCATTTATTCCCCTCGACATCTTTATTATTGTTTATCATCTCTCCCTATTTCAGAGAGAAGGATGTTCTGCGGTGTTTCCTCCAGAAGCATATCTTTGTCAAGACGGAAGAAGACATGATGGATATAAATTTTTGAGAAGATGGTTACCCTTAGTAGGTAGGTAGATAGGTTATTCCTATATGCTAGAGCTAGTGTAGATTGTTAGCATGAGAATTGAATATAGTATTAGAGGCCTAGAACTAATAAAATATTACCCTTGCTTAAAGTAGCAGTAATTTAGAAGTATTAGAAGTTAAAAAGATGGTTTGATTCTAATGCCCTGGAATACTTTATGGAATACATATCTAGATGCTAGGGATTAGTTGTGGCCCATGATGGTGGTACAAGAAATTGTATTATGATCTTAAGAAATTGGAACTTTACGTAGCAAGCCATAGTGGTTAAATCTCTATTTGTCTTGTGACTTTTAGTATCAAAACTAGATCTTATGACCCCCTTAAATTATTGATGACTATAGGTCTGGACTAAATAGATAGGTAGATTACAAGACCATATGTTTGAGTAATTAGATAACTCGAGTACTAAAGTATAGCTTTCAAAATCAAATTAGATGTACTTGATTATTTGGGTTGTCAGTGTTAATTGAACAAGTGAGTTCCAACCGTGATTACTTGGGTAGATAAGCTAGAATCTGTGATAGAGAAAATAGGTTGAAGGATAAGAGTTTTGATATATGTTATAGTCTTGAGTTAGATATAGTGATTTGCCTATAATATATGACTAGCTATAACAAGATGGTAACCATATAGTTTGGATGAAGGGTATACATAGAATTAACTAGGAGAAATCTCAGGTTCAAGGTGAAGAAGTTAGAATGGTAATAAGAAGAGATTCACGAGGAGTACATGACCTTGAGCTTTTTAAACTGAGAGAAGGATCTAGGAAGGACTGAAGATTTTATCACTCGGTAGTTGCCTAGAAGATATATAATACGAAACGAAAAGTACTGGGTCATGATTGGCAAAGCTTAAAGTTGAAAACAAGATTAACATACTAAAAGGATATAAAGGTGAGTAGGAGACAAATGATAAGGGAAAGATATTATGGTCGCATAATCCAAGGAGAAGGGATTGTGGTATGGACTTGAGGGATAATAATTTTAGTATTTATGAACTGAAATGCTTTTGGAATTTTGAGAACTTAGTGCGAGTAGAAATTGTCGATCAGTCTCGAAGTGATACGAATTTTAAAAAAATTAAACACAGGTTCAGAATCACATACTGAGTTGTTGGTTATTCTGTAGAGAATTATCACAAGACCCTTAGATTATAGATTTACACATGGTAGGAAAGTGTATATGGAAGATGGAAGTCTTATAAGAATGGCTGAATATGGTGGGTTTACACATAAACTGATTAGGGCCAGGAATTTATATTTTGGACTAATAAGGGTATGAGCTTGCTGGACCTATCTTTAGTAGTAGGTGATGATAACCTATTTCCAATTTACCATAGCTAAAAGATTTTTAGATTTTAGAAATCTTATCATCTCATTGAGTTCGAAGAATTTTCACTCAAGATAACCATGACATCATGCTTGTGTAATAAGATAGTAGCCTAGCCGGAAGATTCTCGTAAGGAAGATAGTTTTAGATGGCAGAGACTAGACGAACAACAGTATAGAAAGATAGACAATAGAATGGATTAGGTTATACAAAAATAGGTAGGCATTCCAATAGAATATTAGATGAGTATTGAAGAGTATCCTTGACTAATAGTATGCCATGAGTGATAGACCTAAGTACATACTTAGTTTAGACCCTTACCTACTAATTTAAAAATATGCCAGGAAGACAAAGTTGTAAGGATCGTATAATGTTTACCTATAGCCAGAAGTAGTTTGCCAATAGTATGAGAGAGGTTATATAGTATATAATTTATATGAATATAGTATTGAGTTTAAAGATTAGTTGTATTACTTCCTCGACTGCATTCATGTCATTCATATCAAATCCTTATCTTGTTTTGCATATATAGCTCGTACTTTTGCAACAAAGATCCTTCTAATTATAACAACTAAGTAGATCATTTTTCCCTTCCCAGTCGTGCCGTAGTAGCAAATTAATCTTTTAGTTAGTACCCTCTTAATGGTGTTAATATTTATCTTACTGTAGGTATCAGTTCTTTTCTATTTTTAATTTCCTGATCTAGTCACTGTAACTTGATTCTCCAGATACTCGTCTAATCGTACCTTATTCAATCTTATGACCATACTCCCTAAACTTATCATAAACTTTTCTTGTCTTGGTCTGTAGATTCCTTCCTTTGTGATTCCCTCGATTCGTCCTTTCGTTATCAATGTCATGCGATGATCAAAGTCTCTATACCACCTTACCCTAGTTATACCCAACCAAACCCTTTCTTATGTTTTGTTGAAGACGTGAACTATAGGAGCAATATTATTTTGGTAGCAATTTTTCTTATAGAGTTGTCGACCAATAGCACCCTGATAATATCTAAGTCCCCTTAGAAAATATTTGATTATGGCGAGTAGACCCTAGAACTCTTGAATCCTTATTAGAAAGTAGGCCCTTCCAAAAATCTTGTTAGCAGGACCCTGACTATAGTTTTGGATACCAACTTAATTTTTATAAGTTGGGTAGATCGTAGCCCCTGGTTTTAGTATAGGATTATTTTTGAATTTTAGGGTAAATTTAAATTTATTTGGTATTGATAATTCCAAACAGATTGAATTACCTCTTTAATTTTGTATCATTTAATACCCTTGTTGTGAATCGGATATTTAGATCACAGTAATATCATTTCCTTTCCAAAAACTTCTACCCTTATGACCTAGACAAGCCACTCTACATCCATGACATGACTATCACTCACAAACTCATATTTTTATGTTTCATTTCAGTCGCACAACATTCGTGATGCATTTATGCACCCAAATGACAACTAGATATCCTTTTCCGTTGAGGGCAATTTTAATATGCAACAACGACTCAATTATTTCAACAACTTTGATATTTATCAGCCTAACTGGACCTACTTCACTCATGATCCAGCTGTTACTCCCAAAGATACACTCTCATGCTCCATATAGACCCCACAACATTCGTGACCTATCTCTTTACTTTAATATTTAATTTTGTTGCAATTAAATTAAATTGTACATCGACAATCCAATTAGCCTAACCACTAATGTACCCGTAGTCCATTCATGCCAACCTACGTCCGTGACACTTGTGTTACATCAAATTGGACCCCGTGTACTCTTTACCCAATACTAATCACCTTGATGAATTCTATTATCTCTTGACACTTATTGTTGAACTGTTGATCGGCATCCATGATATACAATGAACGTCTTCTTTGTACCATCTCACCCTAGTTGTATTTGACTAAGATATTTTTTATTGTCTTGTAAACTCATGACCTAATTAGGAACAAGAAAAAGTGGTAGACTTTCTTTATAGAAAAGACTCAAAAATATTATGGTAGTTCCTAGATTTCTTCTGATAGTTTGTGACTACGGTCACAAAAGCTAGCATAAACATCTCGTACCTCCCTTGAAGATAGACTTCTATAACCCTTGTAAACAGAAAGGTGACCAAAGTTTTCACAGCTAACTTAATTCTTATAAGTTGGGTAGAGCCTTGGGTTAAGCGTACCATATTCTTATAATATGGCGTCAGATTAAGATCTCATTGGTAGCTGCATTCCAACATTCGAGAATCAATATATGACCTTGCACATCTAAAATATATTTCTATCATTTTTATGATTAGATCGTACCTTATTCTTAATATCGAGAAACCCTATACAACGAGTTGTATTTAACCTCCTCCCGAATTGAGATCTCTTATTCTTAATATTGTGCATTTTTAATTTCGAGGACAAAATTTTTATAAGTTGGATAGATTGTAAACCCCCTGATTTTTAAATTTTAAATTTTATTATTGGTATTATTGGTATTATGTAATTATTTGAGATTAAGAAAAAAATTTATTATTTTTTTAGCTAATTAGAAAAATATAAAATTCATGGATAGATATTTATGTATATTTATTAATTATAAATATTTTACAAAAAATATATTTTGGGTGTACAACTACTATAAAAGTATTGTAGAATTTTTTGAAAAATTATTTTAGGTACAAACATATTTATAGATGGCTATATATATATATATATATATATATATATATATATATATATATATATATATATGGTAATATAAAGTATAAAAGAAAAAAAATATAACCTAAACCCAAACCTAAAACGTAACCCGCTAACCATTCTTCTCCCCCGATCCCTCTGTTCATCTACCGAAACCCCCATTCACTCCATTTATACCATCACCATCAGATCATCGCCATCACCCTCAACCCCATCTAGGCGACCTTCCCTGATGTCGCACGCCACCGCACGCAGCCGATCTAGGCCGCCGAACTTCGCCTGCGAATTTGACGAGTAGCAGCCCATAGAAAACTCGCTCAAGGTACCCTTCTTTCCATCTCTTTTTCTCCCTCCACACATAACCAAATGAAAATCTATCAAATCCAATGTGAACCACATGACCCCCATGAAATCTGTTTAAATATTTTAGTTTATCGTGTCATGTATCAATCGCAAATCGAGACACAAAACAGAAAAAACTGACTAAGTTTTTATGAACAAAAATTGTTCCAGGTACACGTGTTTTAGTCTTGTTATCTCCAAAATGACATACGATGCTAAAATTTTACTTGAACAGACTTCTTGACAACATAACCTAATTTTAATCCCTTTAAATACTTTCTTTAAATTAGATTTATTCTGTGATTAATTTAAAGTTGAAAACTGTTAAAATTTTGATTTTGAAAACCCTAAATTTCTCGATACGGGGTACGTTCCACCAAACGAGGCCACGTCATCACGTGCTGAATACACTGAATGGTGCGTATCATCAACGCAGACATGTGAGATTTTGCTGAACTTGATTTGGACGTACGTGCACACCGGAATCAACGCGTATCCGTCGAAAAATATCGTATCGTCCTATTGCGATACATTGTCATAACTTCGTGTGTGCTTATCGTTTTACAAGAAAACTTGTGCCATCGGATTCGCAGCGTTACGCTGGTCCTATGACCCAAGTTTGGTTCGATTATGAG
This sequence comes from Iris macrosiphon, assembly GCA_036927795.1. Taxonomy (NCBI): domain Eukaryota; kingdom Viridiplantae; phylum Streptophyta; class Magnoliopsida; order Asparagales; family Iridaceae; genus Iris; species Iris macrosiphon. The sequence continues at coordinate 179,335,674 of JAYESA010000006.1, read as the reverse complement.
AATGTTGAAGAAATACAGTTTCGCGGGCCCCACGGTTCCACTTGACGGGTAATTTCGTGACCGGTTCATCGGAATCTAATTTAGGGCACTCCGTTGAGTTCGTGCCATCGTTCTGGACTTATGGACAATAAGTTTGTTAAATTTGGAGAACTTTGTCTCTGGCACGCTTTTCGGTGCGAAGTGAGCCACTTGTGGACCCCGCTTTGACCCGAAACTGTCGTTTTTGTCCCTATGTCCAAATTAGACTTATGGATAGTCAATTCTAGCTATTTTTTATGTTTTGGAAATATTGGTTATGTCTGTTGCAGCATCTGGAGACATTCGTGTGGATTCCACCTTTTCGGGAGCAGTTGACGCATCGAGCTCGCTACTTGGACCACGCTATATCCAGAATCCAGGCAAGTGTACCTTGCCTTGGTCTCAGTAAATTCTGCTTAATTTTAACTACAGTTTAAAGTTTATATTTTAATACATGTACTTTATTGTGACCCTAGGACTGTGACGATACTTTGCGTTTGAATCATATTCGGGTGCCGACTTCTGTATGCAAAATCGGGTATTGTTAGATTGCATTGTCATCGCATACCATATAAGTGCAACACTTGCACTAATTACCTTAGGACACTATACACTACTTTTATGTACAGAAGTCTTACTTGAGATATTCGAGGATTCCGGCTTCTATTTTAGGACAAGACTTGAGACATGTGCTAGTTGACATGATGTTATTTACACCTAGACTTGAGACACAGATAGTAATTATCTTGGGTTTTGTGACTTGAGGCGTGAGATACATGGGGTTGGGGAGAACTTACCGTACCGCTGGGCTATCAAACTCTACTAGTATTATAGTACTGCAAGTACCTTGACGGGGCTTGTACGTACTTACTACTATTATTACTACTTTCACTAGTACCCTAGTATGTATGAAACCGGTGGTTTAGCTGACGAGTACGTTCTCACTTGCATTCACTTAGCTGGTTATGATTGATACTCTTGAGCACATTGCTTATTATTTTACTGTTTGACTTTGGCATGTTGTTTCTTGTACCTTGGTACGTCCCTCTGAGGACCTGGTCCCTTGCCAGTTTTGTAGCATAGATCGTTATGGAACCTTCCTGGAGTTGCTAATGTATGTTGCTTTGTTATGTGGGCATTGATACCAGGCACTTATATCATTTCTACCAGAGATATGTTTATTTATTCATATTGTTGATTCATCTGCTGATATAGCCTAGTTTTTATAGACTCATATTTCTTTCTCGAGTCTATTTGAGTTTGTGTGTTACTGGGAGGCCGACTTTAGCACATATAGCTCATTCTTGATGTATTTTGTTCATTGTGGATTGAGATATAGATATATTTACTGTTTTATGTAGATAGGGACCATTATATTGCAGCTTATACGTATTCGAGTCGGAACAGAGTCTGGTCGAATGCTAGCTAGCATGTTACGTATTCTTAGTCTTACGTATTTTGGGACTGGAGCGTTATAGAATCGGCTCTCTGCCTTGAGCGAAGCGGGTCGTTATGTATATTTTTTATTTTCCTTCATTTTACTTTTTCTTCCATACAAAAAAAAAAATGTATCACTTTCATTTTCTTTCCATCCTACCAAATACAAAGAAAGAAAATAATTTTTTTTCTTTCCATATAGATGAAAATATATCATTTTACTTTTCCTTCTTTCTTTCAACTTTTTCATCATTTTTACACCAAACGAAGCCTTAAAGTAATAGTACGATTTCGTGCTTAAAAGGTTGAGATCATGTGAAAGAATATTTAATTCTATCAGCTCATTCTTGCTGGGATGAACAGTATGTTGGTTTTCCTTTTTGTGGATGTGTGATTGAAATTGGTAAGGGAACCTAGTTGATTAGCGAATCTAGTATCTTATATGTTGGCTAATATGCTTTACTAATTATAATATATTACACTCAGGAAGATAAAAGAAGATCGAATCATGAATTCAATTGTTCGAGCATTCGAAGTGTATTTTTGTTATTGGCAAAAAATAAACTAAAGAGGATTGATCACGAACAGCAGGCATGGTTGAAAGGATACAAGATAATTATTTATTTATTTTTACTTCCACTTTTAACCAAAGAAACTAACTAACAGAAGATCCACCTTCAACTACTATTCATACAACGATACTTAATATTTCTTTGCTTCCAATTTTCATAATTCAACTATTCAAACAACAATACAAAAGTCAAACAATACATATACGAATCACATTTAAATACTTGTGTACCTTCTTACACGTTCAATTAATCATACTAGTCCTAACAAAAACCACTTCCTAAACAAAGAAAATGAAAGCACAGCAACACTATTTTAAATTGTTCATTACTTAAAAAAAAAAAATGAATAAATAAACAGCTTCAACAGGCACAAACAAGTCAACTTACGCCCTCTTCAAAGTCGAGCACCACGCAAATTTTATTCAATTTCTTAACCCACATGACACCTCCAATTCATAAACAACCTTTAAAAGCAGTCAATTCTTAGCTCACGGTTACGCTGGACGACTCCCACGAAGATAGACACGATTCGAATCACTTATTGAGACTTAGTTTCTAATCCAATAAAAAAAAATTCTTAGACCACAGCATTTTGAACGGGACAACATAGCCATAGGAGTACATATTCACCACGTCCGCGACCACCAGCCCGGTCCGTTCCCCTCAACGGGTCATGGCTCCCTGCACCGGCGGCGGCGCGATCGTCCCGCCCCGCCTCTCCATGTTGGCGTGCCAGCCGATGTTCATGTCGAACCCCCTCCCCTTGAGCTCCCTGTACTCCTGGCACAGCGCGCACTGCTCGCAGCAGCAGTGGAGGAGGCAGTCGTTGCAGGGGCTCTCCTCCAGCCCGTACTGCCGCCGCATCTTGGTCCGGTAGAAGCACGAGTACACGCACTGGCAGCCGGTCAGCACCATCACCAGCGCGTACAGTGCTCCACTCGCGCCGCAAGCTGCAGCAAGCAAGCAACCAGGCAATTTTATTATATTTTTTTATTAATTTTAGATGTAAAAGAATTATGCGTGGGCTTGCTTACACGAGGAGCCGTTATCGACGATCTCAGCAATCTGGCCGAAAGTTATGCAGGGGCAGCAGCAGGTCGTGCAACAGTTGGCGCAATCGTCGGTGCACTGGCAGAGGCCGGTGGACCATTTGAGGGGCTTCTGGTAGTGGATGCCGGCGACGCCGGTGTCCGAGGGGTTATAGAATTGGTCGGTCGAGCCGACGGCGAAGCCGGTCGTGAACGGAGGCGGTTGCGCGTAGGAGCCGACTTGGGGATACATGGGAGGCCCCTCTTGCGCCAGAGGAGGGGGCGGGGGCGGGTACGGGTACGGCACAGCCTTGGAGTTCATTGTATCGAGAGGAGGTTTTGGGATGGAGATTGCGAAGACGAGTGTGGTTACTTATATGTAGTAGTTGAGACTTGAGAGCTAGCTAGGTCTTGGTCCTCGGCTCAACAGTCAACCCTCAAATATGATAATGGAAAGCTGCAATAACCATACATTAATAATTTTGGAGTATCACATTCTAATTAAATATGGAGTATTATGTCCCTACGAAGCTTCACTTGTAGATTCTTTTGTCATGTGGTGTGCTCAAATTATTTTTTTTTTTTTTTTTTGGGCCAACGTTACGCGCCAAAAATATATAATAATTGAAGCGCGTTTTGTTGAGTTTGGATGGACCAATTGAACCCATGTAGTAAATGTGTCGATCGTCCCTTCTGTTGTCCTAAACGAGTCAAGTCAAATGTCACCCTATTCAAAATTTATGGCCCGTTATCCCTCTCAACACAAATTGGTGTAGTTAATAGTTTAAAGTCTATTTACATGTATATCCTTTAAAATATTCTTTTTTGTTTCTGTAAAATGAAAGTTTTTTTTTTTTTTCCGTAGCCAAAAATTTGGACAGTATTTTTTTTTTCCGTAGTCCTGCATCTGTGCTATACCCATCACCATTAAATGACGTCCAGGAGACCTCCTCCCCATATATATATATATATATATATATATATATATATATATATATGGTTAACTAATTTGTTATGGATCAAGGTCTGTCCTGACAGATATATATATATATATATATATATATATATATATATATATATATATATATATATATATATATATATATATATATGCAAAAATTGGATATATTAGAGGGTATACGTACTGAATATCCCTTTCAAAATCCCAAATTGTAATAGGGGATGTTGGTTAGTTCCGTAATTTCCTTGCCGTCGTCCATTAATCTAAGTCTATTTCATGAAACTTCCAAGCACTCACATATGATGAACCACCTATGTGAACAAATCATGATTAATGATGTTGAACCTGCAAACTCCTTAAGAGAATTAGTGACGTTCACGTATGTTGTAAATATAAAATCTATAATATTATTAAAAAATTAAATATATTTTAATTGTAAGTTGTTATAAATTTGGTTTTTTAATTTTGGATATGTGTTTAATTAAATAATATCATATTTAATTTTTAGACATATGTTTAATTATAGATATGTATTTAATTAGATAATATTATGTAGTTAATTTAAATTTTGAATATATTTTATTATTTGTCATGTGTATCCGTTTTAAAAAATATATATTCCGACTACACAAGAAAAAATATACATACTGTAGTTTTTTTTTTTAAACTTCATTGATGATATACAAACGACTTTGACGGATCAATTTTGAGCCTTTTCAAACCTCTTTATACTAGTGTAGATAAGGTTTAGGATTATTTATACTAACTATTCATATATTTTATGTTTATTATACGAAGTATTCTACTTTTAAACTAATTGCACTGATCACTCCTATTTTTTTTATTTATTAAACGAGATACCCTTATTTGAAGATAAAAATAAGAAGTTATAATACTATCTCTATTATTATTTTTATTTTATAAAGGAAGGACAAGTAAGTATAATTAGTTTTAAAGCAGGAGTATTTCGTACTATAGATAAAAAAAACTTAGAAATAGTTAGCGTAAATATTTGGAAAAAACTTGCAATTTTCACATGAATGCTCAAGGTATTAGAATGGACGGGCGTCCCGGAACCCGGCCCGAGTCCGACCCGGTCAAAAACGGTCCGGATCAGCTCGGACCCGGTCATGAATTTATTCCCTCTCTTACAAAAATTTCTTTGTAAGAGAAGGAATATTTAAACAATTTTTTTCTCTTACAAAATTTATTCCCTCTCTTACAAAGTTTAGAAGCAAAGCAATTACTTGAGTCCAAATTCTTCCCTCTCAACACAGTTTCTTGCAATTCAGCTTTTTTTTTACTTAATGTTCTTAGTTGTTTACATTTAACTTATTTATGTCTATATAAATAACTTCTTTAAATTTCAAGTTATAAATTTATATTTAAATTCAAAAAAAGAAAGATTTATAAAAAAATTATAAGTTATTCAAAAAATTTTTAACTTATAAATACTTATATTTTAGTTTATACTTAAAGTTATATAAATATTGATATAAAGAAATCAAATAAAATTTTCTTACTTAATGTTTTTATAAATTTTTACATAAATTATACAAAAAAAAAATTCTAACAAATAACTTATAAATTTCAAATTATACAAAATTAACTTAGTAACAAAAAATCTATAAATTTTAACTTGAATTTATTAATATATAAGTTATATCATATAGATTATATATAAAAAAATATAAAAAAAAATGTAAAATAAAAAATAAAAAATGGGCCCATGAAACGGTCCGGATCCAGATCGGTTCGGTCCGGTACACCGTGGACCGGATTCCGGTTCCTGACTAGGTCGGCTGCCAATCCGACCGGACTAGTCCGGTCCGACCTGCTCTCTACACCGGATTGGATCCGGATCTACCCGAACTCGATCAAATCCGGTGAAATCGAACCTCGGGCCGACCCGGGCCGGCCCATTATACATCTTGAATGAATGCCAACGCTAAGCCCACCTTTCGTAGCAAAATCCTTATGCTCTTATCATAAATGTAAGCCATAGAAGACGCTGATGTGTGCAGGCCAAAGTTGACTAGTTGGGAAAGAAATGTGTTCTTCATCATCAAAGTTTCAATCAAAATTTTGTAAAGGGTAAATGATATTCTATGTTTCATACTAGTTGCAACTAACCATTTATACTTCAAAATAATTACACGAATTAATTTTATTTTTTCTATAAAAAATTATAATACTAACCATTTTTATATTTAGTTTTTTTTATAAAGGAGGAATAATTCGTATAATTAGTTCCAAAATAGTAGTAGTACCCATAAAATATAGAGAGGTTAATGTATTTATTTCTTTTGTAAAAATAAATCTTCCTTGTGTTCCAGCTCTAGAAACGGAAAGGTTGAGGGTTAACTCTTGTTGCTTGTTGCTAGAGTCGAATTTACATTCTTTCGTTAATTTTAGTAGCAAATATCTTTCCTTTATTTTGCTCCTTTTTAAATTTCAGTTTTTTTTAGGGGTTCTATGCTCCAAAAAGAAAAAGAAAACATAGGTTCAATTTCGATTCTTACTGGTTCATATCGATTGGTAACGATTTTAGTTGGTCCATCCACTAAATCGGTACAGAGATCTGCGAACCAGACGATTTTAGTGGTTGGTGTATTCATCACAAATTCAGACATAATAATCATAAGCGGCTCCAGGAGGGGGGGGACAGACAGCTACCTAGGACCTCCTCTCTTAAGGGACCTCAATATTTTAAAATTTTAATTATTAGAAACTAGAAATCTAGATGACTAAAAGTCTAGGAAAGAAGCTTTTTCGTATTCTTTGAATTCTAAAATCATTATCCTTTTTTTTTAGAAGTTGAAGTTGTTTAATTTATTTGATCTTGGTGATAATTTACGTATATTCAAAAATAATAATATTGTATTTTAGATTTATTAAATTTTTTAAATTTTTAAAAATTGATATAGAGAATAAGGATTTTATTTTAGTAACTTATCTAGGACATCCAAAATACTGAAACCGGATCTGAATCCAACGAAAATGATTACCAACCACGCGTGTCACTACATATTTATGTTTGGATTTAATGGGATTAGAAGTAATCGATCCGACCAATCAAATCAACTAAAGAATCGACCCGACCAATCAAACCCAACTAACCCCACAAGAACCTGGATGTGATGTGACTCGACCATCAACCAAACCTGATCTTACCGGAGCCGGACCAGATCCTACCTCTCGATCAATAAATAATCAAGAGTTTGTCTGGCTTTGCTATTACTTATTTTGCATGCTTCTAACCTTCTTTAAAGCAAGAGGAAAAGTTGTTTTTGTCACCCGTAGTCTTACTTATTTTTCTGATAAGCCAATTTCATGAGACAATTTCTAAAATAACCAAGATGCCGCTTTCGAAAGCTACTTTCTATTTTTTGAAGGGCCTTAGTCTTCGTTAATGACTTACAGAGGTAATCAAAACCTTTTATTCATAAGAGTACCACCAATTGCAAGTTCCAAAATTAATAGTACAAAAACAGTAGGCTTATTATAAGACACAACTTGTCTTTTATTCTTAATATGTTGGGGCATATATGAAACCACTCCATGATGTCGCAAATTATACGTGTATAAATTTTAATATCTGAGTTATCATTTTTTGACTTGCAAATAGGGATGAGCTAGCTTAAGTGGTTGTTGGGTGAGCGTTTTCTCAAGTTGACAAGATTCAAATTCCATAAAAAATATTTATTTTTGTCAATATATTCAAGAACGATTCCCTTTGGAGCTAGGTTCGCACAAAGTGATACTTTGATGGCGCACACTCGCATCAGACACAAAGATGATATATTCTGCGTGATGTAGTCACGGAAGTAACACGGCTGCTTACGATTTTGCTGCGGGTTCTACGGCTCTGTGGTTATATGGATGCACGAGCACCGCGATACCGTGTCTCTGCGGACAACACCGTCTCCAGCATTTTGGAGGCCCTAGACATAAATGAGACCATCATTCCTCTATATAATTTTTTTTTTATATAAATTCAGCAAATCCAATAAAACCAAAATATAATATAATTAGTTCTTGAATACACGTAAAATTTTACCAAGATTTAATAAGTTAAGCAACTCCAAACTCCAAATTTATTGAAAAATGAAAGCAAATAACATTAAACTAAATCTAAGAAGAAAAAGTTCTGGATGGAGAATATAATTGATAATAAACCTTTGAATAAAAATTTAGATATGAATGATAAAGAATTAAATCTTGGAAGTTGGCTTCCATGACATGATCATTTCGGAAAAGAATAAAAATTTAATAATAATAATAAAAATTCTTGCTGACAGTGAAGTTGATTTTTTTTTTTTTTTTTTCATTGGCAAATACATCACATTAGCATGTTACTATGACAGTGAAGTTGAAAATTTCAGGAAATATTTCATAGTTCACAATGTGCACAGGTACCTGCTTAATATAAATTTCTGCTTAAATACAAATCAAATCAAATTATGTATTAGAAAATCATATCTTCATTTCCACATAGAAAATAAAGGAGTATCATCATAATACTCATTTTAACGTCATTTTCATTTTGTTTCAAGCTTCCCTTCCATTTCAAAATTAGCTTCCTTGTAGATTATTTGATTAGTATTGTTTGACATGGAATAAATGTTTGACAAGACCAAATCAAAATGAAAGCAAACAAAAATGTATTGGTTCCAACCTCTCAAGCAAGGACCAAGCGGCTCTGCTTCTTCAGATTTCAGTTTCGGCGTCCGTGTCCCGGAATTCGAATTCGGATGAAGCAAAAAAATTTAGAAAGTTATCAGAAAATATTATTTAGAGATACAGAGAAAGAAAGACTAATCAAATAGCCAGACAAATACTCAAATTTATATAAACTTCACAAGAGAAGAAAAAAATAGACTTTAGAAATTAAAGAGGAGAACTAAAGAAACACCTGCAGCTGCGGGGAAAATTTTCCGTTGGGAGAAAATTTCGGGACAGAGAGAGGAGTCTGGAGATGGAGACATCAGGGATGACCCACGTTTCCTTTTTCCTAGCTTTTATTTGCCAATTGGCCCGCCCTTTGTTTGTTGGTTTCAACTTCTTCTTCTTCTGTCCGTGGGCCAGACAAAGCTACTGTCTTCTTTCTAGTGGCCCAAAACACGGTTGCTTTTAAAAGAAAATTGGAGGCCCGCTAGGGCGAAAGGCCCCTTCCCCCGGACCCGAGCCTGTCTGCGGGAGCGTGTGCGCACGGGCACCGCGGAATCGCGGGATCGTGGGCACGTGGGAGCATGGATGCTGCGAGACTGCTTTTATTGCAGCACGCGTGTGGCAGTACATTTTGTAACTTCCATATTTATAGGAATTTACTGTTATAACCGTCAACTTAGTGGATATTAACTCCATAGTTTAGGGACTACTAGGGGGTGTGCTCCACTATATAAACTCTTTGTTTTTGCACTCAGCAAGATGTTCATAAGAGAATATATGCACCAACGCAACATATGAGTGGAAGCAAGAACATGTGTGTGGAGCTTGATGAGTCCATCGACGACAACATCACCTTCGAAAATGAATCCAAAATACGGTGAAGGAAATAATGTAAAATTCTAATATTTGCTTGAAAGATGAAAGACATCAATTTATTTTCAATGCCTATAACTTCCCAAATGTGAAGATGATATTATAAGCATGAGACAACTCTTAGAGAAAGGATATGATATCCATTTGAGAGATTGTAATCTTTCAATAAGAGATCAAAGAAATAATTTGATGGCAAAGTGTCGATGACCAGAAGTAGAATGTTCTTGCTCAATATTCAAAATGATGTAGCAATGCGCATAAAAGCATGTTATTGATATACTTCTTGGTTTTGAATATCTAAATTATGGGAGACTAAAATTATCTTCTATAAAATTAATGGTGAGATATTTGCCTTCCATCAACCATCTGAATCAATAGTGTGAATGATGTTTGCTTATGAAGCAACAAAAAAAAAAGGTTTTCCAAGGTGGCCACGACAAGAGCCAAGGGTCTCTTGCAGCTCGTACACACCGATGTATGTGGCCTAATCAAACCTTGCTCATGTGGCAAAAGTATATATTTTCTTCTTTTTATTGATGATTATTCTAGAAAGACTTGAGTGTATTTCTTAAAACAAAAATCGTAGACATTTGGTGCATTTAAAAAGTATAAAGCACTTGCTAAAAAGAAAGTAGCCATAAAATTAAGACCCTAAGGTCCAATAAAGGAGGTGAATTTACAACTCACGAATTTAATCAATATTGTGCAAAAAATAGATTTTTTTTCGTCCTCTAACGCTTCCTAGATCCCCAAACAAAATGGAGTGACTGAATCAAAACCAACGACATATGTTTTTTACACTTGTTTAGATTGGATATATCAAGAAATTCACAACACGATTGTAAACACCCAGATTTTTCTAAAATTTTAAAAAAGAATTTCTGGATTTTTATGTGATTTTTAATTAATTATTATAAATGTCCTTCAGGGATTAATATTTTTATGTATTAAGTTAAGTATTAAAATATTGCAAAAATTATATTTTTCGGTGTATAATTAATTATATGATGTTGTGTATTTTTTCTGAAATTCATTGGGCTCAAAAATTATTTTTAAATAGTTAAAAACTATTGTTTTATTTAAACCGGACTGAACCGAACCAGACTGAACCGAACCGGACCTAAACTGACCCAAACCGGACCCAACCACTCTAGTGGGTCGGATTCAGACCCGACCCGCCGACCCGCTAGCCCGCTACCCGCTAACCCCCACACACAGCAACCCACGACTCCCAATTCCGCGGTCACCCCCCCTCTTCTTCTTCTTCACATAAACACCCACTCCCTCAATCTCTCACACAAACAACCACACCCCCTCACTCTCCAATCACCCGCGAGAAACTCAAGCCGCCGCACGCCACCGGAAAACGACCGACAACCTCGCCGCAAATTTGTCCAGTCTCAAACAGCATCAAGGTACCCTTCTTCTAGCTCTCGTATCTCCTTGTGTATTGATCCAAATTTAGTTCTGTCGAATCCTATGCGAAGACCACGTGACCCTCTCGAACCTTGTATAAATGGTTCGGAGTATCGTGTCCTGTGTCAGTCGCAAAACGCGACGCAAAACAGAAAAAACCCATAAAATTTGTACTTCAAAAACTGTCCCGGAGCCCCATGTTCACGGCCTTTTTTCTCCCAATTTGTTTAATAATTTTAGATTATGTTTGAATAATTAATTAGAAAATATAACCGAGATTTAGACCCTGTAATTAGTTTATTTTAATAACCAAGTTTTTTTCTCCCAATCTGTGTTTTATTCGAGGGTGAAATCGACCAAAAACTTGGTTATTTAACCCTGAATTTTTTCGAAACGGGGTGCGTCCCGCTAAACGAGGCGACTTCTTCGTGTGCGACTTGCACTAAAAGGTGCGTATCGTCAATGCGAACGTGTAGAATTTTACAGATGATTTGGATGTGCGTGCACATCGGAATCAACGCGTATCCGTCGAAAATATCCCATATCGGGCATGTCTGAAACTCGTTGTAACTTCGTGTGTGCTTGTCGTTTTGTAACAAAACTTGCGCCATGGAATTCGTAGCGTTACGCTGGTCTTGTTACCCAAGTTTGGTTCGATTCTAAGAACGATGACGAAATTCCGTATCGTGGGCCCCACAACTCCACTTGATGGACGATTTTGTGACCGGCTCATCGGAATCCAGTTCTGGATATTCCGTTGGGTTTGTATCATCGTTCTGGACATGTAGATACTAAGTTTGACAAATTTAAAGAACTTTGTCTCTGGCACATTTTTTGGTACGAAATGGGCCACATGTGGACCCCGCTTTGACCAGAAACTGTTAATTTTGTCCTTGTGTCCAAATTGGACTTATGGGTAGTCAATCCTAGCTATTTCATATTTTCTGAGAATGATGGTAATATTTGTTTCACCATCCGGAGTCGTTCCTGAAGATTTTGCTGTTACCGGAGTAACTGTTGGAGTCCAAACCCCAGGCAAGTGTACCTTGCCATACTTGTAGTAAATTATTTTATATTATTTTTTTGATCTATTTCTGTGATATATATATTCAACCTAGGATCGTGTGACATTGCTTAGCGTCCGAATAATATTCGGGTGCCAACGCCGTACGCGGAGTTGTGTAACGTCACCTAGAGATGGATATCGCGATCCTATACATTTTCGTGCTTGCATTATCAAGTACGTCATACCACAGGACACCTGACACTATTCATGAGACATAATCTTCCTGAGTCATTCATGGTGATTCTGTATAGGCTACAGGATTTGTGACATACACTTTATATATACCCATAGTTATCATATGACTTGCTGCATTAGATATGATCTTGCGTGACATGGACATGAGAAGTCGTGGACATGAGACATGTGATTACATTGGGTGGGGAGAGACACACAGGCTACCGGCTGATTTTATATATATATTTATTATTGTGAGTTCGTAGACTCTACATCAGAGCTAGGCACATTATGTGATATTACTGCTATCGGCTTTCCGACACAGAGCTTGTAGTGGTCTCAGCCTGAGTACTAGTGATGCTCTCACTTGCATATCACATAGCTGGTTACATAGTTTGCTCTATTGATACATTTTATATACTGTATTTATTTGGCTTGAGTTATTCTTGTACCTTGCTATGTCCCCTGAGGACCTGGATCCGAATTATGTCCCCTGGTATAGTAGAGAATATCTATCCCGAGGTATACGGGACATGAGCAGAAGCAGAAGCAGAGGCAGAAGTAGGAGCAGGAGCAGGAGCAGTACCGTTACCAGAGGACGAGGTGACGGCCGATGATTTCTCCTGAGTATCTGCTATATCTATACTTAGTCTTTGCTGTTGTTAGACTCTTTTATTTTCTGTCTATTGAACTGCTGTATCAAACACATTATCGGGTTGTTCCCCGATATATTTTATTTGAGACTTGATGTTGGTTTATATGTTATTATTTTGATATTGATTTATCTGTTGTGGATGAGAGTAGTTTTATTCATTTGACATATATCGTAGACCACTGTATTGTTGTTTTACAGCTTAAGTATACTCTAAAGGGTCCATTAAATTGGGTTTGCCCATTGGTGTGTGCTGCTGGCTATTGCCACGTGTCTAGTCCCTCGGTATTTTGGGACTGGGGCGTGACAACGATTCAACACACGGATGTGCATGCACAAAGCATATGTATATTAGGATGTCGATGAATTTTCTTAGGGTGTATAAACGATCAATGGATCAAAATCGGGACCAAAATGATCGAATCTTGAGTTCATTTGTCTTATGTCTGCATAGTTAGTGTATTTGCGATATACCGTCGACATATCAGTATTGTGCTGACATGGCAGAAATTGACTTGTTATGATTTGGGTATGATTTGTTTAGGGAGTTATCATCGTTGAGCTTGTAAAGGAAGTACTTACTTCCTCTATTTTGAGTATATTCGGGAGTAGGGGTGAGTATTCGGTTATTTCGGTTTCAACCGAACCGAATAACCGAAAATCGAAATAACCGAAAACCGAATAAGGAAAACCGAAACCGAACCGATTAGAGCCATAACCGAATCAAATCGAACCGATTAAATCGATTCGGTTTATTCAGTTTAATTCGGTTGGGCCGGACCTTTATTAATTATAATAGATTGGGCCTAAAATTGGACTTTTTATTTTAAAATTTTATTTTTTTGGTTAAATTATATTAAAAATTATAATTTTATACACACATTTGTTGTATTTCAAGGTTGTGTCCAAAGCTAGACTTAAAAACATATACATAGAATTATTGTTCTCTAAATATTCACATTTATAATCACAAAACCGAAATCCAAATATATATATATATATATATATATATATATATATATATATATATATAATCTTAGTCTGTTTTCGGTTTTGGACCGAAACCGAAATCCAAAACCGAAACGAATAATTTTTTTTAGTATTTTTCAAAACCGAAACCGAATCAAATTATTTTTAAACCGAACCGAATATCTTATTCGGTTCGATTTTCGGTCCAAAACCGAATAATGCTCACCCCTATTCGGGAGTGCCCGTGGTGTCGTGTTCGATACTGTGTCCGTGCTTCCTAGATTGCGGGTCCCACGGGTAACGTTCCACAAGCGTGTCACAAAACTCTATAAAATTATTCTCATATATAGGTAGTTTGATGCTGCGAAACCAATAGTGTAGGCCTCACTGCGATCCAAGGTCCGCACAAAAATTTGTGAGTATGTATCGATGCAATCAAATAGAAAATAAATTTACATGCAAATCATACAAATATAAATGGATTTATTTGTAAAAAAATTTAAAAACAATTCCATAAGCCATATGTTGTGGGGTTTCCTTTGTATAATTTTAAAAAAAAAAATTTCAATTGAAGAGAAACTTCAAAGCTTTGACATTTCCTTGGTAAATCAAGAAAAATGCCAAAGATTTTGGCGTATAGTTTCATGTTTGTATTTTCGCAAACTTTGTGCTCTTTGCCTAATTTTAGAAAGCTTTAATTATGTGTATGGAAATTTGTGTATTAAAAAAGTGATGATACTAGACCTGTGATAACTGATTACTTTAGAATTATAAGATTTGGATTCAAAAGTAAAAACTAAATTTCTTAAAAGTTAAGAGTTTGAATATAGTTCCAACCGAATCCAAAGTCCGATACAAAAATCCCATATTGATTTATATATCACAAATATCAAGTTCATCACATATATTCTTAAAAGTTAAAGAGTTTGAACATTTTATCAATTTTAGATAGATCAGTACTCAATAAGGTATACTCAAATCAATAATATATTGTGAGTATGTATGGCATGTGAAAAAACCATTGAAATTGTTAGCAAAAAAGTTAAATAGAAATTATTTTGAATTAAACAATAGTTTAAACGTTTAAGATGAAATCCTATCCAAATGTGATTAGAAGAAAAAGACGTTCGTCCGAACCCAAATTCAAACTTGGAAACCCGAACTGATTCTGACTTGTTGACACCCCTACTTGATATATAGACTATAGAAATATAAGTTGTTTTAATTTTGTGTAGTTCGTTCAGTTCCCTCAAATCCTTGTTGTACGTTTACTATCACAACCAGAAAGCTTGTATTGAAATTTATTTATTTATTTATTTATTTATTTATTTTGGAATGAATACTCACACACCTATCTGTGCTTTTAACGATCCTGAGATTCGAAATTTTTTCGACCAGGTCGGATGCCTACTGCGCTCCCATTGAAACAATGCGTCATTGGCTTCCATTCTAAGTTGGTGTGGATTATAGGAAAGCTATTGAGTTCGAATTCTGGACTCAACCCAAAGAACGAGAAAAAAATAATTTGTGTATCTTGGACTTGTATCACAAGGGGAGACAGAAGGTGAGTATGGTTCGATTTTTAGGTCAACTTCGAAAGTACCATTATTATTCCCTTGTCTAAAATATAAGAACTAGACACGACCGTCCAAATCTTTTGGACTGTACCGAACCAAATCGTCAATCTTGGTTTGGTTTTTTATTTGACTATATCTATTAAATAAAATTATACTAAAATCTCTCTCAAAAAAAAGTTTTTTTTTCAACGTGTATTCCAATACTTTCATACCAAATACGTCCTAAAATTTATCAAGACTTGTTCTAATTAAATATAAATAAATATAAAATTTTAGCATAAATTGTTAATTATTTATCTTAATTTTAAATTCATAAAATCAGTTTAGTATGCTTAGTTAGTTTGGTTTCAGACGAATTTTATTTTTTTATTTTTTCAACCCGAACGAAGAAAAAACAAAAAAACCCAACACAAACAGAACCAGATAGTAATCATAAAAGAACCAATCTAACCTGATCCAATCTGCATTTTTTTTTGTTTACACACCCCTGCAGAGAATCGAAGGGGTCTCTCTTGGATTGGAGGATGGAGATTAAAAAAACAAAATAATTGTTGTTGTTAGTCGTAAATTGGCTCGGCTTGGTTGTGTGCTTGGGCCGTAGGGGGGATGAAAATTGAAGGACACAATATGAATGTTTCTGAACTTTGCTATTATTTTCAAAATTTCACTTGGAACAGATAGACCACTTTGGCCCAAGACAAGACTTCTCCCCAGGATATAAGTAGTCTATAAATTGAGACCTATATATGCACTAGTATATATATATGCATCAGTGTTCCGCGTCTATTAATCTAACTTTTACCAAACTCAAGTGGCTATTGTGGTCGATGAGAGGTATAAGATCCTGACTTGGTGGCAGGAGATTAGTGAATCGAGCCACTAGAACGTATTATTTATTCTATTTATAAAATGGTGGAAGCTCGGGAGCAATGGGTCAAAGATATACAATGCAGTGCGCACAAAGTCCCGAACGTTATGCTGTGCTCCGAGCGTTATACCGAAAATTCAATAAAAAAAAAATCCAACTTTTTATGTATTTACGAAGAACAAAAGGAACCCAAAAAATTAATTATATTTTTCTTATTTTTTATATTTAATTACCTAGCCTAATGAACAATTTTAATTAGTAAATTTAGATAAGAACATATTTGAAAGAAAAAAATATTTACAGTAAAGCCAACTTTTCTTATTATATAGTAGTATAGATTTTTTTTTCTTATTTACTTATCTAGCTGACTTCATTAATTTTAACAACTTCTTTAATTAGTAAAATTAGATAAAGCCATATTTTAAAAAAAAATATGGTGAAGCAATAGGCATTTTTGTGTGTGTGTGTGTGTGTGTGTGTGTGTATGCGGGGGGAGGGGTGGACTACAAATATAAATAAGTGATTATGAAGGAATGGAAAGGAGGATAGGATTAGCAATTAGGAGGGGGAAAAGGAGTATAAATACAAATAACTCTTATTATTATATACTAGTATATATATAAGTATTTATTTGTCGCATCTCAATAACATAAATTGATCTTCCACTACCAGAATAAGGCAAATTAGCGACGCAGGAAAGAGTCGCCAAATCGCTAAATTACGTGGCTAATACTATGTAGCGACGTATTTAGCGACGTTTTGATTTGGTCGCCAAAAAGCTAGTAGCTGATCAAAACGGCGTCGAAACATATCATCGTAGCGACATAATTTAGTGACGTTTAAAAGTCGCAATAATAGCGAGTCTTAGCATCTCAGGTCGCCAAATTTGTGATATTTTATTTTAGTCGATAATTATCGTTAAATTTAGCGACAACTTGCGACATAATCAGCGACGAAAAGCTGACATGACAAAAATTGTCATGTCAGCAATATTTAGCGACGTTTAGTGACGATCAGCGACGTAAAATAAATTATTTGACAGTTTAGCGACGTCATTAGCGACTTCTATGGACGTCACTGAACGTCACTAAATGTCGCTGAACGTCGCTAAGATTAAAAATAATAATAATAAATAAATGCCTGCAATATCACAGTATAGCATGCCTACAGTATGATCATATTTCAAATAAATAGACAGACCCGGAGCAACCCTCCGTTGAATTCTCTGGGTTTGTCGACCCCTTCGGTGGAACACTCAACACCGGTACAATCACAAAACAACAATGATGAAATAAATTAATCAAAAGCTCTAAGGCCCGAATGTAGTCACACAATATCCAGTCATAATAAAAATGTACAAATAAGTCACACAGTAAAAATGTACAAATAATAAGTACAAACTCCCATGAATGGGCCAATACATACATGTCGAAAAAAAACTACTACTGATCAGGAGGAGGAGCCACGTCGAATATGAGATAATAGCACGTCAAACTGCTCCTGTGTAAGCGTTACGGAACCCAATGCAAGAGTCGATGGAGATGATGATACAGGCGGACCAGGAGGACGTCGTTGCTCCAACTCTGTCAATCGAACGTCGCAAGTATCCATGACAGATAATAACCTTATAGTACTATACTCCACTCGCTCGCCCATCTGAAGATGTGATACCTGCATCCTCGATAGTGAAGCGCACACGGTATCCACTTGCTCGCTCATCTCAATATGTGATGCCTGCATCCTCGATAGTGTGGCGTACACGGTCAACTGTGACTCCTGCAGGGACGTCATGTTGTGCTATGTCGACATGGCCAGATCCCTCAGTTCCATGATGTTATACTCCAGCGATTCAAAACGTGCTATGAATGTTGCAACCTCCGTCTGCGGTTGTGGCTGCACTGTAATCCTCTGCATCAACTCGTCACGGAGAGATACGATCTGAAGGTCAACTCTCTCCTGGGCTCGCTGTGACTCCCAGGAGGGCTGTGGGGTATACACATTGAAAGAGGGTGTCCTAGAGGACTGTGCTGCAACATAGGCGTCGGAGGATCCCGTACCATAGTACGTACCCTTATGTAGACCACCAACGGCTCTCATCCACATCTCGTCATCCGACGGAGTAGGGTGGGTCGGGGGTTCCGAGGAACTACCCCCCCTCTCCAGGTGTGGGCTGGGTCGACTCTTCGCGGAGCCTCCTATATTCATCCTAGAAAAATATGTATCGATCGAAAAGCGTACTACTTACTATATATCTTAGGTACTTATTACTAATTACATGTATTTTTGCTAAGTTATATCAAAATTAACAAAACATAAGAGTAATACTTACGTAGCTTTGCGTCGCCCTATTATTGATAAGTTGTCCCTCCTTCCTATGAGTGGCGAGGAACATTGTCACCATGTTCGCGTCCTCACCCCTCTGGACCTATTGAGAAATATATTATTTATTATTAAAGTAAAAAATAGCCCACGATGATTAAAATTTGTACATATACAATGAAAGACGTATCAAGCGACAAAAATATTTTGTCATCGAAATTGATCCACCATACCACTTTTTTGCCCTCTGCCAAGCCGCCTTGGCCTTCTCCGACTTTTTTCTTTACCTATCGTCGTTGAATCTAGCCCTCATCGCTGTCCACGGTTCAGACGTGATCCAGCCTTGAATCAATTTTTCTTCGCGATCATGAGCCTTCTGATCATCCATAGTATCACGGATGAGCTTGGCGGCAACGGAAGAAAACTGTTGCTCGATCTGTGCGGCCAGGTGTAGTGGATAAAAATATGTTCTCTACAAGAAGTACAATAGTTATTTATAAAATATTAACATAAAAATATTAATGATGTTAAAATTAAATATATTTTTACCTTGAAGTGCCCAAATCAGAACGTCTTTCTCTCTTCTGAGGCATTCAAATAGTTTATCCATGACCCACCATAGTTTTGCCTCAAAAAATATCCTAGTGATATCTGTACCGCCGGGGGACGATATATATATATATATATATATATATATATATATATATATATATATATATAAGAAATAAATAACTAATTAACTTACTTTGTAGGGCCATCGACCCAAATCTCCATTCTTGTCTCATCCGACGGAGCGCACAGAGGATCTCTCTGATATGGAGATAGAGTCGGCTCGACCGCCATCTCCTCCTCTGTCTCTGTGGTACTGTCAGCAGCAGAAATACTAGACAGAGCATGAACACTAGACGAGATACTCTCGGACTTGGAACAGCTGGTCCCAGGAGTACTGCCGCATGCAGTCGTCGCAGTCACAGTTTGAGGTACTGCTGGTCGATAGTATGGAGTACTCGGGGACGATGATCGAAAAGGAGTATCCGTGTCCTGAAGAGGATGTCTAGAGGATCTACCGTGGTAATAGGATCCGCGTCATCCAGACATATCTGAGAACAACATATAATAATAAAACAAATATACAGAGATATTTAGATTACGTAACAGAAAAAAATACACAGAAGTTGTGAACTATGCCACAATAAAAGTCTAAATGATAAAAGTGTCACCATCACAAAATATAAGTATGCATCACCATCACAAACATAAGTATCACAGAACTAGGCCACAAGTACACAGAGATAAGTATGTATCACCGTCGCAAACATAAGTATCACAGAACTAGGCTACAAAAAAAGTAGAAATAAATTTTATTTAATTTTCAATCATCATCTAAAAATTTATTTTATTCGTCTTCCTCCTCCTCCTCCTCTTCCTCTTCCTCTTCCTCTTCACTTTCATCTACTTCGTCATTGTCTTCTGATACTTCTACATCTTCTACTTGATGAAATATATCATGAATAACTTCTATTGAGTCTACATCTATAATATTTACAACAAGAGGTAGGTTGTCTTACTGATAAGCTACTTCGTCAACGTCAAAGATATTTCTAGCTTTAGTCTTACAGACTGTCCACCAATTTGACCTCCTGGTTCCTCATTTAAGATAAGTTGTGAAGTACACTAGCTGAGCCTGACTTGATAGAACAAATTGTTCATATCCTTGATATCGATGCGGTAGTTTATATCCACAAGACCATGCCTGTCAATTTTTTAACCTTGATCTTGGATGGGATCGAACCACTCACACTTAAATAACACGATCTTAGCAGGCTCTGTGGCATAATTATATGTCAACTCCATAATCTCTCGTAAGTTGCCAAATAAATCAGTGCCTGGATCGACGTCTTTGTAGTTCGAAGATTTGATAAACAAACAACTATTTTTCGTAGAATCGAGATCCAGGAAGTTGTCTCTTATTGGAGTATTTGTTGACTTGAACATAAACCCATTCACATAGTAAGTTGGCCAGATCTTGACGGCATAAATTGGTCCCTTCGCTAGAGTTGTAAACCCCTGATTCTTCAAAAATATTAAACTTGGATTTTTCACAATTTTCTGGAATTTTCTGGGAATTTTTTTTAATCAGGGTTTTAATTATTAAATGATTTTTAATTGATAATAAATAATATTAAAATATTATGGAAATAATATTTTTGGGTGTAAAATGAAAAACTGGACTTAGAATTTTTTTTTTGGAATTTATCGGACCCCGGACCTATTTTTAAAACACCTAAAAACTATTATTATTATTTATTTATTTATTTATTTATTTAATTACTTATTTATTTTATTTATTTAAACCCAGCCCTAACCCTAGCCCACTGGGCCCAGCCCACCGGGCCCAGCCCCAACAGCCCGGCCCATCCCCTGGCCTATCGGGTCGGGTCGGGTCCGCCCGACCGACCCGACCCGCCGCCCGACCCGTTTCCTCTCTCTCCCCCCCTACGACCCAGCTCACCGCCGCTGACCGATTCCTCCGCCGGATCCGCCAGCCAACGCCCGCTCCGCCTCTCCCGGCCCACGCCCCACGACCCCGCGGCCCTCGTCGCCTTGCCCGGCCTCCCCGACCTCCTCCTTCCCCTACAAATACCCAAACCCTAGCCCCCTCCGGCCCTCACGGTCGACCGCCTCGCCAACCTCGCCTGAACTCCGCCGCCGCCCGCTGCAGCCCTCGCCGGCTCCCTCCACGCTCGGCCAGCCCCTTCTCCTCTCCTTCGGCTCCGTCCCCGACTCCCCAGACCCCCGGCCGCCCAGTCTTCCTCCTCCGCCACGCCTTCCCGATCAGCCATCCGCCTCGAGCCGCCGTGCAGAGCCCTAGCCCCGGCCGGCCTCCCCGCCGCAGTGCCGCCCGATCCGCCGGAGAAGTCCTGAACCCTAATTCCCCTAGGGTCGGACACGGGACACAGGACACCGTGTCCTCGTGTCGTGTCGGACACAGTAAAGCCCCGGTTTTTCGAGTCCTGTTCAGGTACGTGTAACTTTCTCCTCGCTGCCCCGTTTTCGATTCCGTAAATTGCGTTGCGAAGCCTGTATGACCCTCTCGGTGCCCGGACAAACCGCTTGGGGCATCGCGTCCTGTGGTGATCGCACACTGCGATCCAAAAACAGGAAAAATAATGACCCGATTCACCCCGGAACTGGGTACGCCTCGCCAAATGGGACGACTTGGTTCGGTCTTCACAGATACGTGCGCGTCGTTGATACGGACGTGTGGGATTTCGCGGAAGTCGATTCGGGTGTGCGTGCAGACCGGGATCAACGCGTATCCGCGGACACCGTCCCGTATCCGTCTTTTCTGAATCATGCCCTAACTTTGTGTACACACGTCGGATCGAAACGAAACTTGCGCCATCAAACTCGTAGCGATACGCTGGTCCTGGGACCCAAGTTTGGTTCGATTCTGAGAACGTTGACGAAATCGCGTGTCGTGGGCCCCATAGGCCCCGCTCGACGGGTAATTTTGTGATCGGCTCATCGGAATCCAATTCTGGAAGTTCCGTTGGGTTCGTATCATCGTTCCTGACCTGTTGACACTAAGTTTGGTGAATTTGGAGACCTTTGAACCTGGCACATTTTTCGGTGCAAAGCGGGCTCACATGCGGACCCCGTTTTGACCCAAAATTGCCGTTTTTGCCCTTGTCTCCAAATTGGACTCAAGGACAGGCATTTCTAGCTATTTGATATCTTCTGAGCATGATGGTAACGTTTATTTCAGCATCCGGAGATATTTTTGGAAATTTTCCGAGGATAGAACTGTAGTTGGGATCAAACATCAGGCAAGTACCTGCACTTCAAGTTTATTCTTTATATTGTGATAATTAGTTCCTTCCTCTACTAGTACCATTGTATGATTACACTTAGTGTTGGGATTTGGAGTTCATGTCTTGCTTTTCGTGTCGGATGGGAGAATACTAGGAGGCATGTAGTTTACCCTTCCCCCTGTCGTGACTGCTAGCTGTTGGTACGCGACTGTACCATCAGCCTTATTCTTGATTATTTCTGACTGCTAGTCATCTATGACGGCCTTATTAGCCTTATAAACCCCTACATGCCAACTATGTATTCTAAATACACAATTTTACACACACATAGTTCCTGTTGTCTTGTTTAGTTCCATTTTCTTGTCTCATTATATTCCTATTTTACTCATGTCCCTGGTTTATAGCAATTAATCCTGTTTTACGCATATGCTTGATTTTTAGTTCTTAACTCTTAGTTAATTTTTACTACTTATTATGCATATTCTTATCATGATACTTAGTCAGTTCTTTTCTACTTGTCATAAATATTTAGTTTAAGCTTTGTTGTGCATTGGTACTTTGCTCCTTTCCTGACTGGATCCGTTGATTTAGGCGATGATTGAGGACTATGCCCCCACCCTTTTATGGCCCCTATGAGGTAGCAGGTAATACTTTTGAGGAGCCGGTTCCTACCCAGGAGACTACTTTTGAGGAGTAGTAGCCAGTTAGCTAGTATTTTTCTTTCAGCATAGTAATCGGGTTTGTCCCCGATTTATCTTCTGGTTATGTAATAAACTATGGATCTGGTTGTCACATTTTGTTTATGAAATCTTAACATTTCTATTCCCCTGTCATTATCCTTGTCTATTTATTCTGTGGATGAGCTAGATGTTAAATTACCTGTGAATATGATCTAGACAGCGTACTACCGCCGACACTGCGGCGTAGGCTGGACGTACCCACGTACTCGTGCCCGAATATCCGGGTGCGGGTCATGACAAGAGTTCTAATAGATTTATTCTCAAGTGTTGCCTTTGGACGATCGATCTAAATATCAAATAAGCGATATTAAGTTTAACGTTAATTATTGTGGAAGTATACATACACAAAAAGTAATTACTGAGATCCTTACATATGCTGTCAACCATAAAGGAAAATAAAGTCTCATTTTCTCTTCTACTTCTTCATCTGTTATGTATGGTCTACTCGACCTTACCGCATCATTATATGTGCTGAAACACAACGAATCATAGTCGGGTTAGTGTAATAGTTGTATTAGGATGATATAAACGTCGACATATTAATTACTTACTCCTCTAGTTTCTCTACCTCATCCTCGTTGTAGTTGAGTAATACATACAACTGAGCCGTCCTAAGCTCGTCGTCATTCAGATATCTCTTCTTCATTTTATACGAGAGATTTTCGAAAGAATTGAATACTTTCAATATTGCCTCATTAGATTCCTGATCCCCGTCGTCATTTCTGGGAGATCTCGTTCTATTAGTAGCAACATGAGGCTTGAAATACATCGAACAAAAGTTTGTAATCTCCTCGAGAACATAGGCTTCAAAATTGAACCCTCCACCCGTGCCTTATTTTGTACCTTTCTCTTGAGGTGGTTCAAATGTCGCTCAAATAGGTACATCTACCGTTAACCGATAGGTCCACCAACGCATGCCTCATAGGAAAGATGAATCGGCAAATGCTCCATAGAGTCGAAGAATCTAGGAGGAAACACTCTCTCAAGCTTGCAAAGTGTCACCGCAATGTCTTTCTCCTGCTTTTCTCGACGATCGACGAGCAACTTAGTAGAACAAAGATCTCTAAAGAATATGCTAAGCTCTGTCAATGGATCCCAAACTACCTGCGGCAAGAATTCCCGAAATGCAATCGAAATTAACCTCTCCATAAATACGTGATAATCGTGGCTCTTCATACCCATCAATTTGTTCTCCTTCGGGTCGATGCATCTTCTTATATTCGATATGTATCTGTATAAAAAATTTAGGCCATGGATCTACCTACAATGTCTTCCTTTGTCCTCCTTGTCCAATGAGAAAATTGACTTAGGCTGCATCACCCTCCTATTCCCTTCCTCTATCAAATGCAACACATGTCGTCTGTATATTTCTTCTAAGTCCAACCTGGACTTAGGATTGTCTTTCGTCTTTCCCTGTATGTTCATCACAGTATTTATTATGTTTTCAAACATATTTTTCTCGATATGCATGATATCAAGGTTATGTCTGATCATATTGGTGCTCCAATATGGCAGGTCCCAGAATATGCTCATCTTCGTCCAGTTATGAGTTCGACCAAATCTATCACACTTGTACCCCCTTGTAGTATCTTTGATAGCACTTAAAAAATCTTTGACCTCCTCCCATATCGTGTCTCCGGACCACCTTGGCGGTGGATCGATCTTCTCCACAACACTGGCACAGAACGCATTCATGTTCCTCCTGAAAAGATGATCTTTCGGCAGGAACTGTCGATGACAATCAAAGAAGCACGATTTTCCTCTGTATTTTAAACAGAAAGCCTTAGTATGGTCCATGCAATATGGATATGAGAGACGACCATGAGTGCTCTATCCCGATAATATTTTATAGGCCAAAAAGTCGTTGATGGTCTACATAAGTGTTGCCCTCATCTGAAAATTCTGCTTTCTAAAAATATCATACATGTTGGCACATACTTTCCATAGCTTATTCAACTCATATATCAACGACTGTAACTATACATCAATGTTTCTCTTGGGATTGTTCGGACCCGGAATGATAACGGTTAGAAAATATACGGAGTCTTCATGCACATCCAATACGATAAGTTGTACGGGGTAACAATCATAGGACAACATGAATACTGTGATGAAAGTCCAAATGGGGTAAAACCTTCGTAGGAGAGCCCCAATCTGACATTACGCGGATCCAAAGAAAAATTTGTAAACCCCCTCGATTAATTCTATAGATAGTCAGATTTGGATTTGGAAAATTGTGGATTAGCAGCAGATATTGAGGTTTAGAGTAGAGTTGTCGGTTATTTTATTTAATTAAACCCTTGGCGCGCCCTACCATTGCTAAATTATTCGGAGCCCAATATCGGCCCATAAATTCCATCGGACTATTGTACTTCTGACTTGACACGCCAATTTAGGCACTTGACTTTTTGTCACACAAAAATCAAATCCGTTGTGCCTTAAATTAATCGCACAACTTCCCGTATCCTAAAAGCCATATTTAATTCTGTGTCGGACACCTGTGTCGTTGCCCTCAATTTTGTGATACCAACTTAACCCGTTGAACCGGACCAACTAAAGGGTCCAAGACTGACTCCAAGCCCCCACCATTTTTGACCTTTGTGTCATTTCCGAATTTTGACCCCAAGTGCCCCCATTTAATTTAAAAGCGCGGGACACTTAAAATCCTATTTAAATCGAGGATACCAATTTTTTCTAATCCTATTTTAATCCACAATTAATTTCGATGGCCATTAAATTAAACCCATGCCACCCACACAACACCCCCTCACCATGCAAATCACCAAACACAATTTTCTCCACAATTTTTGCATCATTTTATGTGTTCGTGCAATTTCCCGAATTTAAGGGGCTTAGTTGTAATTTATTGATTTTAGGTGTCCTCACCCCATTGGCCAAGACTAAATGGAGAGGTTACCAATTGTTGACCGTAGTCAACCTTTCTCTCCCCCTTCCTTTGCATGAAGAAACCAAGTCTTCGTGTTAAATCCTAGCCATCCAATTTAGATGGGAACATCCCCACCACACATCCCTTATACACCCCCTATAAAACATCACCTTCACCCTCACAACAAACCAAGCAGGCCCTAATCCCTAGGCATTGAAACCCCCCCTCTTCTCTCTCCTCTCTCCTCTACATTGGAAACCAAACCACCTCTCTCCATATTTATTTCTTTCTTCCTCTTCTTCCTTTCTTCTTCTTCTTCCTGGTTAGTTGCTCTGGCCGGCTGACTTCACCGACCCCGCGGCGGCTCCGACGATTCCAGTCCGGCTATAGCCCCGCCGCTCCACTGTGCAGTGCACCCCCGCCGACCCACTGTGCAGTGCACCCCCGCCGACCCACTGTGCACTTCTTCCTCGCCACGCTGTGCACTTCTCCTCCGCCCGGCCTGTGCACCCGACGCCGACCGCTCCGGCCAGTTCAAGCCGACCGATCCGGCTGTGCAGCCTCATCCGACCCACTGTGCAGCCTCGTCCGGCCCACTTCCGACGCCCCGCTGTGCAGTCCGGCCGATCCACAGTGCACTTCCCTCCCCGTCCGGTCTGCAGCTTCCCCTCCCCCCCCCCCCCGCGTTTAGTCCGGCGACAAGTGCAGCCCCCTGTCCAGTGCTTCCCCGTTCGGTCGGTGAACCACCCGTCCGGCCGACTTTCCCTTCCCATCTCCTCCATGTCCGGTTACACCACCACCACAAGCTCCCTGCCACCACCACCACCACCGCGGGATCACTACCACCACCTCGCTCCGGCCGCCTAGGTATATTTCCCCCTCTCCCTATATTGTTATATAATGTGTACTGTGTTAGCTAGGGTTATTGTTATATACATGTTTTTGTGTACATAGCTATGGTGGTGTTTAATAAATGTTGGTATATATATGGTTAATGTTGATTAAGGCTAATGATGATTAAGGTCAGTGTTGATTTTAATGACTTGAGAATAGGGTTAAATGTAGGTTAGGGTTTATGGTTACATAAATTAAAATAAATTTAAATAATTTGCATGGAGGTTTGGAATTTGATTTGACAATATGTTATGAATACTACACATGGTGGAAAGGATGCTATATCAATTAATGAAGATTAAATTATTGAGAATTAAGATTCTGATATTTTGAACATTGAGGAACACTGAGGAGCACGTGTTTGATTGTGAACTAGTGAGAAGTATAAAACTATTGATCAATAATTTGGGGACTAAAAATTAATGATGGGTTAAATTAGAGTAGTACTTCATGAATGAAATAAAGGGTTAATAATCATTAATTGTGTTTTGAGGATGGCTTGATGATGTGGTACTGATGACTAGATATTTTGACTATCGTACCGATAGTCAACTGTGGTCAAACCCCCTAGTGTCTTGTACCTGTGAGTCGTAGCTGAGACTGAGTTTAGGTGTAGATGTGTGTCGCATCCCTGTCTGACGTAGAATAGATTATTAATTATTGGTTTGTATCTCATCTCTAGGTACTGCGGGACCTGAGGACTTGGACGCAGTACCGGGACCCCGCCATCAGCAGCCGCACGCAGGCAAGTGTACCTTGCCATCCTGTATTTCAGATTACAGATACTTGTTGTTCTTTATGTACATTGTGCACGTATTTATGTTGACGTTCGATACTTCGCGTCCGGATCATAACTGGGTGCTGATATTCGTCGTAACGTCTTAGAATAATTGATAGATGCTTAGTAGCACCTCGATATACGTACCTGAGTATATCGATACCCCAGGACACACTCATACACTGTGATCGTGCCAGATTCCTGTATCCTGATACTGACATCATGACCAGAGACTGGGACGACCTTAGGGTCGCGTCTGTTGAGTTAATTCTGTGTGTCGAGACTGTTGATAGAGGTTCAGGTTCAGCGCACAATCGTTGACCGCTTGGGAAGGGGAAGACAGTTACTAGACGTTTGGGCTCCTCTGCACGCGCTTATATATATATGTAGTATCTATGTAGTGATCCTGTATCTAGTGTAGTGGTATCACCCGTGTGACTCTTTGTCCGGAGCTGCGGTACGTCCCGTGTATTTCCGTGTCCGGAGCTACGGTTTTATTTTGGACAGCCCACGCGTCGAACATTGTCTTTAAACTGTGTCACACTTGTTTGGTTATAATAGAGTACCCAGTTGTTGCACTTGTACTTTCTGTTTACTTGGCATGCTGTATTTAGGTACCTTGTTACGTCCCTCTGAGGACCTGGTTCCCTGCCAGTTTTGCAGCATAGACGATTACGGAGCATTTGGAGATACTGATGGAGTGGCATGTCTTGCGGGCACTGTACCAGGTACTCATATCATTTCTACCGGTATTATGATTACTTATTTTATATTGTTTATTCATCTGCTGTTGTAGCCTAGTTTTTGTAGACTCATCTCTATTCGAGTCTATTCGAGTTTACGTGTTATTGGGCGGCCGACTTTAGCACATATAGCTCTTTCTTGTATACTGATGTACATTATGGATTGAGACATAGAGGTTTACATTTATGGGATATCTAGATAGTGCCCTTTATATTATACAGCTTATACGTATTCGAGTCAGACCAGAGTCTGGTCGAATGTGTAGCTGGCGTGTCACGTATTCCTGGTCCTACGTATTTTGGGACTGGGACGTGACAAAATTGGGATACTCTCGATCAAAGTTCTTCCATGCTTCTCCATCGGATGTATAATCCAAGACTCCTTCGATCTATTTCCGCCTGTGCCAACTCATATTTTTGGTAGTCTCCTTCACCATAAATAACCTCTGCAACCGCGACATCAAAGAGAGGTAGTGCATCGAATCGGTCAACTTTCTTGTATTAGGAGTCTTTCCAGTACCAGTTTTCTTGTAGCGGTCAACACTACAGAATCTGCACACTGCTTCATCTTTGTCTTCTTTATAGTACAATATGCACCTGTTGCGACACGACTTAATTTTCTCATATCCCATCCATAGAGATCTAACCATTCTCTTAGATCGGTAAAAATCTGTAGGTAACTTGGCACCCTCCGGCAAGATCTCTATAATCAACTCGATCAGAGTATTCTTGCGACATGTTAAAATCAGACATTATGCTTAACAGTCTGGTGACTACCTCTAACGGTGAATGATCCTCACAGCCAAGATACAATGGAGTCCTTGCATTTTCTATCAACTCCATAAACTTTGCAACATCGGTATTCGGTGCCTCCTCAGCTGCTTTATGATTGTTCGGATTAAAAGTAGGTCCCGCAGCGTCGAAAACCATCTTTACGTACCCATCGTCGAAACCAGCATGCTCATGGACATTCATATATGGCTCCACATAAAGCTCATGCTCCGATGCTAAAGGCACAAGCTTTCCGTGTGAGGTCCACTGATAGTAATTCAGAGTAAAATCCCTCGAGTACAAATGATATGTCATATCCACTTCTGAATGATATTTCAAGTTTCGATATTTCACACACGGACACTTTATTTTTGTGTCATCCATGTACTCAGGGAACGGCTTGGCGAACTACAGGAACTGCTCTACTCCCTCTATGAATTTATTCTGCATACCACACATGTCATCTAGATGATGGTTGTACATCCACAAACGATGACTCAAGTAGTAATTCAGATCCATTTCTAGATTTTTTTTACAAAGATGAATAGACATCGTTCAAGTATATTATCCAAATGTTCATCGAAGTGAGTATTTTGGTCATATCGTTAGTATTCGAGTTGTGATGCGCGAGTATCCACACCATGAATCATGAGTATCCGTAAAGTACCTTAGCTATTTACCTAGTACTTCCAGGCTGCTTCTGCCACTCACACTTATACTTATAGCTGCTAGACATAGCTATAGGAACTGCCCCATATTGCAGTCCTTACTGTAGGGACATTGAGCTCTCCCCTTACTAAATACATCCTCCCCCCATTGCAACACCTTGCAGCTGTAGCTGCTCTTGTTATAATGGTACCCCAAGCACTATAATCTGCTACAGTTTGAAGCAGATACAGCTGCAATTGCAGCTGATACTGCTACTTGCTACAGTCTAAACACTCATCTTTGCCTCCAAAACTGCAACTTTTAACCACATAGTCCTTCACATCTAACTCAACACCACTCTCCAAATACAATGCAATATACACACACCAATTTGACACCCTCTCTTCATAGGAACACCTACTCATCTACACACTCATCTACAACACCACTTATTAACACTCATGTGCTCAAGTGGTACATTCTACACTTAGACACAAATGCACACAGTTATATATATATATATATATATATATATATATATATATATATATATATATATATATATATATATAGCCACATATCTAATTTCATATGATACACCTCACTATATACACATAAACACATACCCAAATCTCATGATACAATCAAGTATCAATACAAATACACCATGATACCAAATAAACAACACCAATATCAATTGGAACACCAATGTAAACCCTCTCGACCAAATTTAGGTCTACTTGGCTCAGAGAGAGACAAGGGTTAGTTTGGAGCCATTTAGAATTAGAACATGGTATTTTAAATTAATGTACAAAATTTTGTATCACTTTGTGCACCTTGCCGTTATTTCAATATTTGGAGCGCTACTATAGCTTTTGCTTTCAAATAAATTTTACGCACTTGACCTTGACATGCCAGTCTTCCAATTTGACCTTTGGGCCACTCATAAATATCCTCTCTTGTGCTTCATTTTAGTCGCACAATATTCGTTACAAATATGTATTTTTAAATTCAAATAAATTTAACTTGCATCTTTGTCCGTTCCAATCGAAATTGGAGACAAAATCTCGACCCTTTTCTCACAACCAAATATATGAAAATAATCTACTCTGAGTCTACTACATTCATGATACTTGTGTCCCACCCAATTTAAATCCTATGCACTTTCAATTAATTAAAGAACACTATTGACACTAATTTTAACTAAATTAGTGCAATGACTCAACTTAACCCAAAACTAGACCCAACACAAACTCAAACCCCCACTCACACCCTCATGATTCATACAAAATACACACACCAATTTTCTTTACTACAACACACCAAACATGGCTTCTACCCTCATCAAATCCTCATTTACCCTTATTTGTAAACACCCTAATAATTAGGGACCTAAGTGCAAATATAAGGCTATGTGGCAATCTTCTATTGGAGTAAACAAAATGAAGAAAGCCTTTTGCATGTCTTGACCGGTCACACCAATCTCTTCCTCCTTTTTGTATGGTACTATGCAACACTTTACACCTACACTTAATCCCAACCCTCCATTCAAATTTAAATTCAATCCCATCACTCATTCTCTCATGACAAATCCTTTCCACATCCCTAGAAATATGGGGAGGTAGCCGGCCCTAATTTCTAAGCTCCCTACTCTCTCTCTCCTTCATTGCTACTCCCTCTCTCCTTCATCGATACTCTCTCTCTCTCTCTCTCTCTCTCTCTCTCTCTCTCTCTCTCTCTCTCTCTCTCTCTCTTCTTTTAAACCGAAAACCTCACCACCATCACCATCCTCTCTTCACTCTCCTTTCTCCCTAGCAGCCAACCACCACCACCACTGTCTCCTCATCCACCTCACTGCCTCCGCCACCTTCCCGACCTTCTTCTTCTCCAACACAGCCGACAGCCACCCTCGGTCACCTCCACCACCCTCACCACCATCACCGTCGTCACCTCCAACACAGTGACCGCCACCCTCACCACCGTCACCTCTACCACGACAGCCACCCTCACCACTGACACCTCCAACATAGTGACCACCACCCTCATCACCGTCACCTCTACCACGACAGCCACCCTCACCATCGTCACCCCCAAGCATCTCGAACCACCACGCCCTAGCCGAGCATCCAAGTTCTTCTCCCTTTGCACTTTGTAATTTAGGTATACTTCATCTCTTTCCTCTCAAGCTCTATCTTCTTTTCAAATGTCTATTTGTTCTTCAACTTGTTCTTCTTTAAGCATAGCTTGAACTTCATTGCTTAATCCTCATCATCTTCTTGAAGTTGGAAATGATGTATATACAAATGTAGTTGACACCTTGATATATATATATATATATATATATATATATATATATATATATATATATATATATATATATATAACCTAATTGTTAACTTGTGATATATAACCTAGTTACACACTTGTTAACCCTTGTTAAACTCCTATTAACTCCATGTTACAAATAAATTTCAAAATATGTATTTTAGTTAGAATGATGTTTAGTGATATTATTCATGCATAAGCTAGGTAGTTTAGTATGACACTAGTAGTTGTGTTTGTATCTAGGTTCTTAGACTAGTTTATTGTATATAAAGTGCCATGTGTTAGAGAGTGAATATCACCACGATAAATTAAATTCTTGTTTATATAAATTTATGATGCATGTATAGAATGAGAGATTATAATGTCACCATGCTAGAATAAATGAGAAATAAAGATATCGATGTGTGCAAGTGTACGAGGTTTAGGTGATGGTTTATATTTTAGAGGATGTAATGATAATTTTATATATATATAGTATACACCTTAACCTAATAGTTAGAACACATGATTAGTGTTATACGATATTTTGAGTTATAAATACTTACTAGTAGCATAGTAGCTAGTTGACTTGTTGTGCGCAATATTTGAGGACATCTTACATACTTGTGCATGGAGACCTAGAGGGTTAACACTATTAAACTTGTGTTGGAGAACAACTTAGCACCTACATAAACTTTATTTATGACCTTGGTTGTAATATTTGAGAAAATATACATTTAGAGGGACTTGACACTTGTGCATTTTTAAACTCTTGCACTATCGACCCTTCTAGTTGACCGGTTATAACCCCTACTTGCGTTAGCTTCTAGGTACAGTGTAGATGTACTTTTGTGCATATACTAGTACGATGACTGATTGTTACTATATTATATTATATATAGAATCGTTGAATCGTTCGGGCGAGGCTGCGGGAACAGGACTTTAGCATTCTCAACTTGAGGATTCAGGCAAGTATACCTTACCTTATTTACTGTTTAATTCAAGTTATTAAATATTGCATGAGATTTTGTTGTAAATATTATTTACAACTGTACGCGTCCGAGAACGACTCGGGTGCAGTCGACGATTGCGTCGATGAGTAGTGTATCGACTTAGTCCCTAGCAGACTCACTAACTGTTGTGGAGATATTTTGATATCTTCCAAGACCCTGACACTTCTTACACTCATCATGATAACAAACTCATGTTGGGATGCGAGTTGGCATAGCCGACTAGCTATCGGTGCGTGCAACATGTATCACGGTTTAGTGCGTAGTCAAGTTAGTCTAGTTATTTGAGACTTGGCATGTTAGTTACGAAGTATGCATGTCGTGTATTTGACTTGTATATTTTTATTGGACGTGGAGTACAACTGGTAGGCGTATGAGATACACACATTAAAATCCGTAGTGTCCAGAGGAGCCACGGATTCAATGACCCCCTTTATTCAGATACCGCATTCTTCGGAGCATTACGGACGTATATATATATATATATATATATGCAGATGCCTCGTACTTCGGAATGATGAATGTTACATGTGCAGATACCACGCTCTTCGGAGTGTTGGACGTTATGCCTACTCCTACCCATACATACCAAGGTTTTCCTCATATTGCATTCACTTAGATGGTTAGTATACCCCCTTACTTATTCAGTATTTATATTTGGCATATATTTTTGTATCTTGTTATGTTTTTCTGCGGACCTGGTTTACTTCCAGATTTGGACGAGACGTACTACCCGACCGTGCACGGGCCCGGACAAGAGGCGAGGTATGCGACTAAGGAGGAGCTTGAGGTGTTACCCTAGGAGTTTTCCTGATCACTGGTAGGCCTTCGGTCTAGGACTGGAGTATCTTTATCTAGCTAGTCGATGTTCTAGTCAAGTAATCTTATATGTCATTTCATACTCTTATTTCAGCATTGTATTCAGTGGGTTTGTTCCCATCAGACTTATTTGTGTTGTATTATGACATTCAGACTCGTACTTATTTTCAGTATTTATTTCATCACTCCTTATTTATAATCTGTAGATGAGTTTAGATATTTACCTGCTGTATGTTAGCATATTGGATTTGATAGTACTTTAGGACAGCGTAGTACGCTTCGTCAGGTCCATTAAATTAGGAAATCCTTCGGAGTCGTATTAGCTGGCCATTGCCACGTGGCTTGGTCCCGTATATTTTGGGACTGGGATATGACAACCAATATATATATATAATTGATATGAACCTATAGAATAATAGATCTAATGCAATATATAGGTATTTACACAACAAGACACCAAAACACCCAAATTATCAAATCTAGCCATACGTATCATGGCGTATCATGATACGAACACTAAGTATCCAATTAAGGACACTAGAACACCACTACTAGGCTTAGTGTCCGTATCCGTATTAGGGTTAGTGTCCGCGTGTGTTAGTATGTCCGTGTGTGTGTGTGTCCGTGTGTGTCCGTGCATGTGTGTGTGTGTCCGCATGTGTTAGTGTGTCCGTGTCCGTATTAGGAAAGAGTAGGGTCAATTTTTTATTTATTTTTTCTTTTGTTTGGGAATTGCAATTCCCATTTTTTTTTTAAAAATCGATATTTGGAAAGACTAGAAAAATTGGAAGGAAAAATGAATCATTAGGGTAAAAAAGTGAATTCACCCCTGAGTGGGGGAACCATTCTCCTCTCCTATTTTCCTTTCCTTTGGAAAATATTTTTCTTTCCTACTACTTTTCTTTAACATCTAAACATAAAAAATGAATGACTTTCCTTTCCCAAGATCATGGTTCCTCGAATCAAATGTGGCCTTAGGACCAAACTTTTCCACTTGATCCACGACAGAGATGGGATGTTATGTTAGA
This sequence comes from Iris macrosiphon, assembly GCA_036927795.1. NCBI lineage: Eukaryota > Viridiplantae > Streptophyta > Magnoliopsida > Asparagales > Iridaceae > Iris > Iris macrosiphon. The sequence continues at coordinate 179,300,636 of JAYESA010000006.1, read as the reverse complement.
TAACTATTGGACACATTTTGGACACTTTAAATATATATGACATAAGAAACAAATGTTGTGTGTGTTGTGGTATCTTTAATTACCATGTTGTATCATATTCAAAGACGAAGCCAAGATTTTAGTTTATCCCACACTGAACTTAAAACGAATCTAATTTTTTTAGCACAAAATTATTTACTTAATAATAAGTTAAAGAAAATATTCAGTGCTTAATTTCTTTATAAACTGATGATGCCAATAAACTTCTTTATAAGCTAAAGAATCGGGTACGATGATTTGGATCCAAGTTCTGGTAAGAAACACCTTCTATAGTAGTCAAGAGTAAATTATGAACAATTAGACTCCACCAACAATGGTTCAGAGTATGTATATATCTAATTTATTGATATCAATTAATTTCATTTGGTCAAATATATTGATGAACTCACATGACAACCATACATATAACAGAAGTAAATGTTTAAAATATTGTTAAGCTAAGCTAAATATAGCCAATTAATGAGCAATCAGCCGCTGAAACTAAAATGTAACATTTGCGAATCATGATTGATGATTTAAGAGATTGCTCAGATGGATAAAAGTCATCATGCGGCTAAAACTATCTGAAACATGCATGTCTATTCATCTAGTCATATATGGTTAATACATCCACGAATTTTATAAACCAATATTTCCAGGTCCATGCAATATGGGGGCTTCATAAGAGGGCCATCTAAAAAAATGAGAACCTGACAAAATATGTTATGTTTACCAGGTTCTAAAATCTGTCCTTTTGAAAGATAAAATGGAGATTTGAAGGGATATCTCATTCAAAATGCAATCTTTCAACAAGCATGACTCCAAATGTTTGCCAAACATGTGAATTGGTTTCCCATTCTATATTTGTCCAAAAATAAAAAAATTGCATACCAAACATTCCATTAGTATCATATTTTGCCATAATTCAGTTGAGTTCACTGGAAAATGTGCTGTGACGGGTTCTGTCCCAAGTTTCTTGCAAAATTTATTTTTAGTTTAATTACTTCTACACTGTTATTTCTTAAGAGAATAACACAACGATTGCAAAAAAGTTATATTTTGATACACTGAAGTATAACTAGTCAAAGATTATGATTAATGCATTTATTACATTTGATTTGATAATGTGTTAATGTCAGGTCCGCTGAAAAGTTCTTATCAGGTTTGGAGATAATGGCGTGAAGAGTGGTATATCAAGGTGAGATGCTTAGCATACAAATTTATGTTCGTAAGTTTATTACATTAAAGAAAATATATGAAAATATAGTTTTGTAATAGTAAATACTTAGAATTATCAACCATTTGAATTTGATCAAATATAGCATCAACTTCTTTTTTTAATTTCTTTTAAGTATTATATAATGTATCTATATAAAACAAGTACATAAACAAAATAAAATTTATGTTTGTAAACTTTATTACATGATTAAATTTTTTTGATGTTCTATCTAAAATAGGAACTACAAAGAAAGACACAAATAAGGTCAAAACAAATATAATAGATATTAACAAATTACTTTCATTAATACTTGTATAAGTGTTATACATGCACTTATATTTTTTTGATGTTCTACCTCATGATCTAGCACTCAAAAAAGACGTCATCGAGTGAGTGGTATAAATGGGCTAACACTGCTGCACACTATTAGTGTTGTGTGTATGTACTTAAATCTTCAAAAAATGGTACCAGTCGCACGTTGATCATATTTTTCGTGGCGCCGGAAAATAAAAATGCACTGCATAGACTTAGTAAGTAAGCTCTTGTGCAACAAATAGCCTAAAAAAATGATTAAATAGACATTAACGATAATTAATACAAGAAAAATAAATACCCTTAAATCATCTGCAGATATTGTCGTATCGTCGATGCGATCAACATGCATAAAAGTAGACCGTAGCCAAGGGAGTTTGACACCGTTGTGAACTCCTAAATCAGATGGCGGCTCCACATCGAGGCATTTTCTAATAAGATTGGAAGCATTTAACCCCTCGTCCAAATATATAGGGTTACCACTGATATGTAACCCTAGAATATGTGCCACATCAGCTAACGTGATCGTCATCTCTCCGAAGGGTAGCTGAAATATCTTGTATATTGACCACAATTGCTCAATGATACTCAATATCAGGTCTCTGTCGTGATGCTTAATACGTATAGCGTCAACTTGCAGAAATTCGAAATCCTCCACAAGACCTTTTGGTCTACAGCCAACTCCAATAATGACTGCCACTCACCATGCTCTCATAATTTTACTTCCGGATAATCATATATATATAATATATGTAGATATTGTCACCGAATCAGCCCGTCAATTAAAAGCAGACAATCCAAAGATTGCATTGAATTATGCCCCTTGCCTAAAGAAACGCCCTTCCCTACCCCCTAGTCGACGTGGCTCGGATTTCCCATCTATTTATTGATTTTTCGTCCTTCAAAAAACAAGAAAACTACCCTATGGAAGGACCGTTTCTCAGATAGATACGTCCATCCAAACATCGTTTCCTATTTATTATTATTTTTTCGTTAGTTAGTTAAGTTAGTGACTAAACTAATTTTTTTAAAAGGAAACGTCCTTTAAAGAGATTTTTTTTTTTTTTTTTTGCAAAACATCCTTCCAAAGGCATTCTTGTTCTATTTTTGAAAATTTTTTAAAATTTTGTACTTTGATTGCAATTTCGTAGAAATTCTATGATCTGTATGAAAATTTTTATTATAAAAAACTACATAAAATTTGACTACTAATCAACTATAGACGTCAACTTTGCTGACATATTTTCAGCTCAGCCTAGCCACCAATGATTCCGCCCTTGACTTTATTCGTGTCCTTGCAAAACTTTAATGGAAAACTCTACTCTGTCCCAAAAAACAGATCTGAAAAAAAATTCAGCTACCATGTGGAGCTCGTGTTTGGTCAAATTTTTTTTATAACAATGACCTTAGCCCTCTTGCTTGCTTACGTAGAATAAAAAAAAATAAAAATAAAAATTTACTGTATCGATAATAAATTTATATTAATTAAATATATCGATAGAAGTTTAGAAAATTTTAAAATTATGATACATATCACCAACTAAGTTGCCGAAAATATGAAATAATATATATATATTTTATATTTTCAAATTTTTGCCAACTACTGGGTTGGCAAAAATTTGAATTTGCCAAATTTTCGCCAACCGAGTTGGCGAAAATATGCCAATGATTTTTTTTGGGTTTCCTTTTTGATTTTTTTATTTTATTTATTTATTTATTTTGTTTGTTTTTTTAGTTTTTTTGTGTTTAGTTTTATTTAGGTTTAGTTCTATTTTAAAAAAGTTGTTGTAGCAATAATTTTTTTAAATAAATTAGAAATAAAATAAAATTTAACATCAAAAATAAAATATGTTATCATTGAATAATAAGAAAAAAACTACCGTAAGAAAATTACGTCTGCCGTCGAGCAGATTTCGAACGGCCATAACTATTTATATGTTTTGAAATCGTTTTTCGTTAAACAATAGGTCGATTTATATGTTTTCAACAAGAGTAACACAATTCGTGTAGAGAAAATTTTCATCCGAAATATGACGTACATGTTACAGGCAAAAATATAAAATTTAAAACTTAAAAATATCATAACTTTTGACTGGGAGATCGAAACAAGGTCCAATTTGTGCCAAAATGACCGTATGGAAAAGTACTTCGGGATAAACTGTTTCATCATTTGACGGACTTCCAAAAATTTCAGAATCGCAAAAAAATGATGCTTCGACCTCCAAATTTTATTTTCGGTAATTTTATTTTTGATTTTTTTACAGAAAATTTACTGTACCGATAATAAATTTATATTAATTAAATATAACGATAGAAATTTGAAAAATGTTTAAATTTCGATACATATCGAAATTTTGGAGAACTTAATTTTTGCCGACTAGGTTGACTAAAATTCGACTTTTGGGCGAAAGTATACAAATTTTCGTCAACTGAGTTGGCAAAAATTTGGAAGCCATGGACGTTACCACATATTCGCATATCTTGACAACTCTATCAGCACCGATGCCATCTCAAGTGGAGGACAGTCAATGAGGTGGTGATGATACGGTCCCGGAGAATACACGAGAAAAGAGGAACCGACTCAATCTAAGAGAGATTGATCTCCGAACTATCGAGAATTAGCCAAGAGAGGTCGATGAAATTGTTATATCAGTTACTATTAACATACAGACTTACTATTAACATACCTAAAAAATAAACATACAAAAACCAAAAAATAAAAAAACCACAAAAAAAAATAACACAAAAAAAAAACAAACAAACCCCTAAAAAAAAATCAAAGGACCCAATTTTCGCCAACTGAGTTGGCAAAAATTTAGTTTTTGAATTTTTTTTTTATTTTTTTGTCACGTCGGATTTTTGCCAACTAGATTGACGAATTTTATCAACCCAACTAACGATTCCTATCGTAATTTTAAAATTTATCAAACTTCAATCGATATATTTAATTAATATAAACTTATTATCGATATACTAAAATTTTTGTTAAAAAAATTTGGCAAGTCCGCAAACAGCACGTGGTCGCGATTTCTTTTCATGTGCTGTGCGATCTGCGAAGACGCACTGAACTTGCATTGTTAGCACCAAGGGAAGTTGCTGGTCTCAGACCAGATTGGATGGGCATTAAGTGATTTTTCTGACGCAGACATCATGTGCGCGTGACGTTGTCAGATCTCACCGACAGAATTGTTAATAAAGTATTAGTAGCAGCAGAAGAAGAAGATGGTGGCAATGCCATGGGAATGAATGCTACGGTCACTCCCGCATTCATAGCTCAGTGGGGTTAGGTATTCCATTTATTTAGACACTTTCGTTCTTCTTCGTCTTCTTCCATTTACTATTTCAAAGTTCAATCTTGTTTTTTTTTTTTTTTTTTTTTTTTTTTACTATTTTTAGACAGATTAGTCTTCTTCCTTTGCAAAGGACCCTACATCAGTTCTATAATAATGGAAGATCCATATTTCATGAGTATTGGATTTTTCTTTTTTACACTTTTACTTTTAATCCCCTTTGGACAAGTCAAACTTGTCATTATCCTATTGTAATAAATATTATTATCCTCCTAACTTTCGATATTTTCTGGACTTCTTTTTTGAGTTTTGAGCTACCCAAAGAGATATTCTATTTTTAAGATTAATGCAATTTATATTTTCAAAATATTTCTTCAAACTATTTTTTTCTTATATGATATATGACATAATAGTTAAATTAAAATTAAAATTAAAATTAAAATTAAAATTAATATTGAAAAATTTTGAATGATTAATTTTTCGATTAAAATTTACCATGTCAGCTACAACAATACTATTTAGCATGCTATATCAGCCACAAAATAAAAATAATAATTTGAAAGAAACAATACTATTTAGCATGCTATATCAGCCGCAAAATAAAAATAATAATTTGAAAGAATATTTTGAAGGTATGAATAAACATTACTCAATTTTTAAAGAGTGTAATTTTGCCACTGCAGAACTTCACAAAATACATGGGAAGAACTTTATGTTTGCAATAAAATACCTTAGGTTTTTTTAAAAGAGAACAAGTAGATATAATATTAATATTTAATTATTAATTCTTGTTACAATTTAAAGTTCTTGATCAGGGACAAGAACATTAATATGATATTAGAATAATCTGAATACAAATCATTTGGCATAATATAGTTCTATGTTCAAAATGGGCTTCCTCTCGTGCACCTTTAAACCATATTTGTATGAATATTGTGTACAAAAATGTGTCTATCACGTGAACTTTATAACTGAGGATGTCAATATCTCATGCACTTGATATTACGTGCGGGACAATACGAAATATCGACATTAGAGAATCTCAATTGTATCTCAACATTAGAATTGACTATATCAAAAGATATTTTATACTTTAGGTATCTCTAATTAATTCTCTATAAATAAAAGATAATTATATCCCCATGCTAACTAAGTACATGAAAGTACTTGAAAGCAAGTTGCACACTAATTTATTGGAATTCCCGATATCTTTTAGTTCTCCTGATGCGAGCATATATATGTCCATATCTTATGAATTTTTTTTCATGTTTAATTGACATCATGGGACAATAAGGGGGAAAAAAAACTGACATTGCCAAATCTACGAGACAATTTGGGGAAAAAAAATTGACAGTGCCAAATCTACGAGACAATTTGCCGGCTTGGAATCATCAATGTGGTTCGTACTGTATCAACAGATATTTCAGGTACTATCATGTATATAATTAGCAACAATGATTGCCACATAAACTGGATCGATCCGGAATAAAAGAACAAATTTTACTATGTAATATAAAATTATTATGATGTAGTGGTCAGATTTATGTGTTGGGATTGTAGAGATCTGGATTCTAATCCCAGCAGCCTTCATGATATTTTTTTGGCACTTCCTGCAGGCTATGTATAGCATATGCATATTCTTCGAAAACTTCCTGCTTCGTCCTTGCTGATAGCAGATGCATGTTTCTTTGTAGAAAAAAAAAATTAAAAAAGGAGTAGATGGGTGCTAGATCATGGTGTGTATTAGGTCAGTCCGGACCAGCCTGCGGCCCGAGTCAACTAGATTTGATCGGGTTTGGTCCGGAACGGGCCAAACCCGAGAGGAAAGACAGGCCGGACCGACCTGGCCCGGTCATAAATTATCCCGATCCAGCCTGGGCCCATGACCCGATCAGGGGAGGACCGGACCGGTTCACTGTCGGGCCGGTCCGGCCCGGTTATATATATATATATATATATATATATATATATATATATATATATATATATATATATATATATATATATATATATATTACGTTTATAATTATATATATTTTATATATAATCTATATGATATAAATTATATGTTAATAAATTCAAGTTAAAATTTATAGATTTTTTGTTACTAAGTTAATCTTGTATAATTTAAAATTTATAAGTTATTTGTTATAAATTTTTTTGGTATAATTTATATAAACATTAAGTAAGAAAATTTTATTTGATTTCTTAAAGATTATATGCATAGCTTCCTTGTAAAGATTTATAAATTGATTTCTTTATTTGAATTCAAGATGTATAATTTATATAAACATTAAGTAAAATTTGATTTCTTTATGTCAATATTTATATAACTTTAAGTATAAAATAAAATCTAAATATTTATAAGTTGAATTTTGTTTAAAAATTTATAACTTTTTTTTTACAAGTATAAATCTTTATAAGTATAAATCTTTATATAAATTTTTTATATAACTTTTTAAGTATAAATAAATATAAGTATAAATCTTTATAAATTTTTTAAAATCTTTATAAATATAAATCTTTATAATCTTTATAAATAAATCTTTATAAGTATAAATATTTATGTCTTAGCTTCTCAGACACTCTTTAAAATTTATTTGTAATACTGCAAATAAAGTTTGTAATACTCTTTTTTTGAGGGTATTTGAGCCCGTGTCCGAGTCCGAGTCCGAGTCTCCTTAGGAAAACTTTTCAAAGGTGGTGACAAAACAAAAATTGTCATAATGGAGTTCACACTTAATCCCTCTAGGAAAGTCAATCCACATGGGCCACCACCCCATGTGCATATACCAATACTAAACATAGCTATATATTGAGATATACACATTGGTGGTTTTTCAAGGTAGGACTAAAACTCCGAAAACTAAGTGAAAAATACCAACAATCCCCCACATATATCAAATATATGGTCGAGTGTTCCTTGTAACACTCTGTTCCGCTCAAGCGGACTGCCGATTCAAACGACAAAAGTGCAATGTCCCGACCCGCTTTGCTCAGGCGAGAATACTCGTTTGAGGCAAAGGATATCCAGACTTGGCTCTTCAGGAGTTCAGCTTAGGCTTTCAGAGGCTCCCTCGACGTATCGCTCAACCGAGACGAATCATCGCTAAGGTGGGTGGCTACGGTGAACTTGTCTTTGCTTAGCCAGCACAATTAAAATATGAAATGATACATGCTAGTCGCTAGGTGAATCACCCCCTGCATGCTAATAAGAATACAACGCACCTAGCTAAGGGAATAATCCCAAACTTGTATTACTTGTGTTAAAACATGGAAATTGAAATATTGCTTATACTTAGACCCTCGCATGCTATCCTAGATCTTGTAGCTCGGAAAGTCCCTTACGGTTTCACTCCTCGGCTTACCTTCGGGCCCGAGCCAACGCGATCACTTAAGTTCTTAATGTTGCCTTGCCTTAATGTTTTCCACACGAAATCATGCCACAATCAAGAACACTATCGCGTATCGTGCATGCATTCTAGTTAGCCAAGAGACTATCAAATATCTCTTCTGTGCAATTGAACCTGCAAGTATCCGGGGCCGTTTGGTCGCTAAGGCAGTCCCCCGCACAAGGGGAGAATGCATCAAGGCAAGTTATTCATTGATCAAGAATCCATGTCAAGTTTAATTCTGAATGATAATCACATCAAGTTACATCTGAACGAGAATCACGTCAAGCAAATCAAAATCATGGCTCATGGAGCAAACGCTCGATTCAGAACAAGAATCATGGATTATCATATCAAGTTATGAATTTGGAAAGACCCTGACCTGCATGTCGCGGAGAACTTGAAAAATGTAATTTTGGATCTCGTTCCACGGGCGGTCACCGGGGTACTGGGACCGATCCGATCCGGATGGAACTTAACATTTTAGTCTCACGTGATTGGCGGGATGGCTTATAGCGCACCACATACTTTCATTGTATGTCATTCCCGTCAATGACTAAGGTCCTTTAAGCGACAAACGTTCATATAGATAAGTCATCCTCGCTTAGCGGCTATCCGCGTGCGAGTCATTGCATCGCATCAAAAGAACAGATGAACACCTGAATGATCACGATATAACAACACTCGTGTTTGCATATGCTATTGCCTTGGTTTTCATTATAAATGCTCGTGCTTGAATTAACTTGGTTTGCCTTGGACAGGGAAGGTCAAATGGTAAGTTGATAAATCTCGTCGTGTTTCCTCTTATATCGTACGGCACACTGCCACACGAGTTAGTTTATTCAATATGCCATGAAACTGATCCTAAGGCAACTAGAAAGACAACATAATAGTTGGTGTACAGAACCTATGTTACGTGTTTGGATTTGTCGAGCGGCCGAGTAGCCTCCCCACCAGTGTATTCGTGTACTGATAATCCACCAGGTTGTTCGTAGGGTGCGGAAGAACCTCCTTCGGTGCGGATGCCTCCTTCATGCGTGCTAAGGCGTGTAGATCACTCTGGAGCCTTGGAGCGTTACGATCCGAAACTGAAGCACATATATAGACATAATGTTGGAACATCGCCTGTACATCATTCCACTACTGTAGCCACTTGGCACGCTTTTACTGTTTCAGAGAGAGAGGCTTGAGCAAATTATAATCTTGGCCAAGCGCCGCTTGTAATATTATTTATATCAATAAAGAGTTTGCTTTACTTCTACTTGTGTTAATGCTTCCGCTATTGTCGACTCAGTGAACTTGTTACCAAATTGCCTACGCGTTTATAATTCTGCTGCACTCGGACAATCTGTGCAACTCTGTGGCTTAGAACTCTTACCGTCAGCCAATGAACCACGACCTTACACGGGCGCGGCTCACGCTAGTACGGCATCATGCCCGGATGGGTCAAAGCGATCGTCCCGCGGGAGCGCTGGCACGGTGATTCTCGCCAAGCTGGGACGGCCGATTAGCCTGCGGGAGATCGGGGCGTGACTTTCCTCACTGTGACTGCCATCATGAATTATGATATATGTCGTCGACGACTTGAATCTCCCCGCATGGGTCAAACAACTGTACGATAAAAGAATAGACTAAGCCTTGAATTCTGCACCATAGATGCTATTCTTCCCACTCACACAATGACCTCAGCTGTGCCATCCGGTCGCACGTAAAAGGTCATGTGCTGACCTGGTCTCAGTGTATGTATCTTGGACGTCCATAAGCTTTTTCTCAGGAGACGGCCTACATCTCTTTTCATACACTTATGTGAGTTCTTCCACTATAGAGAGTTTATTATCCGGCATGAAGCCTTGCGCTTCTGTGTGGTGCTACGCCACATGACATGGCCGTCCAAGGCCGAGAATCCCCCTCTTATGGTGTCATACTACTGTAGCATAAGGACACAGGCCTCTTAGTAGTGTCGTTACTACACACAGCATGGAGCCTTGCACTCTTGTGCGGTGCTACGTTGCTGTGACATGGCTCAAAGCTGAGGTTCACTCCCTCATGTGATGTCACCCACTGTAGCATGAGGTTACCAGCCTCTTGTAGTGTTGTACTATATCTCAGCATGAAGCCTTGTGCTTTCGTGCGGTTCTACGCCGCTGTGACATATCTCGATGCCGAGGTTCACTCCCTCATGTGGTGTCACCCACTGTAGCATTATGATACATGCCTCCATGTAGTGCTGTACTACCACTCTCTATCTTCTTTCAGCATTAGGCTACATACCTATGTGCGGTGCTATCGCCACTGTGATATGGCCCGAAGTTGAGGTTCACTCCCTCGTGTGGTGCCACGCCACTATAGCCTAGAATACAAGTCCCTTGTAGTGTTGAAACTACTCGTGCTTCCTGCAATGCACGCCGGACATTCACTCTGCCTGAGAACTGATTAAGGCGTCAAAGCCATCCTCCCAAAGGAAATGTTCTGATCAAGAACAATTAGTAGACAACAGTGGTTCCGGGTACGTATCCTCCAATGCCCCTGAGGACTACCCACAGTCCCTGATATTCTCCTGGTCAATGGTCCTCCCTAGAACCAATAACTAGATGCCTGATAGATTTCTCTTTGAACCAATAGCATAAAACTGAATTATAGGATTGCAGAGACGTAATACCAGATGTCGCGCCCCGGTCCCGAAAGGGCCGATCATCCTCAGTTGGTCCCTACGAAACCGATCGTCCTCGCTTGGGCGCGATGCTGTGCAAGCCTAAGTTGCGCTTGCACCAGGCAACGTACCTGCACAAGACACAAGTTAGACAAAAATATACATATATAGGCACATAATGAAATACAGAGAACCAAAGTTGAACACATTTGACAGGCACAAAATACTTTCTTTTGAAGATTTGGATTACAAAGTGCTTGCTTGGCTGAGTTACAAAATATGCCTTAGAAGGCTTACAACTCTTTTTACATTCCCAAAATTAGCCACAACGCCCACACATTACATCCTTTTAGTAGGACCAAAAGAACAAAATATATAGCAAAAGAGGAGATAGCCCACTGGAGAGGGAAGCTAAGGAAGCAGCACGAACACAGTCCCACGGAAGGTTGCGCTAACTCCGATTCATAATGCTTGCCAAGCTCTCGCATCCATTACCTGGATATTTGCCCACAAACGTGGGTCAGTACTACCACATGTACTGGTGAGCGACCGTGGCCAAACTCACCTTAGAAATCCATACTAAGTAAGTGAAGCTAGTATTATTAGGTGATCTTTCTAGTTTGCTAGTTTTTTTAACAATTCATGCAAGAAAACATAGGCTATAGATAGCATATGATAATTCTTACCCACGGCCAAGCGGTTATCCCTGCAGCAGACACACAAGTTAGCCACAATTTTCATATGAATAACTTATGAATCAATCTAGGCATCATGTGTTAGGTATGCAAGAAGGTAAACCTAGCATGCGTCCTAAATATGTGATGGTCCATGGGTAGCCCATGATCAGCAACGGGGACCCAAGGTTCAACTCTTCACTAGCACGCGCATGTGTCGGCAGCTGTGACTCAAGGTTCAGCTCTTCACCAACACACGCGAGTACTGGCAGCTGTGACATCATAGACTCCGCACAACACTAATAGACATATCGCTCCACTAGACCCCCAGCGGATCGTATCCTCAGGGCAAAACAAAAAACTCTTCCGGACAGAGCGATTCCCAGTACCCCAGGAACCGTTCGAGAGACAAGACCTTGTGCACAAGTTGTCCAAGACCAATGCATGACATGAAACATCTAGCAGATATAACACTACAATGCACAGTTCTGAGCAACAAACACATAAATTCTATCTCCTTATTCTTATCTCACATATCACATTCGAAACATAGGGACTTGCCATAATTCAGGACATGCAACATAGGGACGAAGAACATGCAATATAATTGATAGCAAAAGCATAATTCTAATACTTCAAGCATGCAGTTCATATCTTTTTGACTTATCTTTTTAGTGAGGCAGCATTAAGTGAACTAAAGATTCTTTAATAGGCGTGCAGACTAAAGGATTCATCGAAGGGCCTAAGCCACTCACCGATTGAATCGAACGAGAGGATGGGAAAGTCTTATGCAACATTCACTCTTTGGTTATGCGTCCTGAAAATGCAACAATACTTGATTAGCATACTTCGATCTCTTTCCCTTACGATTCGAAAAGAACGCGCAAGCGAGAAAAGCAAAATCATGAAAACCAAGTCATCGAAAGCAACTCAAAACACAAAGCAACACAAAACAAAGAAGCAAAGCAACCAACGAAAACTCTTGGACTTATTTCAATAGAAGCCGTTCGATCAATTCGAAGGGTTTATTATATTTCGTCCGTGTTTATTTGGCGGTAAGGTTTTCATGAGACTCGATTCTCAACCGAGTCGAAGTAGCAAGTATTCCATAAGTAATCGTTTGGAGCGGGGCGTTACATACTACCCCACTGAGAAAAAGTTTCGTCCCAAAACTAAAGAGATCAAGGAGACGAATGTCAAAGCATCAAGAGGTCAAAGGAATCAGACTCACCAGCATCGGGCCCACTCGTGTCGCGTTCTATATTCAGCAGATATAATCTAGCCCTTCTCGTCTGATCATTTTGTTCAATAGGTGGGCCTGGAGGGGTCTGAATCTGATTCTCATTTGTTACCAAAGCTTTAAGGGTTGGGTAGTCACGGATCATATGATCTAATTGTCCACATTTAAAGCACCCCTTATTAAGGTGACGACAGAACTCTCTGGTGTGACCCAGACGGCCACAGAAGCTGCACACTTTCCCGCAATTTTCTACTGTATTGCCCTTTTTCTCACCATTGTGGTATCTTTTTGTAGGAGGATTTCGAGGAGCCAGTGTCTTCTCCGGAGCACTTCGTGGCATGAACTGCTCATTCTGCACTACTTTCTCAAAGGCTTATATGTAAGTTTTATACTCTCGATTCATAACATCATTTCTCAGGTTATCTTTTAAGCCTTTTATGAACCGATGTGTACGGGCCCCCTCATCAGGAATCATTGAGCTGACAAACTTAGCAAGTTTGGAGAGTTCTGACTCATAATCTTTGACGGACATGCTCCCTTGCTTAAGTTCGATAAACTCATCCTCTTTCTTCTGTCTGACAGCTGACGAAAGATATTGTGCAAGGAATGCTTCCTTAAACATTCCCCAAGCGATCTTATCATCCTGATGCTTGGTGGCGAGATCTGCTTTCTTTATTTCCCACCAGTTGTGTGCATGTAACCGCAGCTGCATGTCTGCACACGCCACCCTCTTGTTCACAAGTATTGAACCAAACTCAAACAAGCTTTCCAACTTTGTCTGGCTTCGAACATTAACCACTGTAATGAACCACGCTGGCTGCCTTCATTCAGTGTTCTATGTTATATCTACACAGTTTTTTTCAGACCTTTGAAGAGATGAATAGATGCCATTGCTATAGCTTTCTAGTTTTTATAGTATATCGGTATCACCCGAATCTGTGTACTAACCAAGGGAAGATCATCTGAGAGCTTCCAGAGCCATCCTGCTTAATATGTTTGCAGCTGATAGTGCATAAAACTCTGAAAGTAAAGACTGCTTCTTCGACTTTCACAATATAGCAACCCCACTCTTGGAGAAGTCACGTCCTCCTGTGGATCTTGGAGCCAATTATCTGATGTGATTGCGTCCTTCGTGCTATTGAAATATCTGGGGTTCAGTCTGCAAAATTTAACAGATGCCCCAAAATCTGTTCTCCCATCTCGTTCTAGGGCCATCTACAACTCTTGGTTCAACAGGATATTATGTTCCTGCTTCTGGAGCTGTTGTTGCTGATATTGTTGTTGTTGTTGTTGCACCACCATCTGGTATTGTTGGCAGCCAAAAATCTACGGATAATCTCTAGCAAGGCCGGGGTATCCAGTATTGTCGGCACTATGGGAAGTACGGGAACACTTGGAGCCTGCTGCTCTGTCCCATTCATCGTGGGCTCAACTTGGATCCTTGGCTTGGGTTCTACATGATCTTGTTCCACTGGAAACTCTGTCTCTCCTATTGCTGTAACATCGGGGAAAGGAGAAGCCCTAAAGAAGAGCACAAGAAACATTAAATACAGGACGAGAATGAACAAGAAAGCAACCAATCTGGAAGAATTCAAGCTGAGTATCGAAGAGGACAAATTCAGAATTTCAAGAAGGATCATGTTTTATTGAGACTCCTATGATCATGACACCCCACAAGTCTGAAGAACAGACCTACATGGGCCACCAGTAAAATTTTGTCATGCTCCAGTACCGGAATTCAGAGACAGACATGGCTAGCTACCCCGTACAAGTTGTTATACGTCGTACGAAGATCACAAATATATAAGACAAGGGGGTGCATGCTACAATCAAGTCTCATATGGTCAAGAACTTCTATGTCTCAATCATTCAAACAAGAAACAATAAGCATATAGCATATATGATAAAGCCAATAAGGCGTCCTGAACGCTTTCTCAAAATATTCTAAGACCAGCTATGCAAAATAAGGAGCTGGAAGAGTAACAAAAGTACATTACAATTGTCACGAACTGCACTCGATATAGGGGCACGAGTACGCGGGTACGTCCATCCTATCCCACAGCATCAGCGGTAGAACACAGTCTATGTCACAATACTATCTAATCAATCTCACACAAATATCCAACTCCATAAGGAGACACATATATAAAAATATAATATAAAATACTCAATCACAAAACTAAAGCACGATAAGATATCGAAAGAATAATCCAAACACAATCACAAAGTCTAAACAATAATATAATCTAAACTTCAAATAATAACATCCAAGCCTCAATATATGTCGGAAACAAATTTGGTACCAAAATCTGTAAAAGGAACTAGCTAATATAACTAGTAATTTCGACTAGACCTTCCGGCAATCACACATGAGCTATAAGGTCCAAGGTTGTAGCTACTCTTCCTATGGTCTGTAATAGGTCGGACACCAGCCCTCTAAGTCGCCGTCTGAAAAATATATCTAGTCAGGATTGGAGCAAAGTACAACCCAATAGCCGTTCCAATTAATTGACAATGACTATAAAGAAATAAATAGATGATGTTATATACTGTAAGAAAATAATAAACTAATAAAGTGGCAAATAGTAAAGAGAACATGCAATGTAGAAAATAGGGTATAGTCAGTGCATATATAAAATGAAAGAGAAATAAACTACAATATCAGATACAAGGCAATATAATCTATGAAACTGAATATGAAGAACTGCAACTATTCTAAGTGTTTGAAATACTAGTTTCAATATGTGATCAGCTTGGGAACTTGTACGATAGCTAAATGGCCTCGCTAATCATACGTGAGGTGTATGATAACACTAACAATGCTTTATAATTTATAATAGGAATATGATCATATTTCTTACTAGGATTTCTCCCGCCCCAACTAGTATAGTGGATCCAACAATAACATGTTATGATACACGATCAATGTCCAATAACAATACCATATACGATGTCTAATATTAATGTCGTGTACGATGTCAATACGATAACCATTGTAATATCTCATGACTGAAGATCCAAGTTATATACCAGTCCGTGTACCATAGTGTCAAAAATCAGATATAATATTTCTAAATACTTGAAATATAGTAATTATCAAATAATGGAAACTATCAGAGAATGTACTCGCCCGTGGTCCAGAGGAATAAATGTTAACTGTGTCCGTATCGGTGCCTCAAGGACCTAAATATGAGTTACAAGTCAAAACAGTATTTTTAGGATTAAAAACATGCTAAACTAGCTAATTTTTAGGTCTTAAGTCATTTCTAGGTCAACTAGGTCAATAATAACTCCATTACCCGAATTCGAATTTGGGTTAACTATCTAGTTAGCCTATTAAGTGACACTAGTCAATACCAAGCTATACTTAGGTTTCTAGGTCTATGCTAATTAATACTAGTCAAATTAGGTCAATATCTTACTACTCTTGATCTTCTAAGTCATACTAAGGTATGATAGTCAATACTAGTCTTATGGTAGCTAATATTGGTCATACTAAGTTACAAACACTAGTGCATACCCATAACACCCCTATACTTAATTATCTAGGTGTTACCTTAACTCCCAACAACTATAACTTAGTTTAACTCAAGACTAACACTAATATCTTAATTACCTTAGCCATTACCATAACACCAAACTTTATGGTATCTTGAGATACCCAAACATTACCTTAGTTAATAGCTCATACCCCATATCCTTGATAATCACTATAGTATCCTAGTACTCAAACCAATACCTACCCAATACTCTAACCCTCAATCCATGATGTACACCCTCACTGTGCATTGACCACTCAACTCCACATAACTAAACTCCATTCTCACATTGATACACCTGTGCTCATACACAGTCCTTGTGCCCAATGCACAAATCTACCCCTAGCAACCCTATATCTGATACTCATTATACACAGTTCATCCATAAACTTCACTTAAACCCTGAACATCTCATACCTAGACATTCAATAACTCAATACAACACTTGTCTCTATCCACTCACTGCTAACTGGACACTCTATAACGACCCACTCCGCATCGATGCGGATAGCCGATTCAAACGGCACAAGTGCGATGACCCGACCCACTTTGCTCAGCGAGAGGACTTTCTTGAGGCAAAGAAATTCCAGACTTGGCCCTTCAGGAGTTCGGACTTAGACTTTCAGAGGCTCGCTCGGAGTATCGCTCGACTGAGGCGAATTATCGCTAAGGTGGGTGGCTATGATAAATTTGTCTTTGCTTAGGTAGCATACCTAAAATACGGTTGATATATGCTAGTCACTAGAAGAATCACTCCTTGCATGCTAATAAAGAATTTAACATATCTAGCTAAGGGAGTAATCCCATCTGATGTATCTTTGTATAGAATATGGAAGTAGATCGGTTGAACGGAATGGTAGGCTCGCTTTACAGTTCTTATAATTTTAGCTCATAATTATGCTTTTATTCCTTATATATTCTTGAAGTTCATTACTCCATAAGTTCTTGAAATGCTCATCGTATAAAGACAGTCTTAGTGCAGAAGCACAACATAGATTCTAGTTAACTTACCTGTGGCAGAAGACTATCAAAATAGTCGTTCCAAGCCAAACTATAGAAACATGGAAAGTCTTCGGGACCGTCGGGTCGCCAAGGCAACTCCCAAAACGGGAACTACAATAAGTAGTAAGATGGCAGCATAAATAATGTATGGAATGGAACATACCAAATCATGAGATCTTTGAACGAGTGAAGTGCACAATCACGGAGTCAAATAGCTATGTTCATTTAAGGTCTTAAGATGTTGCATATAATAAGAGTTTAGTGTTAATCGTCAATGGTCATGGACAACCTATGCACATGCTTCAGGTTCCTGCGGACGGCACGCTGGCCGTAGCGGAGCCGATCTGAAATGGTCAAAAATATTTTAGATAGTCGTTGCTTTCAATGGAAAGGCGTGTAGCGAGGCTCGCTGCATGCGTTGTATTCTATTCCCGTGCCGAGACTATACCTTGTATATGGCGGCTCGTCAGGTCATAAGACCAAGTTTGTCTTTAAAATATTGCATACGTGGCGGCAACCCGCGTTTGGGCTCGTTAGGATCTTGTGGAAAGTATCAGATATAAAGTAACTTGAAGTTTGAAACACATTTGAGTAGTCTGAGTAAAACATATCTATACAAGTATAGAATGCCAATATAAAATGAGTATAAGACATCTGAGTAATTTGTATAACCCGAGTCACAAATGATAAGAGTATTAAAATCGTGTATATCGTGCACTTGGTTTAGAAACACGCTCGTAGCATACTTGTGTTTATCATGCGATCTTGGGATTTTATATATCTATATTCGTGCTGGGTTTAACTTGGTTTTATGCTTGGGCAGGGAAGGACGAATGGTAAGTATCGTCGTGTTTCTTGTTTATCGTATGGCGCACTGTCACACGAGATAGGCTTTGTATCGTATGCATGAAATTGATCCTAAGACAAGAAAAGCAAGATAACTTAATAGTTGGTGCACAGAACTAATATAACGTATTGGATTTGTCGAGCGGGCGAGAAGCTTCCCCACCAGTGCATTTATGTACAGATAACGTACCAGATTGCTTGCAGGGTGCGGGAGAACCTCGTTCGATGCAGATGCCTCCCTCGTGAGCGCTAAGGCGTAGAGTTCACTCTGGAGCCTTGGAACGTTGCGTCCGGAACTGAAGCACATATACAGGACATAATTTTAGAATATCGCCTATGCATCATCCCAAGTTGTAAGACATTTGGCACGTCTTTATTCTTAGAGAGAGAGAGCTTGAACGATTTGTAATATCGGTCTAGCACCGCTTGTAACCTTGTTCAATATCAATAAAGAGTTGTTTTGTATTCATACTTGTGTTTATTCTATGTTTTTTCTGTATCGACTTTGTGAACTATTATCAACGGTCGTTTCGGTATTTGTCTTGCACGGGCGCAACTCCAGGCTTGCGCGATATCACGTCCCAATAGAAACGATCGTCCTGCGGGAGCGCTGGCGCGGTGATTCACGCCTAGCGGGGACGACCGATTCCAACGGGAGATCGGGGTTATGACACACTCTATGTCACTCCCCGGTTTTTGATAAATCGATAATCATCCCCCGGGAGTGATGTAGTGCACGCGTAAGACGTGTGTGCACAAGGCCTAGGCATAATGATATACTTTAGAACACATGCAATATGGTACGCAAATAAGATATCACACAATGATATATAGAAAAGTTCTCTTTTATTGATAATGAATATCTGGTTACAGACTCTTGACCCAAAAGTAATAAAGATGCCGCAACGGGCTTACAACTTGGATGCAAAATGAGATAGCCGATTCATGCATTACATTCCTTACTAATATTTCAAAAGCACAAACCACCTTGGGTGCGAGTTAGCACCATCGCCTAGGAGCTTCAAAATGGTAAGTGCGAGCTCCTTTCTTGATTATGTACTTGGACTCCAAAAGTCACAACACGGAGGCGTCTGATCAAAGAAAGGTTGGGGAAAGCTTCAGTTCCTCACCGCGTCGCCTCGGCTCGGGGAACCTGCTGCAACGAGGGTCAGTACTTTGAAAAGTACCGGTGAGTGCGAGCTAACCCAACATACCAAAATTGACATCGTATTCATGTGAACATGCAACATTATTATTATGTGATCTTTCTATTTTGTCTTAGTTCAATTCTTTATATACGATAGAATGTAATGACATAACAAAATGTGCCACCGTTCGGTGACTTTACCTGTACCGTCTGAACCACTTTTATAAAACTTACCATGAACTTCCCTGACACGAAGACATAGTTAGTCTACACAGTTTAACTATACATAAGGATCACTGCCTTGACTAGCCGTCATGGATCATAGTCTGGGTAGACGATGATTCTTACAGTGCAGGTAGCGAGCCCCACTACAAACTCTTGCCTCACCCGTGCAAAGTTGCTAGCACAATTAAATGATGTTCCGCCTGAGACGAATCGGCCCCGGTGCCCCGGCGACCATTTGCAGGAACCATATACCTTGTGCACAAGTTATTCATGACCATTGACGATCTGAATACTAAGTTAACATACAAAATATTTCAAGACATCAATATGAACGGAACTACTTTACCACAGTACGATGGCATAGTCTACTAGCTGATATGATCAATTCACAAGTTATGTACTATCTATTGAACAGCTATAGATAAATAAGTTCTAACTACAACTGAACACAAATAGCTACATGTATAACGGACAAGCACGCAACAATGTGATCATTGAGAATTCTATGTGACAAGCATTATAAGTGTTTCAAGTCTATTTCTTCGCTTATCTGACTCAATTTTTATTCTTTTTGGTATCGTTGATCAGAATGCACAAATGAGTCAATTTATTAGGAATGAAGACTTGGAAGAAGGGCGCAAATCGAGAGTAAGGCCACTCACAAGTTGGTGAATCGGGAGAGAGAAAAGAAAGATCTTCAAGACTCCGCTTGCGATCACCTGCACGCACCAACAGATGATCAATATCTCCTACTTCGGTCTCCAAGTGTTCGATACGAAGTACAAAATCCAAAGAACGAGGACAATAAAATTCATCAAAATCGTTCAAGAAAACGTAAGTCATAAAACTAACAAGAAAGCAAGCAAGCGACATCAAAAACGGGCAAGGAAAATAGCTCAACGAAAATGCCCCTCTTGACTCTGTCGTCGAGTACTTCCTTGAGGCACGATTCATTGAATGTGGGACCTAATTCCGAAGAAACCAATCCATAATGAGGAAATAATCTTGATTCAATCTGTCCCGATCGAACGATACCAAGTATTTCTTAGCAGCGCTCCCCGAATAGGGAGAACAGGGTACTACACTCTATGGAACCACTGATACCCCCATCAACCCTCATATACTTAGCAACCTCTCATACTAACCTGTGCACTGACATCACCCCAATTATCAAGTATCCATGATACAACCTCGACCTTCACTCTAATGAATCTACATCTATTATGACATGTCCTACACTTGCACACAACCATGTCTACCTATAATATACTGTCAACCAACTTTATTTTACTCTTTCCCTGAGCTCTAACTCGAGGTGGACTCACATATGAGCCCCCCCCTCATACTGTAGTAATACAGTACTCATGCAACTCTATCCTTACATGACTGAACTCAAGTACTCTGGATATTGCAGACATCAGTCCCACTGAACAGAAATGTGCACTCTCTCTTCACTACAACACAGACTTATCCTCCCACATGGCCTGCAATACCCTATAACAGACATGTAAGATCCCTGCAGTAATATGCAACGAACTTCCCAGTTTTACTCCCATATGTCATACTTCTAAAGACCCTACTGCTTCAGGTACCCCTGAACCCGAGCTCTTGCTTAAAACTGGACTGAAACACCAAACTTGCATTATCTTCATTCCCCCTCATATGCCTGGACATAGACATGATCAGTCCTGATACCAACTACTGATGCACTCTTAAAATCACATTACACTATATTCTGCACCTACCTGGCACACTCAAACGCGTGCTCACTAGACTACCTAATACACAATGACACTTGGTATCAGTACCAAGTATCATAACATTCACTAACATCCCAACTGATACTCTACTTACCTCACTGATACACCATGCCTCAAACCTGAACCTTCCTCAATTCCCTATAAAATCCTAACTATTCCTTTGACACTACTCATACTAACTACTTCTCATAAACCTACAAAACACTAATGCACTACACACACACACACACACACACACACACACACACACACACACACACACACTTATCTATATTACCTTAACTCACTGCTACAACTGCTAACATGCATTTCCCCTATCACCTGAGCTACAACAATGGCCTGCAGTATTGCTCCATGTTATAGATTTATATACTAAAATCTGCAGTATGCATACATACACCTAGCTCTAAAGTTTGTACCCCTCTCTTGTCTGCAACCTGGTAGCTACTACACCTGCCTCCCTAATTGTTGCTGTTAATTCAGCAAGGATTATGCAGGCCCGATCCTCCCTCCATCTGCTGTAATTAGTTTTTCCCCATTGTGCACAGTTACTAATTCACATCCATCCCTCGAATGACACATACTGGTCTCATTATTCCTTCTATACACTCATGAACATCTCATAAACACATAAACACAACCTCCCTATAATCCCTTTCTCACTGCTCTGTTCACCATCACATGTTGCTACCTGCATTGATCAATTATTGTTGATCCCTCTACTAGAATTTGATACAGTTGCTGCCTAATCGACACCCAAGTTTTTTCTTTCACCTGCTTTCTTGAATCTTGTTTTTCTCCATCTACTGATCTTACACACTTGTGTATATATAATACTTAACTCAACTTAAATACTCATCTAACAAAATACTAAATTCTCACACACAATACTCTAAACTAACACTATCCTCACACTCCCTGAATGTACATTAGAACCCGAGCCAACTCACTACAACCTCACTCACATTACTCCTCCCCCTAACCAACACCACCAACAACAACACAATAACAAATAGAGCATCAACAAAACAATAGATGTTTTAGTACCCTAGCATTTTACCTTACATACCTGTGCCCACTGGAACACCCAGATGGTCATCATTGTTGCGGTAACATCAACACACTGACTACACCTGATATAATCTAATACGAGAACACCACAGATTAAATGCCCCTCTCTAAAAACCTACTGCACATACATGCACTGCTCGAGCACCAAGTCTCAGTCACTCTCCCCTTAGTTCACTGGTGTACTCAGCACACACAAACACACACATACAAGTATTTATATATAATTATACACAATACTCATACAACACTAGTGGCAATCTATCAAACACCTAGTGCTCAAACATCAAAATACTCATGATACCATCTCACACACTCTCGCATAACCTTGATACACCCCCAATACTTATGAAACACATCTAAAAGAGTCAATAGAGTATAAATAGCATAATAGACATTCCATCGAACACTTGGTGGTCTAAACTCATATTTCCTCCAAATTTGAGGTACAAATCAATATTTCACAAGAAGAAATCATTGATCTAGATAAATGAGGGCTTCTAGCACTTAGATCTAGCCATAGAAAGTAAATTTTACCTATGAGGGGGTTCCTATAGGTCCAATGGGTGTTCCTAACAGTAAATAGAGTAAAAATAGAGAATTGCCTAAATTTTAAGTGACCTTCTTGAATAACTCCGAATTTGGACACGAGGAGGATGAAGTGGATACAACTTGGACACCTCTTCAAGCTTTCTCAAATAATGCCAAACTTTCTTAGCCTCCTTGGAATAAAAATGAGAGGGATGATATTTGAAGTGGAGAAATTAGGGTTTGCTCTCAAATTTGGGGATGAACTAAATGGAAATAAATGGAGGCTACTCATGAATGAAGAGGTTTATATAAGCTCCCTCTAGGGTTAGGGTTAGGTTGATGAATGTTTGAATTGACACAAGTGCCCATTTTATTCCTTCATGAATAGGATCTACTAAACCATAGGAGGAATATTCTATTCTTGGGTATAAATATGTTTAATCAAATTAATCTAGTCATTACTAACTAATAACTCAAGTCAAATAGTCTAAACTCAATACTAACTCATTCTCCTAAACTAATGAGTCAACCATAACTAACAAATTAATTATATCAATGGGTCAAGTCAAGTCTAGTTAGGTCCACTAATTTTATGTCTAATTAGAATAGACTAATCAACTAACCAAATATAATACTGTTTACAATATATATATCATGCACATTATAAATAAATAAATATACACAATATTTATAATAATGCAAAATAACAAGCATACCCCTATTCTGAAAATGTGGTAGTGACAACAGTGATCAGCTGCAGTCTAATTTAATACAATCATGTAAGAAAACTAATGTCCAGACGAGCAGGCTAGCAGGTGCCGGTGGATAAACGCCAAAAGAAGTAAATGTTCATCGATGAGCAGAGAAGAAAAAATCTACTCGTTTTCCTCTGCGACTATGTTTCTGGTACATGCCATGAGTAGGGGAAGGTACGCTGGATCCTCGGGTGCTGGATCGAAATATGGTCATACAAAACCAATGGGGTTAGACCCCAAATAGCAAGTACCACAAAGGAAGCACGAAATGGAGAAACAAAAACCCAAGGAAACATATATAATAAATACAAAGGTTCGGTGTCGTAACTTAGGTCCATGGCCTGTCCTAGCGCAAAGGCCGAACCCTACAAACAAAAAAGGATAAGAGTTGAACTATCACACTATGATAGTCCATTTTCCTAGGCTACTAATCGAATAATACAATCACAACCAAGTCCATTCCTTATATCGGCCAATCATTTGTACTGCTTGCTATTTTGTGGAGTCTGAGGTTATCTCAGAAATAATACATATAAGTATCCTCAGATCACGCTAGTGTCGAACACGAGCTAACCGAGCCAAATAAATAAAATAGTTATTCACGAGATGCATCAGTTTCCCGTAGGGCCACTGCGCTAAAAATACGGTATTAGCGGTTCCAGTGTTCCTTTAGTGAAACAGTGGCTCGGCATAATAATATGTCAGATACTGCGATCCACTAAGGCAGATGATATACAGTATCTGTGGTGGCTATCACACAGCACACTTAGAATAAATTAATGTGGGAATGTTCGTTGACATGATCTCGAGATACAGTTTCCTCCATTGTTACTACAACTTTTATTTACTTAATTAGTCCTATATTCTGTTTGAAATCTCAAGGCGTGGTCACATGATAATTTTTTTTAAGATGTCATACAAAGTACGGACACTCTAGATACGAATCCATGGAAGTCAAATTTGGATTCACCCGAGCGTGTATGCAATATTCAGACAATCAATATCTTAGCTACACTTGGGTAGTTGACTCGCTCATTATGCCTATGCTAAAAAAATAATATATATTTATAATCTCACGCGTTCAAGAATTTGGAGGCATTCTCGATGCACAACCAAAATATAATCACTTAACAGGTGACACGATGTGTCATACCTCGACGCACATTAAATCATAGAAAATTATCAAGCAATAGTGGTATCAACACGGATACAGTATTCGAGTCTAATTACCAATTATACATTGGGTCACGAAGAACAAGAAACATTCAATCAAAACAAGCAAGGCCGCATGGGAAGTCGATGCCGCATATGAAATCAGGGCCGCATGACAAATCCTGGCCGCATATGAAGTCAGGCCGTATATGAAGTCAGGTCGCTTGAAAAGTCTTAGCCGCATATGGAGTCAGGCTGCATGAAAAGTCCTGGCCGCATATGGAGTCTGTGCCGCATGCTCAGGGTTAAAGTCTACTCCTTAGGACAAATATTGAAGTAACGAGCAATGAATAAAGTGTCAATGATGTGACATAAATTTATTGATGTGACAAGCCATAAAGTGTGTCTAAGAGAAAAGACAAATATCATAAAAATATGTGCCACGGTTCGAAGTCATGCGTCCAAGGAAATGGTGGCCGCATATTCTCCAATGCCGCATAAGTGTCGGTGCCGCATATGAGTCGATGTCGCATAGAGTCGATACCACATGGAGGTCTTTTGGACTTAGCAAATTTCTTATTAGTTCAGCGAGTGAAAACATAAGGTGTTCAAGGACACTTCTGTAAGTAAGCAGTCATGCGTCTAACAAGATGGATACATGCTGTCAGTATACGACAAGAGTTCAGGCCGCATAACCCTCTCGGGCCGCATATCACTCTCATCCGCATAACTCGCTGGCCGCATGAAGACTTTGTCTTCTCCAAACAGCAGGTTTGGCCATGGTAAAAAGCTCCAAAAACTGAAATCTTATTTTGTCCATAAGATCCTCATTTTAAGTCCAAATCAGGTGAACCAAAAGCCAAAATGCTCAAAGTTCTATCATGTACAAAAATTAGTTTTCTAAAATACATGTTTAATAGATCATAACAAAAAAAAACTCATAAAACCCATATAAACTCTAAGTTAGAAATGTAGATCTACACTAATACGTCCATCAAAACAGAAAACTCCAAGTTCTAAAAGTGCTAAAAAACACATAACAAACATAATAAAACAATAATATGGAGGATTTCTCTATTTTTTATGTAATGTGTACTTGCCTATGGAAATGCGGAGATAAAACTAAAGGGAGAGGAAGAAATGAAGAAGTGAAGGGAGAGAGAGAGAGAGAGAGAAAATATTGGGTTATATATGGTAGGGTTGAGGGTTGAACCAACGGTTCTCATGGCTTGAACCAACCCACAAAATAAACCATGAGCAAGGTTAAACCAATGAATATGTCTAGTCTCCATGCACATGCAACCATGCTAAAATTAAAATACGTTCTAAATACGTATATCGGGAACGGGGAGTGACACCTTTAATATCAGCGAACTTCGGGTACACTTTTTTGTCTGTCTTGCTGTTCCTACGACAACTTTGACTAGATGACTTGTCAAACTTCTACAGCCACATCCTGGGATTTGCTTCAGGCCATAATGAGATATCACCAACCCGCAGACTATCTTCAAATCTAAATATCAATAATTCTGACTGTTGTCCGTAAATCTCTCATGTCTGTCTTCCTCCAAGACTTGTTATCTTTCCTTCATCTTATAAATAATCTGCTTATGAATAGCAGCTACGGCAAACAACATCATGATATATGACACCTTCAACGAGGTACGAAAGAACTCAGTCCCCTGTATCTAAGAAAACCCCTAGGCTACATGCCTAGCCTTGAACTCAACTATTATGTATGCTTCCATTTTCTTTTACTGAAGATATATAAGCATATGATGTAGTGCCCCATTCCCCCTATTCGGGGAGCACGGCTAAGAAATACTTGGTATCGTTCGATCGGGACATATTGAATCAAGATCCTTTTCTCTTTATGGATTGGTTTCTTCGGAATTAGGTCCACATTCAACGAATCGTGCCTCAAGGAAGGACTCGACGGCATAGTCGAGAGGGGTCTTTCCATTGCGTCAGTTTCTTTGCCCATTTTTGATGCCGCTTGGTTGCTTTCTTGTTGGTTTTGTGACTTACGTTTTCTTGAACGGTTTTGATGAATTTCATTGCCTTCGTTCTTAGAATTTCTTATTTCGTATCGAAACCTTGGGGACCGAAGCAGGAGATATTGATCATCTGTTGGTGCGTGCAGGTGATCGTGTAGGCGATGCGCAAGCGGGGTCTTGAAGCTCTCCCTTTTTCTTTCCAGTTCACCAACTTGTGAGCGGCTTTACTCTCGATTTGCGCCCTTCTTCCAAGTCTTCATTCCTAATAAATTGACTCATTTGTGTATTCCGATCAATGATACCAAAAAAATAAAATTGAGTTAGAATAAAGAAGAAGTAGACTTGAAACACATAAATGCTTGTCACACAGAATTCTCAACGATCACATTGATGCGTGTATGTCCGTTATACATATAGCTATTTTGTGTTCAGTTGTAGTTAGAACTTATTCTTTTATAACTGCTTAATGGATAATACATAACTTGTGAATTGATCATATCAGCCAGTAGACTATGCCGTGGCACCTGTGCTAAAGTAGTTTCGTTCATATTTATGTTTGAAATGCTTCGTACGTTAACTTAGTGTTCAAATCGCCAATGGTCATGGATAACTTGTGAACAAGGATCTAGGTTCCTGCGAACGGTCGCCGGGGCACCGGGGCCGATTTGTCCCGGACGGAACATCAGTTAGTCGTGTTAGCAACTTAGCACGGCTGAGACGGGAGTTTGTAGCGGGGCTCGCTACCTGCGCTGCAAGCATCGCCGTATACCCAGACTATGGTCCATAACGGCTAGTCAAGACATTGATCTTTATGTATATTTAAACTGTGTAGACTAACTATGTCTTCGTGGCAGTGAAGTTCATGGTAAATTTTGTATAGGTGGTTCAGACGGTACAGGTAAAGTCACCGAACGGTGGCGCATTTTGTTATGTTATTCCATTATATCATATATAAAGAATTGAACAAAGACAAGATAAAAAATCACATAATAAAAATGTTTCATGTTAACATGAATACGATGTTGATTTGGTATGTTGGGTTAGCTTGCCCTCACCGGTACTTTTCGAAGTACTGACCCTCGTTGCTGCAGGTTCCCCGAGCCGAGGCAACGCGGCGAGAAGATAAAGCTTTCTCTAACCCTCCCCTGATCATGTGCGTTCGTGTTGTGACTTTTGGAGCCCAAGTATATATTCAAGAAAGGAGCTTCCACTTCCCTTTTTGAAGCTCCTAGGAGATGGTGCTAACTCGCACACAAGGTATTTTTTGCTTTTGAAATATTAGTAAGGAATGTAATGTATGGATCAGCTATCTTATTTTGCATCCAAGTTGTAAGTCCGTGCGGCATCTTTATCACTTTTGGGTAAAGAGTCTGTAACCAGATGTTCATTATCAATAAAGAAAACTTTTCTATATCTCAAAGTGTGAAATCTTATTTGCGTACTCTGTTGCATTTGTTCTAAATTATATCATTATGCCTAGGCCTTGTGCACGCGTGCCTTACGCGTGCACGGCATCACGTCCGGGGGACGATTATCGATTTAGCGAAAAATGGGACATGACATATTGGTACCAGAGCATGGCTTCAGATCATTTAACCTTCGTGTCAGAAGAGTTTTCTTGAAATGACCCCGTCCCTACCAGTTGAACTCTTGAATTCGCTTGGCTAAAATGAGATGCATTCCATACAGTGAGTCCGTAATATATTTTAAGACTGATACAAGTTACTTTTCTTTGAAGGAACGGCCTCAGAGCCTGATGCACAAGCGCAGATGGTGGCGCAAGTGCAAGGGAGCAGTTCTGGCACATCGGGCATCTCAGGAAGTTCATCTATCGCATCCTCTGTCGATCCGTTCGAATGAATGATGCGTTTGATAAAAATGCAGCAAAGACATGTCGAATTATGTTAGAGCCAATTCGAGTCCCGGATTGAAGCTCAATTTCTGGCGCAGCAGACTCAGGCCGAAGCATAACAGAAACAAATGGATACCTTGCAAACGATTGTGACGACGCTCGTCGCAATCAACTATTCTGCATCAGCAGCCGCCATCACAGTGTCAGTTGTAGCCGATACCGTAGGGCTTCAGGGCTCACAGGAACCTTCCCCCTCAGACAAAAAGGGTTCCGTCCTGAAAATATCAGAGTTTTAAAAGATGTGTCATGTACCTTTAAGGGGACTGAGGACCGCTCCGTTGCGTTGGATTGGATGGTTGAGTTAGATGACCACTTTGAAGTGCTTCGCATGGATGAAACAAAATGAGTCACTTGCGCTCAGCTTCAGCTCCGTTTAAACACACATGATTGGTGGAATGTACACAAACAAGCTATGCTGAGTGAAGATAACAAGATGACTATCTCTTGGTCCATGTTCCGTAACGCCATCGAAGAGGAGTATCTTTCACCCGTCGTCCGTCGTGAGAAGGAAGACAAATTCACACGTCTGCAACAAGGAAACATGATAGTGCGGCAGTACGCCTAAGAATTCAACAGGCTTGCAAAATTTGCTAAGTTTCAACTATGTGATGCTGAAAGTCGAGCACGAAGGTTTGAAAGAGGACTGCGACCTTCTATTCGTGCCCACGTCGTCGTTTATCAGTACCGTACCATACGGGAGTCCCTAAACCATGCCTCTCCCTAGAGTCGCTGTACCGCCCAGTTCACACCGGCGATGTACAAAATTTCAATCACAAGCGCCCTAGCAACAAAGGTAGTAATAATGCGCATAAGCGCCATAATAACGACGACTCTTAGGACCTAGATCCAGGAAAGAACCAGGGGTAACCTTGTGCCTACTGCCACAGGCCAGGACACCACATTAACGAATGTCGTATTCAAAAAGGAGGATGTTTCGTTTGTGGTAAGTTAGGCCACGTTGCTCGCGATTATCGGGATCGCCCCAACGATCCTCCTCCACGCCATGCACAACAGCAACATTGTCAATCTCAGAATCAGGGTCAAGCACCTCGAGTGAGTCAGATGATACCGCAGAACGCTCAGGGGCGGACGATTCCTATAACGTTTCTGGGAAAGCCTTCAGTCAGCGATGTGGACCAAGTTGAAGTTTAGCTCAGCCTACCATCCTCAAACCAATGGCCAAACAGAATGGATGAATCAAGTACTAGAAGACATGATGCGTCTCTGCGTAATCGATTCGAAGTCAAGTTGGGACGTCCACCTACCGTTGGTTGAATTTGCGTACAACAACAGTTATCAGTCCAGCATCCAAATCGCTCCGTACGAGGCTCTGTATGGACGAAAGTGTAGGTCACCGATCTGCTGGGATAAAGTTGGGGAGCGATAAATCCTTGGGCCGAAACTAGTTGAACAAACAGTCCAAAATATTCGGTTGATCCGAGAGCGACTAAAAGTAGCACAAAGTCGGCAGAAGAACTATGCCGACATTCGTCGACGACCCCTTGAGTTCTTTGAAGGAGACTATGTATTTTTAAAGGTTTTGCCCATGCGAGGAGTCATACGGTTAAGAGTAAAAGGGAAGTTAAGTCCGAGATTCGTTGGCATGTTCTAAGTCCTCAAACGAGTTACTTCAGTTGCCTATCAAATTGCATTGCCACCAGCCCTGTTAGAAGTGCATAATATTTTCCATGTACCACAGCTTAGAAAGTACGTGCATGACCCGAACCACATGGTAGACTTTGGTCAGCTGGATCTTCAGGAAGACTTATCGTATGCCGAAGAGCCCGTTCCGATCTTAGATCGAAAAGAGAAGCAGTTACGAAATTAGGCAGTCGCTAGTGCGCGTTCTTTGGCAAAATTACTCGGTCGAGGAATCGACCTGGGAACTCGAATCAGACATGAGAAAAAATTTTCCCTTATTATTTCCTAGGGGTAGGTTATATTCCTAAATTTCGAGGATAAAACTTTTTGTTAGTTGGTTAAGATGTAGTGTCCTGTCCCCCCTATTCGGAGAGCGCGACTAAGAAATACTTGGTATCGTTCGATTGGGACAGATTGAATCAAGATTCTTTCCTCGTTATGGATTGGTTTCTTTGGAATCAGGTCTCACATTCAACGGATCGTGCCTCAAGGAAGGACTCGACGGCAGAGTCGAGAGGAGCCTTTCCGTTGCGTTGGTTTCTTTGTCCGTTTTTGATGCCGCTTGGTTGCTTTCTTTTTGGTTTTGTGACTTGCGTTTTCTTGAACGGTTTTGATGAATTTTATTGCCTTCGTTCGTAGGATTTTGCATTTCATATCGAACTCTTGGGGACCGAAGCAGAAGATATTGATCATCTGCTGGTGCGTGCAGGTGATCGTGTAGGCGACGCACAAGCGGAGTCTTGGAGATCTCCCATTTTCTTTCTAGTTCACCAACTTGTGAGTGGCTTTACTCCCAATTTGCTCCCTTCTTTCAAGTCTTCATTCCTAATAAATTGACTCATTTGTGCATTCCGATCAACGATACCAAAAGAATAAAATTGAGTCAGAATAAAGGAGAAGTAGACTTGAAACACTTATAATGCTTGTCACACAGAATTATCAATGATCACATTGATGCGTGCATGTCCGTTATACATATATATATTTTGTGTTCAGTTGAAGTTAGAACTTATTCTTCTATAACTGCAAAAAGGGTCATTTTGATAGTACATAACTTGTGAATTGATCATATCAGCCAGTAGACTATGCCATGGCACTGTGCTAAAGTAGTTCCGTTCATTTTGATGTTTGAAATACTTTGTATGTTAACTTAGTTTTCAGATCGTCAATGGTCAGGGATAAATTGTGCACAAGGGTCTTGGTTCCTGCGAACGGTCGTCGGGACACCGGGGCCGATTCGTCCCAGGCGGAACATCAGTTAGTCGTGCTAGCAACTTAGCACGGGTGAGGCGAGAGTTTGTAGCGGGACTCATTACCTGCGCTGCAAGCATCACCGTCTATCCAGACTATGGTCCATGACGGCTAGTCAAGACAATAATCTTTATGCATATTTAAACCGTATGAGTAACTATGTCTTCGTGGCAGGGAAGTTCATGGTAAGTTTATTACAGGTGGTTCAAATAGTACAGGTAAAGTCACTGAACGGTGGCATATTTTGTTATGTCATTCCATTCTATCGTATATAAAGAATTGAACTAAGGCAAGATAGAAAGATCACATAATAAAAATATTGCATGTTCACATGAATACGATGTTAATTTGGTATATTGAGTTAGCTCGCCCTCGCCGGTACTTTTCAAAGTACTGACCCTAGTTGCAGCAGGTTTCCCGAGCGGAGGCGACGCGGCGAGGAGCTGAAGCTTTCTCCAACCCTCCCCTGATCAGGCGCGTTCGTGTTGTCACTTTTGGAGCCCAAGTACATATTCAAGAAATGAGCTTGTCCTTCCCTTTTTGAAGCTCCTAGGCGATGGTGCTAACTTGCAGCCAAGGTATTTTGTGCTTTTAAAATATTAGTAAGGGATGTAATATATGGATCGACTATCTTATTTTGCATCTAAGTTGTAGGCCCGTGCGGCATCTTTATCACTTTTGGGTCAAGAGTCTATAACCAGATGTTCATTATCAATAAAGAGAACTTTTCTATATCTTAAAGTGTGATATCTTATTTGCGTAGTCTGTTGCATTTGTTCTAAAGTATATCATTATGCCTAGGTCTTGTGCACGCGCGTCTGACACGTACACAGCATCACGTCCGGGGGATAATTATCGATTTACTAGAAATTGGGACGTGACATCTGATAGGTTTAGCTCCTTCAGGCAGATTGATCAATATCCAAGTATTTTTATGGGTTCAATCTCTTCATGGACTGCCTCCTCCCAGCAGACCGAGTCTCTGGTTTTCATTACCTCATCATTGGTAAGTGGCACGACCTCCATATAATAGGTGATAAGATCATCTTTGGTCCTTCAACCTCTTGACTCTTCTAGCTGACTACCCTTCGAGTTCTGGTTCAAATGTTGTCTCTTAAAAGACAACTCCTTCCTGGACTACTTCTTCTTTTACAGAAGTACCAACAATTCTGGATGATAAATTCCTCCAAAAATTACTCATATGCCAAAAAAACCCACATTCGAATGATATATATGTGGATATGACTTTGAACCAGAGTTACATCAAAAGTGACGAACGGTACTTAGGACATGACCATAAGTGCAACCTTCTCCCACAGACAATCTGGAAGACCCTTTGTACAACAATATAGAAATTATCATTATTATCAACTGTTGTTCCTTCCTATATGGACCTTCAATGGACTGGGAGAGTACGAAGATATTGTTCCATAGTCAATTTTGTGTTCTAGGCTGAACGATGTGAATCCAAAGAACGATGCATGTTCCATAGTCAATTCCATGTTCTTGGTTGAATGATGCGAATCCAAAGAATGATGCATATTCCATAGTCAATTTCATGTTCTAAGCTGAACGATACGAATCTAAAGAACGATGCATGTTCCATAGTCAATTACATGTTCTAGGCTGAACGATGCTAATCCAAAGAACGATGTATGTTCCATAGTCTATTTCATGTTCTAAACTGAACGATACAAATCCAAAGAACGATGCATTTCGTATTAAAAACTTCAGAGTTTATTGAGTTATGGACCAATATGATGCTCAACTCCAAACTTGAAGTCCCTAAGGTTCTCGAACGCTTCATCCCTCAATTATGAGAAGATACGCGAACGCATTTTTTAAGAAATCATCGAAGAAAGAAATGATAAACTTTATCCCAGCCCTTTGTGGAGAATATAAGTCACAAATATCTGAGAGCACTAGCTGTAGTGCCTCAAATCCCGATCCGACCGGGACGAGCACTACGTAATTGGGCTTGTGGCTAGTCCGTCTGAGTCGTAGCTTAGATCTCGGCATCTTTGCCACGGACAAAATACGATGATCCTTTCCAACTCATGGAAAGGACTCTATTGAAACGAGTCCAATAGTTTTCGTATTTTGGTTGCTTGGTTTTCTTGATTGCCGTTTTGAGGTTCGGGATTTGTGTTGCTTTCGATTTGCTTGATTTTCGCTGCTGGTTTTATCGTTTGGATTTTGAGGTTTTGGGGAGTTCGACAAGGAAGGATAGGCAAGATTTTTAACTCAGTGCTCGTGCTGTTTCAGGTCCGCGTAACTGACGTTTGATCGTCGCTAGACGGGAATCGTGTTTCAGCTACCTTTTTCCTTAACCAGTGAGTGGTTTGGTCTCTTCTTTCCTACTTTTTCATGCCAACATCTCTAAGTTTCAATCGTTCACTCGATGATGTCCGGTTGGACGCCTAGGAAATCCTTAGCCACAGGCATGCCAGCCACTAAGAAAGGAACTTGGGATTTTGTAGGCTAAATTATCATATGCTTATTTGTAATATAATCTGAGGTTTTGAGAAAAGGAAGTTGGTTGTTGGTGGCGGCCTAGTGCCTCGGTTAGAGTTTGAACTTATGGGATAACTGTATCGGAACACCGCTTGGAAAATATAACTGTTGCATGAGATATATATATATATGCTGCTTACTTCTTCTGTTTCTTAAAATGCACTGTATGTAATATGTATTATTTCATGCATTTGCATGGTCTGGGACAACTTGTGCACAGGGTTTGGCTTTCCTCGAAACGGCTTTCCGGGGCACTGGAACCGTATTGATCCGGAAGGAAATATTTGATTCGTGCTCGTCACGATGCTTAGCGGGACCTCCAGCAGGGCTTGCTACCCGGGCTGATAGGGCGCGCCGCTAAGCTTGAAATATGTCCCTAAGGTGTCGATCACACCAATGACCGCATAGTGTAGAACGCATGCTAACTTATTGTCTTGTGCAGATGGTAAGTATACTTGTGTTTCGTTTCAGGGAAGGCGTGCATCGATTGAGTAAGCAATCGGTGTACTGGTTGGATTCACTGCTTTATTCATTTCCTATCAAAACATGCAACTGATATGAATTGATTTCACTTGCTTCCTTATAGAAGCTATCTTAATGCATGCTCGCCCCTAACAAGCTAGTGTCGATTTAGTCGAGTGGGATTCATCCCGCTCACCAGTACAAGTTGAGTACTGACCCACGTTGTGGGCAACTATTTCAGGCACTCAGACGGTGCAACGCTAGAGCATAGCAAGGAGGCGTTAGGAGCGCTTCTGTTTTGAAGTATAGCTGGAGTCAGTTCATTTTGGAGGCAAAGACTTCAATCTATACAAGGGCGTAATGTGCAAACGACGTGGACTATCTGACGGAGCGCGCCCTGCATTTTGAGTTACCTTTTTTTTTGTAATGTAATTCAATAGCCGAGAAAGCGCATCAATGTAAACTCTATGTAAATTACTCTGATTATTCAATAAAAAAGCATGTTTCTTCCGCATTTGTGTTCAAATCTCTGTGAATGTGTTTTATCAATTGTGTTTCAAAATGGGTTCCTAAAACTGCAAGTTCTTGCCTTGTGCGAGCGCAACTCCAGGCTCGCACGGCATCATGCCCCTAGCGAGGACGAATCGGTTCCGTAAAGGATCCAGCGAGGACGAACGACCCTTACGGGATTTGGGGCGTGACACTAGCTCCATAGGATCTGTACTTGTAGTCATCCGTTTAAATAGCTTTCTGACTACTTATGTCTGAACATAGCCATCACGTCTCTCAACCTCCTTACCCCCACATCTTGGAGATATTCCTGAACTAGACATCTTTGTTGGGAAAAAATATGTCTTAATCAAATGCGTCACAACTCAATAAGAGCAATCTCCTCAAGCTGAAAGTCCAAAATCATAATCATGATCCCTAGATCTTCATCTTGACACTTGTTCTCCATATAGGCCTTCTTCTTAGATAATGCTCTTCTTTGGTGAACAACCCTTTTCCAGAGTATGTGTGGCCATATGCATCAGTATCTATCCACTAGTCAGTAACCACGCTTGATGACTCAATCTACGCAATCATAACAACCAAGTTAAGTAATCAAAGAAACCAAGTTTAGATATACCTTGCTATATTGGTTTGAATTGGTTCTGCTTTCAAGCTCCAATTTCAGCCATGCGCCAAGTCCTGTCTAGTGTAGTGACTTTTATGCACCTAGGCCACTATACGCCAATCTTGCCATGCATAGATACGATCATGCGCATAAGACAATATGTGGCCATCTCTGCCATGCGCCAAGACCTTAAATGCGCTTCCATGCGGCAAGAGTCTTCATGCGGAAAGATTCTTCATGCGGCAAGATACTGTTGTAGTGCCCCGCTCTGCGATGGCACTATGTATAAGAGATATCGGTTTGCTGACTCGAGTGAAAGTCTTTTCAAAGAGTTTTTGATCAAAATACAAGATGATTGATCTAAGTGAGTGGGCATAACTTCATTCTCTGATTCTTACATGCCTTAATAATGAATCTGAGTTTCTACTCCTTGTCCTAAGAAGATAGTTTCATAAAAAGAATGATAGAACCTGACCCTGCATGCTTAATAAAGAGAACTCGTATTGCTTGTCATTGAATCGAACCCTTGCCATGCTAAGAAAAGATAAAAATGTTGTATTCTAAGTTACACGGGCACCACTATCGAATGAACCATTGCTATAATAATGAGAAAGAGTAAAAGATTGCTTGAACTTGTCATTGTATCACATGCTAAACTAGAGTAGAACTACATGCTTGTCTAAAAAAGATAGAACCATTGCCAAGCTAAGTTAAAGAATAGAATGTTGCATGCTTAGTTACACAGATACCGCTATCGAACGAACCGTTTCCTTGCTAATAAACAAGAGCAAAAGAATGTTCATATGTTTCCATCGTTTACTAAAAAAAGAAAGAGTAGAACTGCATGATTAGTTAAAAAGAGTTAGAGAACCGCTTCCATGCTTGCTTGCTTAAATAGAGACTGTTACATATTTCCATAAAATGGTTTGAAATACGCGAACGATATCAGAGAGATGGCGGCCAGTCTTCATAGAGATAGAGATGGCGGCCTGTCCGCACATAGACAGAAGAGAGAAGAGATAAAGAAAAACTTACGGCTGAACAAGCCAAGTATAAAGAAGTAACTGGTGATTAAACCAAGAAAATGGATTTATTAGTAGTTTCAAGACTAACTAACCAGGCTCTAGCGCTTCCCTTCCAAAAACTTGTTGCATAATGTATCCATTGAGCAGTGTTAATATTTCCTGGTAAATGATATATCATTCCTCCCATTTGTTGTGACCATTCGCCAGCGTATTCTTTTATTTTCTTATGTGGAATCTCGTCTATATTGAAAATAAGTCCATCTGTATGTCTAGAGTCACTGGCTTTATGATATCTAACCCAATCTTTTCTACTTTTAGGTTGGTTTTTGGTGTATGGAACTATAGCACTAGTTGGCATAAGGCTTTCAGGGGGAGGTCTGCGAAATCTTCGGGTAGCTTAAGCATTTAGTTCTTGAATATGATCTACCAACCTACATGATGATTTTATTCTAATATATTTGGTAATTCTACGTCCAAAATCCTTACGCATGGAGTAGGAAACGAACCAATGCTGTGCTCCAATTCTGTGAAGCGTCAGTATAGGCCTGTGGTTGAAATATTCGCAGCCTAACCCCGCCATAAAACCACGGTATGCTGGGATAAACTTATCCAAGCAATGGGGGTACTGGGTCTAGCCGCAGAATTGTGGGTCAAAACGGATAAAAGGCATAGAATTACTAAAATATATATGAGAAAAATATATTTACTACATTTAGATCATGTTCAAGAACTACCACTACAAATGAGTAACGAACAACCTCTTTCAGAGCTTATTTATGCAGACACACACCAATGCTTTTTAAACCTTCATAACAATTATGAACACATAGTACACATGTCTACTAAAGATCACCCAGAACACGGGATATATAATTT
Source organism: Iris macrosiphon (assembly GCA_036927795.1). Classification (NCBI taxonomy): domain Eukaryota; kingdom Viridiplantae; phylum Streptophyta; class Magnoliopsida; order Asparagales; family Iridaceae; genus Iris; species Iris macrosiphon. Next base: position 179,263,021 of record JAYESA010000006.1, on the reverse strand, counting down.
TATAGTAGATCTCTTGCATGATATTAGAAAAGATATGAAACACATAATACAAAAATTACAAAGCATAAACTTTACAGACCATACTGGTTTTGGAGATAAGCACAATCAGAACCCAAAAACTGCCCATAGGAATATTAATATGTTGAGGTATTCGTCAAAAGAAGATAATAAGATTAATATTAATGATATTAATGAAGAGCACTACCGTAATTTCCTTAAACTACAAAGCCAAGAACTTCTTGGTGAAATTGACGAACAAACTGTTTACACTTTCTATGAAAAATATTCAGAGGCCATTGATTTCTTTAAATGGAAATATAGCATAGATAGTGATTCAGATGAAGAGACCTTCCATATTTTAAACAATAAAGAAATAGGAAGTACTAGTGGTGGCGGTATGACCCTAGAAGGAATACCCACCGAAGACGTAAGATCTATTGGACCTCCCCCTGAAAGCCTTATGCCAACTAGTGCTATAGTTCCATACACCAAAAACCAACCTAAAAGTAGAAAATATTGGGTTAGATATCATAAAGCCAGTGACTCTAGACATACAGATGGACTTATTTTCAATATAGACGAGATTCCACATAAGAAAATAAAAGAATACGCTGGCGAATGGTCACAACAAATGGGAGGAATGATATATCATTTACCAGAAAATATTAACACTGCTCAATGGATACATTATGCAACAAGTTTTTGGAAGGGAAGCGCTAGAGCCTGGTTAGTTAGTCTTGAAACTACTAATAAAGAAAAGGGAGACGAAATTAGAGCAACCGAAGATCCTCAAGATGCTTTAGCTAAATTATTAGGTCTCATGTTAGCCGACTTCATAGGTGAAGATGGAAATGATGATAAAGACTATGAAGAACTCCTTCATAGAATGATTTTATGCGATATTTGTTTACTTGAAGAATTTATTACTAAATATATTGGCTTTATATTTCGACTAAAGAGCACTAGACAAAAGGATTTCTGGATTAGAGGATTTTTTACTAAAATTCCTTATCCATGGAATAATATTATTCAAGAAAAATATAATAAAATAAGAAATAATGTCCACACTATGGGAATGCTCAAGAAAGCCTGTATGAAAACTATGAAAACAGTGTGCGAACAAGTAAGAGCGCAAAAACAAATGGATAGGACTATTAAGAAATCTAGATTAGGATATTCATGCTGTTCTAAGTATAATACAGATATTAATGCCGAATTTGGTTGTTTACCCGAATACAAAGGATGGAAGAAACAGAAGAAGAGGTTCTTCAGGAGAAAAGGGAAAGGAAAGACCAAATATAAAATTACCAGGAAAAGGTGGAAACCACCACTAAAACAGCAACCCCATAAAAATGAGAAAAGAAAGTTCATTAGACGAAAGAAATTTAGGAAAGGTTGTAAATGTTTTAAATGTAATAAAGAAGGTCATTTTGCGAACGAATGTCCTAACAATATTCATACAATAATTATAGATGACTTAGATCAATATGGTATTAACGTTGGTACTATTAATGATATAAATAGTGATACTTCAGCCTCTTCCATATACGAAATAGAGTCTATATATTTGGATGAGCAGTCCGATGAAACAGATGAACAATCTGAAGATGATATAAACGAGTCCTTAGAATATTTAAAAATTAACATGGTTACCATCAATAAAACCCAAAATTCGATCAGGATAACCCTATTAAATGATAATACTAGATTACCTAAAAAGGAAGCAATATCAGCAGGATATATTATATATGCTAGTAAAAGCTGCAGAATTAGAAGATATCATACCCAGGAGATATTATTAGATATTAGAATATTCTTGCCACTAGGTTATTATGGCATTATTCATAATATACCATTACATGCTGCAAAAAATATATTCATTACTTATGGTTTTATTGAACCCGTTTCTAGAAATAATATTTCTATAATAATGAAAAACACTTCCTTTGAGGATAGAGATTACCTCATTGAGAAAGGTAATCCTTTAGGATTATTGGTTATACACAAATATGAAGACTTACCTATAATAGAAGACACCCCTCCTAAACCACCTAGTATTAACTCACCTGGATCAAGCTCTAGTGAATTACACGATGGCTATTATGAATTTAGAATCTATATGAATACTTTAACCCCAGAAGAAACTAGTAATTCTAGTATTCCCCAGAGCGAGGGAGAACAATTTGAAATAACGGATGATGACCTTGAAAAACTTAAAGAGGCAATACCACATTCCGATAAAAAGGAAGTTTATAAACCAATCTCTTTTCAGTCTAGATTCTTGAATAAACACACCTATATTTTTGAAAGAATGCAGGAAAATATAGAATTAAAAGGGGATGAAGATTTCTCCTCTATCAGTTTATTAGACAAAAGAAAAATGGAGAAATTACGAGCCAAATATCCCAAGATGAGATATTTAAATATAGGTCTAATACAGCTCAAAATAACGGGATTATTCCGAACAGGAATAGATACTCCTATTTTAGTAGTTTGCATGGATGAGAGGATCATCAATAACCCATTAAATAGTATAATAGGAGGAGCAAAATCTAATCTTGTTAATAGGTTGTTTGGTATCAACATACACCCAGATTTTTCTATAAGTTTAGATGATCACAATATAGAAAAAACTTATACACTATCGGTAAGCCTCCAAGGAATTGAATTAATGCCCGGTTCCAAAGTACTTGGAATACAATGGAAACATTGTATGGCATTAAACGATATGTCAACTTTCAAATCTATCACACCTAAAAATCTAGTAAGACTCTTTGAAGTAGGAATGGGAAAAACTATCCAACCTAGACTTATTAGATTAGAACACCTTAAGAATGATAACGAAATAAAAGTTTTTATTAGATCTTTGAAACCAAAGATAGAAATACCAACCGAATATTTTATTGCCTCTGGAAATACTATATCAACTAGAATCGAAGGAGGAAAACAACCGCTAAGCAGTCAAAAGGGGTCGGAGGCCACGACTTCAAGTATTCCCCATATCACCCGATCTAATTCTATGGACAACCTAGTTAGTATTGAATTAACACCCAATATTTTACAAGATATACAACATAGGATGAGCGTTAGCACACCAATAGAAGAAAGAACAAAGACCATGCTTGACAACCAACGTGCTAATGAATCAGAAAAAATGTCTGTAAAAATTCCTTTATCACAAATAAAGGATAGAAGTAGAATTCTGTCACTCCAATAAAATGTCAAAAACCACTAACTGGTATAGGGAGCATACTAGTTATAACGAAAGTCAAATAGATCAAGCCTACAAGATGATTCATCTTTTACGAAAATTTTGAGATATTATACGGGAAGTCAAAAGGTCTAACTATAGGACTATTGTACTAAGACATATGGACAGGACTACACAAGTAATCGAAAAACATATTAGAAAATTTGAGAAACTTAATCCTGACAAAGGGGCTAAAACCCAAGCTGAAAAAACTATAGATCTTTCCATTGAAGATACCCTAGAATTAGAAATAGCAAGCACATCTCTTGATAATATAGATCTTTCTATAGAAACTCGGAAAGAAGTGTTAGAACTCCCGGATACTCCTTCGGACATAAACATGGTCAGAACCATGGACTTAAAAGTAAAGGCCCAATTACACATATACATACCACTTACCATTTGTATATCAGGATATAATGAATTTACTATCCATGCTCTCATAGATACTGGAGCTGAGGCTAGCCTATTACAGGAAATTTTTATTCCTCAGGATTTATGGCAACAACTTGATAAACCAGGCAAATTAAACGATTTTATGGGAAGACAAGTGTCTGTCAACCATAAAGTAAAGAACCTTAAGGTCCATTTCTCTGATTTACAAGGACAATCTAACACTTATATGTTTGATTTTGTATTACTACCAAAAGATTTTGACAGTGATTGTATTATTGATATGGATAATCTGAGATACTATAAACCATACAACACACACACATTTGAACTTGATAGAATATCCATTCCTAGAGTACATTTTCCTGTCTCCTTAGCTTCCAACTTTACACATACAGCACAGCGTGGTGAAAAACCAGTCACACTCATAGATTATACAAAAGTTAGTACTTACAATCTTTCCAATAACAATAAGATACAAAGAACCATTTACGAAATGTTAGAACCACTCTTCTCTGATAACCCATTAAAAGCCTTTGATAAAGCCCCTAGATATTATAAAATAGAGCTATTAGAACAGTATAAAGAAACCAATGTCAGAGTAAATAGCATTATGGTTTCCCCTTCGGACAAAGAAGAATTTTCCAAACAAATTAGTGAACTTCTGAAACTAAAGCTTATCCAGAAAAGTTTCAGCAGACATTCTTCTCCAGCCTTTCTAGTAAGGAATCATGCTGAGATAAAAAGAGGAAAAGCAAGAATGGTTATTAACTATAGAAAGTTAAATAGTTATACTAAATTCGATGGTTATTTTATTCCTACAGCTGAGCATCTTATCAAGCAAATTCAAGGTGCTAAATACTATAGTAAATTTGATGCTAAATCGGGTTTTTGGCAAATAAAATTAGAAGATAAGAATTCTATAGAATTAACTGCTTTCAGTTGTCCACAGGGACATTTTGAATGGTTAGTCTTACCATTTGGATTAAAAAATGCCCCACAAATATTTCAAAAATGGATGAATTCTATTTTTGGGCATCTTCCTTTTGTAGTAGTCTATATTGACGATATCCTAGTCTTCTCAAACACAGTTGAAGAACACAAAGAACATCTATTACATGTTTGCAAATTACTACTTAATAATGGTATTATTTTAAGTCCAAAAAAGATTGAATTATTCAAAAATGAAATTAATTTCTTAGGAAAAACCATAAAAAATGGACAAATTCTTTTGCAGGAACATATATATACCAAGATCAGAGAATTTCCGGATAACTTTAAAACCCTTAAGGAACTTCAGAGTTTTTTGGGATTACTCAATTATGGTAGAAAATTTATTCCTAATTTATCAGCAAAAGTTAAATATCTACAAGAAAAACTTACGGCTGAACAAGCCAAGTATAAAGAAGTAACTGGTGAACAACCAAGAAAATGGAATACGGACAAAATTTCTATTTCCCTTGACCAAAGGGAAATCGAGGAAATTGTTAGAATTAAAGAATCTATAAAAATAGAGAATATTCTTTACTTCCCTCTTGACAATGATATTTTAGTATTATAAACTGACGTCTCAGATAACTTCTGGACAGGAGTATTAATTGCCAAGGGAAAAGAAATTGTTGCTTATGCTTCAGGACGTTTTACTAAAGTACAAATAAAATATGCTACATATGACAAAGAATTACTAGCAGTCAAACTAGCCATAAAAAGCTTAAAGATCTATATCCTATATAGACATTTTTTGATTGAGACTGACAATAAATTAGTAGCACAATTCTTGAAAAGAAAAACTATTAATAATCCTGAAGAAAACCTTCGACGGATTAGAATTGCAATGTATCTAGAAATATTTAATTATGATGTCAACTATATTCCGGATTACACTAATTTTCTTGCGGATACTCTTACCAGGTTATGATACATGGAAGACGAAGATTTCTATAAAAAATTTCGTGACCTCTTCCAAGAAATAAAGAGGCAGGGTGAGTTTAAAGAAGTAGGCCCCAAAAAGGCCAAAGATAACAATATAGCATAATCTTCGGGGGTTGAACAAACCCAGGAGGCTAACAGCCAAATCTCCTCAAAGGCGAACAGCCAAACCCAAGCGAACAGCCATTCTCAGGCGAACAGCCAAAAATATCAGGTGAATAACCAGAATACCCTCCAGGCGAACAGTCAAATGGCGAACAGCCAAATCAATAAAGGGAAAAACGTACTGGGAGCCATTCCCAGACCCATGTTTTTACCTACAAGGCCTGTAGTCCCACCATCACCGTTCTCTGGACCTCCCAGGCCACTAATGGCACCTACTCAATTTTTGGATATCATAATAAAAAATTGGTATAATACAGACATGAAAAACAAAGATAAAGCAGTTTGGGAAAGGTTTAATGGCTGCTTTCGGGCTTTTCAGTCCCGCGACATAAAGGGAGCCAGCTATTGGCTGACCCAAATTGAGAGGACACTCCTAGCCGAAAGGCAGAAAAACTCTATGCTCGAAAAAAAGATGTTGGAGATTCATCAGCTTGTCTCCAAGATGATCAACTACACCTCTACTTCCAGGTCCATTGCTCTTGCCACTAAAGAACGTCAACTCTAATGGCATACTGTATGAAAAAAATTGGGTGGGTTGACATTAAAGTTGGTGTCCTATATAAAAAATTAAGTGGGATGCCATTAGAGTTTGCATCCATCGTTGAAAAATGAGTGGGGCTCTAACCCCACCGGTGCCCTAATAAGCAAGTGACAGCAGCAACAACGACATTTATATCAATAACAAGTGACAGCAGCAAGTGACAGCAGTTGTTCTTTGCACAAACTCACAGAATTTTATTCACAAGAACACACAGATGAGATTTACAATGGAGGGGGAGAGAGAGAGAGAGCACACAAGAACTGGAGATTACAAGAGGAAGTTCGCAGAGCATACAAGCCTCCAAACTTCGATGCCCTTTCTTACATCCTGAAGCCCTTATTTATAGCACAAAGGGTCTGAGTATGACCCATAGTATCCCGTTAGGGTAACCGGCACCTGCCTTCTTTAGTAATGATGACAGAACTTAGTGGGAATCTTTCAGTATACGCCTTTTGAGCTGTACCGTAATCCAGTAGTGGGGAGCTCTTTTGGTAGTGGAGTGCGTAATGATTTATGGTAGTGGAGTGCGTAATGATGATAATTGCTTTTGTAATGGGGAATCTTTTTGGGTAGTGGAATGGTAGCCTTTTTGGTAGTGGAGTGATAGTAAAATGTCATTTATGGAGATGATGATCTGTCCGTTTCATCATTAGGGTTGTCGGAAGAACTTTCTTCGTGGCGAGAACTGTCAGAGTGGCTGGAACTGTTGTTGTCTCATAGCCAAATAGGTATTTCTTCAACAAAAAGTGGATTATTTCTATCATGTCTAGTGCCCATAATCTGCTCTCTATCTTCAATTAGCGAGCCAATCATTATCTCTCTTTCTTCTATGGTCCTTCTCAGCTGATTAATCTGTTCTTGTAATTCTTGTCTTCTTGTGATGATTGCTTCTCTAATCTGCGTTAATTGCTGTGTTAGTTGCTGCCGTTGTTGTTGTTGTCGTTGCTGTCGTCTTTGCCGTCTTTTTTGTCTTTCTGTCTTCTTTCGTCGTCCAAGTCGTCCAAGTCTTCTTAAATATCTATATAAAATAGTTTTGTAGCAGATTTTATTCATATCAAGCAGATAGAGCCCACCAAGCTTCCCTTAGTCGGAGTTTCCGTCGGAGTCCACCATATTATTTATAGGATCATTGTTTAACAGTAGATCCTCATTTCGAGCTATTTGGCCTACTCGGCCCAAAGTCATATTATTAAGAAAATCAATAATTCTGGAAGGTCCGCTACCTTCATCAGTTAAGGGCCTAAGACGATCCACCAGGATGGTGTGTTTAGAGGTAGAAATCAGAGCATTCGTCCTTGCCGCACTTCTTGCTGCTTCAAAAAATTCTGTGGCTGCCATTAATCTTTCATGCTCTTCATCGAAACCTTGTTTTAAAAATTTGATGTATTCAAAAAAGGGTTCTTCGACGAGCTTATCAAGCTCCCAGAGTTGGTAGGAGGGGAAGAGTTTTATATATTGCCGTTCTTCCCAAATACACCAAACTCTGAATTTGAATATGGTTTGGAATTTAGTGGAGTGTGAGAGTGCCGCCTTGGTGCATATATCTGGAAGGCAGTCTCGATATTCGTCTTCAAATATAGTGTTCATATATATTTCATGGACCAGCCCCTTTATGATATGAGGCTTGTACTTCTGGATTTCACGGAAGCAGGCGAGTATACGGGGTCGCCTATAAGAGTTGAGAATTAATTCTTCGTTCTGGAGGAAACTGATGATCTCAGTGTCTTCTAGCTTTTTGAAGAAAAGTATAAGCCGAGAATCATCCAGAAATTGTTGCTGATGCATGGCCAGCATTTCTTGGACAGTAACTTCGGCGTTGAATTCTTCAACCTTTGAGGTAGCCACCCCGAGAGTCTTGAGTAACTCGAGGACGTCGGCCATGCGAAAATTAACCAGATCATTGGTTCTGATCTGGGAGAAGATTTCCCTGAGCTCCTTCTGCTCGACTGAGGTGCCAGTGAAGAGATCCCGTTCTTTAGTGGCAAGAGCAATGGACCTGGAAGTAGAGGTGTAGTTGATCATCTTGGAGACAAGCTGATGAATCTCCAACATGTTCTTTTCGAGCATAGAGTTTTTCTGCCTTTCGGCTAGGAGTGTCCTCTTAATTTGGCTCAGCCAATAGCTGGCTCCCTTTATGTCGCGGGACTGAAAAGCCCGAAAGCAGCCATTAAACCTTTCCCAAACTGCTTTATCTTTGTTTTCCATGTCTGTATTATACCAATTTTTTATTATGATATCCGAAAATTGAGTAGGTGCCATTAGTGGCCTGGGAGGTCCAGAGAACGGTGATGGTGGGACTACAGGCCTTGTAGGTAAAAACATGGGTCTGGGAATAGCTTCCAGTACATTTTTCCCTTTATTGATTTGGCTGTTCGCCATTTGATTGTTCGCTTGGAGGGTATTCTGGTTATTCACCTGATATTTTTGGCTGTTCGCCTGAGAATGGCTGTTCGCCTGGGTTTGGCTGTTCGCCTTTGAGGAGATTTGGCTGTTAGCCTCCTGGGTTTGTTCAACCCCCGAAGATTCTGCTATATTGTTATCTTTGGCCTTTTTGGGGCCTACTTCTTTAAACTCGCCCTGCCTCTTCATTTCTTGGAAGAGGTCACGAAATTTTTTATAGAAATCTTCGTCTTCCATGTATCATAACCTGGTAAGAGTATCCGCAAGAAAATTAGTGTAACCCGGAATATAGTTGACATCATAATTAAATATTTCTAGATACATTGCAATTCTAATCCGTCGAAGGTTTTCTTCAGGATTATTAATAGTTTTTCTTTTCAAGAATTGTGCTACTGATTTATTGTCAGTCTCAATCAAAAAATGTCTATATAGGATATAGATCTTTAAGCTTTTTATGGCTAGTTTGACTGCTAGTAATTCTTTGTCATATGTAGCATATTTTATTTGTACTTTAGTAAAACGTCCTGAAGCATAAGCAACAATTTCTTTTCCCTTGGCAATTAATACTCCTGCCCAGAAGTTATCTGAGGCGTCAGTTTGTAATACTAAAATATCATTGTCAAGAGAGAAGTAAAGAATATTCTCTATTTTTATAGATTCTTTAATTCTAACAATTTCCTCGATTTCCCTTTGGTCAAGGGAAATAGAAATTTTGTCCGTATTCTATTTTCTTGGTTGTTCACCAGTTACTTCTTTATACTTGGCTTGTTCAGCCGCGAGTTTTTCTTGTAGATATTTAACTTTTGCTAATAAATTAGGAATAAATTTTCTACCATAATTGAGTAATCCCAAAAAACTCTGAAGTTCCTTAAGGGTTTTAAAGTTATCCGGAAATTCTTTGATCTTGGTATATATATGTTCCTGCAAAAGAATTTGTCCATTTTTTATGGTTTTTCCTAAGAAATCAATTTTATTTTTGAATAATTCAATCTTTTTTGGACTTAAAATAATACCATTATTAAGTAGTAATTTGCAAACATGTAATAGATGTTATTTGTGTTCTTCAACTGTGTTTGAGAAGACTAGGATATCGTAACGTGAACTCTGATTTTAAAGATGTTTCCAAAAGAAGTAATATGATTCCGTTCCTGTACTGCATGTAACGAACCTAGGTAAAACTAGAAAGATCACTAGTAATATAATATTTTGCCACATGCTTACTTAGTGTTGGTTTCAGGAAATGTTGCTTCTGTTTGTTGATTTTATACTCACCAGTATTTTTCCAAAGTGCTGACCCACCAACAATTTTCTTGTTCTCAAGAGCTGGATCGTCCGAGGAAGCGATAGCCGTGCCTCATCCCCAGGACCTGAAAATCTAGAGTCGATGCCTTGAGCCGTATCAAGATTGCTTTGTGCTGCTTTTATATAAAGGGATGTAATGTATGGAACGATGTCAGAGAAAGAGAGCCTGAGCAAATTATAATCTAGGCCAAGCGCCGCTTGTAACACATCCTGATTAAAATAAAGAGCTTATTTTCTTATGCCATTATGTTCTTTACTTTTTTACAATATTGTGCCGCTGCTCCCGTCTTGAATAGCTTACTTGCCCTTGTTCAAGCTTTGGCCTGGAACAAGTGCATCTTAGGCTTGCACGACATCAGGCCCCAGGCGAGGACGATCGGTCCCGCAAGGACCCAAGCGAGGACGAATTGCCCCCCCTGCGGGACAGGGGCGTGGCAACTTGTAAACTCCCTCGACCAGATTTCAATAATTTAGAATTAGTTTAGACTAATTAGAATTATAGCACCTTTTTAAATTTTTTATTTATTTATAATCTATTAATTGTGCACCTGTTCATTACACAATTAATTAGGACATCCCACTAGCTGTTAAACCCTAAACAAATTTTACATACCTGCCCTAAACTTGTTAGACTATTTTTTCTGTATTTTGTGCAACTTCCAGAAACCTTGTTTGATGCTTCGTTTTAGTCGTACAAATATCGTTACAAACGTACGTATTTATTTCCTATTTAATTTTCTGCTCTTTACCCATCCCTGTACCCCTTGAGATTTAAGGACCAGTAGGCACCTGTTTTGCCCAAACAAAAATACGATAATATTCTAGACTGAATATACTACAATTAGTGTATTGACACCGTAGAGAAATTATGACCCTAATAGCCTCTAAATAATTAGAGAAAACCGTGCGCAGTATTTATTAATTAATAAATACGAGGATCCGTATCACCTGCAGAATCAGACCCTGCATCTACCCAAACTCACCCCACACTGTCCAAAACATTTTCCCCAGCTATTTTCCCTCATTTTTGTACAATTTAGAATTTCGGAAAATCAGTATTTAAAATCAGGTAAATTACGGAATTACGCAAAATATCAAATTCATGCATTTATGCAATTATTAAAAAGTTAGGGGTCTTTATGCAAAATTGCCTGCTAGGTGGCCTAATCCTATTGGCTAGACCATAGGTGTGAGGGACCCACCATAAGAATCCAGAGAAATCCTGTGAAAATATCATAAAATATCAAATTACCAATTTAACCCTAAACTTTCCCATAATTACGAAATTGCCATTCCCTCAATTCCTATATAAACCCAAACCCCTCCCTTACAAATCCCTACAGCCCCTTCCCTCCGCCACCTCCGACCACCGCCTCCGGCCAAACCCTGCCCGACCCTCCGCCCTGACCCCCTCTCCCCTCCGGCCAAGCCCCACCGCCAGCGCCGCCCTGCTCCGCCGGCCATAGCCCCCGTAACCTCCCCCTTCCCTCACTGTCCACAGCACCACCACCACTCCCATCCACCCCCAGCGCCGCCTCCAGCCGTCGCCAACCACCGCCACCATTCCCAAACGCTTCGCCATCCTTCCCTCCACCGGACCACCACTCCTCACCGCCCCACGACGCCTGCTCCGGCCGCCCTAGCCCCCGCAGCACTCCCGGCCACCCCCAACCCTAACCTACCCTCTCTACTCCGGCCGCCCCTAGCCGCCACCACCACCATCGTGGACCTCCGCCACCACCACCAACCTGACCGCCACCCTCCCCTCTGCCGAACCCACCACCTGCCCGGCCACCCCGGCCGCTTCTCCGCCGCCGGCAGCCCCCGCACTCCACTACTGCTGCTGCTGCTGCTAACAGCTACTGCTGCTGTTCTCTCTTCTCCGGCCGCCTCCGGCCAGCTCCGCCGCCGTCCACCCGCCGTCGACAACCCCTAGGGCCCACCTGTCAGAGGGTATAACCCTAAACCCTATATATCTGTAATTATATATATATTTGTATATGTATATGTATATGTATATATATGTATATATATATGTATATATATAGGTATATATATATGTATATTTATATGTATATATGTATATTTATATATATATGTTATATACTATTATTTACAGTATATTATACTGTATATATATTATATATATATATAACTATATTTTATACATATATATTTATATTTGTAAATTGTATATATGTATATATATATATCTATATATATAATATGTATACTATATGTTATATATGTATATATAACATATTTGTATATGTTATATAAATACTATCATATAGTATATATATATACTATGCATTTTTTTCTTTTATTTTATTTTTCTGCACTTAATTTCCTGCACCTATTATATATGTTTATATATATATATATATATCTATATATATATATATATTATCTATATCCAGCTGGATAATACAACTTATATATATATTATATATTTTAAATTCTTGCAATGTCATTTCAATTTATTACATATATCTATAATATTATATGAGCTGGATATTACAGCCTACTATATATACATTTACAATTCTTGCCCCGTCAAATCATTTTATCTAAATGTACTATATAGTATAGTATATAGTTATGTATGTATTTAAATTCTGTACTGTCATTTCAATTTATATATTATTTATTATTATCAGTGGATATACCCTGAATACTTATATTACTATCTCAGTGGATATACCCTGACTATTATATTATATATATCAGGGGATACACCCTGATAATATTATATATTATTATATATATATAGCAGTGGATATACCCTGCTACTATTATAATTGTAATATATTTATACCTGCACTTTTTTGTTCTTTATATATTATATATAATGCTATATATATTATATCTATATATATACATACTATATATATATATATCTATATTATATATGTGTATATAAGTATATATATACTTTATATCACAGCCATGATATTTACGAACACTGTCTATTTTAACAGAAACCAACTACAGCACAGCCAGTGACCCCTGTCACCAGCAAACACAAACCTGACTGTGAGATCAGGTTATCAACACTATCAGGGAGTAGGCAACTATACCTTGCCAAGTTTAATATTTTAATTCTCAAATATTGTTATATGCTTCTTGTTTCTGAAATTCATATACTATGAGTACCTGAGACTGCCTCTGGTATAGTCAACTAATACGTTGACAATTAGTATAAATAACTTAGTCTTACAGACTCACCAACACTGTGAGAATATCCTGATATTCTCCTAAACCCTATCATGGGAACACGCGACATGGTTGCATTACATATATGGATGTGAGCTGCGTATTTGATTAGCTACCAGTACGTGTGACCTGCATCACGGAATAGAATAACTCAGGAAATGTACTACTTGACATTTAATTTCATTGGGATGGGAAAGATAACTAGTAGACGTATGGGACACCCCCTCCATATATGATTTATACCTTCGTACCATGCTCCTCGGAGATGGTCGATTGCAGAGCTACCCGTGAGTCCGGGGGCATACGACACATATACTAGCCAGTCACCACGATTGGTGAATTACGTCAGCGTATGTCTAGCCACACATTTCCATGCGTACTACGAGATCTTTACTTGCATTTCACTTAGAATGGTTAGCACCCTGTATTTATTTTCTTTATTCAGTATTTACATACATGGCATATCATTTTCTGTATCTTGTTACGTCCCACTGAGGACCTGGTTCCCTGCCAGATCTAGACGAGGCTTTCTACTCCACTGTGTACGGCCCTGATCAGGAGGCCAGATGTGCTACCGAGGAGAAGCTCGAGGAGACACCCTCAGAGTATGCTTGATCCTAGAGGCCTGCCACCTGGAGATGGAGAATTTTTCATCAGATAGACACTGCTTAGTCTATCTGATTTTTCTGCGCTATTATCAGTTTTTGTAGTAGGCTTGTATTCTCACTAGTTGTGTACTGTATCAAACTCAGTTTTATATATATATGCAGCACTTGTTTTTCTAACATTTTGTTGTGGATGAGATAGATATACCTGTTTTGTACTTGTAGTATTTTAGGACAGCGTAGCACGTTCCTTTGGGTCCATCAAAGTGGATTAAGCCCTTAGTGACGTGTCAGCTGGCCAGTGATACGTGACCTAGTTCCTGACATTTTGGGACTGGAGCGTGACAAGATTTTAGTGGTGGCCCATGCAGGTCAGATTTTCGTTGCTAGTGGTATGATGACATGCCTAGCAAGCCTGCAATAGGATAGAAACACTAGGTCTCATCTACACTGACACCATCCTTAAATATTTTTATGATTGCATTTTGCTTGATTATCATTCATTATCACCTTTGTGTTTTCTAATTCTTCTATTTTCTTCAGAAATATGGACATACCCAGGAAACCTGGGAATAATGGGGCTAACCAAGCAACAGACCCCTCGCCAAATGTCCAAGGAACCCCGACTACCCCACGAGACCAATTCCCGAGAAGGATGCTGGTCTACCCGACGACTCCATACCTTCCCCAGGATCCTGTCCAGACAGGAACACCAGCTCAACATGAAGGGCAAACATCAACACCGCAGGCGGAGACACCTTTGCCTCCACCTCCAGCCTTGCCTATCCTGATGCCACAACTTGAGGGTCAACCTCAAATGTTGCAGTTTCTCCAGACTATGTTGCAGAACCAGTGGCAACAGACTGAGGCCCTGAGACAGTCTCAGTGGCAGCAAACTGAAGCTCTGCGACAGACGTTGATGACGGCTTTGGAGAGAGCTACTACTCCGACACCAGCACCTGTCCAACCAGCGGGCACAGTTCGAGGCTTCCGTCAAATAAGCCCGAGAGATTTCAAAGGCAACGAGACTTCTAAGGAGATCTCCGACTGGATCTCCAACACCGAAATACTGCTAGAAGGATCGCAACTCACCCCTGACCTATGGATGACCGCTGTGAGGGGCCAACTTCTGGGCAACGCCCATCACTGGTGGGAATCTATAGAGCGCAGCGTCGGCAAAGACCAAACTTGACAACAATTCCTGGAGCACTTCAATGCCAAGTACTTTCCAGCGACAGTCCAGAATGCCCTATACTCCCAGTTCCTGCACCTGGAACAGGGAAACCTGACGGTAGATGCCTATGACGCGGAGTTTAGTAGACTAAGTCGTTTCGGTGCTGATCTGATCCCGAACGAACTGAAGAAGGCTAAAAGATTCCACCATGGCCTTAACTACGAGCTCCAGAGATACACAACAATGCAGTCAAGAATCTCCTACAACGAGGTTCTTACAGAAGCCAGGGAGCAAGAAGCCATTGGTCGAGGAGCCAGGCGCTAAAATCCAACCTTCTCAGCCAAGAACCAGCAAGGAGCAGGAGGACCTATCCGTCGTCCATAATATCAGACGCAGCAAACAACGGGACCCTATCAGAAGAAGGAGCTCCCGATTTGCCACTTTTATGGCAAAAAGGGGCATTTTATGAGAGACTGCAGAAAGAAGAACGGATTATGCCTGCTATGTGGAGCTAGCCAACACATGGCCAAAGACTGCCCACAACGCAGAGATGCAGCACCTCAGCAAGGAAAGAAGCCAGGAGCACAAGCCCAGAAGATGCTATCCTCCACATCAGGAGGATATCAGCGAGGAGCACCCTAGCCTACTCAGGAGGCTCAGTTCAAGACCCGACAATAAGCCGGAGGACAAAGACAGGGTCAAGCCTTTGCGTTAGCTGCCGTTGCAGAAGAGCCTGAAGGGGAAACTATAACAGGTACCATTTTAGTTGCATTATTACCTGCAACTGTATTATTCGATTCTGGGGCTACTTTGTCTTTCATATCCAGTAGTTTCGTAGCCATGCACAAGCTATCCACTTTTCCGCTACCCAAGTGTTGGAAAATACTTACTGGAGGAGGTATTGTTCCAGTTACCAACATTATCAAAATCTGTCCGGTAGTTGTTTGTAGTAGAGGACTAAGAGCGCGATTTTTGGTACTTCCAATGCCAAATTTCGACATTGTCTTAGGCATGGACTGGCTAAGCCAGAACAATGCTATCCTAAACTGCCGAAAGGGTAGTATTATCTTTAGATCCCCAGATCACCCAGAGTTCGAATATATCCGAGGAACCATTGAGCAAAGAGTAGGCCAGACTCCTAGAGCTTACATGGCGATGGAGACAGCACTTCCCTCAATTATAGCAGAGTTCGAGGACGTATTTCCAGAAGAATTGCCAGGCCTACCGCCTGACAGAGAAGTGGAGTTCATTATTGAGCTGATACTCGGAGCTGCACCAGTATCCTCCAATGTATACCGACTGGCGAAGAAGGAGCTTGACGAGCTGAAGCTTCAACTGGAGGAATTACAGATCAAGGGATTTGTTCGTCCTAGTGCATCACCCTGGGGAGCACCAGTGTTGTTTGTACCAAAGAAGGACGGAACATATCGCATGTGCATTGATTACAGAGCCCTCAACGCTCTGACAATCAAAAACAAGTACCCCTTGCCGAGAATTGACGACCTGTTCGATCAACTAACAGGAGCCGTGGTATTCTCGAAGATAGACTTGAGATCAGGCTATCATCAGGTCAAGGTACGGAGGGAAGATATTCCAAAGACAGCATTCAGGACTCGTTATGGTCATTACGAGTTCCTGGTGATGCCTTTTGGACTAACTAATGCACCTACCGTATTCATGAACCTGATGAACAGAGTCTTCCACCAATATCTGGACCAGTTCGTGGTAGTCTTCATCGACGACATTCTGGTGTATTCAAAGAGCCATGAAGAGCATGAAGAGCACTTAAGGTTGGTATTAGAGACGCTGAGACGGGAGAGCCTTTATGCTAAGATGAGCAAGTGTGAATTCTTCCTTGACCGTGTCGCTCCCATCTTGACTATACCATCTGGATCCGGAGGTTTCGTCATATATAGCGATGCATCCGGAAAAGGATTTGGTTGTGTCTTAATGCAACATGGGAAGGTTGTAGCTTATGCCTCAAGACAGTTGAGGACTCATGAGAAGAATTACCCCACTCACGACCTGGAGCTTGCCGCAGTCATCTTCGCCCTGAAGCTATGGAGACACTATCTATATGGCGAACGAGTGGAGATATTTACCGATCATAAAAGTCTGAAGTACGTCTACACCCAGAAGGACCTAAATCTGAGACAAAGACGATGGCTCGAAGTGATGGCGGATTTCGAAATTGATCTACAGTACCATCCAGGGAAAGCTAATGTGGTGGCAGATGCTCTAAGCAGAAGACCCTCGATATTCTTTATGATCACCCAACCAGGTCTTCTGAGAGATCTAGAAAATTTGGGAATAGAGGTCATTATGCCAGGACTTGACGGCCAATTATCAAACTATCAGCTGTAATCAACCTTGGTAGAAAGAATCAAAACTGCTCTACCAACAGATGCAAGATTTCAGAGGCTTCGACAAAGAACAGAGGCTGAAATTCAGACAGGATGTCGCATACACGAAGATGGGACTATAAGATATGGTGATCGTCTTTATGTTCTAAATGGAGAACTTCGTAATGAGCTGATGTCAGAAGCTCATAGCTCAACATACTCTATACATCCAGGAGGGACAAAGATGTACAGAGGTCTGCGACAATATTACTGGTGGCATGGAATGAAGCGGGAGATAGCACGCTTTGTGGCCAAATGTCTGGTGTGTCAGCAAGTCAAGGCTGAGCATCAGAGATCTGCCGGTCTACTTCAACCCCTCCCAATACCCGAGTGGAAATGGGAACACATTACGATGGACTTTGTTACGGGCTTCCCAAGAAGTCCCAGTGGTCGTAATGCCATATGGATAATCGTAGATAGACTCACAAAGGCTGCATATTTCCTACCTTTCAGAGTCGGACAATCTACAGAAATCTTGGCGGACATGTACATGAAGGAGATAGTGCGTCTGCATGGAGTACCAGTCAGCATAGTATCTGACAGAGATACGAGATTTACATCTTACTTTTGGCGAAGTATGCAAGAAAGTCTTGGTACCCGCCTCAAGTTCAGCACCTCGTATCACCCACAAACAGATGGCCAATCAGAACGTACCATCCAGACACTTGAAGATATACTGAGAGCCTGCATGCTTGATTTCAGCGGATCATGGGAAGATCATCTACACCTGATGGAATTTTCCTACAACAACAGCTATCAAGCGAGCATTCAAATGGCTCCCTTTGAAGCTTTGTATGGAAGAAAATGCCGTTCCCCAGTATGCTGGAGCGATATAGGCGAGAGACAGATCTTGGGACCAGAACTGATTATTCGTACGGTGGAGAAAGTAAAGAAGATCCAAGGACACCTACGAGCTGCACAAGACAGGCAGAAGCACTGGGCCAACATTCATCGCCGACCTCTAGAGTTCCAAGTAGGGGAGCATGTGTTCTTGAAGATCTCTCCTACTCGAGGAACTATCAGATTTGGAGGAAGAGGGAAACTAAGTCCAAGGTACATTGGACCCTTCGATGTGCTAGATCGCGTCGGAGAAGTTGCTTACAGGCTAGCTCTACCTCAGACCTTGGAGGGAG
The DNA here is from genome assembly GCA_036927795.1 of Iris macrosiphon. Taxonomy (NCBI): domain Eukaryota; kingdom Viridiplantae; phylum Streptophyta; class Magnoliopsida; order Asparagales; family Iridaceae; genus Iris; species Iris macrosiphon. The sequence continues at coordinate 179,244,511 of JAYESA010000006.1, read as the reverse complement.
TACATGACGTCTTCCACGTATCTCAGCTAAGGAGGTATATTCCAGACCCGAGTCATGTGCTGGACTATTCAGAGATCACAATCGGGCCAAGCTTATCATATCAGGAGGAGCCTGTAGAAATCCTTGACCGTAGCGAGAAAGTGTTGCGAGGCCAGACTATTCCTCTCGTTCGTGTTGCATGGAGACATCATGCACCAGGTGAATCCACCTGGGAATGAGAAGAGGATATTCGTCAGCGTTATCCCCATCTATTTCAAAACCAGGGTATGTCCAATATTTCAAACTCAATCTCTCTTAATCATCATATATCCTTAATTAAATTTTTTTATTATATGTGTATTTTTATTTCGAGGACGAAATATTCTAAAGAGGGTAGATTGTAAACTCCCTCGACCAGATTTCAGTAATTTAGAATTAGTTTAGACTAATTAGAATTATAACACCTTTTAAATTTTTTTTTTTTTATAATCTATTGATTGTGCACCTGTTCATTACACAATTAATTAGGACATCCCACTAGCTGTTAAACCCTAAACAAATTTCACATACCTGCCCTAGACTTGTTAGACTATTTTTTCTGTATTTTGTGCAACTTCCAGAAACCTTGTTTGATGCTTCGTTTTAGTCGTACAAATATCGTTACAAACGTACGTATTTATTTTCTATTTAATTTTCTGCTCTTTATCCATCCCTGTACCCCTAGAGATTTGAGGACCAGTAGGCACCTGTTTTGCCCAAACAAAAATACGATAATATTCTAGACTGAATATACTACAATTAGTGTATTGACACCGTAGAGAAATTATGACCCTAATAGCCTCTAAATAATTAGTGAAAACCGTGCACAGTATTTATTAATTAATAAATACGAGGATCCGTATCACCTGCAGAATCAGACCCTGCATCTACCCAAACTCACCCCACACTGTCCAAAACATTTTCCCCAGCTATTTTCCCTTATTTTTGTACAATTTAGAATTTCGGAAAATCAGTATTTAAAATCAGGTAAATTACGGAATTACGCAAAATACCAAATTCATGCATTTATGCAATTATTGAAAAGTTAGGGGTCTTTATGCAAAATTGCCTGCTAGGTGGCCTAATCCTATTGGCTAGACCATAGGTGTGAGGGACCCACCATAAGAATCCAGAGAAATCCTGTGAAAATATCATAAAATATCAAATTACCAATTTAACCCTAAACTTTCCCATAATTACGAAATTGCCATTCCCTCAATTCCTATATAAACCCAAACCCCTCCCTTACAAATCCCTACAGCCCCTTCCCTCCGCCACCTCCGACCACCGCCTCCGGCCAAACCCTGCCCGACCCTCCGCCCTGACCCCCTCTCCCCTCCGGCCAAGCCCCACCGCCAGCGCCGCCCTGCTCCGCCGGCCACAGCCCCCGTAACCTCCCCCTTCCCTCACTGTCCACAGCACCACCACCACTCCCATCCACCCCCAGCGCCGCCTCTGGCCGTCGCCGACCACCGCCACCATTCCCAAACGCTTCGCCATCCTTCCCTCCACCGGACCACCACTCCTCACCGCCCCACGACGCCTGCTCCGGCCGCCCTAGCCCCCGCAGCACTCTCGGCCACCCCCAACCCTAACCTACCCTCTCTACTCCGGCGCCCCTAGCCGCCACCACCACCGTCGTGGACCTCCGCCACCACCACCAACCTGACCGCCACCCTCCCCTCTGCCGAACCCACCACCTGCCCGGCCACCCCGGCCGCTTCTCCGCCGCCGGCAGCCCCCGCACTCCACTACTGCTGCTGCTGCTGCTAACAGCTACTGCTGCTGTTCTCTCTTCTCCGGCCGCCTTCGGCCAGCTCCGCCGCCGTCCACCCGCCGTCGACAACCCCTAGGGCCCACCTGTCAGAGGGTATAACCCTAAACCCTATATATATGTAATTATATATATATTTGTATATGTATATGTATATGTATATGTATATATATGTATATATATAGGTATATATATATGTATATTTATATGTATATATGTATATTTATATATATATGTTATATACTATTATTTACAGTATATTATACTGTATATATATTATATATATATATATATAACTATATTTTATACATATATATTTATATTTGTAAATTGTATATATGTATATATATATATATCTATATATATAATATGTATACTATATGTTATATATGTATATATAACATATTTGTATATGTTATATAAATACTATCATATAGTATATATATATACTATGCATTTTTTTTTCTTTTCTTTTATTTTTCTGCACTTAATTTCCTGCACCTATTATATATATATATATATATATATATATATATATATATATATATATATATATATATATATATATATATTATCTATATCCAGCTGGATAATACAGCTTATATATATATTATATATTTTAAATTCTTGCAATGTCATTTTAATTTATTACATATATCTATAATATTATATGAGCTGGATATTACAGCCTACTATATATACATTTACAATTCTTGCCCTGTCAAATCATTTTATCTAAATGTACTATATAGTATAATATATAGTTATGTATGTATTTAAATTCTGTACTGTCATTTCAATTTATTTATTATTTATTATTATCAGTGGATATACCCTGAATACTTATATTACTATCTCAGTGGATATACCCTGACTATTATATTATATATATCAGGGGATACACCCTGATAATATTATATATTATTATATATATATAGCAGTGGATATACCCTGCTACTATTATAATTGCAATATATTTATACCTGCACTTTTTTGTTCTTTATATATTATATATACTGCTATATATATTATATCTATATATATACATACTATATATATATATATATCTATATTATATATGTGTATATAACTATATATATATACTTTATATCACAGCCATGATATTTACGAACACTGTCTATTTTAACAGAAACCAACTACAGCACAGCCAGTGACCCCTGTCACCAGCAACCACAAACCTGACTGTGAGATCAGGTTATCAACACTATCAGGGAGTAGGCAAGTATACCTTGCCAAGTTTAATATTTTAATTCTCAAATATTGTTATATGCTTCTTGTTTCGAAAATTCATATACTATGAGTACCTGAGACTGCCTCTGGTACAGTCAACTAATACGTTGACAATTAGTATAAATAACTTAGTCTTACAGACTCACCAACACTGTGAGAATATCCTGATATTCTCCTAGACCCTATCACGGGAACACGCGACATGGTTGCATTACATATATGGATGTGAGCTGCGTATTTGATTAGCTACCAGTATGTGTGACCTGCATCACAGAATAGAATAACTCAGGAAATATACCACTTGACATTTAGTTTCATTGGGATGGGAAAGATAACTAGTAGACGTATGGGACACCCCCTCCATATATGATTTATACCTTCGTACCATGCTCCTCGGAGATGGTCGATTGCAGAGCTACCCGTGAGTCCGGGGGCATACGACACATATACTAGCCAGTCACCACGATTGGTGAATTACGTCAGCGTATGTCTAGCCACACATTCCCATGCGTACTACGAGATCTTTACTTGCATTTCACTTAGAATGGTTAGCACCCTGTATTTATTTTCTTTATTCAGTATTTACATACATGGCATGTTATTTTCTATATCTTGTTACATCCCACTGAGGACCTGGTTCCCTGCCAGATCTAGACGAGGCTTTCTACCCCACTGTGTACGGCCCTGATCAGGAGGCCAAATGTGCTACCGAGGAGGAGCTCGAGGAGACACCCTCAGAGTATGCTTGATCCTAGAGGCCTGCCACCTGGAGATGGAGATGTTTTCATCAGATAGACACTGCTTAGTCTATCTGATTTTTCTGCGCTATTATCAGTTTTTATAGTAGGCTTGTATTCTCACTAGTTGTGTACTGTATCAAACTCAGTTTTATATATATATTCAGCACTTATTTTTCTGACATTTTGTTGTGGATGAGATAGATATACCTGTTTTGTACTTGTAGTATTTTAGGACAGCGTAGCACGTTCCTTTGGGTCCATCGAAGTGGATTAAGCCCTTAGTGACGTGTCAGCTGGCCAGTGACACGTGACCTAGTTCCTGACATTTTGGGACTGGGGCTTGACACAACTGCCATGCGGCAAGAGACTGCCATACGGCCAAGTCTTGCCAACCGCTAAGAATTGTCTTGCACTAAGTCCTGTCATGCGCAAACTCTGTAATCCTTGGTCATCTTGTAATCTTCCTTCCAACTGGAATGCACGTCCTTCAAATGCTAACTCCTCCATCCTAGAAAATGGTAGGTTCCGACAACTCACTTTCAATATTTGACAAATGACTCATTCCCTCATCCAAATATTCAAAAAGTATCCCGTCAATCTTCTCAAGTTTGTGAAAACTTGTTGCAAAGAAGATTTGATCGGATGTTCTACCTCTTTCTTAGGATCTTGCTTTGAGAATGTTAGTCCCGAAGCTGATCAAAGATGGTAGAACGCGGGCCATAGCAGAGCTACTAGTGAGACACGAAGGTCCACTTTCTACTGGAACCCAAGATCTCGTCTAGATCAGAGATTCACACAAGAGTTCCTCATCTGATATATCTCGATTCCAATGAAGCATGAACCAAGAACATGTTACAAATAAACTCCGAAGTTTATGAAGATTACAACAAGAAAACGTTCTTCTCTTTACGTTCGCAGATGTTATAATGAGTAAGAACGAAGCACAGGAAAGGTTGAAGAAAAGCTCATTGTTGGGGTGGTCAAAACCATCGTTGTTCAAAGAAAGATTCATCGTACAGACGATCTGCCCGCATGAACCAGCAAGTTCATAAATGAACTTCTGGAGCGCTCAATGTCACCTTCGAAAAACACTCGAAAAACACCATGTGATAGAGAGACACTCTGGGCTGTACATGATCTAATGTTCTCGATTTTTTCATATGTTCTTCTCTCTCTCTTCAAATGAAAGAGGAGGTTCTTTATATATAGAAAAAAATATCACCTATGCGGCCTGAGGAAACTCCAGGCTGCATATGCGCTGACCAGATCCCGCAAAATCTGGGTGTCAGATCCGCATGCGTTGTCCGTGCCGCATACGCCGTCTCCGCCATCTTACACGTTGTACTGCACGAGGCAGACATCGCCGCCAAACTCAGAAAGCAGCAGCTCGCACCGCATGTGCCGGAAGGCACAGAAAATTATGCGCCGCATGCGCCGCCTAAAGCAGATCATGTCCCCTCCACATGCGACTCACTCATCCAAACCTAGCCGCATAGCGTCGGGCCGCATAGCACCTGACCACAAAGACCCTGGCCGGTGGCTGGACGCATGCGTCCGAACTAGCAACCGTGCATGCAACTCGCGCATAAAGGAGCGCACGAGCGCCATGCGACGATGCTAAGTGCAAAGTGCGTTAACAAAACGCAACTTTGCGCCCTTGAGCCTGTGTCCGAGTCGCTAAGCCCCTTCAAGGCTTAGCGAATAAGGAAAACTTTCCAAATGTGGTGACAAAATAAAGATTGTCATAATGGAGTTCACACTTAATCTCTCTAGGAAAGTCAACCCACATGGACCACCATCCCATGTGTATATAACAATATTAAGCATAGCTATATATTAAAATATATACATTGGTGGTTTTTCAATGTAAAACTAAAACTCTTAAAGTTAAGTGAAAAATACTAATAATTTCTTCTTTAAATCTGGAAAACAATGGTGAATGGTCATTCATTCCTCCTTTTTTTTTTTTTTGTGGGTAGGTGGAGTCGGTTTGAAGCAAGAGAGACTAATGGGATTCTACCATCCTTGACCCACTTACTTTTACTTGATACCAAGCGCTCATAGAAGGAGACTCGTGTAAAACTTAGATACAGATGGCTTATTGATACAGTCATTATATGACAGATGGACTTTTATTTTATTTTTCATAATATATATATATATATATATATATATATGTATATATATATATATATAAAGAGAGTCCACTGTAGGATATATATATATAAAAAGAGAGTCCACCTGTCCTACAGTAATTGTATCTAACAGCCATCTGTATCAAAGTTTTACTCGAGATTTTGTGTCCGTTCTTGAAGTTTTTTAGAGAGACTAATGGGATTCTACCATCCTTGACCCACTACTTACTTTTACTTGATGCCAAGCGCTTATAAAAAGAGACTGTCCGTTCTTATAACACAAGCACTTCCAACTCTCTCTACTTTCAGTAAACTACTCGTGAGTGCGTGAGTGAAGAGTATTTGAAGAGGGCGCGATGGCTCAGGGAAGTGGCAGTGCAAAAGCGATAGCTGTCCTCGCATTGCTATGCGTTCTCCAGCTCCACATCGCTGAGTCTGCAGTCTACATCGTCGGGGGAGGCAGCGGCTGGACCTTCAACACCGCCGGATGGACTAAAGGGAAGCGTTTCAGGGCTGGAGATGTGCTCGGTACGTAACCTTTCTCCTTCCCCTTCTTAAGCAGTCGAAATTTCAAACTTTGTGTTGATGTTTAATCAAGATTACTATATTGGAGGAGACTAAATTAACATAACGGTACTCTGACCATAGTATTCGGACGTTTTTGGCACTTTAATTTTCTAATGATCTATTTTTGGCAGCCAAAGGATCGTGTCATCCTTTGGCAGCCCATCCAAAATGTTTGTTTACTTGGTCCACATCTAGTCCGTCCTAAATCATCACAACCTACTCCAATTTGAATTTTTGGTTTCGTCTTTGTAACATTTCAAGTTCATAAATTATTTTTTTTAATTATATTTTTTTAATTTTGAAGAATATTGAGACCATTTCAAAACTTAGAGGAGCCGTATGAGGCGGAAGCTCCACGTACGATTTTGAAGCCGAGCCTTTCCTGCAATGGGACATATTTTGTAGTACAGAGGAACCACCATTTGGCATATTTTGTGTTGATGTTTAATTAAGATTATATTAGAGGAGACTAAATTATTCTAATGGTACTCGAACTATAGTGTTCTGATGTTTCTGACAATTTTTTATTGTTCGATTTTGGCGTCCCAAAAACGGAACCACCCTTTTGCAGTCCACACCAATTTTTTTGAATATTTTTTTCTTCGTATGAGTTAATCCACACCCCAGTCCACCCTAATCCATCACAGCCTACCTCAGTTTGAATTTCTGGTTCTCATAAATTGTTCTTTTTGAAACACATTTCGTCAATTTTGAAGCACATCAAGACCACTTCAAAAATATATCTTATAGTACAAAAGAACAATTTAAATACTTGCATTACCGAATATTTTTTTAAACTGGTCCGATGTGCTTGAAAATTGACCAAAGATGTTTTAAAAAAATAATTTAAAAAATTGGGACGAAAATCGAGCATTGAAAATTAAGATGCAAAAAATGTTAGACCGTCATAGTTGAAATGTCATTAGGATGATTTATCTAAGACTATATATGCTTACAAATGTAGTTAAACTAATTTGTTATTGTTACTCTTACCAAAATTCAAAAAAATTCTACTAATATAAGATGGTTTCAAAACTGCTAATAATCATATGTAAATAATTTACTAAATATTAAAAAAAAATTAATTATTTAGGTACCTAATATGATTTATTTATAACTAAATAATTCTATCTCTGAGGTATTTTTCTTGTTTGTCAAAATTCAATTCATGAGGATGATAGTGTTTATATTTATAAAAAAAAAATTTAATTTTTTTTTACCCAAATGCATTTGCACGTTACTAGTATTTATAATTATTCCAACGCGGTGATACGTGGTTTCAGTCTTCAACTACAATTCCGGTGTACACAACGTGGTGCCTGTGAGCGCTGCTGGCTACAAAGGTTGCGCCACTCCACGGGGGTCCTCCGTGCTCACCTCCGGGAATGACCGCGTCACTTTGAGGAGGGGGACCAACTACTTCATATGCAACGTCGCCGGTCACTGCCAGGCCGGGATGAAGATGGCTGTCACGGCTGTTTGAGGAGAGGTTATATGTGCTATTAAGCTAACTAATGCATGCTTGTAATGCTATGTATGACTGGTTTTGCTACAAGGCATAAATAAAGATACGGTGGAATCTTTAAGTTTGATCATAGTTATCATTTTGTGATTGCCGATCTCCGGAAAAATACATTATTCCGCAGTGCGACGTTGTCCGCAGCCTTGGTCCGCAAATCGTGACCGGAGATCACGTGTCAGCACCACATTAGTAGGTAAACCGGTGACAGATCCAAGCAAATAGTCGAGGAGAGGAAGGGACAATGATTTGCTGACAGGTGGTCCGTAGTCGCGATTTGCAATTCAAGATCGTGGGTTAAAGAGCATTTTCCTAAATTATTGGACTCAGTTTATGAAAAATAGAAACCTGTTCAAATCAATAGTAGTACATAAGAGTGAAAAAAATATATTAGGTAATACATGGGTGGGCAGCATTCATTTCATGTATTTAATGACTCAATTATAACATACAAGTCTTAGCTCAAAATGATAAATAAAGAATGAACGATGAACATAATTCACCTGATCATTAATAGCACTGTATAAACAATTTTGCAGAGAGTAAAATACTTTTGATTTGGGGGTTGTTTGATTCATTGTAAGTCACACGTGAAGTGTGTAGTTGGAAGGGAATCTTTAGCCAACTACACACTTTCTACGTTTTGTTCCAAACTGGAATAGAGACAAGAACTAAACACTTCCTATGGTAGGTTCCAAATTGGAACAGAAACAAGAACTAAGACGTCAACTAAATCTTGACGAGACGTGTTTGTGTCGTCACACAACAAAGATGTCAAATGTTTATAAAGCTAGTTAATGTTAAACAAGATAGTTAATAATTAAACAAGTAAAGTAACAAAAAATTTAACGTGTTTGTGTCTGTGTCATATTTGTATTCATACAACAAAGATGTCAAATATTTATAAAGCTAGTTAATGTTAAACAAGATAATTAATAATTAAACAAGTATAGTAACAAAAATGATCAAGACTAGTATTATTTAATCCAGTGATATTAATTGTTAATACTTAATTTAAAAATAAGTTAACTAATTAGTAGTAATAAATTATTATCAACTTAGATATATAACTAACTAAAAATATTATTGTTATAATGTATTTTTTTATATATTTAATATCCAAACACAAAAGTGAGAATTTGTTCGACTTATTTAAGTACCAAAATACCATATATCTAAACATTGGAAGTCAATTTTAACAAAAACAACTAACATGAAACTCAAAAGCTAGTATATGTATTCCACTTTCAGTAGACAATTTATTTTTTAAAAAATTTTGAATTACCTTCCACTTTATTTATTCATATTCACGGTGCACCCCACATTATTTTTATAATGTACAAGTCACTACACTTTTGACGGAATCTGTCCATAATTGACAGTAAACTCATTCGACCGAGAATTTTGGACGAAAATACCTCTCTTCTTCTTCCCTGTACTTGATCCCGTGTCCCCGAGCTCGGCCCCGTCCTCCTCCTCCGCCGCCGCCACCCCCCCCCCCCCCTCCCCCCCCATCCCCGCTACCGTGGTCGTCCTCCCTCCCTACACCGCCCTTACTTCCCTGCCACCGTCGCTGCCCCCCCCCCCCACCTTCCCTCTCACCCCTCTCCTCCTCCCCTCCTCCCCGCCACTACCGCCGTCCTCCGTCCCCAACCCCCTCCCCTCTCCGACACCGCCGCCGCCACCACTCCCCACCCCCGCCCTCCTCGCCACCGCGATTGCTACTGCTGCTCGCGAGCGCGCGACGACAACAATTGTGGTGGCGGGAAGGGGGGGCTGTGGTGTCGGGGGGGGATTGGGGACGGGGGCGGTGGCGAGGCGGGAGGGAGGATGAGAGGGGTAAGAGGGAAAGGGGGGGGGGGGGGGGGCAACGACGGTGGCAAGGAGGAGGGGGACCGGGTGGGGAGGGAGGGCTGAGCGGCGGCAGTGGAGGGGGTGAGAGGGAAGAGCAAGAGAAAAATAAAAAAATATTTTCGTCAAAATTTTTTGGTCAAATGGGTTGACTGTCAATTCCTGACGAATTCCGTCAAGAGTGGACGATCTTGTACATTATGGAAACAATATGGAATACACCATGAAAATAGATAAATAAAGTGGGGGTAACTCAAAATTTCTCCTTTTTTTTTTTACTTTTACATTTCTTACGAGTTACACCGAGGCAAACATGTCGGTGGAGTGTGGGCTCGTACGTACTCCTCGACATCGCTCCAGACGATTCGTCAATCCTGCCACTTCACCGACTTCCCGTGGTTGTCCGAGGTCACAGAAAGTGGCGGATCCACCTATGAGATGGGGTACCCTAATTTTTTTTGTTTTATATATATGTTTTTTGAGTTGTTTATATACGAGAACGGATCCAAGAATTTAAACTGGAATAGACTGGACTGAACTAGGATGGATTAGCGGTTGACTAAATCATATAAAAAAAATCAAAAGTCAAAAATATTTTTTCTATAGTGGTCTAGAGCTTACCCTATCTATCAGCTGGATCCGTCGGTCTATACTTACCATCTTTGCCCATCACAATTTGAATTTTTTGTTGGGTCCTCGGTCACAAGACATGCACCCAGTTAGCAGCCAGGTGTTGGACTACCTGTCCTCTAATGCCAGTAGGTTTGATGTAGCTTTGCCACGTCTAAGTAAGTTAGGCATGAAGGTGATGGATGGGAATAGACAAAGTATTGTGTAGTTGGGATCACTGGTCAGGTACAGCTGGCCCGTTTGGGAGCAAAGGAAGGAGGCAAGTGGAAGATATGGGTGCAGCAAACTGTTCAGAGGTATGCAGCCTTTTTTTCCCCCTGACTAGTGCATGGAAACGTTCGTTCACTTATTAAAGATGTTGATTCTTAATTTCGTGGCACTCTGAACCACAAAAGCATGGTAAGTGGATTTCTAGCTTTCCACTGTGATTTATTTTCTTAGATCTAGCTTGAACCCAGCATCTTTCAGTTACTATTTCTCACCAACCCCTGCTCAATGATATCCCACACGTACGTAAGCATCACTCTTAAGATTCAATCATAATGCTATATAATTCTCTAATTAAACAGTGAGTATATGTTGTCACATATCTTCGAAGTTGATTTTATAAACGGCTCAGCGGAATGCGCCGTGGCCAACGCAAATAGTATATGGCTCTTCCTATGAAATCAAAGCTAGCTTGGCTTGTAATTATTATTATAACTTTTGTTTTCCGCCTTAAGTTATGGAATTCTGCTATTGGACACAACCGGTGTGCGGCCGAGAATGACGGAGCTGTAGGAAAGGAAGGACAGATTGGTAGGGAAGGAGGGGAGAGTCGTTGACGGAGACGGAGGCGATGGCTGCGGTAGAGCAGACGGCAGAGGACGTCCGGAGCAGTAGGGGGAAGACATCGACGTCGACATAGGAGGAGGCGGCGGTGGAGCGGCGGAAGGGGGGAGGAAGGCAGCGGAACGGGGTCGGTGGAAACGCTCTGGCGGTTCTCGGCCGCACGCGTGCACCGGCTGTGCACGCGCACGTGCCAAACAGAATATTCGTAAGTTATGGTTATATTTATATGAATTCTTCCAGAGGTCGCGTTTCCATGCACAGTAGCAAGGGCGTAACTAAAAAATTCGAACTCGGATGGATTAGATTAGATCGGTAGGGGAGGACGGGAGAGTCGTCGACGGAGGCGGTGGCAGAGCAGACGACGGAGGACGTCCGGAGCAGTAGGGGGGAAGACGTCGACGTCGAGATAGGAGGAGGCGGTGGCGGCACCGGAGCAGGAGGGAGACGGGGGGAAGGAAGGCACCGGAAGGGGGTCGGTGGCGACGCTCGGCGGTTCTCGGCCGAACGCTTGCACCGGTTGTGCACATGCGCGTGCCAAACAAAATTTACGTAAGTTATGATTGTATTTATATGAATTTTTTCAGAGGTCGAGTTTTCATGCACAGTAGCAAGGGCAGAACTAAAAAATTCGAACTCAGATGAAATTAGATTAGACTAGAATATGAACCGACTTTTATATATATATATATATATATATATATATATATATATATATTGTCAGGTTTATACACTCTGGACTCATTGTCTCCACTCCTATCATCTATCAAATAGAAGAAATAATATGCTCTAATCCCGACTCGACCCTGATAGGTGTGACGGATGCCTTCTACCTCAGCTACTTGAACTAAGATGATTAATACAGAATTGCTTAAGAAAATCACTGTTCTATCCATATTCACACTGGAACATAGACCCGCGTGACAAGGACCAAGATGCAAGACTAGACCTTAATTAAGGAACTTCCTTATATACAACATGGACAATATAAAATGTTTACTGATAAAGACACTACAAATTCTATTAGGGAGCATCATAGGCTAAGGCAACACAATTAAAGCCGTAATTTTGTTAGGGCTTAACATTAAAATTATTTGGGGGCAACACAAGTCTCTCATTCTTGTCTAATATAACACCCCTCTATTCATCTTCATATCTTTTTCTCTCCTTTTCCAATCTTAATTGGAAATAACACACATCAATACTCTTCTCAATCAAGATAAATATTTCTTTTTTTCCTTCTTCTTCCATGTTTTTTTATGTTTGGATTTTATCATGGCCTTTTTAAACATCACTTAAAATCAATAATCTAAAAATTTACTAAGTTTAGGAATTTTGATTCTGACAATTTTAAATATTTTATCATTGTCAAAATTTTGACCGTCCTTATACAGAAAATTACTTCTTTCACGATACGCACCTCACTTTATTCTTGATTACTATTTCACTAAACCTTTTCTCAAACTTTGTTCAAATTATTCGGTTTTAATTAAATAAAGTAATATATTTATATATAATTGCAAGAAATGGGAGGAGTTTGGTGAAATTATAGGGAAGGGGAGAACTCGCCAACTGAGTTGGCGAGTTGTTGGGGCCCGCCAACTCTGTTGGCGGATGAGAGTTGGATATATATATATATATATATATATATATATATATATATTATTTCTTCTAAATCAATTAAATTTTGTAAATGGATAATAACAAATTATCTATTATAATATTACAAAAAAATTACATATATAATACCAAAACAAAAATATTTATTAAAAATTTTAAATCTAAAAATTTAAATAATACCAAAAAATATCAAATAAATAGTATTATGGGATATTTTAGCAAATGAACGTACAAAAAATGTCAAAAGTAGTATATACCCTAGTAAAAAAAAACTAGCAAATCCTCCAAAAATAAAAAAAATCGGTTAAAAGAGTACGGACATATCTTAAAATTTTATCTATATATATTTGTATAGATAAAATTTCACTTATATATATATATATATATATATATATATATATATATATATATATATATATATATTTAGAATTTCACTAATTATGTAGATATATATAGATATTTTTCTTAGATAATTGTATATAGATATTTGTATATATTTAGAATCTATATTATCTGTATACAATTATCTAATATTATCTGTTAAACAAAAAAGTGAAATTATCTGTTATCTAATATATATTATCTATATATATTAGATAATTGTATATTAGTGAAAATTATCTAATATATATTATCTATATTATCTGTTAAACAAAAAATATCTAACAATTATCTAACATATTTTTTGTTAGATAATTATGTAGATATATACAAATATCTAACAAAAACATATGTTAACAAATATATATATATATATATATATATATATATATATATATATATATATATAAGTGAAATTCTAAAAATTTGGAAAAAATAGATTTTAGAATTTCACTTTTACCTATATATATTTGTTAACATATGTTTTTGTTAGATATTTGTATATATCTACATAATTATCTAACAAAAAATATGTTAGATAATTGTTAGATATTTTTTGTTTAACATATAATATAGATAATATATATTAGATAATTTTCACTAATATATAATTATCTAATATATATAGATAATATATATTAGATAACAGATAATTTTACTTTTTTGTTTAACAGATAATATTAGATAATTGTAATATCTATATATATCTACATAATTAGTGAAATTCTAAATATATATAGATAATTGTATATATATCTATATAAATCTATAAAGTTAAATTTTATCTATACAAATATATATAGATAAAATTTTAAGATATGTCCGTACTCTTTTAACCGAATTTTTTTATTTTTGGAGGATTTGCTAGTTTTTTTTTACTAGGGTATATACTACTTTTGACATTTTTTGCAGGGACATTTGCTAAAATATCCCATAATACTATTTTTTTAATTTTTTTTTGGTATTATTTAAATTTTTAGATTTAAAATTTTTAATAAATATTTTTGTTTTGGTATTATCAATGAAATTTTTTTGTAATATTATAATAGATAATTTGTTATTATCCATTTACAAAATTTAATTAATTTAGAAAGAAATAATATATATATATATATATATATATATATATATATATATATATATATATATATATATATCCAACTCCCACCCGCCAACTGAGTTGGCGGGCCCAACAACTCGCCAACTCAGTTGACGAGTCCTCCCCTTCTCTATAGTTTTACCAAACCCCTCTCCTTTCTTTCAATTATATATAAATATATTACTTTATTTAAAAAAACCGCAAATTATTCAAACTAGATGAGGTAAGTAAGTTCACATTTAACTTGACCAAGTCATTCTCTTTTGTGCTTCTACTTTACTTCTTAGTTGCAAGAACAATTCAATGCCATGTCTCCTGAAGAAGATTGTAAACTTCCTCGACCAGATTTTAGTATTTAATAATAAATTAGGATTATTTTACCAAATTAGGATTTATCACAGATTTTTTTATTATTTATTTTGCTTACATATCCTATTTGTGCACATGTCCATCACCTAAATATTTGGGGCATTACCTTGACTGTTATCCCCAAACAAAGTTCACATACCTCTCCTAGACATGCTAGTCTACTATCCTGTACTTTGTGCAACTCACAGATGTGCAGGCATGAGTGTCATTTTAGTCGCACAAATATCGTTACAAACGTCCGTATATATTTCCAATTAAATTCCCAGATCTGTACCCATCTCTGTACCAATAAGAATTAGAGGCCCAACAGGTACCTGTTCTGCCCAAACAAAAATACGTTATTATTCTACATTTAGTATATTGACACCGCAATAAAATTATGGTCCTACCTATTTTTAAATAATTAGTAAACACAGTGCGCATTAATTATTAATTAATTAATACGGTGACCCGCATCACCCAAAACCAGGCCCAGCCCCTACCCAGGATCACCCACCCCCTCAGGGCCCTCACACAGCAATCCCTCTCAGTTCTGTGCATTTTAGCATTTTCAGGAATATGGTATTTTTCTCAGACAATTGCGTAATTGCGTAATTTTCCAATTATAGGACCTTTATGCAATTTATGAAATTACAGGGTTTATTCTGCAAATTTTCAGTGTGAGGTGTCACCCACTATTGGAGGGTGAACCTACACCATCCATTTGGAAGTGGGCACCACCCCAAAATATCTACAAAAATATCTAGATATTTAATTGTAAATTTACCTAATTACCCCCACCCCAAAGCCTAATTTCTATAAAAATCCCTAACCCTAACCCTAGCCGTCAGCCCCCTTTCCCTGACCTCCGCCTCCCCATGGCCGAAGCCGACCCCCGCCGGCACAGCGCCGAGCAGACCCCGCTCCGGCCTGACTTCTTCCCCCGCGGCGAGCCGATCCCCCCGCCGGAGCAGCAGCTCCTGTCTCTTCCTCCACCTCCCTCCTTCCCGACCTCCCCGCCTGGATCGACCCTCGACGACCGGCCGACTGGGCGATCCCCCCCCACCCCGCAGCGGCACCGACCGACCAACTCGGTTCGGCCAGCTCCGCGCCACGCCGCCCTCACTCCGGTACAGCTGCCCCGCAGCTGTCCCCCGACCGGCCGTGCAGATCCCCCTCCCGCAGCAGTTCGACTTCCCCGCTCCTCCCTGCTCACCTCCCCTCGTCGGACCCCCTCGACTTCCAGACAACCCCCCACCCCAGCCGGAACAGCTCCGCCTCCCCCCCGCAGCGGCCGACTTCCCCGCTCCTCCCTGCTCACCTCCCCTCGCCGGACCCCCTCGACTTCCCCACAACCTCCAGGTCTGAACTCCTCCTCCTCCTCACCGTGGACCTCCCCCCATGGCCAGAGACCGGATCTCCTTCCTCCGCCCTCGACGACCGGAGCCGACCCGCTGCTCACCACCATCCATCCCGCACTCATCCCCCTCCTTCCCTCGACCGGAACACACGACGCCACCCCATCGAGACTCGCCGCTGTCCATCGCCGGAGACCCGCTGCTGAAGCCGACTTCGACGATCACCGGAGACCCGCCAGAGACCCGCTGAACTCTGACCGGACACAACAGCCGGACACAGCAACCGGACACGGCAGATTCGAATCAGGACATAGCACAGTGACCCGGACACGGGAAAACCTCGTTCTACGGAGCCCTGTTCAGGTAACCCGTTCTCTCTCCTCGTTGTTCCGTTTTCCATTCCGTCAATTGTGACACGTAGGCTATGTAACCCTCTCGATGTCCGTGTAACCCGTTCGGTGTGTCGCGTCCTATGGCAATCGCGAACCACGATCCAAAAACAGGAAAAATAATGCCCTATTTTCACCCGGAACTGAGTACGTCCTGCCAAACGGGACGACTTGGTCGCGCACGGTCTTTACCGAAATGTGCGCGCCGTTGATACGGATGTACGAGATTTTGCAGAAGTTGATTTGGATGTGCGTGCACACCGGAATCAACGCGTATCCGCCGACAACTCTCCGTATATGCCTGTTCTGGAATACGCTGTAACTTTGTGTACACACGCCGGATCGAAACAAAACTTGCGCCATCGGACTCGTAGCGATACGCTGGTCCTGTGACCCAAGTTTGGTTCGATTCTGAGAACGTGGACAAAATCTCGTATCGTGGGCCCCACGGATCCACTTGACGGACGATTTTGTGATCGGCTCATCGGAATCCACTTCTTGACATTTCGTTGGGTTCGTATCGACGTTCTGGACTTGGTGACACTAAGTTTGGCAAATTTGGAGACCATTGGTTTTGACACATTTTTCGGTGCAAAGCCACATGTGGACTCCGCTTTGACCAGAAAATATAATTTTTACCCTTGTTTCCAAATTGGACTTAAGGACAGACGTTTTTAGCTATTTGATATTTTCTGAGACTGTTGGTGATGTTTATTTCAGCTTTTGGAGGAGTACCTACAGGATCCACTGATACAGGGACAGCTGTTGGTATTCAAACCCTAGGCAAGTATACCTTGACTTGTTGTACTGTTTAAATTTAGTTATTTTAGTTACATGTTTATTTATTGTAATATGATATAAATGTGCGCGTCCGAGCAGACTCTGGTGCAGTCAACGAAGGCGTTGATGTTAGGACTTGTGTCTGACTTAGTATCTAGTAGACTCTGTAAACTCCCAAATTTTTCAAGAATTTTAAATTGGAATTTTTCACAATTTTCTGGAATTTTTCTGTAATTAAATCAAGTTTCTAATTATTTAATGATTTTTAATTATTAATAAATAGCATTAAAATATTATGAAAATAATATTTTTGGGTGTAAAATGGAAAACTGGACTTAGGGTAATTTTTCTGGAATTTATCGGGCCCCGGACCTATTTTTAAATGCCTAAAAACTATTTTTTTAATTAATTAATTATATTTATTATTATTATTTCTATAAATCCGGCCCAGCCCATTGGGCTCAAACTCAGCCCAGCCGGCCCAGCCCCAACCGTTACCGGGTCGGGTCGGGTAAGACAACCCGACCCGCTAGCCGCCCGCAACCTGGCCCCTCTCTCCCCCTCAGCCCGAGTCTTCCGCCCCGCCCGGCCGCTCTGCTCGGCCGCCCGCCGCATCCTCCGCTCCGCTCCGCCCGCCCGTCCACTCAGCCAGCCGCCTTCACCGCCCCTCTCCCCGCCTTCTCCGGCCCCCAGCCCTATTTAACCCCGCTGCCCCCACCGTGCCGACCACCGCCACGACCCCGCTGCCCAGACCACCGCCACGACGCCGTCGACCACCGCCTGCAGCACCCCTCCACCGCGGCCAGCCTCTTCCTCCCTCCTCTCTCCTCCCCTCCGGCGCCCCGCTCAGCCGTCCCCGGTCACCGCTCGACAGCACAACAGCAGCGGCGGCTAGGGCAGCGCCGCCGCGCCGCCTCCAGCGCCGCCGCGAGCCCGGCCGCCGCCTCGCCGCCCCGCCCTCCGCCGCGTGCCCCCGAGCCCGGCCGCCCAGCAGCCGCCCTCCGCCGGATTCCGACGAGAACCCTAACCCTAACCCTAATTCCCAATTTCCGTGTCCGACACGAGTCGGACACGACTCGACCCTGAATTTTCGGGTCCCTTTCAGGTGCGTGTAACTTTCGCCTCGTAGCTCTGTTTTCGATTCCGCAAATTGCGTTGTGAAGCCTGTATGACCCTCTCGGTGTCCGGATAAACTGTTCGGGGCATCGCATCCTGTGGTTATCGCACACCGCGATCCAAAAACAGGAAAAACCAGACCCTGTTTCACCCCGGAACTGAGTACGCCCCGCCAAACGGGACGACTTGGTCGCGTGCGATCTTCACAGATACGTACGCATCGTTGATACGGACGTGTGAGTTTTCGTGGAAGCTGATTCGGGTGTGCGTGCACACCGAAATCAACGCGTATCCGCGGACATCGCCCCGTATCCGTCTTTTCTGCAATTTACCCTAACTTCGTGCACACACGTCAGATCGAGACGAAACTTGCGCCATCGGACTCGTAGCGATACGCTGGTCCTGTGGGTCAAGTTTGGTTCGATTCTGAGAACGTTGACGAAATCGCGTGTCGTGGGCCCCATAGGCCCCGCTCGACGGGCGATTTTGTGTTCGGCTCATCGGAATCCAAATCTGGAAGTTCCGTTGGGTTCGTATCAGCGTTCCTGACCTGTTGACACTAAGTTTGGTGAATTTGGAGACCTTTGATCCGGACACGTTTTTCGGTGCAAAGCGGGCCCACCGGCGGACCCCGTTTTGACCCGAAACTGCCGTTTTTGCCCTTGTCTCCAAATTGGACCCAAGAACAGGCGTTTCTAGCTATTTGACATCTTCTGAGTGTGTTGGTAATATTTATTTCAGCATCTGGGCTCATCTCTGGATATTTTCCCGAAGTACAATTAATCGGATCCAAACAACAGGCAAGTACCTGCACTTCAAGTTTAATCTTTATATTGTGATAATTAATTCCCTGCTCTACTAGTACCCTTGATGATTACACATAGTGTTAGAATACTGGATTTCATGTCTTGGATACTGTATTTCATGTCTTGTTTTTCATGTCGGGTGGAAGAATACTAGAAGGCATGTAGTTTACCCTTCCCCCTGTTCCTGTCTAATAGCTGTTGGTATGCGACTGTACCCTCAGCCGGATCTCGATTTCCCCTGTTTAATAGCCGTCTATGACGGCCGGATTAGCCTTATAAACCCCTACATGCCAACTATGTATTCTAAATACACGTGTTCACACACACAATAGTTCTTGTCGTGTTGCAGTTCTTGTTGCCTGGTTATAGTTACATTCCCTGTCACATTTTATTCCTGTTTTACCCTTATTCCTGGTTTATAGAAATTAATCATGTTTTACTTATAGCCCTGATTTATAGCATTAATTACCAGTTAATATTTTATTATGCATACTCGGATCATTCCAATTGTCATAAATATTTAGTTTAATCTTGTTGTGCATTGTGTACTTTGCTCCTTTCCTGACTGGATCCGTTGTTTTAGACGATGATGAGCACTGCCCCACCTATTATGGCCACTATGAGTTAGCAGGTAACACACATGAGGAGCCAGTTTCCCCCAGGAGGCTACTTCTGTGGATCAGTTAGCTGTAGCTGCTTATTCTTTCCTTTTCAGCATATACTCGGGTTTGTCCCCGATTTATCTTCTGGCTTTGTATTAACTGTGGATTGGTTGTCACAGATTAAATATTATGAAATCTTAGCATTCCTATTTCCTGTGATTATTCTTACATTTTCATTATTGTGAATGAGATAGATACTTATTGACCCCAGAAATGACCTAGACAGCGTACTACCGCCGACACTGCGGCGTAGGCTGGACGTGCCCACGCACTCATGCCCGAATAACCGGATGCGGGTCGTGACACATTTTTGTGGTGGCCCATGCAGGTCAACGACTAAAATTATTCGGTTTCAACTTAGGGACCGAACAGGCCTGCAATAAGATTGAGGATTTTAGGAAAAGCTCATCCACTTGGTTGAATCGTTCTTGATATCCATATCGGCTTCGAATTATTTTATTGACTTGTATCCTGCCTTGATTTTTGTGCGCCTTTATCGTTTATTTTTGGACGCACAGTAAAGGATCTACCAGCAAGCGACGAGGTTCCTACAAAATCACCACGAGATGCCCTCCCAGCATGACCGTGGAGAACGCGCAGACTCTTGGAGTAGCTAATGCGCGCAAGTGATTCGTAGATACCGTTTCTAGTATTGTTTAGCTCGTGCCTATTGGTTCGTGACTTCAGCCCCAACCTAGAAATTTTAAACTTGCTAATAACCTGGTAGGTTTTATATTTAATAACTGTAGAGATTGTAGAGTCTTCTGTTATTTTGCTTATTGTGTGAACTTCAATGATTTGTACCTCCTTTCATCATCATCTAGCGCACTAAATTTTGATGTACTTGACTTATACTGCTATTTTATAGCTTAGTTTTGCAAGCTTATCCTTTTATCAAGCTTGTTCATGACATATGTATTAGTGGGTCGATACACTAATACAATTGTCTACTCAGAATCAATGTATTACGGTCTGATCAACCTTATTGCATTTGGTTCGCCCTTCGCACTACTTTGCGTGGATTGAGATATACAGTTGACTAGTATACCTGCCCTAGACATGTCTGAGCATAACTGTATTAATACGAGCATGTGAATAGGAATTACCGAGATAGGATTCAATCCACAATCGCTTGACAATTCTCACCTGAATACTTTAAAATGCCTTGACCCCGATATTTCTTTTCTATCACCCCACCCTTGAACTCTTTATTATTGATCTTCGTCTTCCCTTATTTCGGAAAGACGAAATCTCGTGCCTGGTATAAGTTAGTACATAGATAGTACTGGATATGCCACATAGGACGATCACATACTTCAGGATTAACTTTCGTAATTGAGGACATATCATATGTGACATGATCGGCGTTGAAGTTCGAGGATTGAATGACGTAGGTAAACATATTAAAGAATATTTTCTTAAGGTATATAGTCTTTTGTGATGAATGGGTAAACTCTAAGTTGGGTAGCAATGCATTTGTCAACTCGAGAAGAATGTCTTTTGGATTGTGACCAAGTAAGGTTAGATTGGAAGATGCAAGCCATTATAATTTTGAAAATTTAAAGGAGTGACTAAGATGATTAGTGAATTGATATCGAGGACCCAATAGTTATATCTTAGGTTTATGATTTTGAATCATGAAGGTAAAATCATCAATTTGAATTTAGAGGGTAGAATTATAGAATTTCAGACTTGAACATCGATGGACTACACTTAAATTATTTTTCAATTTGATGATTTGATCTAAGAATTAAAATTTGAAGGTTGGACTTTTGAGGATGTGAATGGAATTTAAAAGTTTGGAGCATACAAATGGGAATACTGTTGGACTCGAATCACATCTAGAGGAATTATGATAGTTAGAATAGTAAGGCAAGGTCATAATCATGTGCAATCCTTGAAGATGTTATAAGGACTTACTCTAAAATCTGCCTGTGGGTAATTTGAGAAAGTAAGAAGTAATGACCATATGGTAAAATTTTGATTGAAACAAGTAGTCATCTTAATCATGAAAGGATTGCAGTGGACATGATTAGGATTTAAATTATCGCAAGGAGATTGCGATTGATGTACATGAAGGGTTAACAGATTATGGCATGATTTTTAAATTTTGAGGACGAAATTTTTATAAGTTGGGTAGATTGTAAACCCCCAGATTTTTCAAAAATTTTAAATTGGGATTTTTCGCAATTTTCTGGAATTTTCTGGAATTTTCTGGAATTTTTCTGTAATTAAAATCAAGTTTCTAATTATTTAATGATTTTTAATTATTAATAAATAATATTAAAATATTATGAAAAAAATATTTTTGGGTGTAAAATGGAAAACTGGACTTAGGATAATTTTTCTGGAATTTATCGGGCCCCGGACCTATTTTTAAATGCCTAAAAACTATTTTATTAATTAATTATATTTATTATTATTATTATTATTATTATTATTATTATTATTATTTCTATAAATCCGGCCCAGCCCATTGGGCTCAAACTCAGCCCAGCCGGCCCAGCCCCAACCGTTACCGGGTCGGGTCGGGTCAGACAACCCGACCGGCTAGCCGCCCGCAACCCGGCCCCTCTCTCCCCCTCAGCCCGAGTCTTCCGCCCCGCCCGGCCGCTCCGCCCGGCCGCCCGCCGCATCCTCCGCTCCGCTCCGCCCGCCCGTCCACTCAGCCAGCCGCCTTCACCGCCCCTCTCCCCGCCTTCTCCGGCCCCCAGCCCTATTTAACCCCGCTGCCCCCACCGTGCCGACCACCGCCACGACCCCGCTGCCCAGACCACCGCCACGACGCCGTCGACCACCGCCTGCAGCACTCCTCCACCGCGGCCAGCCTCTTCCTCCCTCCTCTCTCCTCCCCTCCGGTGCCCCGCTCCGCCGTCCCCGGTCACCGCTCGACAGCACAGCAGCAGCAGCGGCTAGGGCAGCGCCGCCGCGCCGCCGCGAGCCCGGCCGCCGCCTCGCCGCGCCGCCCTCCGCCGCGTGCCCCCGAGCCCGGCCGCCCAGCAGCCGCCCTCCGCCGGATTCCGACGAGAACCCTAACCCTAACCCTAATTCCCAATTTCCGTGTCCGACACGAGTCGGACACGACTCGACCCTGAATTTTCGGGTCCCTTTCAGGTGCGTGTAACTTTCGTCTCGTAGCTCTGTTTTTGATTTCGCAAATTGCGTTGTGAAGCCTGTATGACCCTCTCGATGTCCGGACAAATTGTTCGGGGCATCGCGTCCTGTGGTGATCGCACACCGCGATCCAAAAACAGAAAAAACCAGACCCTGTTTCACCCCGGAACTGAGTGCGCCCCGCCAAATGGGACGACTTGGTCGCGTGCGGTCTTCACAGATACGTACGCATCGTTGATACGGACGTGTGAGTTTTCATGGAAGCTGATTCGGGTGTGCGTGCACACCGAAATCAACGCGTATCCGCGGACATCGCCCCGTATCCGCCTTTTCTGCAATTTACCCTAACTTCGTGCACACACGTCGGATCGAGACGAAACTTGTGCCATCGGACTCGTAGCGATACGCTGGTCCTGTGGGTCAAGTTTGGTTCGATTCTGAGAACGTTGACGAAATCGCGTGTCGTGGGCCCCATAGGCCCCGCTCGACGGGCGATTTTGTGTTCGGCTCATCGGAATCCAAATCTGGAAGTTCCGTTGGGTTCGTATCAGCGTTCCTGACCTGTTGACACTAAGTTTGGTGAATTTGGAGACCTTTGACCCGGACATGTTTTTCGGTGCAAAGCGGGCCCACCGGTGGACCCCGTTTTGACCCGAAACTGCCATTTTTGTGCTTGTCTCCAAATTAGACCCAAGGACAGGCGTTTCTAGCTATTTGACATCTTCTGAGCGTGTTAGTAATGTTTATTTCAGCATCTGGGCTCATCTCTGGATATTTCCCCAAGTACAATTAATCGGATCCAAACAACAGGCAAGTACCTGCACTTCAAGTTTAATCTTTATATTGTGATAATTAATTCCCTGCTCTACTAGTACCCTTGATGATTACACATAGTGTTAGAATACTGGATTTCATGTCTTGGATACTGTATTTCATGTCTTGCTTTTCATGTCGGGTGGGAGAATACTAGAAGGCATGTAGTTTACCCTTCCCCCTGTTCCTGTCTAATAGCTGTTAGTATGCGACTGTACCCTCAGCCGGATCTTGATTTCCCCTGTTTAATAGCCGTCTATGACGGCCGGATTAGCCTTATAAACCCCTACATGCCAACTATGTATTCTAAATACACGTGTTCACACACACAATAGTTCTTGTCGTGTTGCAGTTCTTGTTGCCTGGTTATAGTTACATTCCCTGTTACATTTTATTTCTGTTTTACCCTTATTCCTGGTTTATCGAAATTAATCATGTTTTACTTATAGCCCTGATTTATAGCATTAATTACCAGTTAATCTTTTATTATGCATACTCGGATCATTCTAATTGTCATAAATATTTAGTTTAATCTTGTTGTGCATTGTGTACTTTGCTCCTTTCCTGACTGGATCCGTTGTTTTAGGCGATGATGAGCACTGTCCCACCTATTATGGCCACTATGAGTTAGCAGGTAACACACATGAGGAGCCAGTTTCCCCCAGGAGGCTACTTCTGTGGATTAGTTAGCTGTAGCTGCTTATTCTTTCCTTTTCAGCATATACTCGGGTTTGTCCCCGATTTATCTTCTGGCTTTGTATTAACTGTGGATTGGTTGTCACAGATTAAATATTATGAAATCTTAGCATTCCTATTTCCTGTGATTATTCTTACATGTTCATTATTGTGGATGAGATAGATACTTATTGACCCCAGAAATGACCTAGACAGCGTACTACCGCCGACACTGCGGCGTAGGCTGGACGTGCCCACGCACTCGTGCCCGAATAACCGGGTGCGGGTCGTGACAGACTCACCTAAAGTTGTTGAGTTATTGGTATGACTCTCCAGGCCTTAACACGTATCATTACACTTCACAGAATGAGTTCATGTAGGGACGCGTGCCTCATGCGCGACTGGCCATCAGTATGAGCAACATGTGTAACGGTATTTAGCTCAGTTGTTTATTTCTATAGAGACTTGAATCATAGTACAAGATGTCCACGTCGTGTTCACGACTTGTACATCTACATTGGGCGGGGAAGATACTAGTAGGCGTATGGGATACCCCCTCCTTGATGTTATACCTTCGTTCCATGCTCCTCGGAGATGGACGATTGCGGAGTTACCCATGTGTCTAGGGGCATATGACACATATACTAGCCAGTCATGACGATTGGTGAATTAAGTCAGCATATGTCTAGCCTACACTTTCCCATATGTACTACAAGGTCTTCGCATTGCATTCACTTAGATGGTTAGCACACCCCCTTTATTTATTCAGTATTTACATTATGACATGTTTCTATGTATCTTATTATGTCCCTCTGAGGACCTGGTCCTTTTCCAGGTGTGGATGTTCATGAGTATTCGTAGGAGCGCAGATCCGGATATGTTACGTATATTCCGAGGAGGTCTTCTCTTCGAGCCTCATGATTGTCAGATGTTGTTCTTATATGGTGTTTATCTGGTTTATTTTATATTCTATTTCGGCAGTGGATTTGTTCCCATCCGACTGTCATTCTTTAGATACTTATTATTGAGATCTAGTTACATGGTTATTGGTTATTCATATTTGATTTCTATGGATGAGATTTAGATTATTTCCTGTGACTTGTGCTACTTTTATCACTTGTAAATTATTGTTCATTATACAGCGTACGCATGTATTATGGTTTTCACATATTAGAGTTGCTATCTATACAGGCGGCTGGCATGCTTACCTGTCCTAGTCCTACGTATTTTGGGACTGGGGCATGACATATTTTTAGTGGTGGCCCATGCAGGTCAGAGCATATTGTCTCGGTTACGTTACTGTACCGAGCAAGCCTGCACCTAGGATTAGTGTAACCTCCGATTTCCAAATTCTGAAATATTTAGATTTTTATTTATTTTTAAAAATCAAGTTTATAACATATTTTCTCCTTTTGTTTTAGTATTAGATTTTTGAACAATGTTTGATTTTAGAAGGTGATTTAAAATCTTTTATAAAAATCATTTTTCCTAAATGTCGATTTATTATAAATTAAATAGATAAATAATAATATATATATTTCTCTAGCTTCAAATATTTATTGGCTTGAAATCATAAAATTATTTAAAGGACTAGTTGTTTTCTTCATAATAAATTTTGAAATCCATTTGGGATAGTAAATAAATAAATTACATACTTTCTAGGTTTTGAAATATGGGTTTAATTAGTAGCTAATTGGGAATCAGTTAGCCTTGGAAGCCTCTTAAAATATTTTCTTAAATTATAATTTTTTTTTCTTTTAAAAATTTTACAAGTTTGCCATCTCCCATTAACTAGCCAACACACCCTCATTCCCACATGAAGAACTCATTCATATCTAATCTTGGTCATTCATTAATTGGGCCAATCCTCACCCTTTATCCCACACCCTCTCTCCCTATTTAAAGTCTCTCACCCACACCATTCCCAAGAAACCCTAGCTAGCCCTCACAAATTCCCACAAGCCAACAAGCCATCACCATTTTTGTGTGCTCGTGTCCATGTGTCCAGCTTTACGTGTCAGCCGTGTTGGCCTCGGGTCTGACCCCGGGTGTCCTACCGTATCCATTCATTTTTCTGTGTCCAGTCATTACAATATTATAAATTTTTGTGTCCGACACCATCTGGACACAACCACCACTGTACAAACACCCAACCCTGTATCCAACACCCGGACACGTCCGCCCCCACACCACAGTACATCAAACCCATCGTGTCCAGCCTCGGACACGATCCAACCCGACACGATTCACAGAAATCCAAAACCCTAACCCTATTTTGACCTAACCTACCACCGGCGGCTGAGACCTCCTCCTCGGCGTCGAGCGCCTGTGGCCGAGGAGACGAGCGGATCCGTCGACCACCGCCGCCTCGAGACGAACGTCGACCGCCGAGCTTCGACCACAGCAGATCCGCCGACCGCCGTCGAGCTTCGCTGCCGCCCTGAGATCCCAGATCCCGCCTCGAAGTCGTCGACCGCCGATGCCTTGCCCGCGTGACCCCGGCGGACTTCCCCGCGCCGACGCCGGAAAAACCCCCAATGTGAGCCTCCCCTTTCTCTGCTTTTCTTTCGATTTCTCAGAGTGTTGGGAGAGAGTGTAAAGAGAACTAGGTTAGTTTATAATTAGTTTATAATTAGTATATAATTAGTTTATTAATTATATATAATTAGATTAGTTAGTTAATTATTAATCAGATAGTTAATTATTAATCAGTTAGTTAGTATATAATTAGTTAGTAATATTTAAATTGTTTAGTTTTTTATTTAGTTTAGTTATGTAATAATTATAAGGGTTTTTGATTATGCAAAAATATAATAGTTTGTTGGGGTTTATATTATTATTTAAGAAATAGTTTCAATAATAAAAAAATTAGTTCAAATTTGGTTATTTTTGGACTGGTAACCGATTTCACTATAGATATAAAAATATATTGGCTTTTACATAAATTCTAAATTTTATAAATAAACTTTTATTGGTAATTATTGTTCAAAATAATTTTGAAATGATTTTTCATAAATTAAGGTGTTACCTTAATAACAAACAAACGACGCTTTCTCTTATTAGTCTGGTATCCTTATCTCGATTTTCGTGCCGAACTCCGATCTTGGACTTCTTTATATAGTTTCTAGCTATCTGGACTGCTCCGGACTCATTGGAACTAACTGCTACTTCATTTGGGATCACCTTGAGAAGTGTGGCATTATGTACATTCTCTGATTAGTTATATATATATATATATAAATATTTGATTGATATATATATATACAAATATGTATTTTGGTATATAAATATATATTTATATACATCTATTTAGTGTATATACATATATACGTATTTTGTACAATTACTAAGAGACACTTATATATATATATATATATATATATATATATATATATATATTATATACGTTTTTATTGGTATATACTCTGAGTGTAAAATGTGTATTTATATGCGTATCCCTACTAGATGACCCTAGTTGACTAGAGCCATGCCTGGCATAGCCCTGAGGCCAGTGTATTTCTATTATGTGTTAGTATAGCATCTGATACAAGTGATATTATTATATGTGTATAGGACTGTTGGATCCTCCAGACGATACTCAGGGACAGGACATCGGTATTTACCAGCTAAGGACCCAAGGCGAGTACATTCTCTGATTAGTTTCTAATTTATGATATCTCCTATGTTCACTGTATCTAGTGTAGATATCCATGCTCTTGACACGTTGGTTACACGGATTGGTATACACGGATCTCGTCATGAGATGTTATTCCTTATTCATGGTGTAGCTTGTACAAGACTTGTTCCTTGTTATCTTGTGCATGTACAGACACAGAGACCCGGGGAGATTTGCTACCTCCCTAGAGAATCCCGTGCCATAGCGTACCATGATTGGATCTACTATACCAGTCGGGGGTGGGGAGTATTTTAGTATAGATATGTGATCATACCCAACTCTACATGCATCATAGCTCACCCCACATCTCACTTCGGGTGCGGCCTGACCATTTACATGCTTCATAGCTGTTACGTGTGATTAGCCTGACCTCTACATTCATCATAGCTAACCAACGGTTAGCTTGACTTTACATGAATCATAGCTAATCACATGTAACCAGCCTGATCAAGTTCCCAAGTCGATCACATGTTAAAGCTAGTACTCACACACTTAGTCATAGGATTCTTGCTCATTGACATATTGATTCTTTTCCTGTATTTACTTACAGTATTTCCAGTATTTTCTTTTTATATATTTCTCGTACCTATACATGCATCTCATATATATTTCTATCTAGAACTGCTACATATTTCTATCTAGAACTGCTACACTTAGTCATAGGACTTGTTTCTGACACACTTGGGGATTGGATGTTACTGATTGCAGGTATGATTATTCTGTCGTTAGACTTGTCTTGTATTTCTTTGTTTATCTTGATATCTCATCGTGCTTTAGTTTAGGTGATTGAGTATTTCTAACATTATTTTATGATATCCACGTCTCCTTATGGAGTTGGGTATTCACGTGAGTTTGATTAGTTAGTTATAGGACCTAGACAACGTTCTACCGCCGATGCTGCGGCGTAGGCTGGACATACCCACGCACTCGTGCCCCTAAACCGGGTGTGGGTTGTGACACATTTTTAGTGGTGGCCCATGCAGGTCAGACTTCACTAGTTGTGCGATGTCATAGTAGTGCGACATCATAGTTGTACTACTACGTGCCTGCTATAGAATATAGGACATAGGATACTAGGATGAGAGAGGATACTCAATCACAAAATTCTTGAGAGATTCCTGGGACGATCCCTTGAGAATCTTATTATAATTTTTAATTTTAAATCCTTCGCTTTGTTTCCATCCGTCCTCACTCATTGATATTGAAATTGATTATTGGTGATCAATTATTAAAATTAGGGTTTTGGTTTTATTGTAGAGTTGATTCCATTTTACGGACTAAATTTTACGATATCATCTGATGACATAAATTGATGAGAACAGTGCGGAAGGTGAAACTTCTGCTTGGGTTATGGAACCTAGAGTTTATCACAGCCGTACCGATTGGCGTGGCAAAAATTCTAGATGTCATGATTATAGGGTTGCGTACTTTAGTTACGGAACCTGTCGTTTACCGCACCTATGCTTACTGGCATGGCGAGGATTCTCAGCGTCATGATTTCTGACCGACGTGTATGATTATCAGGTTGTGTCTTAAAAAAAAAAATTGTTCTTAAAGTATCATCTCAACACTTATCTGTTTCTGTTATACAAGACTTTATTCCATCGTCCTTTTGGTTGCTAGCAGTAGAAACACCTTCAGTCCTCAATCCAGACTTTTTGAGCTCCTATTCTTTGAGGATTCCTTATTAAGTATGATAATTAGTGACTTGTGATTTTGTCTGTGTCTTGAGTATTAGCATTGACTGAGTGTTGCTAGTA
The DNA here is from genome assembly GCA_036927795.1 of Iris macrosiphon. NCBI lineage: Eukaryota > Viridiplantae > Streptophyta > Magnoliopsida > Asparagales > Iridaceae > Iris > Iris macrosiphon. The sequence continues at coordinate 179,214,601 of JAYESA010000006.1, read as the reverse complement.
AGTTGTAAGTATTTCCTAGTTGGACAGGTGAGCAGTAGGCTTTAATCCAGAGTTAGCCCTTAGCATAGTACCTTGTAACAATGGTTCTAGGAGAAGTGTCATTAGAGACTGTGAGTAGAAGGAGAGTATAGAGTATCAGTAATAGTTCCAAGAATTAGTATCAGAGCCAACATACCTGCCCTGGATAATCATGATTATGCACTTGAGTGATCTATGTAAACAATTAGGTATCAAGAAATTGTGTTAAGAATTAATGAAGCATGACGTTCAATTTGATGATTTAGATCGGGTGTGTTAAAGGTAAAGAAATATATATGCATGAGGAGTAATAATGAGATGTCATGAGAAGAGAAATATCAGAATTAGTAATAAAAATGGTGAAGCATATCACGGACTAGTTTAACAGGCTATAAAAGGTTAAAAGGAAATACATATACAACAATCGAGATGAGGAACCATACACATACCCATGAGAGTAAAGAAACATGAGTGTAATAGAGGATTCAGGTGATCATGAGTTCTAATGAGCTTGATGAGATAATCCTTTAATGGAACTAGTGATATAATACCAAGAGTGCTAATGGTTCTATATCGAGGATTAGTCGAGAATGACGCTCAAAATAGTAAGCACTCTACGTGATGATAATCGGATGATATACCAGTTGACATAAATTGAAATCATGAAAGAAAATACAGGTGACAATAACTTTGATGATTGGAGGTAATAGTACAAGTGATTCGGGAAGTACAATTTAGTACACAGTTGTAGACATTAGAGGTATTGAGTGCACCTCGAGTATTAGAGACTACGAGCACTTATATGTAAATTGGTGGATTTATAAATTAAAGAGTGGAAATGAATTTTTACTTTGAGAATTATTGAGAAGTTGAGATTGTGTCATTAAATTTTTTGAGGATTTCAAATATTGATTCAATAAACATGGTCAAGGCTACAAAGATTTTAGAAGTGATTAAAAATTTTATTTCGATGTTGAGTATCTGACTTTGAGGAGGTATATGCAATTTATTTTTAAGTTGATCGAGAAGTTAAACCTTGATGATTATTTTGAGGATTAATTTTTATGGTAGATGAAAAATATGAATATTAATATATGGGTAGACGATATACATGTGTAAGGATCTGTTGACTTGGGCATGGTTGAGATGGCACCCCAGACTGACTTGGGTGTCCATCTAAAGTTGTATTGGAAAGAGCAGTACATAGTATGGTGTTGCACTTGACGTGTATTTGAGTGATAAGAACGACTAGTATGAACAATTGTAGTAGGAACGGGAACTGACAGAGGATATGGTACTAAAGAGGTAGAGGTATCAAACTTAGATGCATTATTGAACCATGGTTATATTAGAGAATCTTGGTATCAGATTTAAGTATTAATAAGCAGGTGTATGCAATGAGGATGTAATCATGGATGTTGTGGACTAAAGGTTAGTTGATATGGGTACCAGTGTACAGGAATAGGAATTAGTTAGTGAATGTGCTAGAGTTAAGTGTTTGTTAGAGATAGGAGATACTACAAGTAATATATTAGCAGGTTCTTTCTTTCCCTCCTAATGTTTCTTTTTCCGTCTTTCGATTGATTGATTTTCCTAGTACTGTAGTTGTATGCATGATTTCTTGTTAGAATAAAATTGGTGGTACACCCTGACAGAGACTACAGTACCATGACAAAAGACACATGACCTATATATTTTCTTAGATTGCATGGCTGTAGGTAGAATTTTCTTAAACCATGATCATTAGGGTTTTGACCATAGCAAAGATCTATGACAAGGTTATGACGGACGAAAAGGGACAAGATGATTAAATTGTGGATGAGCATTAATTTTAAATAAAGAATTTAGGGGTTGTTATAACAGAGTTGATGGATCATTGATTTTACGAAAACCGAGGTATGATTGAAATTCGAGGATAAACATTAACTTAAATGGAGAGTTAAGAAATTCACAGGGCAAAATTAGAGGATTTATTAAATTTAGGAAGGTCTTGATATGATTGAATTGGTTATTAAAAAAAAAAATTGAGAAAATATAGGGAATTATCATTATATCTAATTGATTGCAAGATAGAAATTTTATATTATAAATGTTGCATTGAAGATTCCGTAAGTATCGCATTGTTGAGTATTTTGAGGAAAAATAAAATCAGGAAATAAAATCGTTAATGGAATAGTGTCGAATTCATTTCTCGGGATGAGGATTTAGATTTGAATAAGCATCAATTGAATTTGAGTTAGAGGAGTAAGATGATTGATGGATTAGTGTTTAAAATTTAATTTTTGGAATACGATTTTTATAAATATGCATTGATTGGATTTCAATTGGAGGATTGGATATTAAAATCCTTGAGTATTTAGATACGAACTTAAATGTTGGAGGAGATTATGAAAAAAAAAAAGGATTTGATTTTTAAACTTGAAGATTTTCAGGAATATGATGTTATAAATTTTTTGAAAGGTTGTGAAATAGCAATATGGAATTACTTCATGATTATTTGGTTTAAAATTTAAATTTTGATAGAAATAATATGATGAGTAAAGGCAATTATTGAATATCTTAAATTTCAAGGACGAAATTTTTATAAGGTGGATAGACTTGTAACCTCCGTTTTCCAAATTCTGAAATATTTAGATTTTTATTTATTTTTAAAAATCAAGTTTATAAAATATTTTCTCCTTGATTTTTAGTATTAAATTTTTGAACAATGTTTGATTTTAGAAGGTGATTTAAAATCTTTTATAAAAATCATTTTTCCTAAATGTCGATTTATTATAAATTAAATAGATAAATAATGATATATATATTTCTCTAGCTTCAAATATTTATTGGCTTGAAATCATAAAATTATTTAAAGGACTAGTTGTTTTCTTCATAATAAATTTTGAAATCCATTTGGGATAGTAAATAAATAAATTACATACTTTCTAGGTTTTGAAATATGGGTTTAATTAGTAGCTAATTGGGAGTCAGTTAGCCTTGGAAGCCTCTTAAAATATTTTCTTAAATTATAATTTTTTTTTTCTTTTAAAAATTTTACAAGTTTGCCATCTCCCATTAACTAGCCAACACACCCACATTCCCACATGAAGAACTCATTCATATCTAATCTTGGCCATTCATTAATTGGGCTAATCCTCACCCTTTATCCCATACTCTCTCTCCCTATTTAAAGTCTCTCACCCACACCATTCCCAAGAAACCCTAGCTAGCCCTCACAAATTCCCACAAGCCAACAAGCCATCACCATTTTTGTGTGCTCGTGTCCATGTGTCCAGCTTTACGTGTCAGCCGTGTTGGCCTCGGGTCCGACCCCGGGTGTCCTACCGTATCCATTCATTTTTCTGTGTCCAGTCATTACAATATTACAAATTTTCGTGTCCGACACCATCTGGACACAACCACCACTGTACAAACACCCAACCCTGTGTCCAACACCCGGACACGTCCGCCCCCACACCACAGTACATCAAACCCATCGTGTCCAGCCTCGGACACGATCCAACCCGACACGATTCACAGAAATCCAAAACCCTAACCCTATTTTGACTTAACCTACCGCCGGCGGCTGAGAACTCCTCCTCGGCGTCGAGCGCCTGTGGCCGAGGAGACGAGCGGATCCGTCGACCACCGCCGCCTCGAGACGAACGTCGACCGTCGAGCTTCGACCACAGCAGATCCTCCGACCGCTGCCGAGCTTCGCTGCCGCCCTGAGCTCCCAGATCCCGCCTCGAAGTCATCGACCGCCGACGCCTTGCCCGCGTGACCCCGGCGGACTTCCCCGTGCCGACGCCGGAAAAATCCCCAATGTGAGCCTCCCCTTTCTCTGCTTTCCTTTCGATTTCTCAGAGTGTTGGGAGAGAGTGTAAAGAGAATTAGGTTAGTTTATAATTAGTTTATAATTAGTATATAATTAGTTTATTAATTATATATAATTAGATTAGTTAGTTAATTATTAATCAGATAGTTAATTATTAATCAGTTAGTTAGTATATAATTAGTTAGTAATATTTAAATTGTTTAGTTTTTTATTTAGTTTAGTTATGTAATAATTATAAGGGTTTTTGATTATGCAAAAATATAATAATTTGTTGGGGTTTATATTATTATTGAAGAAATAGTTTCAATAATAAAAAAATTAGTTCAAATTTGGTTATTTTTGGACTGGTAACCGATTTCACTATAGATATAAAAATATATTTGCTTTTACATAAATTCTAAATTTTATAAATAAACTTTTATTGGTAATTATTGTTCAAAATAATTTTGAAATAATTTTTCATAAATTAAGGTGTTACCTTAATAACAAACAAACGACCCTTTCTCTTATTAGCTTGGTATCCTTATCTCGATTTTTGTGCCGAACTCCGATCTTGGACTTCTTTATATAGTTTCTAGCTATTTGGACTGCTCCGGACTCATTGGAACTAACTGCTACTTCATTTGGGATCACCTTGAGAAGTGTGGCATTATGTACATTCTCTGATTAGTTATATATATATATATATATATATATATATATATATATATATATATATAAATATTTGATTGATATATATATATATATACAAATATGTATTTTGGTATATAAATATATATTTATATACATCTATTTAGTGTATATACACATATACGTATTTTGTACAATTACTAAGAGACACTTATATATATATATATATTATATACGTTTTTATTGGTATATACTCTGAGTGTAAAATGTGTATTTATATGTGTATTCCTACTAGATGACCCTAGTTGACTAGAGCCATGCCTGGCATAGCCCTGAGGCCAGTGTATTTCTATTGTGTGTTAGTGTAGCATCTGATACAAGTGATATTATTATATGTGTATAGGACTGTTGGATCCTCCAGACGATACTCAGGGACAGGACATCGATATTTACCAGCTAAGGACCCAAGGCGAGTACATTCTCTGATTAGTTTCTAATTTATGATATCTCCTATGTTCACTGTATTTAGTGTAGATATCCATGCTCTTGACACGTTGGTTACACGGATTGGTATACACGGATCTCGTCATGAGATGTTATTCCTTATTCATGGTGTAGCTTGTACAAGACTTGTTCCTTGTTATCTTGTGCATGTACAGACACAGAGACCCGGGGAGATTTGCTACCTCCCTAGAGAATCCCGTGCCATAGCGTACCATGATTGGATCTACTATACCAGTCGGGGGTGAAGAGTATTTTAGTATAGATATGTGATCATACCCAACCCTACATGCATCATAGCTCACCCCACATCTCACGTCGGGTGTGGCCTGACCATTTACATGCTTCATTGCTATTACGTGTGATTAGCCTGACCTCTACATTCATCATAGCTAACCAACGGTTAGCCTGACTTTACATGAATCATAGCTAATCACATGTAACCAGCCTGATCAAGTTCCTAAGCCGATCACATGTTAAAGCTAGTACTCACACACTTAGTCATAGGATTCTTGCTCATTGACATATTGATTCTTTTCCTGCATTTACTTACAGTATTTCCAGTATTTCCTTTTTGTACATTTCTCGTACCTATACATGCATCTCATATATATTTCCATCTAGAACTGCTACATAGTTTATATCATTAATATAGAACTGCTATTTAGAGATGTACTTTGCTCCTTCCTGACTGGAAAATATTTTCCAGACTGTGACCTTAGTGGACTTGTTTCTGACACACTTGGGGATTGGATGTTACTGATTGCAGGTATGATTATTCTGTCGTTAGACTTGTCTTGTATTTCTTTGTTTGCCTTGATATCTCATCGTGCTTTAGTTTAGGTGATTGAGTATTTCTAACATTATTTTATGATATCCACGTCTCCTTATGGAGTTGGGTATTCACGTGAGTTTGATTAGTTAGTTACATGACCTAGACAGCGTTCTACTGCCGATGCTGCGGCGTAGGCTGGACGTACCCACGCACTCGTGCCCCTAAACCGGGTGCGGGTCGTGACAATTAGAATATAGAATCTCATCCATAATTGACTATGACTCATCCTTCTTCCAATCCATTCTATTTGAATAAATTGCATCTTGCTTGATCCATGTGCTTCCCTAATAATTCCTCAAGTATAGCCCCTACTAGAATATAGGAATCCCTGTTGATAGAATGATACTTAGGGTAATATTCCTTCTTAGAATACAATTAGGGCATTGACACATCACTAAGTATAGGATACTAAATGAACCCTAGTCTTCCGTATTACCTAATGAACCCTAGCATCATTACCTATAGATTAACTTACCATTATCCCTTGACGTATTTATGTATGACTTAAGAGTAGTATAAACACTACTAGGATTAGTTAGTGAATTGACCATAGTATTGTCCCTAGTCTTGAGGAACCAAGAGAAATTCAAGATTGAATACTAGGACTGAAACCTTATCCTATGTTTGGATAAACCCAGTTTTATGCCAGAGACCCTTTACCCTTGTTGGCGTAAAAGCCAAACAACTGCCTAGTTGGCGTAAAAGCCAAATGACCTTCTTGTTGGCGTAAAAGCCAAACTATGCAGAAGATTGTCTCCTTTACGTCGCAGTTATGACAACTGCTACCCACATTCCCTTAAGTATTCCTTATCCTGCGTATGTCACGTCATGAAAGCCACGTAGGTAACTGCCCTGCGTAAACTTGATGATTCTTGAATAAATAGATAACCATCATAGAGTAACCTGATTAGGCATAAAATATAAGGATAGGATGTGAGCGTATTTGTTACAGCCTTAGCTTTCCCCAGTCATGACCAAATCTCGTGTATTAAATGCAGGGATACGCCTCGAGCCCTGTGCAAAAAGAAACAGCTTTTGATGGGACATCTGGTTTTGTCTCATCTCGAGCGTAAAAATGACTTGTATCTAATAAAGTCACTAAACAAAAACCTGGGTCTCCGTGTAAATTCATCATCACAGCCGTCCTCTCGATCATCGTGTAGTACTTTTTGTCAGGTGTCAGGATTCACTAACTTGACTGACAAACTCATAAGTTCCTCGTATAACTTTACGCAGGCAGACTTTTATACAAACTTTACGCACGCAATGATACTTAGGGTAATATTCCTACTTAGAATACAACTAGGGCATTGACACATCACTAAGTATAGGATACTAAATAAACCCTAGTCTTCCGTATTACCTAATGAACCCTAGCATCACTACCTATAGATTAACTTACCATTATCCCTTGACGTATTTATGTATGACTTAAGAGTAGTGTAAACACTACTAGGATTAGTTAGAAAATTGACCATAGTATTGACCCTAGTCTTGAGGAACCAAGAGAAATTCAAGGTTGAATACTAGGACTGAAACCTCATCCTATGTTTGGATAAACCCAGTTTTACGCAAGGCAGACTTTTATACAAACTTTACGCACGCAAATTTTATGCGCAGATTTTAGCGCAAATCTTTTACGCGCAGACTTTCACACAGTCTTTTACGCACAGATTTTTACGCAGGCAGTATAGCAGACTTTTTACGTGGACAACTCCGAAGCTCTACTTTACGCTTCTTTGTTTTACGCGGATAGCTCTGAAGCCATGCTTTACGCCAAACCATTTTATCTCTACTTTACGCCAGATAATTTGAATCCCTGATTTACGCCAAACTTCCTTGAATTCCTACTTTACGCCAGACAACTTGAAACTCTATTTTTCGCAGACCGTTTCGAATCTCTACCTTACGCCAAATTTTTTTTTCTTCTGTTTTACGCAGACTGTCTCGAATTCCTACTTTACGCAGACTACCTTAAATCTCTATTTTATACGGACAACCTATAGTGTATATTAAGATTTTAGAACTTAGAAGGCCATACCTCTTTTGGTCAACTAGCGACTTAGACAAGGAATTAGAATAACAACTGTAGAGATTGTAGAGTCTTATCTTTTTGTGAATTTGAATTATTTTTTTAATTTCTCTCATCATAATCTAGCGTACTTATATTTACTGTACTACCTTGACTTATGCCGCTATTATAGCCTTGTTTTGCAAGCTTATTCTTTATCAAGCATGTTCATGATATATGTATTATTGGAGTACTACACTAATACATTTCAGAATCAGTGTATTACGGTCTGATCAACCATAGTGCACTTGGTTTGCCCTTCACATAACTACCTTGCGTGGATTGAGATATATAGTGATTAGTAGACGGATGTACTTGCCTTCTAGATATGTCTGAGCATATCGTATCAGTTACGTAACTGTACTAATACGAGCATGTGAATAGGAATTACCAAAATAGTATTTCAATCTACAACTGCCTTGATAATTCCTATTTGAATTCTTTAAACGTCTTGATCCCCACACTTCTAAATCTATTACCTCCCCTTGAACTCTTTACTATTGTCTTCCGCCTTCCCTTATTTCGGAAAGACGAAACATCGTGCTTAGCATAAACTGATACACATATAGTATTAGATGTACCCTATGGGCCAAACACATTATTTGATGATTATTTTGTAACTAAGAGCATATCACATGTAATATATTTGGTGTTAAAATTTTTTGAGGATCGAGTAACATGATTAAGTAAAATTGAGGAATAAGATTTCTGAAATATAAGAGCCTTATGTGATAGAGGGATAATCCTAAGTTGGATAGCAGTTGCATTATCAGCCTTAGAGAAATTTCTTTAGATTGCGATCGAGAAAAATTTGATTAAAAAGTTTAAGTCATTATAAATTCTAGAAAATTTGACGAATAAGTAAGAGGATGAGGATCAAGGAATTTCAATTTTTTTAGCACATGACTTAAATTTTTAATATTTAAGGTTGAATCAACGATTTAAACCTCGAGGAGAATAAATAGAACTCTAGACATGGGCATGGACGGATTTAAATTAAAAGAAATTTTTGATTGCAGGATTACCTATTTGAACTATTGAGGATACAAATTAAATTTAAATTGGAAGGAGTACATGACGTCTTCCACGTATCCCAATTATGGAGGTACATCCAGATCCAAGTCATGTGCTGGACCACTCAGAAATTACTGTTGGCCCGAGTTTATCGTACCAGGAGGAGCCCGTAGAGATCCTAGACCGAAGCGAGAAGGTGTTGCAAGACCAGACTATCCCACTAGTTCGTATTGCATGGAGACATCATGCACCAGGCGAGTCAACCTGGGAACGAGAAGAGGATATTCGACAGCGTTTCCCCCATCTATTCCAAAGCCAGGGTATGTCCTAATATTTCAATCCAATCTTTAGTTCTCATTGTATGTCTGTTTTAATTTCGAGGACAAAATATTCTAAGAAGGATAGATTGTAAACTCCTCGGCCAGATTTCAGTATTTAATAATAAATTAGGATTATTTTACCAAATTAGGATTTATCACAGATTTTTTATTATTTATTTTGCTTACATATCCTATTTGTGCACCTGTCCATCACCTAAATATTTGGAGCATTACCTTGACTGTTATCCCCAAACAAAGTTCACATACCTCTCCTAGACATGCTAGTCTACAATCCTGCACTTTGTGCAACTCACAGATGTGCAGGCATGAGTGTCGTTTTAGTCGCACAAATATCGTTACAAACGTCCGTATATATTTCCAATTAAATTCCCAGATCTGTACCCATCTCTGTACCAATAAGAATTAGAGGCCCAACAGGTACCTGTTCTGCCCAAACAAAAATACATTATTATTCTACATTCAGTATACTACAATTAGTATATTGACACCGCAATAAAATTATGGTCCTACCTATTTTTAAATAATTAGTAAACACCGTGCGCATTAATTATTAATTAATTAATTAATACGATGACCCGCATCACCCAAAACCAGGCCCAGCCCATGCCCAAGATCACCCCCACCCCCTCAGGGCCCTCACACAACAATCCCCCTCAGTTCTGTGCATTTTAGCATTTTCAGAAATATGGTGTTTTTCCAAGACAATTGTGTCATTGCGCAATTTTCCAATTATAGGACCTTTATGCAATTTATGAAATTACAGGGTTTATTCTGCAAATTTTCAGTGTGAGGTGTCAACCCCCTATTGGAGGGTGAACCTACACCGTCCATTTGGAAGTGGGCCCCACCCCAAAATATCTACAAAAATATCTAGAAAAATATCTAGATATTTAATTGTAAATTTACCTAATTACCCCCACCCCAAAACCTAATTTCTATAAAAATCCCTAACCCTAACCCTAACCATAGCCGTCAGTCCCCTTTCCCTGACCTCCGCCTCCCCATGGCCGAAGCCGACCCCCGCCGGCACAGCCCTGAGCAGACCCCGCTCCGGCCTGACTTCTCCCCCCCGCGGCGAGCCGATCCGCCGACAACTTTGTGTATATGCTTGTTCTGGAACACGCTGTAACTTTGTGTACACATGCCGGATCAAAACAAAACTTGCGCCATCGGACTCGTAGCGATACGCTGGTCCTGTGATCCAAGTTTGGTTCGATTCTGAGAACGTGGACAAAATCCCGTATCGTGGGCCCCACGGCTCCACTTGACGGGCGATTTTGTGATCGGCTCATCGGAATCCACTTTTTGACATTCCGTTGGGTTCGTATCGACGTTCTGGACTTGTTGACACTAAGTTTGGCAAATTTGGAGACCATTGGTTCTGACACGTTTTTCGGTGCAAAGCGGCCCACATGTGGACTCCGCTTTGACCAGAAAATGTGATTTTTACCCTTATTTCCAAATTGGACTTAAGGACAGCCATTTTTAGCTATTTGATATTTTCTGAGACTGTTGGTGATATTTATTTCAGCTTTTGGAGGAGTACCTACATGATCCACTGATACAGGGACAGTTGTTGGTATTCAAACCCTAGGCAAGTATACCTTGCCTTGTTGTACTGTTTAAATTCAGTTATTTTAGTTACTTGTTTATTTATTGTAATATGATATAAATGTGCGCGTCCGAGCAGACTCGGGTACAGTCAACGAAGGCATTGATGTTAGGACTTGTGTCTGACCTAGTATCTAGTAGACCCACCTAAAGTTGTGGAGTTATTGGTATGACTCCCCAGGCCTTGACACGTATCATTACACTTCACAGAGTGAGTTCATGTAGGGACGCGTGCCTCATGCGCGACTGGCCATCAGTATGAGCAACACGTGTAACGGTATTTAGCTCAGTTATTTATTTCTATAGAGACTTGCATCATAGTACAAGATGTCCACGTCGTATTCACGACTTGTACATCTACATTGGACGGAGAAGATACTAGTAGGCGTATGGGACACCCCCCTCCTTGATGTTATACCTTCGTTCCATGCTCCTCGGAGATGGACGATTGCGGAGTTACCCATGTGTCTGGGGGCATATGACACATATGTCACGCCCCGATCTCCCGCAGGCAATCGGCCGTTCCCGCTAGGCGGGAATCACCCTCGCCAGCGCTCCCGCGGAACGATCGCTTAACCCATCCGGGCAAGATGCCGCACAAGCGTGAGCCACGCCCGTGCAAGGCCATGGTTCATTGGCTGGCGGTAAGAGTTCTAAGCCACAGAGTCGGACAGATTGTCCGAGTGCAGCGGAGTCATGAACGCATAGCGATTTGGTAACAGGTTCACTGAGTCGAAAATATAGCGGAAGCATTGAAACACAAGTTGAAGTAAAGCAAGCTCTTTTTTTGATATGAACAAGTATTACAAGCGGCGTATAGCCGAGATTACAAGTCGCTCAAGCCTCTCTCTCTGAAACAGTAAAAGCGTGCCAAGTGGCTACAACTGTGGAATGAATGTACAGGCGATGGTCAGGGGACGCTCCAACATTATGTCTTGTATATGTGCTTCAGTCCCGGACGCACCGTTGCAAGGCTTCAGAGGGAACTCCTGGCCTTAGCACGCACGAAGGAGGCGTCCGCACCGAACGAGGTTCTTCCGCACCCTGCATACAAACTGGTGGATTATCAGTACATTGAATGCACTGGTGGGGAAGCTACTCGCCCGCTCGACAAATCCAAACACGTAATACAGGTTCCGTGCACAACTATTAAGTTGTCTTTCTAGTTGCCTTAGGATCGGTTTCATGCAAACATTGAATAGCTTATCGTGTCGGCAGTGCGCCGTGCGATGTTTGAGGAAACACGGCGAGACTTACCAACTTACCATTTCTCCTTCCCTGTCCAAGGCAAACATGATTAATTCCAGTACGGTAAGTATAAACATTCAGGAGGCATAGCATATGCAAACATGAGGGTTCTTATAACATGATCGTTCAGGTGTTAAGTTATTCATTGATGCTATGCAATGACTCGCACGCGGATAGCCGCTAAGCGAGGATGACTTGTTATCTTTTGTTTTACAGGCAAGCATGCAGCAGGTTTAAACACACATGAAAATCACACGATGCATTGCAAGCCATATTCACACGATAATCACACGAGGTATTGCAAGCATATACACACGATGATCACTGGCTTGATGCCATAATGGACTAGTCAAGAACAAGGATAGCATGCAACGAGAAAACACGAGGAGCTCATAAAACATGATGCGTTGCAAGTTATCCCGTCCGAACAAGATTGACTATAAACACGAAGTCTGCTCGGATCGGATCGGTGCTAGTGCCCCAGCACCGTCCGCAGAACTTATATCCTTGTGCAAAAGTTGTCCATGATCGAATACGCTTATTAATTTACACACGAGCACACGACAAGCAGTAATGCATGATTCATTTAGCTATTGGATATGCACAGTCTCCTGGGCTGATGTAAGCCCGCATAGGAGGGAGACTTGCAGGAAGATCCGAATACCTGAATGAGTCTTGCCACTGGAGTATGATTCATTTTCTTGACATGATGCAGTCCCCTGGATCGGGAACTGCCTTGGTGACCTAACGGTCTCGAATACTTGCGGGTTCATTCAGGCACGGAATGACTACTTGGTAGTCTTTCGAGGTTTGGATGAAAACAATGCAACATTCAAGCAGACAAGCATGCGTTTCTAAGGAACATAAGCAGGCACGTTGCTCGGACCCGAAGGTAAACCGAGAGTTGAAATCGTTAAGGGACTTAGCATACGAGGGTCTGAATATAAGTAGTATTTCATTTCCATGTTCTAGCAAGCAATACAAGTTGGGATTATTCCCTTAGCAAGGTGCGTTGGATTTATTAGCATGCAGGGGGTGAATCACCTAGCGACTAGCATGAATATTCCAGATTTTATGTGTGCTGGCTAAGCAAAGACAAGTTCACCGTAGCCACCCACCTTAGCGATGATTCGCCTCGGTAGAGCGATACGTCAAGCGAGCCTCTGAAAGTCCAAACCGGATTCCTGTAGGGGCAAGTCTGGATATCCTTTGCTTCTCCTTTGAGGCAAAGCGGGTCGGGATAGCTGCACGATTGCCGGTTGAGACGGCAGTCCGCTTAAGCGGAACGGGGTGTTATATCTTACCCAACTTAGAAAAAGTCTCGTCCTCGAGACTTACTAAGGACAAGCAGTAATCTAGGGTTGAGGCAATCCTAGACAAGTCGTTTGTACTTATTCATTTGGATATTCACTTACACAAGCTTCGAAATCAATATATCGCTTAGACTGGATCGTGCGCACTTTTGAAATGCATTTCTAGCATGAACACGTCAACCAGCTTAGTGATAGCGAAGTCTCAGCACTCGAGTTTTACCTTTTCTTAAGTCTTGGATGGTGCACTAGTTCAAGGCGTCCCTCGAATAGATGCATTCAACCAAACTTAGGGTTAGTGAAAATCGGACAAGCTACTAGCGATACTCTCAAAGGGTTCGCACAGGTTGGCACAAAGGCCACTCGCAGCATACAACCAAACAAGCAAGCATACCATTACATTCAAAACGCATTTTGAAAGTATTTAGACTTATTGTTGGAACATCCCATCGAGGCATTGAGAGAGAGCATGCACATAACCCACGAACGAGCTTTCGAAACAGAGATATCGAATCGAAGTCCAAAGGCGTAGAAGCCAGGCTTTGATACCAACATGTCACGCCCCGATCTCCCACAGGCAATCGGCCGTTCCCGCTAGGCGGGAATCACCCTCGCCAGCGCTCCCGCGGAACGATCGCTTAACCCATCCGGGCGTGATGTCGCACGAGCGTGAGCCACGCCCGTGCAAGGCCATGGTTCATTGGCTGGCGGTAAGAGTTCTAAGCCACAGAGTCGGACAGATTGTCCGAGTGCAGCGGAGTCATGAACGCATAGCGATTTGGTAACAGGTTCACTGAGTCAAAAATATAGCGGAAGCATTGAAACACAAGTTGAAGTAAAGCAAGCTCTTTTATTGATATGAACAAGTGTTACAAGCGGCGTATAGCCGAGATTACAAGTCGCTCAAGCCTCTCTCTCTGAAACAGTAAAAGCGTGCCAAGTGGCTACAACTGTGGAATGAATGTACAGGCGATGGTCAGGCGACGCTCCAACATTATGTCTTGTATATGTGCTTCAGTCCCGGACGCACCGTTGCAAGGCTTCAGAGGGAACTCCTGGCCTTAGCACGCACGAAGGAGGCGTCCGCACCGAACGAGGTTCTTTCGCACCCTGCATACAAACTGGTGGATTATCAGTACATTGAATGCACTGGTGGGGAAGCTACTCGCCCGCTCGACAAATCCAAACACGTAATACAGGTTCCGTGCACAACTATTAAGTTGTCTTTCTAGTTGCCTTAGGATCAGTTTCATGCAAACATTGAATAGCTTATCGTGTCGGCAGTGCGCCGTGCGATGTTTGAGGAAACACGGCGAGACTTACCAGCTTACCATTTCTCCTTCCCTGTCCAAGGTAAACATGATTAATTCCAGTACCGTAAGTATAAACATTCAGGAGGCATAGCATATGCAAACAGGAGGGTTCTTATAACATGATCGTTCAGGTGTTAAGTTATTCATTGATGCTATGCAATGACTCGCACGCGGATAGCCGCTAAGCGAGGATGACTTGTTATCTTTTGTTTTACAGGCAAGCATGCAGCAGGTTTAAACACACATAAAAATCATACGATGCATTGCAAGCCATATTCATACGATAATCACACGAGGTATTGCAAGCATATACACACGATGATCACTGGCTTGATGCCATAATGGACTAGTCAAGAACAAGGATAGCATGCAACGAGAAAACACGAGGAGCTCATAAAACATGATGCGTTGCAAGTTATCCCGTCCGAACACGATTGACTATAAACACGAAGTCTGCCCGGATCGGATTGGTGCTAGTGCCCCAGCACCGTCCGCAGAACTTATATCCTTGTGCACAAGTTGTCCATGATCGAACACGCTTATTAATTTACACACGAGCACACGACAAGAAGCAATGCATGATTTATTTAGCTATTGGATATGCACAGTCTCCTGGGCTGATGTAAGCCCATACAGGAGGGAGACTTGCAGGGAGATCCGAATACCTGAATGAGTCTTGCCACTGGAGTATGATTCATTTTCTTGACATGATGCAGTCCCCTGGATCGGGAACTGCCTTGGTGACCTAACGGTCCCGAATACTTGCGGGTTCATTCAGGCACGGAATGACTACTTGGTAGTCTTCCGAGGTTTGGATGAAAACCATGCAACATTCATGCAGACAAGCATGCGTTTCTAAGGAACATAAGCAGGCACGTTGCTCGGACCCGAAGGTAAACCGAGAGTTGAAACCGTTAAGGGACTTAGCATGCGAGGGTCTGAATATAAGTAGTATTTCATTTCCATGTTCTAGCAAGCAATACAAGTTGGGATTATTCCCTTAGCTAGGTGCGTTGGATTTATTAGCATGCAGGGGGTGAATCACCTAGCGACTAGCATGAATATTCCAGATTTTATGTGTGCTGGCTAAGCAAAGACAAGTTCACCGTAGCCACCCACCTTAGCGATGATTCGCCTCGGTAGAGCGATACGTCAAGCGAGCCTCTGAAAGTCCAAGCCGGATTCCTGTAAGGGCAAGTCTGGATATCCTTTGCTTCTCCTTTGAGGCAAAGCGGGTCGGGACAGCTGCACGATTGCCGTTTGAGACGGCAGTCCGCTTAAGCGGAACGGGGTGTTACATACTACCCAACTTAGGAAAAGTCTCGTCCTCGAGACTTACTAAGGACAAGCAGTAATCTAGGGTTGAGGCAATCCTAGACAAGTCGTTTGTACTTGTTCATTTGGATATTCACTTGCACAAGCTTCAAAATCAACATATCGCTTAGACTGGATCGTGCGCACTTTCGAAATGCATTTCTAACGTGAACACGTCAACCAGCTTAGTGATAGCGAAGTCTCAGCACTCGAGTTTCACCTTTTCTTAAGTCTTGGATGATGCACTAGTTCAAGACGTCCCTCGAATAGATGCATTCAACCAAACTTAGGGTTAGTGAAAATCGGACAAGCTACTAGCGATACTCTCAAAGGGTTCGCACAGGTTGGCACAAAGGCCACTCGCAGCATACAACCAGACAAGCAAGCATACCATTACATTCAAAACGCATTTTGAAAGTATTTAGACTTATTGTTGGAACATCCCATCGAGGCATTGAGAGAGAGCATGCACATAACCCACGAACGAGCTTTCGAAACAGAGATATCGAATCGAAGTCCAAAGGCGTAGAAGCCAGGCTTTGATACCAATATGTCATGCCCCGATCTCCCGCAGGCAATCGGCCGTTCCCGCTAGGCGGGAATCACCCTCGCCAGCGCTCCCGCGAAACGATCGCTTAACCCATCCGGGCGTGATGCCGCACGAGCGTGAGCCACGCCCGTGCAAGGCATGGTTCATTAGCTGGCGGTAAGAGTTCTAAGCCACAGAGTCGCACAGATTGTCCGAGTGCAGCGGAGTCATGAATGCATAACGATTTGGTAACAGGTTCACTGAGTCAAAAATATAGCGGAAGCATTGAAACACAAGTTGAAGTAAAGCAAGCTCTTTTATTGATATGAACAAGTGTTACAAGCGGCGTATAGCCGAGATTACAAGTCGCTCAAGCCTCTCTCTCTGAAACAGTAAAAGCGTGCCAAGTGGCTACAACTGTGGAATGAATGTACAGGCGATGGTCAGGCGACGCTCCAACATTATGTCTTGTATATGTGCTTCAGTCCCGGACGCACCGTTGCAAGGCTTCAGAGGGAACTCCTGGCCTTAGCACGCACGAAGGAGGCGTCCGCACCGAACGAGGTTCTCCCGCACCCTGCATACAAACTGGTGGATTATCAGTACATTGAATGCACTGGTGGGGAAGCTACTCTCTCGCTCGACAAATCCAAACACGTAATACAGGTTCCGTGCACAACTATTAAGTTGTCTTTCTAGTTGCCTTAGGATCGGTTTCATGCAAACATTGAATAGCTTATCGTGTCGACAGTGCGCCGTGCGATGTTTGAGGAAACACGGCGAGACTTACCAACTTACCATTTCTCCTTCCCTGTCCAAGGCAAACATGATTAATTCCAGTACGGTAAGTATAAACATTTAGGAGGCATAGCATATGCAAACAGGAGGGTTCTTATAACATGATCGTTCAGGTGTTAAGTTATTCATTGATGCTATGCAATGACTCGCACGCGGATAGCCGCTAAGCGAGGATGACTTGTTATCTTTTGTTTTACAGGCAAGCATGCAGCAGGTTTAAACACACATAAAAATCACACGATGCATTGCAAGCCATATTCACACGATAATCACACGAGGCATTGCAAGCATATACACACGATGATCACTGGCTTGATGCCATAATGGACTAGTCAAGAACAAGGATAGCATGCAACGAGAAAACACGAGGAGCTCATAAAACACGATGCGTTGCAAGTTATCCCGTCCGAACACGATTGACTATAAACACGAAGTCTGCCCGGATCAGATCGGTGCTAGTGCCCCAACACCGTCCGCAGAACTTATATCCTTGTGCTCAAGTTGTCCATGATCGAACACGCTTATTAATTTACACACGAGCACACGACAAGCAGTAATGCATGATTCATTTAGCTATTGGATATGCACAGTCTCCTGGGCTGATGTAAGCCCGCACAGGAGGAAGACTTGCAAGGAGATCCGAATACCTGAATGAGTCTTGCCACTGGAGTATGATTCATTTTCTTGATATGATGCAGTCCCCTGGATCGAGAACTGCCTTGGTGACCTAACGGTCCCGAATACTTGCGGGTTCATTCAGGTACGGAATGACTACTTGGTAGTCTTCCGAGGTTTGGATGAAAATAATGCAACATTCAAGCAGACAAGCATGCGTTTCTAAGGAACATAAGCAGGCACGTTGCTCGGACCCGAAGGTAAACCGAGAGTTGAAACCGTTAAGGGACTTAGCATGCGAGGGTCTGAATATAAGTAGTATTTTATTTTCATGTTCTAGCAAGCAATACAAGTTAGGATTATTCCCTTAGCTAGGTGCGTTGGATTTATTAGCATGCAGGGGGTGAATCACCTAGCGACTAGCATGAATATTCCAGATTTTATGTGTGCTGGCTAAGCAAAGACAAGTTCACCGTAGCCACCCACCTTAGCGATGATTCGCCTCGGTAGAGCGATACGTCAAGCGAGCCTCTGAAAGTTCAAGCCGGATTCCTGTAGGGGCAAGTCTGGATATCCTTTGCTTCTCCTTTGAGGCATAGCGGGTCGGGACAGCTGCACGATTGCCGTTTGAGACGGCAGTCCGCTTAAGCGGAACGGGGTGTCACACATATACTAGCCAGTCATGACGATTGGTGAATTAAGTCAGCATATGTCTAGCCTACACTTTCCCATATGTACTACAAGGTCTTCACATTGCATTCACTTAGATGGTTAGCACACCCCATTTATTTATTCAGTATTTACATTATGGCATGTTTCTATGTATCTTGTTATGTCCCTCTGAGGACCTGGTCCCTTTCCAGGTGTGGATGTTCATGAGTATTCGCAGGAGCGCAGATCCGGACATGTTACGTATATTCCGAGGAGGTCTTCTCTTCGAGACTCATGATTGTCAGATGTTGTTCTTATATGGTGTGTATCTGGTTCATTTTATATTTTATTTCGGCAGTGGATTTGTTCCCATCCGACTGTCATTCTTTAGATACTTATTATTGAGATCTAGTTACATGGTTATTGGTTATTCATATTTGATTTCTGTGGATGAGATTTAGATTATACCCTGTGACTTGTGATAGTTTTACCACTTGTGAATTATTGTTCATTATACAGCGTACGCATGTATTATGGTTTTCACATATTGGAATTGCCATATATACAGGCGGCTGGCATGTTTACGTGTCCTAGTCCTACGTATTTTGGGACTGGAGCGTGACAAAGATAGAAAACAAGAACAAGGAGGAATTTACTAGCAAATTTGTAAAATTGTTCGAGAAGGATGTAAATTAAAGCTGAAAAGCTTTCCCCATTTTGACGTTGCTGATGAATTCCAAGGTCAAATAGAGAAAAGAGACACAGAGTACTGTTTATTTTGGACCCATACACAGTATGGAAGTTAATAGAATTGCAGCAGCGGAGCCCCAGGTGTCTTTATATCATCAAGGCTGCCGACAATCTCTTGCTTAATTTAGCAAGCACCAATCTGTTTTAAAGCAGCTTTCATCACAAAGAGACCAAGTTGGCCATTAATATTTCAAGGAACGCCCCTTTTTTCTGTAAAATTATTGTAATGTTTTATGTTTTCTTGTAGCAGCTTGTATTTCAACCAGATTTGGAAGTGTATGATTGTAATGATTGTGAAATACTTCTTTGGGTTGTTGATTTGTTTGGTTGGCTGATTTGGGAAAGTGAAGTGAAATTTGGATTTGAAATACTTTACGTGTTTGGTTGGAAAATTTGTAGACAAAATTTACTGTGAAATGAGATGAACAATAAATTTTGTCGGCCACTAAATCTTCATTTTGACTTCGAAATATTTTTCTGCGAAGTAGAACACATAGATGAAAATCTCCACGTTTGGTTAAATGATCACTTTCTTTCAGTTTTAATACTTTTCAAATTATGATAACTAAAAAAAGTTGTACTTTTCAACTCACTTTAACAATTATCGAAACACCAAATATTATAATTTTTCACTTATAACTTCCACATCTCCCAAACACCCAAAGGAACGAATTAGAAAAATATGTGTAAGCATGACACGTATATAAAATATCAATTTTTGAATTTTCAATTTTATCCTATTTCACTGAACCAAAGTCCCTTGCAACTAATTTTTTTTTATCATTTCCCAAAATATACCAAAGGTACATGTGATTATATATACATTATTTTGTGTTTACTCATTCAGAATAATTAATCAAAACTAGTGAAATTGTGCGACATTCTTTTTTTAATATGTCTTTTCTACCGAATTAGGAATTAAGTGCAAGAATGGCTCTCTACATCCTAGTGCACATGTTCGCATGAAGAGCATCTACTATGGGATACTCCAAACACATATTTCAAAAAATTTAAAATTTTGTAAATTATTACTTTTACAGTGTCTTCATGATATTGGAACACAATAGTACATTTCAAATAAATACTCCAAATTAATCTCCTCTTTTTTCTTCCTTTTTTTTTTCTCTTTATTTTCTTCTCTATTTGGTAAGATTTTTTTTCGCTCTTTTTTTCTTTATTTTTCTTTCTTGTTTAGTTTTTTTTTTTTTGGACCCAACAATTAATATAGAGGAGCAATGACACGTTCCAAATCTGAAGTGTCTCGTATCTTTCTAGCAATTTCAAGTATGCACAAGTGTCTATTGTAACCTTCAAGTGCTACAAAATTTGACTAAATTTAAAATATAACATTAAAACCTCTTCTACTGTGGATGCTCTAAGACTTAGGTTGTACGTGCGACAGCCTAACTCTACCCTCTACCGTTAAATTTGGTGCAGTAATTTTGTCATTTTAGCTTGTATTTAGGGTCGGTTTGGCTCGTTGAAAGTGTGGTGAAAGTGAAAAAAAATTGAAAAGTCTGTTGAACTTGCTCTAGTTCTGACGTTTGGTTAAAAAGTTGAAAGTAAAAAAAAATGGGCGATGGGACGCACCGTAGTTCCTGTCTCCCTCATTTTTGCGCCACTTTCACTATACCCTTTTTTGGGTGAAAGTTGGCTGGAAAAAGAGAAGAAAAAGTGTTGGAAGTAAAAAAAAACTCCTCCGCCTGAGGAGTTTCTTCCCTGTAAAACTCGTCCCCAACCGTTCGGCTGCGGTCACCCCAACCGACTCTCCCGCGTTTGTTTGCACTGTAAATTTTTGTCCCTATTTTTTTCCTCTTTTTCAACATTTCTTCTTCTTTAGACATATTTTCGTGTTTTTGCCTTTGATTTCACAGATCTATAGCTTATGACCATAGATCTACTATTTTGGAGGCTAATCTCGAATTTTCGAAGTCGGATCTGCTGCGACTGAGGTAGATCTAGTAGATTCGAGCTTTAGATAATTTTTTTCCATGAACATCTTCTTAAAAATGTAATAATTTGAGTTGTGATGTACATGTTCAGATCTTTTATATGTTTGTAGTTGGTAGAAAAATTGTAGATGAGAGGTACATGTTCACTTCTTTGGTATACTTACATATGTTGTGTCCAATAAATTTTAGAACAATATTTTTGGTAGAAAAATATTATACGAAGTCATGAAACAAAGTTTAGAACAATATTAATTTGTTGGTACTGTCTTTAAAATTATAATTTATCTAAATGTTTTGTTTTGTAGATGAATTTATCTAATCATAAAACTCCGTTGTTGCGAGCCGTCATCGCAAGTGTAATTACAGTTATTACAATTATAATTACATTAATGGAGGAGGCGGACAATGAATAAAGATGTGTTCCAAAGAAACCATCAATGAAAAGAGAGCATTGGCGCAAAGCCCACATGTATCGCATCCTTATGGCCGATTCACAAAACTGTACACATCCAATATCTTAGAATGAGTTCTGGCCCTTTCTATAGGCTTGTAAACATGTTAAAGGCCAATGTGTCCCTCCAGGATACAAGACATGTATGTGTAGATGAGCAAGTAGCACTCTTTCTTTACATGTTGAGACATAAGTCTAAGAATAGGGTTTGTGGCATTGATTTTATCTGTTCTGATGAAACCATATCAAGATATTTCAGAAAAGTACTTTGTGATATATGTACTATTAAAAGACAATACATGAAGCAATCTAGTGGAGATGTCCCAACCGAGATTAGAGAGTCTACTGAATGATTTTTCTATTTTCAGGTAATATACTATTTCATAATCTATTGGTTAGATTAGAATTACTATGTTTTGGAAATACATATTACACATGCTCTTACTGAACTGTAGGATTGTATTGGGTTGATCGATGGCACACATATCCAAGCAACCCTACCATTTGCATGGTACCGAGGTTTAGGGATTATTATGCTGCCTATTTACAAATTTTGTCTTGCCTATTTGCAGATTTCTTTATGTGGGTATCATATATTTCTTTATGTTGCTTCCTAAGTCTATATGTATTCTGGCAATTTTTTACTCTGAGCCCAATTTTGCCTATTTGATCTTCATTTTCTGAGACTCATGATACTTTTGGGTACATGTTATATCTTTTTGTTGCTTCCTAAGTCTCTCTTGGTGTTGATTCCTAAGTCTATATGTTATCTCTTGTCGCCTCCCAAGTTTTTGATCAATGAAATAAGTGATTCAGTTTGTTGGCTATGTTTTGATACTTGGTATCAGTTTGGTTATTATTTTTTGGCTTCAAAGTGTCTATTTTTCTATATGTGTTATCAGAGAAGATGTTTGAAATCATATTTTTCTATATGTTGCTATGATGAGTTAAATTTCACATTGACTTCTTAAGCTATCAGTACCCACTTACAGTTGGGCTATGATGAGTTAAATTCCACTTCTTAGTATTGTACTGTTTTTGGCTTTGAGAGTATCATTGGTAGTATGCAAGTTCCTGCTTGGATATCTTTGTGCAGCTATATGTGCATCTTCATTTTGTGATACTCATGATACTTTTGAGTATAAGTTCCTGCTTGGGTATCTCTATGCACTTTCCTTTTGAGTATAAGTTCTCTTATGCTATGTGCATATCCAAAATGACTATTTTGTTCCCTGATCAGTGAAATAAGTATTTTTTTTTCTCTTAGCCCACTTTTTTAATATGTGCATTTCACGATTTTGTGATACTCATGATATGTTTGAGTTTTTTTTTATGTGCAACACTTGAGCCATGTGTTTTTTTATGTGCAACACTTACTATAAAATCCAGGTTTTTATTCCTAAGTCTATATCATAATGTAAGTATTTTTTTTTATGTGCAACACTTGGCTCTCATTTATAGTTGCTTGCTTCTAAACTAATTTTTCTCTATTGATACTACACCTAGGTTTCTTTCTTTCTTACATATCGCTGCTTGGTTACTTGTAGGCTT
Organism: Iris macrosiphon; assembly: GCA_036927795.1. Classification (NCBI taxonomy): domain Eukaryota; kingdom Viridiplantae; phylum Streptophyta; class Magnoliopsida; order Asparagales; family Iridaceae; genus Iris; species Iris macrosiphon. The sequence continues at coordinate 179,191,278 of JAYESA010000006.1, read as the reverse complement.
TTGGCCTTAATTTCTTGCTTACAACCTGGGTTTCTTTCTTGCCTCTGTTGGCTATGTTGACTATGTTGGCAGCAGTATTGGCCTCTATATGGCAGCACTATTGGCCTCTATTGTGCACATTATGTGCAACACTTGGCTCTCATTTATAGTTGCCTGCTTCTAAACTAATTTGTGTCTACTGATACTACACCTGGCACTATTGGATACTTGGTATCAGCTTGGTTAATATGTGGGTATAATTTTTTTGGTTCAAAGTGTTGTTGCTTGATTTCCTGGGTTTCTTTCTTCTTCTTTTTTTCTTACATGTTGTTGCTTGGTTACATGTAGGCTTTTGGCCTTTCTTGCTAACAACCTTGGTTTCTTTCTTGGCTCTGTTGGCAGCACTATTGGCCTTTATATGGCATCACTTGGTTTCTTTCTTGTCTCCCTGATCAGTGAAATTTCAACCAAACAGACCCTTAATGTAGTCGATGATGAGGATACGATCACTAACTCGCCCTGCCTCTTCATAAAGCTACTATTTGCTGAGAATGTGGTTCATATGGCCTGAGAATGTGGTGAAAATGTCCAAGCTATTGTATGAAAGTGCGATTTTTTTTTAATGTATACATGTTTGGATATTATTATGGAATTTTTTTTAAGAATTGCAATATAAGCTTGTAAAGTGTGACAAAATATTGGAGTAAACTATTTTGTAATGAAGGTATTTGTAATGAAATTCGATTTATATAAAATTTCGTAAATATGTAAAGGTATTTGTAATAAAATTTGATTTATATACAACTTTTATTTCATATTTCAGAATTTAAATTTAAATTTATGGAAATTTACATTTGACTAATTTTATGTCAATTAATTGTGTGAATGGAAAATTACTATTTACTAATTAAATGACAATTAAAATGAAAAAAAAATGGGGGTAACCATACCAAGGTTTACCACATCTCCAATCACCATCCACTTTCAACAATCATCCAAACAACAGAACTCCTTTTTTTTTTTTCCAACAACAATCCAAACAACGAAACTCTTTTTTTCTCTACTTTTAACAACCATCCAAACAACGGAATTAATTTTTCCTCCACTTTCATATTTTCAATTCCACCAACCAAACAACTTTTCAAAAGTCCAAAATTATGCGTAAGCATCACGTACGCAAACTCCATTTTTTTCATTTTCACACTTTCATATACTTTCGTGCAACAAAACAGCCCCTTAGAATGTGATCTTATTCTCTCTATCATTTGAGTTTCCGTTGAGATATTTTAAATTGTCAGTTATTGCGAAAGTTTAAATTTGTCAATGTAGTTTATGTGAAGGCCACACAAAGCAATGCAAGGAGATATGATAACATTCAAATTCTTAATGCACATGACTACCATAAATTTGGTATCATGATAATAGAAAAGAGTGTCAAAATTTTGACAGTCCTATATATTGTTAGGACTATCAAAATTTGAACAGTCTAACAGTTCTGCATATTGCTAGAATTGTCCAAATTTTGACAGTCTTGTACATTATTAGGACTACCAAAATTTTGACATCCTTGAAGACTAACAAATCTATCTTAAGGATTGCAAAAAATTTGGTTGTCTTATACATTGCTAAGACTATGAGTGCCAAAATTTTAACAGTCTTCCGTCGTCCCAAACGTGACTATTTTGATTATGAAGCTTCATTAATGGAGTTCAAAACTTCAGAAATAGAATTATCTATTATCAAACAATACAAAAAAAAATCAAAAAAAATCAGAAATTGGGTAGTGAGAGAAAAAAAAAGCCAAAAAAATTGTTCTTTTTAATCTTAAATTGTGATGCATCCTAACAATTTTCGAAGAAATATTTTGAGTACTCAAATGTGACCATCATTTAATATTTTTGTGATATTTCCTAACAAAAAAAAAAAACAGTGGCTTTATCATTGGCCTATAAAATTTAGGAGAAAACAAAATGGAGGAACATTCGATTGTTTGAAACAATTATACTCTACGTTGGGTTAATTTGTATTTAATATTTTCAATTATTAGATTCTGATATTTTATTCTATATATTTTTATTTACAAGTTGATGTACTAGAATGCTGTCAATTAAATACCTTGGATTATCCTACAAATAGCCAAAAAATAATAATACCGCAATTATAATTTTAAAAATTAAAAAGTAAAACTCTAACATTATTACCCTCATCCCTCCGCCGGCCCACACAAACATACGAAATCTCCGCATTAGGGTGAGCTTCCGGTTTTTTCGGTTTCAACCAAATTGATATAATCAAAATTAAAATTCTAAAAAATCAATCAAATTGATATAATCAAAATTAAAATTCTAAAAAAAATCAAAATTGAACTTGAAGTAGCCATATCAATTCGCTTTATTCTATTGTTTAATGGATCGAACCAAAGTCAAAATTGTAACTAAATTATATTAAAAAATATATAATTTTTATACACATGTTTATTGTATTTTAAATTTGGGCCAAAAATTGGACAGGCAATTAAATTATCAATATTTGACTACAAAATACATACATAAAATTATTATTTTCAAAATATATATATATATATATATATATATATATATATATATATATATATATATGTTGGTGTTTTTGTCTTTGGACTATGAAAGATAGTCCCACATTGGTTACACCACCAAGTGTGTATCTCAATATAATGCTTTGCTTGTGTTGAGGTGTGCACATGGGGTGTGGTGAGGCACATGGGTGCCATGTGAGGATATTTTTTTAGGATGAAGAAGGATTAACTCCTTAATGAAAGTATTTATGTTTTTTGTCATTATCTTGGAATTTATTCCATAGGAGCTACGACTCGAACTCGGACTCAAGGGCGCAAAGTGGCGCTCTGTTGGCGCACTTTGCACAACATCGCCGCAGGCGCTTGGACGCTCTCTCATGCACGAGCTGCAAGGGTAGGTCGCATGCGCGATCGCATGGGCAGGTCGCATGTGTGGCCGCATGCGCTGTCGCATGGGCTGCTGCATGGGTTGCCATATGCGCTGCGGCTTGCACTGTCGCATGCGTTATCACATGCGTTGCTGCTGCTGTGGATATATTTGAACGGTTATGGTAAGATACGATTTGTTATTCAGATCCATTTTTTGAGGAATTTGAAATTAATACGTGCATATCTTTTAGGGATTCGTAATTAATCTGTTCCTATCTTTCCGTAACTGTTGGGCGGCTAGGGTTTTCACCCTCTCTCTATAAATACTCTTTTCGTGTCTCTTTGAGGACTTATTTCGAAAAAAAAAGACGAAGAGAGTTGTTGTTGCTGCCGCCACCATTGGAGTCCAAAGAGTTCGTGTGAGTCCAGACAGAGGTGACAGCGAGCATTCCAGAACTTCTACGTGAACTTGCTGGTTCCTGGGAGCAGATCGTGTGGGACGAATCTTGCTTTGAGCTTCTGTAAACACCCGAATTTGAAAAAAAATTAAAAATAAATTTTTGGGATTTTTCTATAATTTTTAATTATTTAGAATAAATATTCTTCAAAGGATTAAATATTTATGTGAATTAAATTAATTATTAAAATATTATAAAAAATATATATTTGGGTGTATAATTAATAATATGATGTTGTGTATTTTTTTTGGAATTTATTGTGCCCAAAATTTTTTTAAATAGCTAAAAAATATTGTGTTTAGATAAACCAGACCGAACCGGACTTGAACCCAACCAAACCAAACAAAATTGAACCCAACCAAACCAACCCAACCCAACCCAACCCAACCCAACCCTAATGGGTCGGGTCCTACCCTACCAGACCCGACCCGACCCGACCCGTAACCGACCCACTGCTACAGTGGCTACCCCCCCCTCACACCCACGATCCACCCGACCTTTACACCCCCGACTCCGCGCGACCTCCCTCCCGTTCCCGGCAATACCCCCACGACCGCCCCCGCTCCGGCCTCTCCCCGTAACCGCCTCCCATTTCCCTATAAAACTCGACCACCACCATCATCCGCCACCCCCACCGCCATCACCATCTTCATCTTCTCCGACGACTCGACGACCCCGCCAACTCCGGCCACCCCGACGCCGATGACGGCGCCGACGACCCACAAATGACCAGCCGATGACCAGCCGACGACCGAGCAGCTGCAGCAACCTGCCACTTTCGCCGCCGACGTGCACCGCCGCGCCGCCCCGTCCACGCGTAGCACACCGCGGCCGACCCCTGTTCTGATGAGTTTTTTTTCCTCCTCGCTGTGTCGATTCTCGAACGGCTTGTTACGACATGTTCGCTGTGTGACCCTCTCAAACCCTGTGCAATTAGATTTGGGTATCGTGTCCTGTGTCGGTCGCAAACCGCGACGCGAAAACAGAAAAAATAACCCAATTTAGGAGTTCAGAAACTGTCCCGAACCCCTATGTTCATGGTCATTTTTCTCCCAACGTGGTTAATATTTTTAGATTTTGTTTGAACAGTAAATTATACAACATAACCGAGATTAAAACCCTGCAATTAGTTTATTTTAATTTGTTGTATATTATATTTTATTCGAGGGTAAAATCGACAAAAAACTTGGTTTTTAAAACCCAAAATTTTTCGAAACTGGGTACGTTCCGCTAAACGAGGCGACTTCATCGTGTGAGAATTACATCTAAAGGTGCATTTCGTCAATGCGGACGTGTGAAATTTTGCGGAAATTGATTTGGATGTGCGTGCACACCGGAATCAACACGTATCCGTCGAAAATGTCCCTTATCGGGCCTGTTCTGACACTCATTGTAACTTCGTGTGTGCTTGTTGTTTCGTAACGAAACTTGCGCCATTAAATTTGTAGCGTTACGTTGTTCCTGTGACCCAATTTTGGTTCGATTATGAGAACGTTGACGAAACCCCGTATCGTGGGCCTCACGGCTCCATTTGACGGATGATTTTGTGATCGGCTCAAAGGAATCCAGTTTTGGATATTCCGTTGGGTTTGTATCATCGTTCTAGACTTGTAGACACTAAGTTTGCCGAATTTGGAGTACTTTATCTTTGACATATTTTTCGGTGCGAAGTAGGGCACCTATGGACCCCGCTTTGACCAGAAACTCTCATTTCTGCCATTGTATTCAAATTGGACTTATGGGTAGTCAATCCTAGCTATTTTATGTCTTCTGAGAGGGATGGTAATATTTATTTTAGCATCCAGAGATGTACCTGAAGATTCCACATACACCAGAGCAATTGAAGGAATTCAAACCACAGACAAAGGGTACCTTGCCAAATTTGCAGTAATTGACTTAATATTATTTGCTTGATTTATTTTCTCTGATGTACCTGTTTAACCTAGGAACGTGAGACATTGCTTAACGTCCGAATAATATTCGGGTGTCGACGTCGTACGCGAAGTCGTGTAACGTCACTTAGAGAGTTGTTATCTCGATCCTATATTTACGTGCTTGCTTTACCAAGTACGTCATACCATAGGACACCTGACACTATTCATGGGACATAATCTTTTCTAAAATATACATGGTGATTCTGTATTGGATTACTGGATTCATGACATATGACTTGTATATACATAGATATTATTATGACTCATTGTACTAGCTAGAGGTCATGATCTTGCGTGTTAGGGACATGAGACATGAGGTTACATTGGGTAGGGAGAGTTTTACAATACTAAAGGCTGATTATGTTTTATATATATATATATATATATATATATATATATATATATATATATATATATATATATATTCTGGGAGTGCCTTAGACTCTAATCAGAGCTTTAGCACACGTACTGGCCCTTCGAGATAATAAATGCTGCTATGAGTTTCCCGAGACACAGAGCCTATAGTAGTTTCAGCCCGAGTATGATTAATGCTCTCATTTGCATTTCACATAGATGGTTACATAGTTTGCCTTATTGTTTTATTTTTATATACTGTGTTTTATTTGGCTTGAGTTATTCTTGTACCTTGTTATGTCCCCTGAGGACATAGATCCGGATTATGTCCCCTGGTATAACAGAGGAGATTTATCCTAAGGTATACGGGACAGGAGCAGTACCAGCACTAGAGGACGAGGTGGTTCCAGAGGATTTCTCTTGAGTATTTGCTTTATATACTCAGTTATTTATGTTTCTAGTTTCTCTATTTTTTGTCTCTTTGATTACTGTACTAAACTTATTATCGGGTTGTTCCCCAAGACATTTTATTGAGACTTGTTATTGGATTATATTTCTTTTGATTAGTCTTATCACAACCCGCACCCAAATGAATCGGGTACCGGTTCGCGAGTACGTCCAGCCTACGCCGCAGTGTCGGCGGTAGTACGCTGTCTAGATCATATTCACAGGTAAATTTAAATCTAGCTCATTCACAATATAAATAGGCAAGGATAATAACAGAAAATAGGAAAGCTAAGATTTCATAAGACAAATTATGACAAACAAATCCTCAGTTTATTATAGAACCAGAAGATAAATCGGGGACAAACCCGAGTACTATGCTGAAAGAAAATACTAGCTAACTACTCCTCAAAAGTAGTCTCTTGAGTAGGAACCAGATCCTCAAATGTATCATCTGCTACGCCACATGGGCCATAAAAGGTGGGGGCATAGTCCTCATTATCGCCTAATATCAACGGATCCAGTCAGGAAAGGAGCAAAGTACCAATACACAACAAAGCTTAAACTAAATAATTATGACAAGTAGTAAAAACTGACTAAGTTTCACGATAAAATTTATCCATAATAAGTAGTAAAATGAACTAAGAGTTAACTGCTATAAATCAGGGATATGAGTAAAACAGGAAGATAATGAGACAAGAAAATGGAACTGCAACAAGACAAGAAACTATGTGTGTAAAATTGTGTATTTAGAATACATAGTTGGCATGTAGGGGGTTATAAGGCTAATCAGGCACGTCATAGACGGCTATCAGTCAGGAATAATCGAGTATCAGGCTGAAGGTACAGTCGTGTACTCAACAGCTAGTAGTCAGGACAGGGGGAAGGGTAAACTACATGCCTCCTAGTATTCTTCCTCCCGACACGAAAAGCAAGACATGAAATCCAAATTCTAACACTAAGTGTAATCATCCAATGGTGCTAGTAGAGCAAGGAACTAATTATCATAATATAAAGAATAAACTTGAAGTGCAGGTACTTGCCTGATGTTTGGATTCCAACTACGGTTCTGTTCTCGAGAAATTTCCAAAAATGTCTTCGGATGATGAAATAAATATTACCATCATGCTCAGAAGATATCAAATAGTTAGAAACGCCTGTCCTTGAGTCCAATTTGGAGACAAGGGCAAAAACGACAATTTCGGGTCAAAACGGGGTCCACATATGGGCCCGCTTTGCACCGAAAAACGTGTCAGGGTCAAAAAGTCTCTAAATTCATCAAACTTAGTGTCAACAGGTCAGGAACGATGATACAAACCCAACGGAACTTCCATAATTGGATTCCGATGAGCCGATCACAAAATCGCCCGTCGAGTGGATCTTGTGGGGCCCACGACACTCGATTTTGTCAACGTTCTCAGAATCGAACCAAACTTGGGTCACAGGACCAGCGTATCGTTACGAGTCCGATGGCCCAAGTTTCGTTTAAATCCGATGTGTGTACACAAAGTTAGGGCGTGATTCAGAAAAGTCGGATACGGGGCGTTGTCCGCGGATACGCATTGATCCCGGTGTGCACGCACATCCAAATCAACTTCTGCGAAATCCCACACGTCCGTATTGACGGCGCGCACGTATCTGTGAAGACCGCGCACGACCAAGTTATCCTATTTGGCGGGACGTACCCAGTTCCGGGGTGAAACAAGGCGTTATTTTTCCGGTTTTTGGATCGTGGTTCGCGATCGCCACAGGACGCGATGCCCCAAGCGGGTTGCACGGGCACCGAGAGGGTCACGCAGGCTTCACGATGCAAAAGACGAAATCAAAAATGGGTAAACAAGCAGGGAGATACACGTACCTGAACAGGGTCCAAAAAAACCCAAAAAAATCGTGTCCGACACGTGTCTGACACGAGGAGTCCTAGGGTTAGGGTTAGGGTTCTCCGGCGGAGCTGAGGCGCTGAGGCCGGAGGGGCGGCGCGGTTGGCGTGCCGGAGCGGCGGGGACGGGCGGAGCCGGTCGGAGGCGCTGGGGGAGGTGGGCGGCGTGGCTGGGCTCGGGGTCTTCTCGGTCGGGTTCTGGGGACGGGCGGTTGGGCGGAGCTGGGCCCGGCTGAGGCGGGCGGGGATGGTGGCGAGGCGAGGAGGGCGGTGAGGCGTCGACGGCGAGGCGATGAGGCATCGACGGCGAGGTCTGGGGAGGTGGCTAGGGTTAGGTAGGGGAGCCGTGGCCGGAGGGGAGAGGATTTATAGGGGAGAAGGCGGGTGGTCGGCTCCGGGCGAGTCGGTGAAGGGGCCGACGGGTGCGGGGACGTGGCGGGGTCGTGGGGAGTGGGCCGGGAGAGGCGGAGCTGGCGGAGCGGGCGTCGTGGGGTGCTGGCCGGCGGATCCGGCGGTGGACTCGGGCAAAGGAGTGGGGGAGAAACGGGTGAGCGGGTGAGCGGGTGAGCGGGTGAGCGGCGGGTCGGGTTCGGGTGGACCCGACCCGATAGCTAGGGGGGCCGGTTGGGCTGGGCCGGTTGGGCCGGGCTCGGGTTTGGATATTGGGCTGGGTTAGATTTTAGGGTTTATTTAATTAAATAAATAAATAAATAAATAATAAATAAATAATTGTTTTTAGGTGATTTAAAAATAGGTCCAGGGCCCAATAAATTCCAAAAAATTACCCTAAGTCCACTTTTTCATTTTACACCCAAAAATATTATTTTCATAATATTCTAATGTATTTAACAGCAAAATAAAAATTATTTAATTACCAAGAGCCTAGGTTTTAATTACAGAAAAATTCTAAAAAATTCCAGAAAATTGTGAAAAGTCCAAATTAATAATTCCTGAAAATCAGGTGGCTTACAATCTACCCAACTTATAAAAAATTTGTCCTTGAAATTAAAATATGGTATAATCTATTAATTCTTTATGTACATAAGGCAAGTCAATCGCAATCTCCTTGCGATAATCAAAATTCTAATCATGTCCATTGCAATCACTTCAAGGTTAAGATGACCACTGTTCCAATCAAAATTTCCACCTATGGTTATCTTTTCTCACTTTCTCAAATTATCCATATCCATATCCATATCCAAATTTAAATTAAATTCTTATAACATCTTCAAAATTTAAATAAGCATGTAAATTTTACCTTCCGATCTCTAACTATCACAATCTTCTCTAGAAGTAATCCGAGTCCAATATTATTCCCATTTCTACTTATAAATTTTTGTATGCTTCGACTTTTAAAACTCCATTCACGTCCTCAACGTTTCAAATAGGTAGTCCACCCATCAAATTTTAAATTCTTAATTCCAATCATCAAATTGAAGATAATTTAAATGCAATCCACCAATGTTCAAGTCTGAAATTCTATATTTTTATCCTCTAAATTCAAATTTGATGATTTTACCTTCATTATTCCAAATTTAAATCATGTACCTAAGGTATAAATATTGGGTCCTCAATATCAAGAATTTTGAAGTTCATTAATCCTCATCATCATAGTCATTCTTCTAAAATTCTCAAAATTGAATTGGCTTGAACCTCTCCCAATCTAAGCTTTACTCGATCACAATCCAAAAGAAATTCCTCTCGAGTTGACAATGTACTGCTACCCAACTTAGAATTTACCCATCTATCACATAAGGCTATACATCTAATAAAGCTATGTCCCAACTTATCTAATCATGGTATTGAATCCTCAAGTCTTTAACACCAAACACATCACCTATGGTATTCCCTTAATCATATATAAAAGGGTCATCATCAATGCGACCGGCCTGTGGGGTATACCTAGTACTGTCTATATATCATACTTATACCAAGTACGAGATTTTGTCTTTCCGAAATGAGGGAAGATGAAGATCAAAGAGTTCAAGGGTGAGGTGATAGAATAGAAGTATCGGGATCAAGGCGTTTAAAGAATTCAAATAGAAATTGTCAAGCAGTTATGGATTAAAATCCTATTCTGGTAATCATTTGTTCGCATGCTCGTATTAGTACAGTTATGTAACTGATACGATATGCTCAGTCATATCTAGAGGGCAAGTATACTAGTCAACTATATATCTCAATCAACGTGAAGTAGTCGTGCGAAGTGCGAACCAAAATGCACTAAGGTTGATCAGACCGTAATACACTGATTCTGAATAGACACTTGTATTAGTGTGGTTGATCAGGCCCCAATAACACATATGTCATAAACAAGCCCGATAAAGAGTAAGCTTGCAAAACTAGGCTATAGAATAGCAGCATAAGTCAAGTACAGCAAAATTAAGTGCGCTAGATGATGATGGAAGGGGGTACAAATTATTCAAGTTCACAAAACAACACACAATAAGCACAATAACAAAAGACTCTACAATCTCTACAGTTATCAAATATAAAAGCATACCAGGTTATTAGCAAGTTCAAAATTACTAGGTTGGGGCTGAGGTCACGAACCAATAGGCACGAGCTAAAACAAGACTAGAAACGGATAACTACAAATCACTTACGCGCATTAGCTACTCCATGAGTCTGCGCGTTCTCCATGGCCATCTCGAAAGCTTGTCCGCGTCCTTGTGGTGGATTCCTCTGCTGCTGCTGGGCCTGTTGGAAGAGTGCTGCTTGTGGTACCAAGGGTGGTCTCGGTTCCGGTGCTGGTAGAGCTTGTTGGTTTATCACAGCATCTCGTGGTGATCGTGTAGAAATCTCGTCGCTTGCTGGTAGATCCATTACTCTGCATCCAAAATAAACGATAAGATGCGCACAGAAATTAAGGCAGGATGCAAGTCAAGGAATTAATTCGAATCCGAGATAGATGTCAAGAACGATTCAAGCAAGTGGATGAGATCCTAAAAACTTATCTTATTCTTACTGCAGGCTTGTTCGGTCCCTAAGTTGAAACCGAACAATTTAGTCATAGACCTGCATGGGCTACCATAAAAATATGTCACGACCCGCACCCAGATGAATCGGGTACCGGTTCGCGAGTACGTCCAGCCTACGCCGCAGTGTCGGCGGTAGTACGCTGTCTAGATCATATTCACAGGTAAATTTAAATCTAGCTCATTCATAATATAAATAGGCAAGGATAATATGTAAACCCCCTGAATTTTCAAAATTTTAAAATCTGGATTTTTTACAATTTTCTGGAATTTTCTGGGATTTTTTTGTAATTTAAAAACAGGGTTTTAATTTTTAAATGATTTTTAATTGATATTAAATAATATTAAAATATTATGGAAATAATATTTTTGGGTGTAAAATGAAAAACTGGACTTAGGGCAATTTTTCTGAAATTTATTGGACCCCGGACCTATTCTTAAATTACCAAAAACTATTTATTTAATTTATTAAATAATTACTGGATATTATTATTATTATTATTTTTTTTTAATAATTAAACCCAACCCAGGCCCAGCCCGCAGACCGGCCCGCCAGCCTAGCCCGTTTCCTATCGGGTCGGGTCGGGTCGGCCAGATCCGCACCCGCCAGACCCGACCCGCTCCCCCTGTCACCCGCACGACCGCCCTCGCCCCGCGTTTGCCGCCGCCCCGCTCGGCCACGCGTCCCCGCCGCGTCGCCACATCTCCGCTCCGTGCGGCCCCGCAACCCACGACCTCCGCCCCGCTCGGCCGTGCGTCTCCGCCCGCTGCCCTATTTAAAACCCACCCCGATCACCCTTCTCCTCCGATCCCCCCCTCAGCCAGCCACCCACCGCCGACGACGCCGCGCCGCCGCCAGCCTCCGGCGCCACCCCCGTACCGCCTCGCCGCCGTCGCCCCCTAGCCCCGCCCGTAGCTCCTCCCTCCACCTCCAGCAGCAGCAGCAGCGGCCGCTGCCAGCGCCGCAGCGCCTCCGGCGACCCCCGCCCACTCCGGCAGCCGCCTCCCGCGGCCACGCACCCCCGCCCCCGGCTCCCTCCGGCCGGCCGCCCCTCCGCCGCCGCAGCCGAGGCCAATCCCTAACCCTAACCCTAATTCGGTTTTGAATCCGCGTGTCCGACACGAGTCGGACACGACTCGACCCTGATTTTCGGGTCCCCTTCAGGTGCGTGTAACTTTTTGCTCGTAGCTCCGTTTTTGATTTCGTAAATTGCGTTGCGAAGCCTGTATGACCCTCTCGGTGTCCGGATAAACCGTTCGGGGCATCGCGTCCTGTGGTGATCGCACACCGCGATCCAAAAACAGGAAAAACCAGACCCTGTTTCACCCCGGAACTGAGTACGCCCCTCCAAACGGGACGACTTGGTCGCGTGCGGTCTTCACAGATACGTGCTCCTCGTCGATACGGACGTGTGGGATTTCGCGGAAGTCGATTCGGGGGTGCGTGCACCCCGGGATCAACGCGTATCCGCGGACATCGTCCCGTATCCGACTTTTCTGTAATTTACCCTAACTTTGTGTACACATATCGGATTGAAACGAAACTTGCGCCATCGGTCTCGTAGCGATACGCTGGTCCTGTGACCCAAGTTTGGTTCAATTCTGAGAACGTTGACGAAATCGCGTGTCGTGGGCCCCACAGACCCCGCTCGACGGGCAATTTTGTGATGGGCTCATCGGAATCCAATTCTGGAAGTTCCGTTGGGTTCGTATCAGCGTTTCTGACCTGTTGACACTGAGTTTGGTGAATTTGGAGACCGTTGACCCTGACGTGCTTTTTGGTGCAAAGCGGGCCCACTTGTGGACCCCGTTTTGGCCCGAAACTGCCGTTTCTGCCCTCGTCTCCAAATTGGACCCAAGGACAGACGATTTTAGTTGATTGATATTTTCTGGATCTGATGGTGATGTTTGTTTCAGCAACTGGAGTACCGCCTACAATTTCCGCCGAAGTCAGAACTGTAAACATAGCCGGAACCACAGGCAAGTGTACCTTCTTGCAGCTTTGCTACCTATTTCCTGGACTTAGTTACACATCAGTGGGCAAGTAAAGCTTGCCAATTCTCAGATATTTTTGGTTATAGTATTTTACTTGATTTCTGTAGCTTCATATGTGAACTTGTTTAACTGCTCAACCCAGGACACCTGACACTCTTCATGTGACGAAATTGCCTGAGATATACCTGGTAATTCCGTATAGGATACATTTCATGTCATTTCCAGTTTACATGCTTAGATTCTAGCCTGACTCATTGCATTAGTTCAAACTTGCGTGACTTGTACCTGATATTTTCTGGAACTGTGACGTGAGATTACATGGGGTGGGGAGAGTATTATCATATCAAGGCTGAATATAATATAATATAAATACTTTTATCTGGCGGTGCCTTAGACTCTGATACAGAGCTTTGGTTCCTTACTGGCTCTTCGAGAAAATACTGCTATGGTTTCTTCGACACTGATCCTGTAGTAGTCTCAGCCCGAGGTGTACGGTACAGGAGCACTCCTTGGAGCAGAACCCGGAACCGAGGACGAGATAGTTGCAGAAGACTTCTCCTGAGCACCGGCTTTATATACACAGTATTTCCATTTCAGTATTTTATTTTCTGTCTTTTTCTTAAATATAACAGAATAATTCTCGGATTTGTTTCCCGAGATAACCTTATTTAATATTGCTTATTTATTTCTATTGCAATATTTCTGGCATTAATCTTTATTGTTCTGTGGATGAGATTAGAAATACCTGAGACTTGTAACATATTACTGCTAGACTACAGCTTAAGCATGCCCTGATGGATCCATTAAATTGGGTTGTCCATCGGTGCGTGCTGCTGGCCATTGCTCACGTGCTCAGTCCCTCGTCATTTTGGGACTGGGGCGTGACATAATAACAGAAAATAGGAATGCTAAGATTTTATAAGACAAATTGTGACAAACAAATCCTCAGTTTATTACAGAACCAGAAGATAAATCGGGGACAAACCCGAGTACTATGCTGAAAGAAAATACTAGCTAACTGGCTAACTACTCCTCAAAAGTAGTCTCCTGAGTAGGAACCGGCTCCTCAAATGTATCATCTACTACGCCATATGGGCCATAAAAGGTGGGGCCATAGTCCTCATCATCGCCTAATATCAACGGATCCAGTCAGGAAAGGAGCAAAGTACCAATACACAACAAAGCTTAAACTAAATAATTATGCAAGTAGTAAAAACTGACTAAGTATCACGATAAAATTTATACATAATAAGTAGTAAAATGAACTAAGAGTTAACTGTTATAAATCAGGGATATGAGTAAAATAGGAAGATAATGAGACAAGAAAATGGAACTGCAACAAGACAAGAAACTATGTGTGTGAAATTGTGTATTTAGAATACATAGTTGGCATGTAGGGGGTTATAAGGCTTATAAGGCACGTCATAGACGGCTATCAGTTAGGAATAATCGAGTATCAGGCTGAAGGTACAGTCGCGTACTCAACAGCTAGCAGTCAGGACAGGGGGAAGGGTAAACTACATGCCTCCTAGTATTCTCCCTTCCGACACAAAAATCAAGACATGAAATCCAAATCCTAACACTAAGTGTAATCATCCAATGGTGCTAGTAGAGCAAGGAACTAATTATCATAATATAAAGAATAAACTTGAAGTGCAGGTACCTGCCTGATGTTTGGATTCCAACTACGGTTCTGTTCTCGAGAAATTTCCAGAAATGTCTCCGGATGATAAAATAAATATTACCATCATGCTCATAAGATATCAAATAGCTAGAAACGCCTGTCCTTGAGTCCAATTTGGAGACAAGGGCAAAAACAACAATTTTGGGTCAAAACGGGGTCCACATATGGGCCCACTTTGCACCGAAAAATGTGTCAGGGTCAAAAAGTCTCTAAATTTACCAAACTTAGTGTCAACAGGTCAGGAACGATGATATAAACCCAACAGAACTTTCATAATTGGATTCCGATGAGCCGATCACAAAATTGCCCATCGAGTGGATCCTGTGGGGCCCACGACATGCAATTTCGTCAACGTTCTCAGAATTGAACAAAACTTGGGTCAAAGGACCAGCGTATCGCTACGAGTCCGATAGCGCAAGTTTCGTTTAAATCCGACGTGTGTATACAAAGTTAGGGCACGATTCAAAAAAGTCGGATACGGGGCGTTGTTCGCGGATACGCATTGATCCCGGTGTGCACGCACATCCAAATCAACTTCTGTGAAATCCCACACGTCCGTATTGACGGCGCGCACGTATCTGTATAGACCGCGTGCGACCAAGTCGTCCTGTTTGGCGGGGCGTACCCAGTTCCGGGGTGAAATAAGGCGTTGTTTTTCCTGTTTTTGGATCGCGGTTCGCGATCGCCACAGGACGCGATGTCCCGAGCGGGTTGTACGGGCACCGAGAGGGTCACGCAGGCTTCGCAATGCAAAAGATGGAATCAGAAACGGGTAAACGAGCAGGGAGATACACGTACCTGAACAGGGTCCGAAAAATCCAAAAAAACTGTGTCCGGCACGTGTCCGACACGAGGAGTCCTAGGGTTAGGGTTAGGGTTCTCCGGCGGAGCTGAGGCGCTGAGGCCGGAGGCGGGCCGGAGGGGCGGCACGGTTGGCATGCCGGTGCGGTGGGGGACGGGCGAAGCCGGCCGGAGGCGCTGCGGCGAGGTGGGGCTGCGTGGCTGGGCTCGGGGTCTTCTCGGTCGGGTTCTGGGGACGGGCGGTTGGGCGGAGCTAGGCCCGGCTGAGGCGGGCAGGGATGGCGGCGAGGCGAGGAGGGCGATGAGGCATCGACGGCGAGGTCAGGGGCGGTGGCTATGGTTATGTGGGGGAGCCGTGGCCGGAGGGGAGAGAATTTATAGGGGAGAAGGCGGGTGGTCGGCTCCGGGCGAGGCGGTGAAGGGGCCGACGGGTGCGGGGACGTGGCGGGGTCGTGGGGCGTGGGCCGGGAGAGGCAGAGCTGGCGGAGCGGGCGTCGTGGGGTGCTGGCCGGCGGATCCGGCGGTGGACTCGAGCAGAGGAGTGGGGGAGAAACGGGTGAGCGGGTGAGCGGGTGAGCGGCGGGTCGGGTTCGGGTGGACCCGACCCGATAGCTAGGGGGGCCGGTTGGGCTGGGCCGTTTGGGCCGGGCTCGGGTTTGGGTATTGGGCTGGGTTAGGTTTTAGGGTTTATTTAATTAATTAAATAAATAAATAATAAATAAATAATTATTTTTAGGTGATTTAAAAATAGGCCCGGGGCCCAATAATTTCCAGAAAAATTATTCTAAGTCCAGTTTTTCATTTTACACCCAAAAATATTATTTTTATAATACTCTAATATATTTAACAGCAAAATAAAAATTATTTAATTACCAAGAGCCTAGGTTTTAATTACAGAAAAATCCCAAAAAATTCCAGAAAATTATGAAAAGTCTAAATTAATAATTCCTGAAAATCAGGGGGCTTACAAGTCTGGCATTTTATTTGTGTTTACCATCTGTGAATAAGATTAGAATTAGTCTATGACATGTATCGCAGACCATTATAATTATTTTATAGCTTAAGTACACTCTAACGGGTCCATTAAATTTGGTTTGCCCATTAGAGTGTGCTGCTGGCCATTGCCACGTGGCTAGTCCCTCGGTATTTTGGGACTGGGGCGTGACATAGTTTTTGTGGTGGCACATGCAGGTCTACGACTATGTTGCTTCAGTTTTAACTTGCATCCTGCCTTGATTCTTCTGTATGCCTGCGATTAAGATAGGATAAGTTATAGGATCTCATCCACTTGATTGATTCGTTCTTGACCTCTATATCGACTTTAAAATAATTTTTTGACTTGCATCCTGCCTTGATTCTTCTGTACGCCTCTCATAATTTACTTTGGATGCAGAGTAATGGATCCAAATACCGATGACGAGACTCCCGTAGGTACACCACAAGGTGCTATGGTCACCTATGACGATGGAGGGACACCAGTAGGTGGAGGTCAATCAGCTCAATAAAGAAATCAAGCATGTCAACATACCGCAAGATTTCGGCGAGACAATATTCTACCACCGCCGTAGTTTACTCCACTGATGCCCATTTTTCCACCAGGACAGCCTATGGATGGTCAGCAGATATTTCAAATATTCTACGCAATGATGCAAGCCTAACAGCATATTCATCAAGAGGCTTAGCGTCACGAGGTAGAGAACCTGAGAAACAGTATAGTGATCGCACTGGAGCAGGCGAACCCACCAGCTAGACGGCCATCGATGGGATCTATCACCAATTTTTGCGATCTGAAGCCCGGTACCTTTTTAGGAAAGGATGAGCCCACTGAAGTTCATGAGTGGCTCATAATCACTCAACACCAATTGGAAGCAACTGAGCTTCCAAGGGAGCGTTGGATGACTGCCGTCCGGATGCAGTTGACGGGCAATGCACATCACTGGTGGCTATCTGAGGAGACACGACTCGGAGTAGACCGAGTCACTTGGGAGGAGTTCTCTAGACTCTTTCAGGAGATGTACATTCCATCTATTGCTCGATCGAAACTTCGAGACAAGTTCAATCGCCTCACTCAAGACAATATGACAGTTGAAGAATACAATGCAAAGTTTATCCGTTTGAGTCACTTCGCCCCTACCTTGATCCCGACAGAAGAGGAGAAGGTGAAGAAGTTCTTCGACGGACTTAACTTTGAGCTACAGAGACAGATTGGCTGTATTGCACCTACTTCTTACTCGGTCGTCCTTGCTGCAGCCTGATGTGAGAAATCTCAAAATAATTCAAAATCACAAACAGACAAGACCCTACAATCTCTACAGTTATTATTCTAACTCCTACTCTAAGACGCTAGTTGACCTAAAAGAGGTATGGCCTTCTAAGTTCTATAATCTTAATATACACTATAGGTTGTCCGTATAAAATAAAGATTAAGGTAGTCTGCGTAAAGTAGGGATATCAGAGCCGTTCGCGTAAAAGTCTGTGCGTAACAGTCTGCGTAAAAGTCTGGGTAAAAGTCTGAGCGTAAAAGTTTTGCGCTAAAAATCTGCGCCTAAGCTTAGCGGACCGTAAAGTCTGTATAAAAGTCTGCCTGCGTAAAGTTCGCCTAAAAGGTTTGCATAAAATCTGCCAGCGTGATAAGTATGCGCGTAAAATCTCCTGCGTAAAGTCTAGCATTCGTTGCAGCGTAAAATTGTACAAGGAACTCATAAGTTTGTCAGTTAAATTAGTGAATCCTGACATCTGACAAAAGTACTTGTACAACGATCAAGTGGTCGGTTTGTGATGATAAATTTTTGCACGGAGTCCCAGGTTATCGTTTAGTGACTATTTGGATACAAGTCACACGCTTGAGGTGAGACAAAATCAGATGTCCTGTCAGAAAGCTGTTTCTTTTTGCACAGGGCTCGAGGCGTATCTCTGCCTTTAATGCACAAGATTTGGTCAACTGGGGAAAGCTAAGGCTGTAACACTATGCTCATATCCTATCATTATATTCTACGCCTAGTCAGGTTACTCTACGCTGGTTATCTACTATTCTAGAATTATCAGGTTTACGCAGGGCAGTTACCTACGTGGCTTGCATGACGCAGGATAAGGAAGACTAAGGGATCGTGGGTAGCAGTTGTCATAACTGCAGCGTAAAGGAGATAATCTCCTGCATAATTGATTTTTATGCCAATAATAAAGTCATTTGGCTTTTACGCCAACTAGGCAGTTGTTTGGATTCTTATGCCAACAACGGTCAAATGGGTTTTACGCCAACAAGGGTAAATGATCTCTGGCGTAAAACTCTGGTTATCTAACTATAGGATGAGGTTTTCGGTCCTAGTATTTAATCCTTAGATTTCTATGGATTTCTCAAGACTAGGGTCAACACTATGGTCAATTCTCTAACTAATCCTAGTAATATTTATACTACTCTCAAGTCATACGTCAAGGATCAATGGTAAGTTAATCTATAGGTAGTGATGCTAGGGTTTATTAGGTAGTATGGAAGACTAGGGTTCATTTAGTAGTCTGAACTTAATGATATGTCAAAGCCCTAGTTGTGTTCTTAATAGGAATACTACCTTAATTATCATCCTATCAACAGGGATTCCTATATTCTAGCAGGGGCTATACTCGAGGAATTACCAAGAAAGCACACGAATCAAGCAGGATGCAATTTTGTAAGTAGAACAGACTGGAAGGAAGATAACTCATAGTCAATTGGATGAGATCCTATGCTCTAATCCTAGGTGCAGGCTTGCTCGGTACAGTAACGTAACCGAGACAATATGCTCTGACCTACATGGGCCACCACTAAAAACATGTCACGCCCCAGTCCCAAAATACGTAGGACTAGGATACGTAACCATGCCAGCCGCCCGTATATATGGCAACTCCAATATATGGAAACCATATATACGTGCGTACGCTGTTTAATGAACAATAGTTCACCAGTGGTATAACTAATCACAAGTCACAGGGTAATATCTAAATCTCATCCACAGAAGTCAAATATGAATAAATAATAACCATGTAACTAGATCTCAATACAGATATCTAATAATGACAGTCAGATAAAATCAAATCTACTGCCGAAAAAGAATATAAAAGGAACCAGAATACACACCATAAAGAACAACATTTGACAATCACGAGGCTCGAAGAGAAGACCTCCTCGGAAAATAAGTAGCCTGTCCGGATCTGTGCTCCTGCGAGTACTCAAGAACAAATACACCTGGCAGGGGACCAGGTCCTCAGAGGGACATAGCAAGATACAGAAAAATGATATGCCATAATGTAAATACTGAATAAATAAATGGGGTGTGCTAACCATCTAAGTGAATGCAATTTAAAGACCTTATAGTACGCATGGGAATGTGTGGCTAGACATATGCTGACGTAATTCACCAATCCGTAGTGACTGACTAGTATATGCCACATATGCCCCCGTTCAAGGGAACTCTGCAATCGACCATCTCCAAGGAGCATGGTGCGAAGGTATAAAACATACAAGGAGGGGGTGTCCCATACGTCTACTAGTATCTTTTTCGCCCAATATAGATGTACAAATCGTGAAAACGACGTGGACACCTCCTATTATGATGCAAGTCTCAATACAATAAACAACTGAGCTAAATACCGTTACACGTGTTGCTCACACTGATGGCCAGTCGCGCATGAGGCACGCGTTCCTACATGTACTCACTCTGTGACGTGTAATGATACGTGTCAAGGCCTGGAAAGTTATATCAATAACTTCACAACTTTAGGTGGGTCTACTAGACACTAGGTCAGACACAAGTCCTAACGTCAACGCCTTCGTTGACTGCACCCGAGTCTGCTCGGACGCGCATAATTATATAATAAATAAATATGTAACTAACAATAACTGAATTTAAACAGTACAACAAGGCAAGGTATACTTGCCTGGCAAGAGAGCTGCAAATATAATGTCCAGATGTCAAGTGCCAAAAGTCAGAAACTATGGCCTCAGAATAAAAGTCTCCGGATGCTGAAATAAACATCACTAACAGTCTCAAAAAATATCAAATAGCTAGAAATGCCTGTCCTTTCATCCAATTTGGATACAGGGGCAAAAATGACAATTTCCGGTCAAAGCGGGGTCCACATGTGGGCCCACTTTGCACCAAAAAATGTGTCAGGGTCAAAGGTCTCCAAATTCGCCAAACTTAGTGTCAACAAGTCAGGAACGATGATACGAACCCAACGGAACTTCCAGAATTGAATTCCGATGAGCCGGTCACAAAATCGCCCGTCAAGTGGAGCATGCGGGGCCCACGATACAGGAATTTGTCAACGTTCTCAGAATCGGACCAAACTTGCCTCACAGGACCAGCGTATTGCTACGAGTCCGATGCGTAAGTTTCGTCTTGATCCGACGTGTGTACACAAAGTTGTAGCCTGTTCCAGAACTGACGGATACGGGGCGGTGTCGGCGGATACGTGTTGATTCCGGTGTGCACGCACATCCAAATCAACTTCTCCGAATTCCTACACGTCCGTATCAACGTTGCGCACGTTTCGGTAAAGACCGCGTGCGACCAAGTCATCCCGTTTGGCGGGGCGTACCCAGTTCCGGGGTGAATCGGGTCGTTATTTTTCCTGTATTTGGATCGCGGTTCGCGATCGCCACAGGACGCGATGCTCCGAGCGGGTTGCACGAGCACCGAGATGGTTACATAGTCTACACGACGCAACTGACGGAATTAAAATCGAAAATACGAGGAGAGAGATAAATATACCTGAACAGGGCTTCGAGGATTGAATTTCTTCGTGACCGAGGTGACACGACGCTACTATGTCCTGATTCATCTCCGCCGTATCCGGGTCAGCCACTGCTGTGTCCGGGGTAGGCTAGGGTTAGGGCTCGCCGGAGAGTTGCTGCTGGCCGGGGCAGCTCGACGAGGGGCTGAGTGGCGCTGGCCGGAGTCGAGGGTGTGTCCAGGCGGAGAGGAGAAGGAGGAGGTGAGGAGGTGGTCGGCGGGGTCGTGGGGGTCCGGCGAGTGGGAAAGGAGGGAGGAGAGGAGAGACTGAGGAGAGAGGGAGGGTCGGGACGGCGGGCGGCGAGGGCAGGGTAGCGGAGGAGGAGCAGGGAAGGAGGAGACCGAGGGGTCGGGGGTCGGCCGCCGGCGAGGTCGACTCCGGCCAGGGGGAAAAGGGTGGAGGAGAAGGAAGAGGGAGAGAGAGCTCGGGGAGCGGGGAAGAGAGGCCAGCGGGGGGGAGGGGATGCTCGCCGCGGGGGAGGGGTCGGCGGAGCGGCTCCGGCTGGGGTTCGCCGCTCCGGCCGGGGTGTCACGACCCGCACCCAGTTTAGGGGCACGAGTGCGTGGGTACGTCCAGCCTACGCCGCAGTCTCGGCGGTAGAACGCTGTCAAGGTCTTGATACCATCTAGCTAATGTCACACAACATCCAATCTCCATAAGGAGGTACGGATGACACAAATAAACGAGCACATACTCAATCACAGGATTACAGCATGATAAGATAACGAAGAGAAATTAAATACAACACAAGTCCAAAAAAGTAATATACTAACTCAACAATATCCAAGTCTCAATAAAAATGCCGGAGACAAATCCGGTACTAAATAGTCTACTTAAAGAACTAATCAGAAAACTAGAAGAATTAGTGATTTCCGGCTAGACCTCCCGGAATCACTACTACTATCAAGTCTGCAGCTACTCACCATATGGTCCATAAAGTGTCGGACAGCGGTCCTCTAAGGCATAGTCTGGAAAAATATTTCCAGTCAGGAAGGAGCAAAGCACAATCTCAAATAACAGTTCCATTTAATTGATAAGGACTATAAAGTAATAAACATGTCATGCTAGCTACTGAGAAGATAGTAAAATAAATGCAATGGCAATTAAAGAGAGACAAGCAATGTAAAGAGACAGGCAATATAATACAGTCAGTGCATGTATAAAAATGAAAGAACAAGGAACAGTATCATATACGGGTGATGTAGTATATGATTTAAATAGGGAAACTGTAATCTATTCTAAGTGTTTGAAATAGTAGTTTCAAAATATGATCGGCTTGGGAACATGTACGATAGCTACAGGGCCTGGCTAATCATGGATGAAGAGCATGATTAACACTTACATTGTTCTACACTACAATAAGAGGTTATGATCATATTTCTTACTAACTACTTCTCCGCCCCCAACTAGTACTGTGGATCCAACCATGACACGTCACGATACACGAGCAAGTCCAGTCTAGCATGTACGATGTCTAATATACATGTCGTGTACAATGTCAATACGATAATCAATGTAACATCCCATGACTGCAGATCCAAGCTATACTAGTCCGTGTAGCACAGTGTCAAGGATTCAGTTGTAACATTTCAAGATTATTGAATTTATAGAAATTATCAAGAAATTGGAAATTATCAGAGAATGTACTTGCCTTGGGTCCTTAGCTGATATTTATGGATGTCCTGTTCCAGAGTATCCCCTGGGTGAACCAACAGTCCTATAAACATATCACCATATCACATTTGCATCAGATGCTACACAACAAAATACTAGCTCAGGGCTATGCCAGGCATGGTACTAGTCAACTAGGGTCACCTAGTAGATAGATACGTAAATATACATATCTTAATTTTACATATGTAATTACAATATATATATATATATATATATATCAAATTAAAGACATATACAATATATATATATATACCTTAAAAATATGCCAAGGGTTTATACAAAAATATATATATATACACATATGTATATATGCCAATACATTATATATATAATATCAAATACTAAAACACATATATAATACATGTTTATACCTATACCAAAAATAAGTTTATATATATGTATATATACTTACATATACCAAAATAAAAATAAAAATCTGCATATATATTTTGAATATACACCAAAATACTGATATTCATATATATGTTTATACATATTTCAAATACATTTAATACGTATATACTATATGAAATTATACCAATAAATATATGTATATCTGCACCCCAAAACATACATTTATATATAGGTACCTATATATTACCAAAATAATACATATTTTTCTATATGAAAAATACAATACAATATTCAACATATATCATTATACGTATACGTATCTATATACATATATATATATATATATATATATATATATATATATCTACACATTAAATAATATATACAAATACATGTACATTAACATAGATTACACTAAATATATCTATATACCATACATATACATATACACACACAAATACACGCATACATATTTACGCATTTATATACCTATATATAAATCTACACAGTAATTAATATACTAATACATATACAAATTTATACCTACACAAATACATACATAATATACTAATACATATACAAATTTATACCTACACAAATACATACTTACATACATTGTATATCTATACTTGTATTGCTATACCAAAGAGGGAAGAAGGAGAGGGAGAAGAAGAAAAACTTACTGGGGGTGGTCGGGCTCGCTGGCAGGCCGGAGGAGTAGGCCAGCGGGTGGAGCGGGGTGCTGCTGTTCGTCGAACTGCAGCCGGGGAGTGGTCGGCTGGACTTGCCGTCGGAGCAGGGAGCAAGGGGAGGTGCAGCGGGGAGTCGGGAAGAATGGAGGGCTGAGCAGTGGGGAGGAGGCTGTCGTTGCCGTCGGGTGGTAGGGGCAGCCAGTGCCAGAGTTCAGAGTCGGGCAGGCCGGACTGTGCACGCCGGACGGAAGAGCTCGGAGAAGAACGACAGCGGCGAGGGGGACTCGGCTGGGTCGGAGGAGGATCGTGAGGGGGCCGCCGAACGTGCAGCGGGCTGTGCAGCGGTGCGTCTGCGGGGGGACTCGGCCGCCCGGAGGGAGGTCTGGAGGAGTCGGCCGCCGGAGGGCACAGGGAGTCGGGTTTGGGAATGGTAACAGTGGTGGTGGCTGAATGTTTTCCCCCCCTTTCTATTTCAAATTTTAAAAGAAAGAGAAGGAGAAGAAGGAAGAAGAAGAAAGGAAGAAAAGAGAAGAAGAAGAGAAGAAGTTTACATACGTAGGAGAGAGGGAGGAGGCTTGTGAGATGAGGCTACCTAGGTTTCTTGAGATTAGGGTTTGATGATGTGACAAGACATATATATGGGGAGAGGGTGTAAAATCAAGGGTTGTGATTGACCCCCTTTAAATGAGGGGTCCAGATTGGCCATGGAGAATTTCTTCACGTGGGTGAGGGTGAGAGATTTAATTAAATTATTATTAGGCTCCCTAATTGTTTTAAACAATGAGGTGTTGACACAAAATGCCTATTTGCAAATTAGCCCCCTTTAATTTGGGTATTTGCACAAACACATGAAATGACAAAAATTTGGCGGGCGATTCGGGGTCCGATGTTTTGTAGGGTCAGGGGCGCTGTATGATCAGTATGGGCTCAAATAGCAGGGTACTGGAATTAAATTAGAAATTTCAGAATTGGTTAAAATAGTATCCTCAATTTAATTAGAAATAAATGCAAGTTGTGTTCTAAAATTAATTAGGAGTACATGGGGCCAAAATCAGGTCAGGTCATCAATACCAATAATGAAGAAGACTCAGAACAGAATATTTCCTAATTTGGGCCGCACAAAAAAAATAGGTCAAGATTGTCCCCAAATTTCGATGGGAACGCACAACGATACAAAATAGGAATTTATTAAATAACGTCTGCGACGATTTTTGTGCGGCTAGAAACAATGCACAGAGAGCATAATTATGAGTTACAAAAATAGCAGAATGGAAGGCGGGCATGTCTAGGGCAAGATTGTGAAATTTGTTGGAAGACAAAAGTCAGGGTAGCGCTCCAAATATCGAAGCAAAGGCAATGCGCAATAATTAAATAAAAATACGGTAATTAATTACAATCTCCACTAATTAAATTCTAGATAAAATAATTAAATACAGAATTCTATAATTCGGACAGGTGGTCATCTACTGGCTTCTAGGTCTAGTCTGCTAGCTAAAAATAAATGAGCACTGCATCTAATACTATATTTAATTACACATCACACATAATTATTTAAATTAAAAATATTATCATGCAATTATTTAATTGTAACTACAATAATATTAAATATTGTAAAAAGTTAAAAATACCCCTGTTTTCGGAATGTGGTAGTGACACGGGGGGGGGGGGGGGGGGGGGTCGGCTGCGGGCTGGGGGTAGAGTTAGGGTTTGTTTTATTTTTATTTTCATTTTATTATTTTTCTTTTATAGAAAAAATATATTAATATAATATGTAAAATATCTAAAGATATTTACAAGATATTTTTTGATATTTCTGGGATCTTTTCGGAATCTTTTCGGGTGGGTCCCGTCTCCAAATGGACGGCGCAGGTTCACCGGCCAATGAGGGGGTGACACCTTGCACTGCAATTTGCAGAAAAGTCCCTGTAATTTCATAAATTGTGTAAAGTTCTAGTTTTGGGAAATTGCGCAATGACGAAATTGTCTAGAAAACACCCGATTCCTGAAAATTCTAAAATACACAGAACTGAGGGAAATTGTTATGTGAGGGCCCTGGGGGAATGGGGGTGAGTCTGGGCAGGGGCAGGGCCTAATTTTCTTGGGTGATACGGGCCATCGTATTTATTTAATTAATAAATACTGCGCACGGTGTTCTCTAATTATTTAGAGGCAGGTAGGGCCATAATTTTTCTACGGTGTCAATATACTAAATGTAGTATACTCAGTATAGAATATTAACGTATTTTTGTTTGGGCAAAACAGGTGCATGTTGGGCCTCAAATTCCTAGGGGTACAGAGATGGGTAAAGAGCAGGAAATAAAATAGGAAATAAATACGGCTTTTGTAACGATATTTGTGCGTCTCAAACGAGGCTCATTTTAGCACATCTGTGAGTTGAACAAAGTTCAAGAAAATAGTCTGGTATGTCTAGGACAGGTATGTGAACTTTGTTCGGGGATAACAGTCAAGGTAAAGCTCCAAATAATTAGGTGACGGACAGGTGCACAAGTCAACAGGATATGTAGGAAAAATAAATTAAAATATTGCCATAAATCCTAAATTGTTAAAATAATCCTAAAAATACTGAAATCTGGTCGAGGGGGTTTACAATCTACCCAACTTATAAAAAATTTGTCTTCGAGATTAAAACTAAGCCACGGTAGAAGTCAAAGACGGCAATAGATATAATTTAACAAAGTAATTTATATCTTGGTTTACGAATAGGTTCGGAAAACGTTTACGCATGTCGTCCACATGCTCCAAGTAGATTCTCCTGGCGCGCCGTGCTTCTATGTCACGCGGACCAAGGGAAATAGACTGATTTCTCAATACTATTTCTCGATGATCAAGGATTTCTACGGGCTGCTCCTGATACGACAAGCTCGGCCTAATGGTGATCTCCGAATGGTTGAGAACTTGACTGCTGTCTATCACATACGCCTGAGTTGCGACATATGGAATACAACAAGTACTCCTTCAAGTGAAGGTGGTAGCGCAAGTTGATTTGCCACTACTCCCACTCTTTCTAGCACGTCAATGGTCCAATATACCTTGGCCTTAATCTTGCTGCGTTCTCCGAATCGAATGGTGCCTCTAGTAGGTGGTATCCTCAAGAAGACATGATTGTCCATTTTGAATTCCAAGGGACGATGATGACGGTCTGCCCACTACTCCTGTCTGTCTTGCACTGCTTGCAAGCGTCCTCGTATTTACTTAACTGTCTCTACGGCGTTGACCACTAACTCTGGTCACGCGAATCCTTGTCTGGTACAGTGCTGACTGGTATGCCGTGCAATCTTAGGATTGCCTCCTATATAAGTTAGCTTAAAGCTTCTGCAGGCTGGCCAACTCTAAAGGTATGAATTGTGCTGACTTGGTGAGTCGGTCCAAAGGAATTCTTAATCCTTATAAGTCAACCTAGTCATAGGTGCTGCTATCCATTCAGGAGTCAATCAATTGTCCATCCGGTGAAATTCATTTAGACTTCTGACAGCAAAATGATACCTTCTTTATCGTAACACTTGAGTTCGAAACTTAACCAAAGTTACGAGGCAACATTTCTTACACTGCTATAGTGATGCACGTACAAGGAACGTAATACAACGTAGGTAGGTAGCGAAGGTCATTCTAAGGGTAGTACGGGTTTAAATTGCAATCTAATCTAATAATAGGGTTTGGTAAATACCCAAGAAACAAACAGAAATGGCTACAGAAACAATATACTTTCGTGCTTATATTAAGTATGAAGTTTCGTCTTTCCGAAATAAGGAAAGACGGAAAACAGTAATCAAGAGTTCAAGGGGAAGGTAATAGATTAGAAGTGTGGGGATCAAGGCATTTAAAGAATTCAAATGGGAATTGTCAAAACAGTTGTGGATTGAAATTCTATTCTGGTAATCCCTATTCTCATATTCGTATCAGCACAGTTAGGTAACTGATACGATATGCTCAGACATATCTAGAGGGCAAGTACATCTGTCTACTAATTACTATATATCTCAATCCACGTAAAGTAATTATGCGAAGGGCGAACCAAGTGCACTATGGTTGATCAGACTGTAATACACTAATTCTGAAATGTATCATTGTAGTACTCCAATAATACTTATATCATGAACAAGCTTGATAAAGAATAAGCTTGTAAAACTAGGCTATAATAGCAGTATAAGTCGAGGTAGTATAGTAAATTTAAGTACGCTAGATTATGATGTGAGAAATCTCAAAACAATTCAAAATCACAAACAGACAAGACCCTACAATCTCTACAGTTATTATTCTAACTCCTACTCTAAGACGCTAGTTGACCTAAAAGAGGTATGGCCTTCTAAGTTCTATAATCTTAATATATACTATAGGTTGTCCGTATAAAATAAAGATTAAGGTAGTCTGCGTAAAGTAGGGATATCAGAGCCGTCCGCGTAAAAGTCTGTGCGTAACAGTCTGCGTAAAAGTCTGGGTAAAAGTCTGAGCGTAAAAGTTTTGCGCTAAAAATCTGCGCCTAAGCTTAGCGGACCGTAAAGTCTGTATAAAAGTCTGCCTGCGTAAAGTTCGCCTAAAAGGTTTGCGTAAAATCTGCCAGCGTGATAAGTATGCACATAAAATCTTCTGCGTAAAGTCTAGCATTCGTTGCAGCGTAAAATTGTACAAGGAACTCATAAGTTTGTCAGTTAAATTAGTGAATCCTGACATCTGACAAAAGTACTTGTACAACGATCAAGTGGTCGGTTTGTGATGATAAATTTTTGCACGGAGTCCCAGGTTATCGTTTAGTGACTATTTGGATACAAGTCACACGCTTGAGGTGAGACAAAATCAGATGTCCTATCAGAAAGCTGTTTCTTTTTGCACAGGGCTCGAGGCGTATCTCTGCCTTTAATACACAAGATTTGGTCAACTGGGGAAAGCTAAGGCTGTAATACTATGCTCACATCCTATCATTATATTCTACGCCTAGTCAGATTACTCTACGCTGGTTATCTACTATTCTAGAATTATCAGGTTTACGCAGGGCAGTTACCTACGTGGCTTGCATGACGCAGGATAAGGAAGACTAAGGGATCGTGGGTAGCAGTTGTCATAACTGTAGCGTAAAGGAGATAATCTCCTGCATAATTGATTTTTATGCCAATAATAAAGTCATTTGGCTTTTACGCCAACTAGGCAGTTGTTTGGATTCTTATGCCAACAACGGTCAAATGGGTTTTACGCCAACAAGGGTAAATGATCTCTGGCGTAAAACTCTGGTTATCTAACTATAGGATGAGGTTTTCGGTCCTAGTATTTAATCCTTAGATTTCTATGGGTTCCTCAAGACTAGGGTCAACACTATGGTCAATTCTCTAACTAATCCTAGTAATATTTATACTACTCTCAAGTCATACGTCAAGGATCAATGGTAAGTTAATCTATAGGTAGTGATGCTAGGGTTTATTAGGTAGTATGGAAGACTAGGGTTCATTTAGTAGTCTGAACTTAATGATATGTCAAAGCCCTAGTTGTGTTCTTAATAGGAATACTACCTTAATTATCATCCTATCAACAGGGATTCCTATATTCTAGCAGGGGCTATACTCGAGGAATTACCAGGGAAGCACACGAATCAAGCAGGATGCAATTTTGTAAGTAGAACAGACTGGAAGGAAGATAAGTCATAGTCAATTGGATGAGATCCTATGCTCTAATCCTAGGTGCAGGCTTGCTCGGTACAGTAACGTAACCGAGACAATATGCTCTGACCTGCATGGGCCACCACTAAAAACATGTCACGCCCCAGTCCCAAAATACGTAGGACTAGGATACGTAACCATGCCAGCCGCCCGTATATATGGCAACTCCAATATATGGAAACCATATATACGTGCGTACGCTGTATAATGAACAATAGTTCACCAGTGGTATAACTAATCACAAGTCACAGGATAATATCTAAATCTCATCCACAGAAGTCAAATATGAATAAACAATAACCATGTAACTAGATCTCAATACAGATATCTAAGAATGACAGTCAGATGAAATTAAATCTACTGCCGAAAAAGAATATAAAAGGAACCAGAATACACACCATAAAGAACAACATCTGACAATCACGAGGCTCGAAGAGAAGACCTCCTCGGAAAATAAGTAGCCTGTCCGGATCTGTGCTTCTGCGAGTACTCAAGAACAAATACACCTGGCAGGGGACCAGGTCCTCAGAGGGACATAGCAAGATACAGAAAAATGACATGCCATAATGTAAATACTGAATAAATAAATGGGGTATGCTAACCATCTAAGTGAATGCAATTTAAAGACCTTGTAGTACGCATGGGAATGTGTGGCTAGACATATGCTGACGTAATTCAACAATCCGTAGTGACTGACTAGTATATGCCACATATGCCCCCGTTCAAGGGAACTCTGCAATCGACCATCTCCAAGGAGCATGGTGCGAAGGTATAAAACATACAAGGAGGGGGTATCCCATACGTCTACTAGTATCTTTTCCGCCCAATATAGATGTACAAATCGTGAAAACGACGGGGACACCTCCTATTATGATGCAAGTCTCAATACAATAAACAACTGAGCTAAATACCGCTACACGTGTTGCTCACACTGATGGCCAGTCGCGCATGAGGCACGCGTTCCTACATGTACTCACTCTGTGACGTGTAATGATACGTGTCAAGGCCTGGAAAGTTATATCAATAACTTCACAACTTTAGGTGGGTCTACTAGACACTAGGTCAGACACTAGTCCTAACGTCAACGCCTTCGTTGACTGCACCCGAGTCTGCTCGGACGCGCACATTTATATAATAAATAAATATATAACTAACAATAATTGAATTTAAATAGTACAACAAGGCAAGGTATACTTGCCTGGCAAGAGAGCTGCAAATATAATGTCCAGATGTCAAGTGCCAAAAGTCAGAAACTATGGCCTCAGAATAAAAGTCTCCGGATACTGAAATAAATATCACTAACAATCTCAGAAAATATCAAATAGCTAGAAACGCCTGTCCTTTCGTCCAATTTGAACACAGGGGCAAAAATGACAGTTTCCGGTCAAAGCGGGGTCCACATGTGGGCCCACTTTGCACCGAAAAACGTGTCAGGGTCAAAGGTCTCCAAATTCGCCAAACTTAGTGTCAACAAGTCAGGAACGATGATACGAACCCAACGGAACTTACAGAATTGGATTCCGATGAGCCGGTCACAAAATCGCCCGTCAAGTGGAGCATGTGGGGCCCACGATACAGGAATTTGTCAACGTTCTCAGAATCGGACCAAACTTGGCTCACAGGACCAGCGTATTGCTACGAGTCCGATGGCACAAGTTTCGTCTCGATCCGACGTGTGTACACAAAGTTGCAGCATGTTCCAGAACTGACGGATATGGGGCGGTATCGGCAGATACGTGTTGATTCCGGTGTGCACGCACATCCAAATCAACTTCTCCGAATTCCTACACGTCCGTATCAACGTTGCGCACGTTTCGGTAAAGACCGCGTGCGACCAAGTCGTCCCGTTTGGCGGGGCGTACCCAGTTCCGGGGTGAATCGGGTCGTTGTTTTTCCTGTATATGGATCGCGGTTCGCGATCGCCACAGGACGCGATGCTCCGAGCGGGTTGCACGAACACCGAGATGGTTACATAGTCTACACGACGCAACTGACGGAATTAAAATCGGAAATACGAGGAGAGAGATAAATATACCTGAACAGGGCTCCGAGGATTGAATTTCTTCATGACCGAGGCGACACGACGCTACTATGTCCTGATTCATCTCCGCCGTGTCCGGGTCAGTCACTGCTGTGTCCGGGGTAGGCTGGGGTTAGGGCTTGCCGGAGAGTTGCTGCTGGCCGGGGCAGCTCGACGAGGGGCTGAGTGGCGCTGGCCGGAGTCGAGGGTGTGTCCAGGCGGGGAGGAGAAGGAGGAGGTGAGGAGGTGGTCGGTGGGGTCGTGGGGGTCCGGCGAGTGGGAAAGGAGGGAGGAGAGGAGAGACTGAGGAGAGAGGGAGGGTCGGGACGGCGGGCGGCGAGGGCAGGGTATCGGAGGAGGAGCAGGAAAGGAGGAGACCGAGGGGTCGGGGGTCGACCGTCGGCGAGGTCGGCTCCGGCCAGGGGGAAAAGGGTGGAGGAGAAGGAAGAGGGAGAGAGAGCTCGGGGAGCGGGGAAGAGAGGCCAGCGGGGGGGGTGCTCCCCGCGGGGGAGGGGTCGGCGGAGCGGCTCCGGCGGGGGCTCGCCGCTCCGGCCGGGGGGGGGGGGAGGGGTCGGCTGCGGGCTGGGGGGGTAGAGTTAGGGTTTGTTTTATTTTTTTTTTCATTTTATTATTTTTCTTTTATAGAAAAAATATATTAATATAATATGTAAAATATCTAAAGATATTTACAAGATATTTTGGGATATTTCCGGGATCTTTTCGGGATCTTTTTGGGTGGGTCCCGTCTCCAAATGGACGGCGCAGGTTCACCGGCCAATGAGGGGGTGACACCTTGCACTACAATTTGCAGGAAAGTCCCTTTAATTTCATAAATTGCGTAAAGTTCTAGTTTTGGGAAATTGCGCAATTACAAAATTGTCTGGAAAAACACCCGATTCCTGAAAATTCTAAAATGTACAGAACTGAGAGAAATTGTTATGTGAGGGCCCTGGGGGAATGGGGGTGAGTCTGGGCAGGGGCAGGGCCTGATTTTCTTGGGTGATACGGGCCATCGTATTTATTTAATTAATAAATACTGCGCATGGTGTTCTCTAATTATTTAGAGGCAGGTAGGGCCATAATTTTTCTACGGTGTCAATATACTAAATGTAGTATACTCAGTGTAGAATATTAACGTATTTTTGTTTGGGGAAAACAGGTGCATGTTGGGCCTCAAATTCCTAGGGGTACAGAGATGGGTAAAGAGCAGGAAATAAAATAGGAAATAAATACGGCTTTTGTAACGATATTTGTGCGTCTCAAACGAGGCTCATTTTAGCACATCTGTGAGTTGCACAAAGTTCAGGAAAATAGTCTGGTATGTCTAGGACAGGTATGTGAACTTTGTTCGGGGATAACAGTCAAGGTAAAGCTCCAAATAATTAGGTGACGGACAGGTGCACAAGTCAACAGGATATGTAGGAAAAATAAATTAAAATATTCCCATAAATCCTAAATTGTTAAAATAATCCTAAAAATACTGAAATCTGGTCGAGGGGGTTTACAAAACCAAACTGAACCCAACCAACCCAACCCAACCCGAATGGGTCGGGTCCTACCCTACCCTATCCGACCCGACCCGACCCGTACCCGACCCACTGCTGCAGTGGCTACCCCCCACACACACCCACAATCTCCCCCCGACTGTTATACCCCCGACTCCGCCACGACGTCCTCCCTGTTCCCGTCGGCACCCCAACGAACCTCCCCCGCTTCGGCCTCTGCCCGTAACCACCTCCCCTTCCCCTATAAAACTCGACTACCACAATCATCCGCCACCCCTACCGCCATCACCATCACCATCTTCATTTTCTCCGGCGACTCGACGACCCCGCCAACTCCGACCATCCCGACGATGACGACGACGCCAACAACCCACCGATGACCCGCCGACGACCGAGCACCCGCAGCAACCTGCCGCCTTCGCCGCCGAAGTGCTCTGCCGCACCGCCCCGTCCACGCGTAGCACACCGCTGGCGACCCCTGTTCCGGTGAGTTTTTCTTCCTCCTCGCTATGTCGATTCTCGAACGGCTTATTACGACATGTTCACTGTGTGACCCTCTCGAATCCTGTGCAATTAGATTAGGGTATCGTGTCCTGTGTCGGTTGCAAACCGCGACACGAAAACAGAAAAAATAACCCAATTTAGGAGTTCAGAAACTGTCCCGAACCCCTATGTTCATGGCCATTTTTCTCCCAACCTGGTTAATATTTTTAGATTCTGTTTGAAAAATAAATTAGACAACATAACCGAGATTAAAATCCTGTAATTAGTTTATTTTAATTTGTTGTATGTTGTGTTTTATTCGCGGGTAAAATCGACCAAAATTTTGGTTTTTAAAACCCAAAATTTTCTAAAACTGGGTATGTCCCGCTAAATAAGGTGACTTTGTCGTGTACAAATTGCATCAAAAGGTGCGTATCGTCAATGCGGACGTGTAAAATTTTGCGGAAGTTGATTTGGATGTGCGTGCACACCGTAATCAACGCGTATCCGTCGAAAATGTCCCGTATCGGGCCTATTTTGACCCTCGTTGTAACTTCGTGTGTGCTTATCGTTTCGCAACGAAACTTGCGCCATTGGATTTGTAGCGTTAGACTGGTCCCGTGACCTATGTTTGGTTCGATTCTGAGAACGTTGATGAAATCCCGTATCGTGGGCCCCACAGCTCCAC
Source organism: Iris macrosiphon (assembly GCA_036927795.1). Taxonomy (NCBI): domain Eukaryota; kingdom Viridiplantae; phylum Streptophyta; class Magnoliopsida; order Asparagales; family Iridaceae; genus Iris; species Iris macrosiphon. The sequence goes on along the minus strand of JAYESA010000006.1, from coordinate 179,156,998 downwards.
TTGATGGTCGATTTTATGATCGGCTCATCGGAATCCAGTTCTAGATATTCCGTTGGGTTCATATCATCGTTCTGGACTTGTAGACACTAAGTTTGACGAATTTGGAGAACTTTATCTCTGTCACATTTTTTTGTACGAAGTGGGCCACCTGTGGACCCCACTTTGACCAGAAACTGTTATTTTTTTTTCCTGTGTCCAAATTGGACTTATGCGTAGTCAATCCTAGCTATTTCATGTCTTCTGAGTGGGATGGTAATATTTATTTTAGCATCCGGAGGCGTACCTGAAGATTCCACATACATCGGAGCAATTGAAGGAATTTAAACCCCAGGAAAGTGTACCTTGTCAAACTTGCAGTAATTGTCTTAATATTATTTGCTTGATTTATTTTATGTGATATACTTGTTCTACCTAGGACCGTGAGACGTTGCTTAACTTTCGAATAATATTTGGATATCGACGCCGTATGCGGAGTCGTGTAACGTCACTTAGATAGTTGTTATCTCAATCTTATATTTACGTGCTTGCTTTACCAAGTACGTCATACCATAGGACACCTGGCACTATTCATGAGACATAATCTTTTCTGAGATAATTATGGTGATTCTGTATAGGATTACATGATTCATGACATATGACTTGCATATATGTCACTACCACATTTTCTAGGAAAGGGTATTTTAGTCTTTTCCTATTTAATTAAATATTGTGCATGGTAAATAATTATTTTTTGTATTATTTAATTATTGCTAGATGTTATTTAATTAGTTTGGACTTGTATTAGTGGACCCAACTAGTTTTGTTTGGACCCATGGACCAACATGAATTAATTAGTAAGACTAGGCCCATTTAGAAAGCCCATTGTTTAGGAGATGGATTAAATTAATTAAATCATTAGACTAGAAGCTTCCTTCCTTAATTATTTCTTCATGAGAGGCCCCAAGGGGTACATTGGACATTTCATAATTTCTTGAGGAAGGGGTAGGGGCCGGCCTATTAAAAGAGGGGGAGAATTTCTCTTTCCTCTCATGTTCATTCCAAATCTAGATCTAGAATTTCCGACTACCAAATTCCTTTCATTTCCATTCCATTTCCCTACCAAATTCATTCCAATTCTTTTCCAATTCACCATTAGAAAGTTGAGAAGCAAGGATCTAGAATGAGGAAGCAAGGATCTACAAAGAGGAACAAGGATCTACAATTTGGAAGTAATTTCATCTCAATGGAGGTTTCATTGGAATCCATCTCCCAATAGGTATAATTCAATTTTTTCCCTTAAAATAGCTTTTAAATTTAAGATTTAATCATGTAAAATCAACCCATATGTATGTACTACCCATAGGACTTGGTTTTGTGTTCATAGGAGACCCATGGAGAAAGTTATGGTACTTTTTGTGTCAATTTTAGGGAAATTTCGAATTGACATTTTGTTGTGTGTGTCAATTGATCCTATAGATCAATTGGGCATGTGCTTATCTGTTTGGGGCTAGTGTCGTGTCCACAATTGGGTACATATAGGTCGTATCCCAACAATTTGGTGATACGTGTCATTTTGGGGGTTTTTCCTCCGACACGGGACTTTGTACATGTCGTATTTTGACACGGACACATAGATCTACATTTGACACTTTGATTTATTCATAAATAATATTTATGACTTATTTGTGTCCTTCGGGGTGCAATTGGTTGTGTGTTGGACTTGTGTCGCATGCGTATCCTAGATCTAGTAGGATACGGTGTGATACTCTCCATTTGTGTGTGTTTATGTGTAGATCTAATTATTTGTGCTTTAATTCTTGAATTATAATTAGTAAATATATATAGATGTTACATATTTATTTTAGTGTATTTATTATGGTATTTATTGTAGCATAGATCTATGTATTTTTTTATGTGTACTAATATGATGTATAAATATATATGTAGATTTCTTTACATGCATTTATATATGTTACAACTTATGTTAATAAAATAAATTATATATAAATATTTTATAAAATATATTTATGTGTTTAAATGAGTAATTATATTAATTATAATTATTATATAATTAGTTGTATATAAATGAATGTATTTTTATGGGTGCATTTAGCCATGTTAAAATATGTACTTTAGCACATGGAATGTGTATTGTAGCTTTTAATATTTATTTATATGTATAGGATTATGTATATATAAGTATATATTATCTATTTGTTTTATCTATATATATATTGATTTATATATTTATATATTAATATATATATATATATATTATTTACTTTTAGGCGACGGCTGCATTAATGACAGATTCTGTCATTAAACAGCAGCAGCAGCCGCTGTAGCTCACTGAGCATTTAATGACAGTTCTGTCATTAATGCTGCGGGCGGGTTTTTGAACAGCAGTGGCGACAGTTTTCTGTGACAGTTGTTAACTGTCACCAATTAGTGACAGTAGGTTTTTATACAGCGTTTTGGCGACGGCTTTTGCAGTGACAGTTGGAACTGTCACTAAAGGGTCTGTTTATTTAAATTAGTGTTTTAACACACTATTTTCAGTGACAGTTAGGCAGTTTTAGTTTATATTTTATATATGATAATTATATATATATGTATTCTGAGATATAATACTAGTATTGTTATAGTTTTAATTGTATAATATATTAGTTTATATATAATATATTATGTATAAGAGTAAATACTATATCTATGTATCTTGAGCATTACTTTGTGTGGGTACCAAGATGGTTCAAAACCATGGTTCCTAATTGTTGTAAATATTAATATTCTATATTATTATACTTTATTATTGATATATGTGTATTGTAAGGTTTACCTTGGATTCACGTATCCGAAGATACGGTATCCTAATATTTTAGATTGTGGTTCCTAGGACTTAGATTGTAGTATTTTTGATCCAAGATTTTGGTACTAGACTTGTGCAACCTAGAAATAGATAGTTGACCTTTAGTTGACTTTAGAGTTGACCATAGTTGACTTTTGACTTAGAATTGACTTATTGACCTAGAAGTTGACTAGTTTAACTTGTTCTCTTTTTGGGACCTTGTATTGATGTTGTATTCCACATCTAGGTCTTCGAGGCACCGAGTCAGACATCTGTGAGACTGTTCATTTGGACTTCAGGCGAGTACATTCTCTGATAGTTTCTCATTTATGATATCCTCTATGTTCACTGTATCTAGTGTAGATATCCATGTTCTCTTGACACTATGGTTACACGGATTGGTATATCCGGATCTCGTCATGAGATGTTATTCCTTGGTATATGGTGTATATGGTGCAAGTATTGTTTCATTGGTTATCATGTACATGTACAGACACCGATTTTCAAGAGGAGTCGCTCTCTTCTTGGGGAATCTAGTGCCATAGCATACCGTGGTTGGATCTATTATACCAGTCGGGGGTGAAAAGTATTAGTATAGATATGTGATCAATATCCCTATTGAATAAAGTACATATTACAGAATAATATTGATCATGCACCACACGTATGATTAGCCAGGCCGCATTGCATCTTGCCCAAGCCGATCACATGTTAAGCTAGTACTCACACACTTAGTCATTAGTATTATTGTTCCATTGGCATATTGTTCATTATTGTATTTATTTCCAGTATTTCATTATTGTACATATATCTCTTGTATCTATTGTGCATCTTGTTTATCCACAGCTATTTACTATTACATAGTTTTTATCATTAATTAGAACTGCTGATAGAGATATACTCTGCTCCTTTTCTGACTGGATATATTTTTCCAGATGACACTGAGGAGTGGTACCCTACCTTTTATGGACCCCAGGATGTTGTGGGTTTAGATTCTGAGACCCTGGCTCAAGAGGGACTTATCCCAACTGAGACAGTTGACCCTGGAGTTGTAGCCTCGTAGTATTCTTTTGTACTGGATTTGTCTCCAGCTTATTTCTGTATTTTTTCAGACTCATTGATGTATTATTTCAGACTCATGAGTTGTATTGTGACTATTCTATTCTTATCTGATTCGTGCTCTTTTCTCTCTTAGTTCTGTGATTGAGTATACTATCATTACTGGTGGTTCAATATATTGTTAGATAGATTATCTAGATAGCGTTCTACCGCCGATTCTGCGGCGTAGGCTGGGCGTTGTTTTCGACTAGTACCCTTACACCAGGTGCGGGTCGTGACACATTTTTTTGTGGTGCCCCAAGCAGGTCAAGCTTCACAATGTATGTGATATCGTGGTAGTGCGATAATTTAGTTGTACTACTGCGAGCCTGCGATAGGATATAGGAAATAGGCTGAGATACTCAATCACATCTAGGAAAATTCTTTTGATTCAACTATTCTCCTTTGATATTGATACTTGATCTCTAAACTGTCCTTTCCTTGATGTCTTACATCTTGTGCCATATTAATTCTTTCTTTTGCTTTGTCTCAGGATGCCGCCTAAGACTAGATAACAGCAGGGGAGAGCAGTTTCTGAGAGGTCTGCGACATCCCGAGCACCTGCACCAGTCACTTCTCCGGTGATTGGAGTATCAGTTGCTTTCGGAGGTCCACCACCTACTCAGAGGACTGTACCAGCTGTATCTGAGGGGCTTCCACCTCCACCTCCTGTGCCAGCAGAGGCGTCATAGATGTTTACACTATTTCGTGAGATGCTCGAGGCACAGATGGCTCAGTCAGAGGCACATCAGAGGCAGACTGACGTTCTACGGCAGGGCATCGAGAGTGCTCATCAGCTTGCTCGTACTGTAGTTGAGAGAGGAGTTCCGGTCCATCAATAGGTTGTTCCTCAGGTTGCTCAGCTTCGGCCAGGCAATATTCAGGACTTCAAGAAACTGGAGCCTAGGGTTTTCAAAGGGACGGAGGGCATCGTCTACGCTGATGATTAGCTCGAGGACATTGAGTATCTTATGAGGGTGTCCCATCTTTCTGAAGATCTGAAGGTTGAGGCGGTAGGACTTCAACTCTTTGACGTCGCTCGCACTTGGTTCAGGAATGAGCCAGTTCTGGTTGACGTAGGACAATCTTGGGAGGTATTCAAGGACCTTTTCAAGAAGAAGTTTTTTGCCCGGATAGACAGGCTTGACTTGGGGAGACAATTTGAGAGTCTCATTCAGGGGAGCATGTCTGTGGAGGAATAAGCTGCGGAGTTCAGTAGGTTGAGCCGATTTGCAGAGTATCTGGTGAGAGAACCGGAGGTTCAAGCTATTCGTTTCTGTGAGGGTCTAAACTGGGAAGTGAAGATTCGTATTCCGTCTTTTTATGAGATATACTCGGAGATACTTGCGGAGGCACGCAAGGTTGAGCGGGATTTGGGTTTGAAGACCAAGAGAGACCTTTCCAGCAGTACAGTATCTGCCAAACGTCCTCATTTCCAGTCCAGACCTTTCCAGCAGCCACAGCAGAACCAGACTCCAGCTAGAGCACCTTTTCACCAGGCACCTCAGCAGCAGAGACAGTTACATCAAGCTCCATGCAACTACTGCAAGAAGCCCAGCCACATCTGGGAAGTTTGCAGGAGGAGGCTAGGAGTTTGTTTGTATTGTGGTACTGAAGGGCATCAATCTAGGGAGTGTCCTCGTCGTTCAGTTCAGGGAGCAGCTCCAGCTCCGAGGGCACAGACGAGACCACCTGCAGCACAGCCGAGGGGACCGCTTCTGACACAGCAGCAACGTTTTGTCCAGCATCAGCAACAGGGAGGTGCTCGACAGGGACGAGCGTTTGCTATGACCGTCGAAGAGGAGGAACCCACCGAAGATGTCATCGCAGGTTCTATTCTTCTTGATTCTATTCCAGCTTTAGCTTTGTTTGATAATGGTGCTTTCCATAGTTTTGTATCTGTTTCTTTTGCTCTAAAGCATGGTTTGGTAGCTGAGTCTTTGCTTAGGACTTGCAAGATCATGACCGGGGGAGGCATTATCCTGGTTAATGATATTTGCAAGGATCGGAGAGTTACTCTGGGATGCCGGGAGTTGAGTGCGTATCTACTTGTAATGCCACTTCTGAGCTACGACATTATACTCGGGATATATTGGTTGAGTAAGCACCGTGCTAGCATAGATTGTAGAGGAGGTAGAGTTTTGTTTGGTCCGCCAGGAGAGCCAGAGTTCTAGTTTGCTAGAGGAGCTGCGGAGCAAGGCGAAGGCATTATTTGTGGAGCTATGGTGGAAGACAAGGAGTTGTCGCATCCATTGATAGTAGAGTTCTTGGATGTGTTTCCTGAGGAATTGCCAGGATTGCCGCCAGATCGAGATGTTGAATTTTCTATAGACTTGGTGCCAGGTGTAGAACCAATTTCGTAGCATGTCTATAGAGTAAACAATAGCGAGCTGGTCGAGTTGAAGAAGCAGGTGGACGAATTGCAGGATAAGGGGTTTATCAGATCGAGTTCTTCACCATGGGGAGCCCCGGTATTGTTTGTACCGAAGAAGGATGGATCGGTACGCATGTGCATTGATTACAGGACTTTGAATAATCTCACTATCAAGAATAAGTATCCTTTGCCACAGATTGATGATCTATTTGATCAATTGGGTGGTGCCAAGGTAGTTTCTAAGATAGATTTGAGATCAGGCTACCATCAGGTGAAGGTGAAGCCGGAGGACATACCGAAGACTGCTTTTAGAACTCGGTATGGTCAGTACGAGTTTATGGTGATGCCGTTTGGTTTGACTAATGCACCAGCGGTCTTTATGAACTTGATGAACAAGGTGTTCCACTAGTACCTTGACAAGTTCGTGGTGGTGTTCATCGACGACATACTCATATACTCAAGGACACCGGAGGAGCATGAGGAGCATTTGAGGATTATGTTGGATGTGCTGAGGAATGAGAAGCTATATGGAAAGTTGTCCAAGTGTGAGTTTTCTTGGATAAGGTGGAGTTCTTTGGGCATGTTGTGACTGGTGATGGTATTTCAGTGGATCCGAAGAAGATTTCAGCAGTGGAATCTTGGAAATCTCCAAGTTCGATAGCAGAGATCAGGAGTTTCTTGGGATTGGCAGGCTACTACAGGAAGTTTGTGCAAGATTTTTTGAGGATTGCCGAGCCGATGACCAGACTCACAAGGAAGGATATAGAGTTTGTTTGGAAGGAGGATTGCCAGGTTGCTTTTGAGGAGTTGAAGAAGAGGTTAACGTCTGCTCCTATTTTGACGTTGCCATCAGGGTCCGGAGGTTTCACTATTTATAGTGATGCATCGGGGAAGGATTTGGGTTGTGTTCTTCAGCAGCATGGAAAAGTGATTGCCTATGCATCCAGGCAATTGCGTCCTCATAAAAAGAACTATCCTACCCATGATTTGGAGTTGGCAGCTGTCATATTCGCCCTGAAGTTGTGGAAACATTATTTGTACGGAGAGCATGTGGAGATCTTCACAGACCACAAAAGCTTGAAGTACGTTTTCACGCAGAAGGAGTTAAATATGAGGCAGCGTGTCACGCCCCAATTCCGTGGAATCGATTCCGAAGAAACAAATCCATAACGAGGACGAGTTCTTAATTCAATCTATCCCGATCGAACGATACCGTCTTGTATTTCTTAGCCGCGCTCCCCGAATAGGGGGAACGGGGCACCACATCCTACCCAACTAATTGGAAGTTTCGTCCCGAAACTTAAGGAATAAAACCTACCACTAGGAAACAATGAGGGGAACCTTTCCCTCATTTCGGATTCAAGCTCCCAAGTAGATTCTTCGACAGAGTGATTCCGCCAAAGCACGCGCACTAGAGGAACCGAACGGGTCCGAAGCAGCTTTTCTTTTCTATCCAAAATTTGTACCGGCTGTTCTACATACGCCAAGTCGGACTGAAGGTTCAGTTGTTCCAGGTCTACCACATGACTCGGGTCGTACACATATTTCCTAAGCTGTGAAACATGGAATATATCGTGTACGTCGGATAGGGATGGTGGTAAAGCAATCTGATACGCAACTGAGGCAACCCGCTTTAGTATTTCGAACGGGCCGACAAATCTTGGACTTAGCTTTCCCTTCGCTCGAACCTGCTGACCCCTCGCATGGGCGAGACCTTGAGGAATACCCGGTCACCTACTTGAAACTCTAGCGGTCTCCGATGAACATCCGCATAGCTCTTCTGACGACTTTGAGCTATCTTTAATCTGTCCCGAATCAGCCGAATCTTCTCGACGGTCTGCTCCACGAGCTCAGGGCCAAGTACTTGCCGCTCCCCGACTTCGTCCCAACAGATAGGAGATCTACACTTCCGCCCGTATAGCGCCTCATACGGCACCATTTGAATGCTTGATTGATAGCTATTGTTGTAAGCAAATTCGGCTAGAGGTAGATGAAGGTCCCAACTAGTCTTCGTGTCCAAGGCGTAGAGTCGCAGCATGTCTTCGAGGATCTGGTTGACGCGCTCTGTTTGGCCATCTGTCTGTGGATGGTAGGCGGAGCTGAATTTCAACTTCGTCCCCATTGCTGACTGCAGGCTTCCCCAGAAACGTGATATGAATCGACCATCTCGATCGGAGACTATGGTTACGGGCACGCCGTGGAGTCGGACGATTTCGTTGAGATATATCTGAGCCAGGCGGTCGGCACCCCAAGTAGATTTGATAGGCAGAAAGTGAGCTGACTTGGTGAGTCGATCGACGATAACCCAGACTGCATCATGTCCCCGTTGCGTCCTCGGCAAGCCAACAATAAAGTCCATCGTTATATCATCCCATTTCCACTCCGGAATAGCAAGGTTCTGAAGCTCTCCGCCTGGTTTCTGGTGTTCGGCCTTTACTCGTTGACAAGCCATGCAATGCGACACAAACTGCGCCACATCCCGTTTTAAGCCGTGCCACCAAAACATCGTGCGAAGATCCCGATACATCTTAGTACTACCCGGATGAGAAGTATAACTAGAGTAGTGAGCTTCCGTGAGTATCTCTTGTCTGAGGGCCGCGTCGTTCGGAACACATAGTCTTTCCTTTACTCGAAGCATCCCATCCGCGCTTACCGCAAAGTCGGACGCCTTTCCTGCCAAGATGAGGGCATGTATCTTCTGCAGGAACGGGTCGTCCTTCTGAGCGGCCTTCACTTTGTGTAACAAGTCGGGCTCGAGGCGCAGTTGTGATACTTGCGCCCACTTTGTATATCTGATTTTTAAGGTAATGCCCAGTGATTCAAGATCTCGGCGCAGCCTATCATCAATAACCAAACTTCCTACAAACACTCGACTCAACGCGTCAGCTACTACGTTTCCCTTCCCAGGCGTGTATCTGATCGTGAGATCGAAGTCGCTAAGGAGTTCAAGCCATCGCCGCTGCCGAAGATTCAAATCCCTTTGAGTGTACAAGTATTTCAGGCTTTTATGGTCTGTATAGATTTTGCACGGCACGCCATAAAGATAGTGGCGCCACAGCTTTAATGCAAACACTACCGCGGCAAGCTCGAGATCATGCGTTGGGTAGTTCTGCTCATGAGGCTTTAGCTGTCTCGACGCGTAGGCTATCACCTTATCGCGCTGCATCAGGACACATCCTAGACCTTTTCCTGAGGCATCACTATATATTTTAAAGTCATCCGGTCCGTTCGGCAGAGTGAGAATTGGGGCAGAGATGAGGCGCTGCTTTAACTCCGTAAACGAAGCTTCACAGTCCTCTGTCCAAGTAAACTTCGCACCCTTTCGTGTCAACTGAGTCAAGGGCGAAGCAATCCTAGCAAAATTTTGTATAAATCTTCGGTAGTACCCCGCCAGGCCAAGGAAACTTCGGATGTCGCTAGCTGACTCCGGTCGTTTCCACTGCGTGATTGCTTCTACTTTCTTCGGATCAACTGAGATGCCTTCCGAGGAGATGATATGCCCCAAAAATGAAATACTGTCCAGCCAAAATTCTGATTTGCTTAATCTGGCATACAACTTGTGGTCTCGAAGGGTTTGCAGCACCATCCGCAGGTGTCCTGCGTGCTCATCCCTAGTCTTCGAGTACACTAAGATGTCATCGATAAACACCACCACGAATTTATCGATGAAGGGCCTAAAGATACGGTTTATCGTATCCATGAATGCAGCAGGAGCATTCATCAGTCCAAACGGCATCACAGAAAACTCGTAATGGCCGTAGCGGGTTCTGAAAGCAGTCTTGGGTACGTCTTCTGGCTTAATCTTCAGCTGGTGATAGCCCGAGCGAAGATCTATTTTTGAAAACACTGCTGCTCCTTGTAGTTGATCGAACAAGTCATCAATCCGTGGCAGAGGATATTTGTTTCTGATTGTGATCTTATTCAATTCTCTGTAGTCGATGCATAGGCGTAGAGTTCCGTCCTTCTTCTTCACGAAGAGCACGGGAGCGCCCCAAGGAGACACGCTTGGACGGATGAACCCGCGATCAAGCAATTCTTGGAGTTGGCGCTTTAATTCATTCAGCTCTGCAGGTGCCATTCTGTACGGAGGCTTTAAAATCGGCTGTGTATTTGGAAATGTGTCGATAGTGAATTTAATCTCTCGATCGGGCGGCATGCCGGGTAGTTCGCTCGGAAACACGTCGGGGAACTCCGCCTCAACGGAATTTGGCTCGACGTCTGCGTAGTCCTGCCGCGCGTCCCGAACTGATGCTAGAAATCCCTCGCAGCCTGTGTAGAGCATTCGTCGAGCAGATTTTGCCGAAATCACCATGCAGGCCTTGGTCGCATCGTTCGCTGGACTACTGGTGTAACAGAATACGGCTTCTCCGGGCAGACGGAAAACGACTCGCTTCTCTGCACACTCAATAGTTGCCGCGCACGCGCCTAGCCAGTCCATTCCCAAAATAATATCATAGTCCCGTACATCAAGAACTAAAACATCGAGCGACAGCTTCTTCTCCCCAATACAAATATAACCACCTAGGCATGCTGAACGAACAGGGATTTTTGTACCAGAGGGGGTGCTAACATTTAAATCTAAGTGCAACGGAGTCATTTTTACATTATTTTTCACGGCAAAATTTGTGGAAATAAAACTATGCGTTGCACCTGAATCAAATAGAACGCGAGCAGGTATATTATTGAAAAGTAAGGTACCTGACACGACGGTATCTGAAGCTAAAGCTTCTTCCCGTGTCATGGTGTAGACTCGGCCTTGAGCTTGATTACGCCCTTGCTGAGGCGCCGCTCGATTTGCCTGAGGTGCCAGAGTCTGTTCTGGTTGTTGCGGTGGACAACGCGGACAGCTGCTAATCTGATGGCCTGGATCGCCGCAACGGAGACAAGTCCCAAGCTTGCGGCGACAATCTTTTTCGATATGCCCTGGCTTCCTGCAAAAGTTGCAGGTCTTGCTAGTGTCTCCACGCTGTTTACCGCCGTTATTTGGACGCTTTGCAGCGTTGTTTCCTCTATCATTGCCTTGGCGTTTGTGATTGGGAGTTTGCACAGCGCCGGCAGCAACGTGAGGATATTGCGGTTCCAGGGAGAGGGCATGATTTAATACTTCCCGCATTGTCTGATACTGCGGAACGGCTACGTGCCCGTGAATGCCAGGACGTAGCCCTCCTTCGAATCGTCTGGCACGACTCGCTGCATCCGGTAGATAAGCGGTAGCAAATTTGGCCAGTTTGTTGAATTCTGCCGAGTATTGCTTCACCGTCATACTGCCCTGCCGGAGCTGAACGAACTCATTTTCCCGTTGACGTCGTAGAGGTGGGAGTATAAACTCCTCCTCGAACGCGGCACGAAAAGTCGTCCACGCGATCGCCTCCTCCCCATGGCCAAGTTGAAGAGATCGTCGATGCACGTCCCACCAGTCGTGCGCATTGAGGCGGAGCAGTAGTTGGGCACAGGTGACACGCTTGTCTTCCGGCACCTCCAGGAGGGAAAAATGATCTTCAAGCTCGGCAAGCCAATCTAGGGCCACGATCGGGTCCTCAGTCCCTTCGAATGGCGTGTTGCAGACCTTCTTGAAGTTTCCAAAGGAGAAGGTAGTCACTTCCCTCGTCCTTGGCACGGGCGGTAGTTCAACTTCAAGCGCTGGCTGCTCCACTGGTGTAGCTGTCATTGCGGCAGAATGGTTGGAGGCCAGGGTCTGAACAAGCTGTTGCAGGGTATCTACCTGCTTTTGTTGGACTGAGAGCCGAGCCTCTAGGTTGCTCTCGAACTTGGCTTGGCGGGCATCATCCCTCTGTCGTTGCTCGGTTAACATTTGCACCACTTGTTGGATCGAATCTGTTTGAGACATGCCCCGTTGGCTCCGAGAGCTTCCTGATGTTCCGGAGCTGCTCTCTTGAGTCCGTGGCTCGCCTGGCGCTAGCGCTGATGGTTGCGCTTGCGTCGTTCCTTGAAAGGAAGGTAAATTACATCAGGATCATAATGTATTATGGACTTATTGCATGAACGTATCTCATTTTGGCCTTAACGAGTTCAGGAGTTCGCATAGGCGAGTTATCGCTAAGGGAACTTTTCCAGCTTAAGAGTCAAAGGAACTTTGAAGCTGTGCTCTGATACCAACATGTCACGCCCCGATCCCGTGGAATCGATAGTCGTCCCCCGGGCGTGACCGCCGTGCGGGCCTAGGTTGCGCACCACACAAGGCTAAGTATTTCTGTTTTGCATAGCGAGCACATATTCAGAGTACGCAGATAATTGAAACACATATTGAAACATGGAAAAGTTCTCTTTTATTGATAATATGAACATCTATTACAAACTCCTTGAACTGAGACATAAGGATTGCCTCTATGGGCTTACAAAAGTGTTGACACAAAATGAGATAGCAGTCCTGTACATTACATCCCTTACTAAACTCAAAATATAAGACCTTGGGACGGAACGACTGCCTTGCCACGAAGCTGCATGATTGCTTGGTGGCTAACTTCTTCTTTAAAAAGGCTTCTACTTCAAAATGCTTCCTCTTCTTCAGAATGCTTCAAAAGTAGCACGGTCGAGACGTGCCTACAGCTGGACTGGATTGGGGGTTTGTCTCCTGCTCCTCGCTCGGCTCTCCTTAGCGCGGGGAACCTGTTTCAACGAGGGTCAGTACATCGAAACGTACTGGTGAAGGCAAGCTATCCCAACTATACCAATCAACACGTTGATTTAATGAAGCATGCATATTTGTGGATTTTTATCTTGCCTTAGTTCATTTTACAGCAAGACATATATATATGGAATCATCGAAATAACTCGCCACCGTTCGGTGACATTTACCTGCCCGTCTGAACCACCTGCATAATACTTACCTTGCCTTCCCTGTCAAGAAGACACAAGTTAGTAGCAACAGGTTTAAATATACGAGGGGATCACTGGCACGTTGCCATAATGGACGGGCTAGTCTCAGTACGGAGTGCCGTGCGACGCATAGATCAGGACGTCCCAAGGCATTCCGTCCTATAGCAGGCGACTATCATGAGTTCCGTCCGGATCAGATCGGTGCCGGTGCCCCAGCGACCGTCCGCAGGAACTAAGACCTTGTGCACAAGTTGTCCGTGATCAACGCAGTACACTAAGTTAGCAATCGAGGCAAATCAGGGCATATCAGGAGCAGGGCAGTACAGGGCAAGATTTACTTTTGCATAGCCTATCTGTTCAGTTTATGGCATTGAAAATGAGTTCTATACATAGCACAGTTCTAAGAAGAAATATACATTCTAACTTATATTTATGCATATGATGAACATTCCAAACGAGCAAGCATATAAGTAAGTAACCGTTCATGAGTTTCATTTGACAAGCAACATTTTCCAAGTTTATCCCCTTATTATCTGGATATCTTTTAGTTATTTACTTGGTATCGTTTGATCGGGGCAAGCACGAACACGAGATTTAGATGTGAAGACTAGCAAGTAGGGCTAGCTAATCGGGTTGGTAGCCACTCACTTCGGTAGTTGGAAGGAAAAAGGAAAGAAGTGCTTTAGGCGTCCGCTCGAGCGACGACTACAGCTGGTTCACCTGTATTGACACAAACAGCTGATCAGTACTTCTTTCTCTCTTTCCCTTATCGGAATTGAAGTGCAGTCCTAAGAACGAAAGCAATGAAATCCATCGAAACCGTTCAAGAAAACCCAAGCAAATTCGAAAACCAACTCAAGGCACGAAAGCAACAAGCGACAGCGAAAACTAGGCAACAAAGAATACAGCGGAGAGGTCCCTCCTGACTCTGCCGCTAAGTCGATCCCGGGGGCACGGTCCACTGAATATGGGAATCGATTCCGAAGAAACAAATCCATAACGAGGACGAGTTCTTAATTCAATCTATCCCGATCGAACGATACCGTCTTGTATTTCTTAGCCGCGCTCCCCGAATAGGGGGAACGGGGCACCACACAGCGTCGATGGTTGGAACTGATGAAGGATTTTGATATCTCTTTGCAATATCATCCTGGGAAAGCCAATGTAGTTGCCGATGCTTTGAGCAGGTATCCGGTAGCTTTGTTCTTGACGCAGGATCGATATTTGTTGGAGGACTTGGAGAGCTTGGGCATTGAGGTGATTGTTTCTGGGTGTGCTATGCAGATGTAGGGATTGCAGATACACTCAAATTTGATGGACAGGATCAAGGCAGCACAGTATGATGATGTATCTCTAAGGAGTATCAGAGCTCAGGTGAGAGCAAGATTGGAGGATAATTTTACTATTGCAGAGGATGGATCTTTGAGGCATGGAGTTAGATTATGTGTGCCTAGTGGGGAGTTACGAGAGGAGGTGTTGCAGGAAGCGCATCGCTCTCAGTATTCCATACATCCAGGTGCTAACAAGATGTATCGGGATATATGAGAGAGTGAGTGATGGTATGGCATAAAGAGGGAAGTGGCACAGTTTGTATCCAGATGCTTAGTGTGCCAGCAGGTGAAAGCCGAGAGGCAGAGGCCAGGAGGTATACTTCAGCCATTACCCATTCCAGAGTTGAAGTGAGAACATATTACTATAGATTTTGTGTCCGGACTTCCACGATCTCCAGGAGGGAAAGACGCGATTTGGGTCATTGTTGATAGGTTGACCAAGTCGGCCCATTTCTTGCCTTTCAAGGTGGGTTTGTCTACGGAGAAGCTGGCAGAGATGTATGTGAGGCAGATCGTTAGGATACATGGAGTTCCCGTCAGCATAGTCTCAGATCGGGATAGTCGTTTCACTTCTCATTTCTGGAGGAGTCTGCAGGAGAGTTTGGGCACTCAGCTCAAGTTCAGTACTACATATCATCCCCAGACAGATGGACAGTCAGAGAGGACTATCCAGACTCTCGAGGATATGTTGCGCACTTGTGTACTAGATTTCGGGGGTTCTTGGGAGGACCATCTCCATTTGGTAGAGTTTGCTTACAACAAGAGTTACCAGGCCAGTATAGAGATGTCACCTTTTGAAGCTCTATATGGTCGGAGGTATCGTACTCCTTTGTCTTGGGACGATGTTGGAGAGGGAGTTTTGCTTGGGCCAGAGGTGGTTGTAGATGCAGCAGAGAAGGTTCAGTTGATCAGAGACAGACTTCGAGTGGCGCAGGACAAACAGCGGCATTGGGCCGATAGCCATCGGAGACCTTTGGAGTTCGAGGTATAGTTTAGATTTTGTTTGTGCTTGTTCTTGTTTGTTATAGATTAAGTTCTTAAGATGGTATTTTGTTATAGGTGGGTAGTTTGGTGTTTCTGAGGATTTCTCCGACACGAGGCACGATTCGCTTCGGTGGAGGCGGAAAGCTTAGTCCACGATTCATCGGACCTTTCACTATTCTAGAGAGGGTCGGTGCAGTTGCTTATAGACTTGACTTGCCACCTGCATTGGAGGGAGTGCATAACGTATTTCATGTGTCACAGTTGAGACGATACGTGGCAGATCCTAGTCATGTATTGGATCACTCGGAGATAGAGGTGGGCCCTACTCTTAGCTATCCAGAGCAGCCAGTTGAGATTCTGGATTGGAGAGAGAAGGTGCTGAGGAACCAGACTATTCCTTTGGTACGCGTCGCATGGAGGCATCACTCTTTGGGGGAGTCTACCTGGGAGAGAGAGGATGACATGCGAGAGCGTTATCCATATTTGTTTGTACCTTGAGGTATGTTATTTTCTAGTTATGCTCTGTTCATTAGTTAGTTGTGATTCTTTAGTTCTGTTCAGTGATTTTCTGGGGATAGTTTTTATCTTTGAATTTCGAGGACGAAATTATTTTAAGGAGGGTAGACTTGTCACTACCACATTTTCTAGGAAAGGGTATTTTAGTCTTTTCATATTTAATTAAATATTGTGCATGGTAAATAATTATTTTTTGTATTATTTAATTATTGCTAGATGTTATTTAATTAGTTTGAACTTGTATTAGTGGACCCAACTAGTTTTGTTTGGACCCATGGACCAACATGAATTAATTAGTAAGACTAGGCCCATTTAGAAAGCCCATTGTTTAGGAGATTGATTAAATTAATTAAATCATTAGACTAGAAGCTTCCTTCCTTAATTATTTCTTCTTAAGAGGCCCCAAGGGGTACATTGGACATTTCATAATTGCTTAAGGAAGGGGTAGGGGCTGGCCTATTAAAAGAGGGGGGAAATTTCTTTCTCCTCTCATGTTCATTCCAAATCTAGATCTAGAATTTTCCAATACCAAATTCCTTTCATTCCCATTCCATTTTCCTACCAAATTTATTCCAATTCCTTCTAAATTCACCATTAGAAAGTTGAGAAGCAAGAATCTAGAAGGAGGAAGCAAGAATCTACAAAGAGGAGCAAGGATCTACAATTTGGAAGTTTCATTGGGAATTGGAGGTTTCATTGGGAATCCATCTCCCAATAGGTATAATTCAGTTTTTTTCCCTTAAAATAGCTTTTAAATCTGAGATTTAATCATGTAAAATCAACCTATATGTATGTACTACCCATAGGACTTGGTTTTGTGTTCATAGGAGACCCATGGAGAAAGTTATCGTACTTTTTGTGTCAATTTTAGGAAAATTCCGAATTGACATTTTGTTGTATGTGTCAATTGATCCCATAGATCAATTGGGCATGTGCTTATGTGTTTGGGGCTAGTATCGTGTCCACAATTGGGTACGTGTAGGTCGTATCCCAACAATTTGGTGATACGTGTCATTTTGGGGGTTTTTCCTCCTACACGGGACTTTGTACATGTCGTATTTTGACACGGACACATAGATCTACATTTGACACATTGATTTGTTCATAAATAATATTTGTGACTTGTTTGTGTCCTTCGGGGTGCAATTGGTTGTATGTTGGACTTGTGTCGCATGCGTATCCTAGATCTAGTGGGATTCGGTGTGATACTCTCCATTTGTGTGTGTTTATGTGTAGATCTAATTATTTGTGCTTTAATTTTTGAATTATAATTAGTAAATATATATAGATGTTACATATTTAATTTAGTGTATTTATTATGGTATTTATTGTAGCATAGATCTATGTATTTTTTTATGTGTACTAATATGATGTATAAATATATATGTAGCTTTCTTTACATGCATTTATATATGTTACAACTTATGTTAATAAAATAAATTATATATAAATATTTTATAAAATATATTTATTTGTTTAAATGAGTAATTATATTAATTATAATTATTATATAATTAATTGTATATAAATGAATGTATTTTTATGTGTGCATTTAGCCATATTAAAATATGTACTTTAGCACATGGAATGTGTATTGTTGCTTTTAATATTTATTTATATGTATAGAATTATGTTAATATAAGTATATATTATTTATTTGTTTTATATATATATATATATTGATTTATATATTTATATATTAATATATATTATTTACTTTTAGGCGACGGCTGCATTAATGACAGATTCTGTCATTAAACAGCAGCAGCAGCTACTATAGCTCACTGAGCATTTAATGACAGTTCTGTCATTAATGCTGCGGGCGAATTTTTGAACAGCAGTGGCGACGATTTTCTGTGACAGTTGTTAACTGTCACCAATTAGTGACAGTGGATTTTTATACAGCGATTTTGGCGACGGCTTTTGCAGTGACAGTTGGAACTGTCACTAATGGGTCTGTTTATTGAAAATCAGTGTTTTAACACACTGTTTTCAGTGACAGTTAGGCAGTTTTAGTTTATATTTTATATATGATAATTATATATATATATGTATATATATATGTATTCTGAGATATAATACTAGTATTTTTATAGTTTTAATTGTATAATATATTAGTTTATATATAATATATTATGTATAAGAGTAAATACTATATCTATGTATCTTGAGCATTACTTTGTGTGGGTACCAAGATGGTTCAAAACCATGGTTCCTAATTGTTGTAAATATTAATATTCTATATTATTATACTTTATTATTGATATATGTGTATTGTGAGGTTTACCTTGGATTCACGTATCCGAAGATACGGTATCCTAATATTTTAGGTTGTGGTTCCTAGGACTTAGATTGTAGTATTTTTGATCCAAGATTTTGGTACTAGACTTGTGCAACCTAGAAATAGATAGTTGACCTTTAGTTGACTTTAGAGTTGACCATAGTTGACTTTTGACTTAGAATTGACTTATTGAGCTAGAAGTTGACTAGTTTAACTTGTTCTCTTTTTGGGACCTTGTATTGATGTTGTATTCCACATCTAGGTCTTCGAGGCACCGAGTCAGACATCTGTAAGACTGTTCATTTGGACTTCAGGCGAGTACATTCTCTGATAGTTTCTCATTTATGATATCCTCTATGTTCACTGTATCTAGTGTAGATATCCATGTTCTCTTGACACTATGGTTACACAGATTGGTACATCCGGATCTCGTCATGAGATGTTATTCCTTGGTATATGGTGTATATGGTGCAAGTATTGTTTTATTGGTTATCTTGTACATGTACATACACTAATTTTCGGGAGGAGTGTAAACCCCCTGATTTTCAAGATTTTCAAAACTGAATTTTTCAAAATTTTATGGAAT
Organism: Iris macrosiphon; assembly: GCA_036927795.1. Classification (NCBI taxonomy): domain Eukaryota; kingdom Viridiplantae; phylum Streptophyta; class Magnoliopsida; order Asparagales; family Iridaceae; genus Iris; species Iris macrosiphon. The sequence goes on along the minus strand of JAYESA010000006.1, from coordinate 179,138,167 downwards.
TTTTGGGGAATTTTTTGCTAATTAAAAATGAGGTATTTTTGGCATTTAATAAAATTATATGATTTTAAAATATATTAAAATATTATGACAATAATATTTTTGAGTGTAAAATAAAAAACTGGACTTAGGATAATTTTTCTGGAATTTATTGGGCCCCAGACCTATTTTTAATCACCTCAAAACTATTTTTTTTTATTTTATCTTTATTTATTTTTAACTAAACCCAAACCCAAGCCCAGCTCAACCAACCCAAGCCCAGCCCAACCGAGCCCAACCCGTGGGCTAGCGGTTCGGGCCGGGTCTGCCAGACCCGCACCCGCTCCGACCCGACCCGCATGACTCTCTCTCCCGCACGACTCGCTGCCCTCGAATTCCGCCGCCTAGCCCGGCCAGCGCCCGCCCGCGTCCACCGGCTCCCCGCCAGGCCACCTCGCCTGCGCTCCGTGGCCACGTCGCCCACTTCGCCGCCTCCCCGGCCACCCTCGGCCTCTCCCTCCCCCTATATAATTCCCCCAATTTCTCCCTCTCCGGCCCTACCCAGACTCTGATCCCCCTCCATCGTCGACCGCCTCCCCGCTCGACGCCGCTGCCAGCGCCTCCGCGCCACCCAGCACGCCGCTCCCCTCCACCGGCCGCAGCGCCGCCTACTCCTTCTACCTTCCCTTCTCTCCTCCCAGCACCCGACCCCGTGCTCTGCCTCCGGCCCGCCGTGCCGCTCAGCGTCGCAGCCCCTCGCGCGCCGCCACCGACGACACCCGCCTCCGCTCCCCGCCTCCAGCCGCAGTGCCCCGAGCCGCCGGAGCTCCGGCAGCAACCCAAAAAGCCCTAAACCCTAGGATTCGGATTCGGACACAGCCCTCGGACACGTGTCGGACACGGAAAATTCTGGTTTCCAGGAACCCTGTTCAGGTACCTGTATCTTTCTTCTCGTAGCTCTATTTTTGATTCCGTCAGTTGCGTCGCGTAGCCTGCATGACCCTCTCGGTGTTTGTGCAACCGGCTCAGGGCATCGCATCCTGTGGCGATCGCGAACCGCGATCCATAAACAGGAAAAACAATGCCCTGATTTACCCCGGAACTGGGTACGCCCCGCCAAACGGGACGACTTGGTCGCGTGCGGTCTTCACCGATATGTGCACGACGTTGATACGGACGTGCGGGATTTCGCATAAGTTGATTCGGATGTGCGTGCACACCGAAATCAACGCGTATCCGCGAACACCGTCCCGTATCCGTCAGTTCTGGAATGCGTCCTAACTTTGTGTACACATGTCGTATCGAAACGAAACTTGCGCCATCGGACTTGTAGCGATACGCTGGTTCTGTGACCCAAGTTCGGTTCGATTCTGGGAACGTTGACAAAATCGCGTGTCGTGGGCCCCACAGGCTCTACTTGACGGGCGATTTTGTGATCGGCTCATCGGAATCCAATTCTGGAAGTTCCGTTGGGTTCGTATCATCTTTCTTGACCTGTTGACACTAAGTTTGGCAAATTTGGAGACCTTTGTCCCTGACACATTTTTGGTGCAAAGCGGGCCCACATGTGGACCCCATTTTGACCCGAAATTGTTATTTTTGCCCTTGTCTCCAAATTGGACTCAAGGACAGACATTTCTAGCTGATTGATATTTTTTGGATCTGATGGTAATGTTTATTTCAGCAACCGGAGTACCGCCTGCAAATCCAGCTGAAGTCAGAGCCACAATCGGAGCAGGAACCACAGGCAAGTGTACCTTGCCAAACCCTGCAGCTTGCTACTTATTTTTCTTGACTTATTTATACATCAGTGGGCAAGTGAACCTTGCCAACTCGCAGTAATTCCTGATATAGTACTTTACTTGAGTTCTTGTAGATTTCATATATAAACTTGTTTTAACTATTCAACCCAGGACCGAGTGACTTTACTTAGCGTCCGATTAATAGTCGGGTGCCAACCCCGTACACGGAGTTGTGTAACGTCACATACACATGGATACCGAGACCCAATATTTCTCGTACTTGTCTTATCAAGTACATCAGAACCTAGGACACTTGACACTATTCATGAGACAGAATCTTCCTGAGATATTCAAGGTGATTCTGTATAGGATACATGTTTTATGACATGGACATTTTATTCATAGACATTATACGACTGCTGCATTAGTTATGATCTTGCATTTCATGGACATGAGACGTGTGATTACATTGGGTGGGGAGAGACACACAGGCTACAGGCTAATTTATATATATTTATTATGGTGAGGCCTTAGACTCTATATCAGAGCTAAGCACTCTAATAGTGTTATATTTATTGTGAGGCCTCAGACTCTATATCAGAGTTAGGCACTCTACTAGCGATATTACTGCTACCGGCTCCCCGACACAGAGCTTGTAGTGGCTCAGCCTGAGTTTTAGTGATGCTCTCATCTTGCATTTTACATAGATGGTTATATAGCTTACCCTATTGTTTCATTTATTTCTGCACTGCATTTATTTTGGCATGAGCTTTCTTGTACCTTGCTATGTCCCCTGAGGACCTGGATCCGGATTATGTCCCCAGGTATAGCCGAAGAGATCTATCCCGAGGTGTACGGAACATGAGCACTTCTCGAAACTGTATCAGAGCCTGAGGACGAGATCGTGCCAGGGGACTTCTCCTGAGTACTGGCTTCATATACTCAGTTATTTCTATTTCCAGTTGCTTTATTTCCTGTCTATTTGCATTGATGTATCAGACATATTCTCGGATTGTTCCCCGAGACACTTATTTGAGATTTGCTTATTTATTCTATTGCATTATTTCTGGCATTTAATCTGTGATTATCTGTTGTGGATGAGATTATAATAGTCTGTGACTTGTAACAATTATTCTATTTCCTATTAAACTACAGCTTAAGCATGCCCTGATGGATCCATTAAATTAGGTTACCCATCGGTGCGTGCTGCTGGCCATTGCCACGTATCCAGTCCCTCGGTATTTTGCGACTGGGGCGTGACATAGTTTTTGTGGTGGCCCATACAGGTCTACGACTAAATTGTTCGGTTTCAACTTAGGGACCGAACAGGCCTGCAATAAAAATAGGATAAGTTTTAGGATCTCATCCACTTGCTTGAATCGTTCTTGATCTCTATATCGACTTCAAAAATAATTTACTTGCATCCTGCCTTGATTCTTTTGTACGCTTCTTATAGTTTATTTTGGATGCAGGGCAATAGATTCACAAGCGTGCGACGAGACTCCCGCAGGAATACCACAAGCTACAGGTGTCACCTATGACGACGAAGTGACACCAGTCGGTGGAGTTCCATCAACTCAACAGAGCCAGCAGGCAGGTCAACCTACCTCCAGATTCCGGCATGATGATATCCCACCGCCGCCGTAGTTCGTTCCACCAACGCCCGTATTCCCACAAGGGCAGTCAATTGACGGGCAGCAGATATTCCAAATGATCTACGCGATGATGCAAGCCCAGCAACAAGTCCAACATGAGGCTCAATATCGCGAGGCTAATTTCTTGAGGAGCAGCATCGTAACTGCACTAGAGCAGGCCAACCTACCAGCTGGATGGCCATCGACGGGCTCTATCACTAACTTTCGCCAACTAAAGTCCCACACATTTTCAGGCAAGGAAGAGCCCACAGAAGTTCATGAATGGCTCACCAACATTCGGCATCAACTTGAAGCAGCTGAGCTTCCATGGGAACGTTGGATGACTGCCGTCAAAATGCAATTGACAGGCAATGCGCACCACTGGTGGTTATCTGAGGAGACACGACTCAGACCAGACCGAGTCACTTGGGAGGAGTTCTCCAAACTCTTCCAGGAAATGTATATCCCTGCTGTTGCTCGGTCAGAACTCCGAGACAAGTTCAACCGCCTTATCCAAGGCAATATGTCGGTGGAAGAGTACAACACGAAATTTATTCGTCTGAGTCGCTTCGCCCCAACCCTGATCCCGACGGAAGAAGAGAAGGATGAGAAGTTCTTCGACGGACTAAACTTCGAGCTACAGAGACTGATCGGATCCGGTTTACCTACCTCTTACTCGGACGTCCTCGCTGCAGCCCGACGCATGAAACGCGTCACCAGGAGAGAGTCTCACCTCAAGCGACCTTCCACATTTGCACCAACCAGAGCAGCACAAAAGGAGTCTGCAAAGCGTCAACAAATAAATCCACCACCGAGAGCAGCACCAAGAGCCTCATTCCTTCCTACTTGTTACTACTGTGGCAAGATAGGCCATATTGAAAAAGAATGCCGACGCAAGCTGGGAATGTGCTTAATTTGTGGATCCAGACAACACTTTGCCAGAGATTGCACAACACATCAAGGAGAAACATCGACGATTAACCGAGAAGCCTTACCAGCACCGGAAAGATATCAGCCGAGGCCACCCTTGGCACCTCAAGCAGCACTCTTCTAGCAAGACCAGCAACAGCTGAGGGCACCACCTCAAGGACGCGGACAAGCTTACGCGATGACTTTGGAGGACGTGCAGACTCTTGGAGTAGCTAATGCCCGTAAGTGATTCGTAGTATCCGTTTCTAGAATTGTTTTAGCTCGTGCCTATTGGTTCGTGACCTCAGCCCCAACCTAGTAAATTGAATCTTGTAAATAATAACCTGCTTTTTCTAAAAAGTTGTAGTTCTCTTGCTTTAACTAGATTTCTTTACTCTGGAAAGTGCATAACTTTCATTCTTAGGGAAACGATATTTTCCTAAGTATCTTGTAACGTGTTTCGAACAATGCTTGCGACCGCGTCATCTCTGTTGACCGATTATTCTTTGATTGCAAGGACGCAATCCTCTTAAGTGGGTAGATTGTAAACCCCCAGATTTTTAAGATTTTCAAAACTGAATTTTTCAGAATTTTCTGGGATTTTTGGGGAATTTTTTGCTAATTAAAAACGAAGTATTTTTGGCATTTAATAAAATTAAATAATTTTAAAATATATTAAAATAGTATAAAAATAATATTTTTGGGTGTAAAATGAAAAACTGGACTTAGGATAATTTTTCTGAAATTTATTGGGCCCCGGACCTATTTTTAATCACCTCAAAACTGTTTTTATTTTATTTTATCTTTATTTATTTTTAACTAAACCCAAACCCAAGCCCAGCCCAACCAACCCAAGCCCAGCCCAACCGAGCCCAACCCGTGGGCTAGAGGGTCAGGCCGGGTCTGCCAGACCCGTACCTGCTCTGACCCGACCCGCATGACTCTCTCTCCCGCATGACTCGCTGCCCGCGAATTCCGCCGCCTCGCCCGGCCAGCGCCCGCCCGCGTCCACCGGCGCCCCGCCCGGCCACCTCGCCCGCGCCCCGCGGCCATGTCACCCACTTCGCCGCCTCCCCGGCCACCCTCGGCATCTCCCTCCCCCTATATAATTCCCCCAATTTCTCCCTCTCCGGCCCTACCCAGACTCCGATCCCTCTCCACCGTCGACCGCCTCCCCGCTCGACGCCGCTGCCAGCGCCTCCGTGCCACCCCAGCACGCCGCTCCCCGCCATCGGCCGCAGCGCCGCCTCCTCCTTCTTCCTTCCCCTCTCTTCTCCTAGCACCCGACCCCGTGCTCCACCTCCGGCCGGCCGTGCCGCTCAGCGCCGCCGCCCCTCGCGTGCCGCCGCCGACGACACCCGCCTCCGCTCCCCGCCTCCGGCCGCAGTGCCCCGAGCCGCCGGAGCTCCGGCAGCAAACCAAAAAGCCCTAAACCCTAGGATTCGGATTCGGACACAGCCCTCGGACACGTGTCGGACACGAAAAATTCCGGTTTCCAGGAACCCTGTTCAGGTACCTGTATCTTTCTTCTCGTAGCTCTGTTTTTGATTCCGTCAGTTGCGTCGAGTAGCCTACATGACCCTCTCGGTGCCCGTGCAACCCGTTCGGGGCATCGCGTCCTGTGGCGATCGCGAACCGCGATCCATAAACAGGAAAAACAATGTCCTGATTCACCCCGGAACTGGATACGCCCCGCCAAACGGGACAACTTGGTCGCGTGCGGTCTTCACTGATATGGGCGCGACGTTGATACAGACGTGCGAGATTTTGTAGAAGTTGATTCGGATGTGCGTGCACACCGGAATCAACGCGTATCCGCGGACACCGTCCCGTATTTGTCAGTTCTGGAATGTGCCCTAACTTTGTATACATACGTCGGATCGAAACGAAACTTATGCCATCGGACTCGTAGCGATACGCTGGTCCTGTGACCCAAGTTTGGTTCGATTCTGGGAACGTTGACGAAATCGCATGTCGTGGGCCCCACAGGCTCCACTTGACGGGCGATTTTGTGATCGGCTTATCGGAATCCAATTCTGGAAGTTCCGTTGGGTTCGTATCATCGTTCCTGACCTGTTGACACTAAGTTTGGCAAATTTGGAGACCTTTGTCCCTGACACATTTTCGGTGCAAAGCGGGCCCACATATGGACCCCATTTTGACCCAAAATTGTCATTTTTGCCCTTGTCTTCAAATTGGACTCAAGGACAGGCATTTCTAGCTGATTGATATTTTCTGGATCTGATGGTAATATTTATTTCAGCAACCGGAGTACCGCCTGCAAATCCAGCTGAATTCAGAGCCACAATCGGAGCAGGAACCACAGGCAAGTGTACCTTGCCAAACACTGCAGCTTGCTACTTATTTTCCTTGACTTATTTATACATCAGTGGGCAAGTAAACCTTGCCAACTCGCAGTGATTCCTGATATAGTACTTTACTTGAGTTCTTATAAATTTCATATATAAACTTATTTTAACTATTCAACCCAGGACCGAGTGACTTTACTTAGCGTCCGATTAATAGTCGGGTGCCAACCCCGTACGCGGAGTTGTGTAACGTCACATAGGCATGGATACCGAGATCCGATATTTCTCGTACTTGTCTTATCAAGTACATCGGAACCTAGGACACTTGACACTATTCATGAGACAGAATCTTCCTGAGATATTCAAGGTGATTCTGTATAGGATACAGGTTTTATGACATGGACATTTTATTCATAAACATTATACGACTGCTGCATTAGTTATGATCTTGCGTGTCATGGACATGAGACGTGTGATTACATTAGGTGGGGAGAGACACACAGGCTACAGGCTGATTTATATATATTTATTATGGTGAGGCCTTAGACTCTATATCAGAACTAAGCACTCTAATAGTGTTATATTTATTGTGAGGTCTCAGACTCTATATCAGAGCTAGGCACTCTACTAGCGATATTACTGCTACCCGGCTTACCGACACAGAGCTTGTAGTGGCTCAGCCTGAGTTTTAGTGATGCTCTCATCTTGCATTTCACATAGATGGTTATATAGCTTACCCTATTATTTTATTTATTTCTGTACTGCATTTATTTTGGCATTAGCTTTCTTGTACCTTGCAATGTCCCCTGAGGACCTGGATCCGGATTATGTCCCCAGGTATAGCAGAAGAGATCTACCCCGAGGTGTACGGAACAGGAGCACTTCTCGGAACAGTACCAGAGCCTGAGGACGAGATCGTGCCAGAGGACTTCTCCTGAGTACTGGCTTTATATACTCAGTTATTTCTATTTCCAGTTGCTTTATTTCCTGTCTATTTGCATTGATGTATCAGACATATTCTCGGATTATTCCCCGAGGTACTTATTTGAGGTTTGCTTATTTATTCTATTGTATTATTTTTGGCATTTAATCTGTGATTATCTGTTGTGGATGAGATTAGAATAGTCTGTGACTTGTAATAATTATTCTATTTCCTGTTAGACTACAGCTTAAGCATATCCTGATGGATCCATTAAATTGGGTTGTCCATCGGTGCGTGCTGCTGGCCATTGCCACGTGTCCAGTCCCTCGGCATTTTGGGACTGGGGCGTGACATGGAGTCGCTCTATTCTTGGGGAATTTAGTGTCATAGCATACCGTGGTTGGATCTATTATACTAGTCGGGGTGGGGAGTATTAGTATAGATATGTGATCAATATCCCTATTGAATAAAGTACAGATTACAGAATAGTGTTGATCATGCACCACACGTATGATTAGCCAGGCCGCATTGCATCTTGCCCAAGCCGATCACATGTTAAGCTAGTACTCACACACTTAGTCATTAGTATTATTGTTCCATTGGCATATTGTTCATTATTGTATTTATTTTCAGTATTTCCTTATTGTACATATATCTCTTGTATCTATTGTGCATCTTGTTTATCCACAGCTATTTACTATTACATAGTTTTTATCATTAATTAGAACTGCTGTTAGAGATGTACTCTGCTCCTTTCCTGACTGGATATATTTTTCCAGATGATACTGAGGAGTGGTACCCTACCTTTTATGGACCCCAGGATGTTGTGGGTTTAGATTCTGAGACCCTGGCTCAAGAGGGACTTATCCCAACTGAGATAGTTGACCCTGGAGTTGTAGCCTCGTAGTATTCTTTTATACTGGATTTGTCTCCAGCTTATTTCTGTATTTCTTCAGACTCATTGATGTATTATTTCAGACTCATGAGTTGTATTGTGACTATTCTATTCTTATCTGATTCGTGCTCTTTTCTCTCTTAGTTCTGTGATTGAGTATACTATCATTATTGGTGGTTCAATATATTGTTAGATAGATTATCTAGACAGCGTTCTATCGCCGATTCTGCGGCGTAGGCTGGACGTTGTTTCTGACTAGTACCCTTACACCGGGTGCGGGTCGTGACAATATACATAGATATTATTATGACTCGCTGTACTAGCCAGAGGTCATGATCTTGCGTGTTATGGACATGAGACGTGATATTATATTTGGTGGGGAGAGTTTTACCATACTAAAGGCTGATTATATTATATATATATATATATATATATATATATATATATATATATATATATATATATTCTGGGAGTGCCTTAGACTCTGACCAGAGCTTTGGCACACGTACTGGCCCTTCGAGATAATAAATGCTGCTATGGGTTTCCCCAACACAGAGCCTATAGTAGTTTCAGCCCGAGTATGATTAATGCTCTCATTTGTATTTCACATAGATGGTTACATAGTTTGCCATATTGTTATATTTTTATATACTGCATTTTATTTGGCTTGAGTTATTCTTGTACCTTGTTATGTCCCCTGAGGACCTGGATCCGGATTATATTCCCAGGTATAGAAGAGGAGATTTACCCCGAGGTATATGTGACATGAACAGTACCAGCACCAGAGGACGAGGTGGTGCCAAAGGATTTTTCCTAAGTATTTGCTTTATATACTCAGTTATTTCTGTTTCTAGTTTCTCTATTTCCTGTCACTTGGATTACTGTACTAAACTTATTATCGGGTTGTTCCCCGAGATATTTTATTGAGACTTGTTGTTGGATTATATTTCTTTTGATTAGTCTGATATTTGATTTGTGTTTACCATCTGTTGATGAGATTAGAATTAGACTGTGACATGTATCGTAGACCATTATAATTTTTTTACAGCTTACGGGTCCATTAAATTGAGTTTGCCCATTGGAGTGTGCTGCTGGCCATTGCCACATGGTTAGTCCCTCGGTATTTTGGGACTGGGCGTGACAACAATGATGATCTTTATCACCCCAGCAACTAAAGTCTCTTCTTCTTCTTCTTCTTCTTCTTCTTCTTCTTCTTCTTCTTCCTCTCTTCTGTGTGTTGTAACTCTGTTCTGTCCGTTTGCAACTGTGATTGCAAGGAAGAATAAGAAGATAGTTTCTGATTCTTTATTATCTTCTTTCTAGTTGTAATCAGATCCTATTTATTATCTTCTTGTTGGATCAAGAGATATCAGGAAGGAAACTCTTGTGTGAACTCCTGATCTCGACTTCAACTTCTGGTTCTATCATCTTTGATTAATCCTCGGGAATAACAATCTCAATGTAAAATCCGAGTAAGATGGAGAACCGATCAAACCTTCTCGATACTAGCTTTCACAAGCTTGAAAAGTTTGATGGTTCTATCATCTTTGTTATTTGAGAAGAGCAATTATTTTTTAATTTTTTACATTTTGGAAAGAACAAACAATAATTTTTGAATTTTTTTTCACATGTATATTAAATTTAATAAATAATTTAAGTAGTAAACTTAGACAAGATATTTTAGAAATAAATTTTTTTTACAGTGAAGGCTCAAAACTTTTCTTATTATATACAATAATGCTTAGTTTACTATCAAATGCTTACAACCTTCTTACAACTCTCTCACTCCTCCTGCTAAGTGGGCCACCTCCGGTCCCACCTTTCTTCCAATGAAAGACCATCACGTGACGTTTTGGCCATATGACGGCCATCCAGACAGCCACCGGGTTCCACCTATCTTCTCTCCTCCAATGAACGGCCGCTACGTGGATGCCAAGTGCTCGTTATATGGCGGTTGTAAGTATTTGGTTGTAGGCATAGCATTGTCCTATTATATAGGAGAATATATATCCAATTATGGACAAAGAAATTGGTTAGCGAAAAAATTTGGGCTGGCAAAAGAGAGAAGCAAGAGCGTTGAATGCCACAAACGGCTTAGCCCTGACTAAAGAGAGAAGAAGACTCAAGAGAGTGTTGGATGCCACAAACGACTAGATGGAGGATTCACACTCAATAACGACCAATAGAACTGAGGGTACGTTTGCTTCAGTGTAATGTAATTATAATAGTAATAGAATCGAGTTTGTAATATAATTAAACTTGATCGAATTGCGGTGACATTTGTTATTACCAAGAAGAGAGATAAGATTTTGGTTTAGTGGCAGAAGATTAGTAAATCAAATTACGATGACGTATTATTCCTTTCATTTATTAATAGTAGGAGTTGGGGGCCCAGTGGGCCATAAGGCGTACAACTCAGCATGTCCAAAAAGTTCATGTGAATTGTCAGACCACATAAAAAAATTATAATTAAATTTGTAATATAATCAAATTATAATTATATAAAAAAAAAAAAATTAGGCCCTATCAATTAGTATTACACAGAAGAAATCCATTATAGAAACTAATACAATTAGATCGGCTCTTCATAGACAAACTTGGGATTTGCGATCCCAGATAAGATCGGTTCAGGATCATGGGATCTTTTTCTATCAGATAGGAAGGGTTGTTTCATAAAATGTACTTCTAAGTAATTGCTCCATAGATCCTCTCCAGGTTCGATATAAATTTCCATATAATGGTTTTCATCGAACTGCATCAATGCCAAGAAGTCAGTATTCTCACCCACAGGTGTAGGATTTCGTTATCCTTGAAAAGTACTATTTTCCTAGGGACGATAGGTTCCATCTAAGACAGCTCGCAGGATATTAGTCAGTTTTTTATTAGTCCGGCATTAATAAAATTAAAATTCATTTTGGTTATTCTCTCAATTCCAATCGAATGCAACTAGATCTAATATAGTATGAACTGGCGATCAGAACATATATGGATAGAACTAATAACGGGGTCTCAAAAAAAGTAATTTTTTCTGGGCCTGCATCCTTCTTTTAGGTTTGCTAGAATTTTTAGTGGTTGGAACTTCCACCTATCTTGGTAGAAATTTAATATTAGGATTTTCATCTAACTAACTCATTTTTTTTCCTTTCGGAATGGGCACCTCCGCATATCCGCCTATTCTGATCCTATTACGAGAAATGGCCTATGGAGTAAAGGCTGGTTCACAATCAGCATTCTACATCTGATTATTGCACTCCAGTAGGAGGTCACTTAGTTACCTGAAAAAGTCAGAAACAGCCGATAGATAGTAATTTCATTAAGGGGTGGCCCGTTACCACTTAGCAGGTTTTCATACTAAAGCTCAATTCAATCAAGTCCGTAGCGTCTACCAATTTTTCCATATCCTCTTTTATTTTAATTTTAGGACATGGGGCACAAAAAGGAAAGAGAGGGAATGGGCACCTCCGCATATCCGTCTACAAATTTTGCCATATCCCCTTTTATTTTAATTTTAGGACATGGTTCACAATCAGCATTCTACTCTCGCCTTTTTTTGGCATAGCAGGCCTCCCAATGGGAGGCCCGCACAATGGGTATTAGCTCAGAGGTAGAGCGCGCCCCTGATAATTGCGTCGTTGTGCCTGCGCACATCTACCCCCCTCGATACGAAAATCTGTTCAAGTGCCTTTCTATCCTTTCTTGGATAAATAAGGCCATAATATGCGAGGAATAACACCTGGATCAAACACATAACTATAAATAAAACAAACTCTTTGTAGTTTTTAGCCAAAAATTCTACAAAATGAATGATTTGATCCATTATAAGATGAATAATGACTTTTTCCCTCCTTTGCCCTCTCACTAGTTTACTCCCGATCCGAAGCACCCCTTTTCCATTCATAGAGAAACCCAATCGTCAAAATCAATAAAAGGCCATCCCAAACTGTACAAGCTTCTTCCAAAGCATACGGCTTTCTAGATGTATATGATGATATCTAAATAGATGTATCTTATATGAATCGTATGATGAATTACCACATGAGTGGATATATAGGAATCCAAATCTGCTGAATCACTTAATAAAAACCCCTTCCCAAACTGTACAAGCTTCTTCCAAAGCATACGACTTTCTAGATGTATATGATGATATCTAAACAAATGGATCTTATATGAATCGTATGATGAAGTAACACATGAGTGGATATATACGAATCCAAATCTGCTGAATCACTCATGTATGATCTTCTACATCCTAGGTCTCCCCGTTCCATCAAATAGAATTTCTATTTTTTCCAGTTTTACTTTATATACATATACTATTTATTTTATTGACTATTTATTATTTATTTTGTTAGAAATTTTGTTAGAAATATAGTTAGTTAGAAATATATTTATATAATTTTTCTTGACGGGCGGTGTGTACAAGGCCAGGGAACGAATTCACCGCCGTATGGCTGACCGGCGATTACTAGCGATTTCGGCTTAATGTAGGCGAGTTGCACCCTGCAATCCGAAAGGAGGACGGATTTTTGGAGTTAGCTCACCCTCGCCGGATCTAGACCCTTTGTCCCGGCCATTGTAGCACGTGTGTCCCCCAGGGCATAAGGTGTAAAACCCCCTTCCTAGAAAATCGTATATACCCTTTATTTATTAATTATTAATTAAATTATAGTAATTAGGTCTAAATAGGAGAAATAGATTTTTAATCATTTTTATTTTAGGTGTTCGGGCACTTAGATGACTTATGGGACCATCAGGAATTTTTTCGGAATTTATTCCATGTAGGAGACCCCTTAAGCTGTTGCTAGCCTAATGGTGTGCATTATTCTAATCCATGAATTTTCTTATGAGTATATATATATAATATATATGTATACACAAATATATATATATGTATATATATATATTTATAAAGGAAAAGAAAATAAAGCAAAAGAATTAAATGAGAATATAATAATAATAATAATAATAATAATAATAATAATAATAATAATAATAATAACCTCAGCCAGCAGCAATTCGTAACAAATGCTACCACTTGCTAGCAAATTTCTAGCTAGCATTGTAAGCTAACTAACCATGCAAATTTTCCATCTTGCAACAACCGAACACAACACCCAGAGGACCGCCACCTTTAATAACTTCCCATACCCGACCCCTGTTGCCGCGGCCAAACCCGTTCGCACCACTCACCCTCTCTCTTCCTAATATATATACATATATATATATATATATATTTCTCTCTCAAAACCCTAGCCAAAATTTTCAGACCTCCTCTTCCCATCTAGAGCCGTCACCGCAGCCAGAGAGCCCACCAAGCCATCCAACCATCCCGAAGACTCCGACCTCGCGCCCTGCAGAATCCCACTCGAAGCACCTTCGCTCCGGAGTGATTTTCCGTTGACTCGCTCAACCAAACGCTATTCCGTCTTCACCGGTATGATCACCCCTTAACCCTCTTCCATATTTGTTTTATAGCCAACCTCGAAAAACGTGTGCCCCTAGGTAAAAAACAGCGTCCAAAGTGGGCGGAGCAGACCCAATTCTGAAATCGCAGAAAACTGCGGTGACCACCTATATTGCCGAGTCCGTATCTCCCACCACAGAGATCCGAATTCGGTGATTCTTTTTGATACCTGTAGAACACTTGACCTAGTTTATTTTTTGTTAAATAACCCTATGCTATTAGTTGCTGTGGACATAGTTAAATTCGTCACAAAACTGTGCGCACCCACTTTTTCCAGATTTTCAAAAGTTGGAAAACGGAGCACGCCCCGCCAAACGGGACCGTCCCGCCGTGTGCCAAGTGTACCGAATGGTGCATGCAGCGTAACCGGACATGTGAAAATTCGTGGCGACTGATTCGGACGCGTGTGCGCGCTGGAATCAGACCGTATCCGCGGACACATTTCGTGTCGCAACTTTTGTGGAACTCGCGCATATTTTGTGCACGCTTGTCAGATTGCGACGAAACTTACGCCACTGGACTCGTGCTAACGCGCTGGTCCTGTGACACAATTTTCACGCATTTCTGAGATGGTTGACTAGATCGCCAATTGGCGGGCCCCATAGTTGACTTTTTGGAAAAAATTTGTTCGGCTCATCGGAATCCACATTTGGACATACCGTTGGATTCGTATTGACATCTAGAGTTGTTTGACCTATAGTTTGTCCCATTTAGAGACTGTTACCCTCGGCATACTTTTCGGTGCAAAGTGGGCCACACGTGGACCCTACTTTTGCCCAAAATTACCGTTTTGCCCCTGTGTCCAAATTGGATGAAAGGGATGTACTTTTTTAGCTATTTTGCTCATTCCAGAAACGTTGGTGATATTTATTTCAGCATCCGGAGACGTTTGTTTGGAGTCCTTAATTTCAGGTTCCGTGTCCTTGATATTTGGGCGCGTACACTTTACAGATTTCTTGCCAGGCAAGTATACCTTGTCATTGTACTGTATTTACATTCTATATGAGGCATGCATGTTTATTTTCTGTTTATTTAGTTCATTTATTTTAACCGCTATATAAACTGTGCGTCCAAGGAAACTTGGGTGCAACGACGGTGTCGTCGTACTAGATTTTTATTTATATATATGCATTGGACCTATTTATGAGACTATCCCATCTTCATGAGGCATTTATGTTTTATTGGCCAAGACACTATTCTTACACGAGTGTGAGTCACATGTAGGACACGGACTTGCGTACTCGGCTGGCCACTGGTACGTATAGGTCGTGCGACGGATAGGGATAACTGCCAATAGAAACTTTATATGCTAGTAGACCTGGCGGTTATTAGAGGTTTATCGTGTCATGAACATGACATGCTTAGAGCATTAGGTGGGGAGAACAACAAGTACCGCATTTGAGCTCCTTTACACTTTTATCTATTGTGCGCCCGGATTCTCCGTCGGAGATACGGGTGGGGATGACCACTATATATTATATTATTATCAGGCGGGCCTCCGGCGTTCGAAAGTCGTCGTGCCTTTTTAGGCCCCTGGATCTCCAATAGAGAACCATGCCAAATCCCAGTTTTTTAGCCAGATAGCTCACTTTGTGGGGAAAGGTGTTCTTAACTGCATTCACATAGATGGTTAGGCGACCCCAATGGATGTTTACTTTCAGTACTTTATTGGCATGTGCTTTTTGTATCTTGTTACGTCCCTCTGAGGACCTGGTCCCTTCCAGATATAGGTGAGCAGGAGTACCCGCGGGAGTATGGACCTGGACCTGACGCTTTCTATCAGTCGGAGACGATCTTACCTTCAGATTATATGTGATTCATTGCAGCTGTTTAGAGATTATAGTTGCTATTCTTTTTGAGACATTTATTCTTATATTAGAGTTTATTCTCTTCTCTCTTTAGTAGTTTATTATAGTCGATTTGCAGTGGATTTGTTTCCACCCAACTATCATACTTTGAGATTACTATTTTGAGACTGCTTCTTTGATATTCAGTTATTGATTTCCATTATTCTATTATTTGTGTTGTGGATGAGATATAGAACTGCGTATGACTTGTTGTGACATATATTACTACTATGGATTGGATATTCATGTACAGCGTACGTGTGTATATGGTTTCCATATATTGGAGTTCGTATACATACGGCTGGCGTGTTACGTATTCCTAGTCCTACGTATTTTGGGACTGGGGCGTGACATATTTTTGTGGTGGCCCATGCAGGTCAAGAATATATTGTCTCGGTTACGTAACTGTACCGAACAAGCCTGCGTATAGGAATAGAGTATAAGGATCTCATCCACGCTTGATTGAAACTCATCCTTCCTATTTAATACTTGCATCCTGTTTGATTCCTGTACTTTTTCTAATCGTTTCGTACATCAACTGCAGAGAGATGGATTTGCAGAATGGATGTACTGCCGCCGATGGCGACACAACTTCTGGAGTCAATGGTCAGACTCGGGGAGGGACCCCAACGATTCCTAGGCTTCCGGGACCAGATGGACAGACTCACACCACAGTTCCATCTAATCTTCCCGCTTCACCTATTGGGAACCTTCCACCTGTCCCAGTACCGCAAGATGTCCAAGCGCATATCTTCCAATTCTTTCAGATGATGATACAGGAACAGAGGCAGCAGGCAGCCGAGCAGAGGCAGCAGGCAGCTGAGCAGAGGCAAGAATTTTTGGCAGCACTGGAGAGGATGGTTGCACATGCTACTGTACCTGCCCAAGCACTAGCTCCAGTACCTCGAGCTAGGGTTGGATCAGTAAAGGATTTTGTTCAGATGGGTGCAAGGCAGTACAAGGGCACTGAGAGCCCGGAGGAGACTACCAGCTGGATCACTCACACGCAGAAGCTACTGGAGGCATCGCAGTTACCCACAGACTTATGGATGACGGGTGTACGGATGCTTCTAGATGGTAATGCTCATCCCTGGTGGGAATCCATGGAGCGCCAGTTGGGTACTTACCAGACTTGGGAGCAGTTCTTGGAGTGCTTTGAGGGAAAGTACTTCCCGGACACTGTTAGGGACACCTTGTATGATCAGTTTCTTCACTTAGAGCAAGGGAACCGAACCGTGGACGAGTATGATGCCAAGTTTAGTCGACTCAGCAAATATGGCACTGCTTTGATACCAAATGACTTGGCTAAGGCTAAGAGATTTCATCGAGACTGACCCAGGAGCTTCAACATTATACAAGCTCGCAGTCCCGAGTCTCTTACGCTGAACTACTGACAGAGGCCAGATTTCAAGAAACCATTAGCAGAGGAAATGGAGGTCAGCTGCGGACACAACAAGGATCAGCAAGGATACAGCAGGGACCGGCAAGGACACAGCAGGGAGGACCTATCAGACGTCCCTTGGCACAACAGCATCAGCAACACCGAGCAGCACCGTACCAGAACCTGGGGAAGCCCTATTGCAGTTATTGTGGGAGGAACGGACATATTTCGAGAGATTTTCGGACTCGCTTGGGTCAGTGTATGAGATGTGGCTCTGGACAGCACCTGGCGAGAGACTGCCCAATGCAGCAGACACTTCCACCTCCAGCTCAGAGATTAGCGCTTCCCGCACCGAAGCCAACCCAGCAGATGACTGGACCGGGAGCACCTCGCCCCCCGGGCAGCAGGAGGATTTCAGAGAGGACCACCGCTACCCACGCAGGAGGAGCAGTATATGAGGACTGGACATGGACAGCCGCAGAGGAACGGACGAGCTTTTGCAATGGAGGTAGATGACATGGATCATGAGGTGGATGTCATAGCAGGTATTACCCTTGCTTTTACTTTTCCTGCTGTGACATTATTTGATACGGGAGCCACCCACTCATTCATATCATCTAGTTTTATTGCCAAACACAACATTGCTTCTACACCATTATCTAGTTGTGTTAGAATTCTTACCCGAGGAGGAGTTGTACCAGTTAGTCGAGTTTGTAGATCGGGCCCTCTAGTGATACGTGGCAGAGAGATGAATGCCCAACTCTTAGTCCTTCCTATGCCGTCTTTTGATATTGTGCTTGGAATGGACTGGCTAAGCAAGTACCATGCTTTCTTCGATTGCTTTGGAGGAAGCATTCTTTTTAAGGTACCAGGCCAGCCTGAACTGAGTTTGCCCGAGGATCCACAGAAATCCTTGATGGTATGCAGCTCCCAATGGACGATGTTGTACATCACCCTATTATTTCAGAATTTTAAGACGTCTTTCCAGAGGATTTGCCAGGACTACCCCCAGACAGAGACGTAGAGTTTTCAATTGAACTAGCACCCGGAGCAGCACCTATAGCATCGCATGTTTACAGACTGGCGAAGAAGGAGATGGACAAGCTGAAGGCACAGTTAAAGGAGCTAGAGGAGAAAGATTTCATCCGACCGAGTGCATCACCCTAGGAAGCACCAGTGTTGTTTGTACCCAAGAAGGATGGGTCAGTGCGTATGTGCATTGACTACAGAGCCTTGAATGCAGTGACAGTGAAGAACAAATATCCATTGCCACGCATTGATGACCTGTTTGATCAACTCAGTGGAGCTAAGGTATTCTCGAAGATAGATTTGAGATCGGGATATCACCAAGTGAAGGTACGGAAGGAGGACATTCTGAAGACCGCATTCAGGACAAGATATGGGCACTACGAGTTTTTGGTCATGCCATTTGGATTGACCAATGCTCCAGCGATCTTCATGGACTTGATGAATCGAGTCTTCCACCAGTACTTGGATCAGTTCGTGATCGTCTTCATAGATGATATACTTGTCTATTCGAAGAGCCACGAGGAGCACGAGGAGCACCTGCGGATTGTTCTAGAGACTTTGAGGAGAGAGCAGTTATATGCTAAACTCAGCAAATGTGAGTTCTTCTTGGACAGAGTTTTATTTCTTGGACATGTTGTTACAGGAGATGGTATTTCTGTTGATCCAGAGAAGATCTCAGCAGTTGAGACATGGCCTGTTCCTAAATCAGCAGCAGAGGTGAGAAGTTTCCTTGGACTTGCGGGATATTACCGACGGTTCGTGGAAAATTTCTCAAGGATAGCGGCACCTATGACCTGCTTGACTTGTAAGGATCAAGAATTTATTTGGACTGACGAGTGTCAAGCAGCCTTCGAAGAGTTGAAAAAATGACTGACTACTGCACCAGTATTGACGATTCCGTCGGGATCAAGAGGTTATGTGATCTACAGTGACGCGTCAGGAAAAGGCTTAGGGTGCGTATTGATGCAGCATGGCAAGGTGATTGCATATGCATCTAGGCAGTTACGAGTACATGAGAAGAATTATCCGACTCATGACTTGGAACTTGCAGCCGTTGTATTTGCCCTGAAGCTATGGAGACATTACTTATATGGGGAACGAGTGGAAATCTATACAGACCACAAAAGCCTCAAGTACATCTTCACGCAGAAGGAGTTAAATATGAGACAACGTCGATGGCTCGAGTTGATGAAAGATTTAGAGATAGAGCTACATTATCATCCAGGCAAGGCTAACGTGGTAGCAGACGCGTTAAGCCGGAAGCCAGCAGCTTACTTCTTGACAGCACAGAGGGAACTATTAGAGGACTTGCAAGAGCTTGGCATTGAAGTGATACTACCCGGAGCAGATGGGACACTTGCCAACTTGCAAGTACAATCATCATTGGTAGAGAGGATTAAGGCAGCTTTGCCTACAGATGCCAGATTTCGGAGACTGAAGGAAAGGACAGAGGCCGGAGAGCAGACAGGATTGCGCATTCACGAGGATGGAACATTACGATATGGTGATCGTCTTTATGTTCCAAATGGAGAGATTCGATAGGAGCTGATGACAGAGGCTCATAGTTCGATCTATTCTATTCATCCTGGAGGCACCAAGATGTATCGCGACTTACGACAACACTTTTGGTGGTATGGGATGAAGAGAGAGATAGCTCGCTTTGTAGCTAAATGTCACGACCCGCACCCGGAAATTCGGTCACGAGTGCGTGGGTACGTCCAGCCTACGCCGCAGAGTCGGCGGTAGTACGCTGTCTAGGTCAAATCCACACTTAACTAATCTAGCTCATTCAAAATTTTAAAATAGACAAAGATAATAACAGGAAAAGAATGCTGAGATTTTAAATGAAATAAATGTGACAACAGCTCAAATGTTTAATACAGAATCCAGAAATGAAATCGGGGACAAACCCGATTGCTAAGATAAAAGAGCAATAAATAACAAGCTACTGCTAACTACTCTGTAGAAGTAGTCTCCTGGGTGGGAACTGGTTCCTCATAAGTGTCATCTGTTCCCTCATAGGGGCCATAATATGTAGGGGCAAAGTCCTCATCATCGCCTAAATCAACGGATCCAGTCAGGAAAGGAGCAAAGTACACAATGCACAACAAGATTAAACTAAATATTTATGACAATTAGACTGAGTATCATATTGAGAATATGCATAAAAGAAACAACAATAACTAAGAGTTAATGCTATAAACAGGGATATGAGAAAACAGGAATAAATAAGATAGGAAATGAAACTACAACAGTCAGCAAGAATTATAACAAGACCAGAAGCTATCTGTGTGAACTTGTGTTTGTTTTAGAATACATAGTTGGCATATAGGGGTTTAAAAGGCCAATTCGGCCATCATAAACGGCTATTAAACAAGAATAATCGAGATCCGACTGAGGGTACAGACGCGTACCAACCGCTATTAAACACGGCAGGGGGAAGGGTAAACTACATGCCTTCTAGTATTCTTCCACCCGACATGAAAAGCAAGACATGAAATATAGTATTCAAGACATAAAATCCAGTATTCTAATACTACATGTAATCATCAAGGGTACTAGTAGAGCAGGGAATTAATTATCACAATATAAAGATTAAACTTGAAGTGCAGGTACTTGCCTGTTGTTTGGATCCAAATATAGTTTGTATCTAGGGGAAATTTTCCAGAAATGAGTCCAAATGCTGAAATAAATATTACCATCATGCTCATAAGATGTCAAATAGCTAAAAATGTCTGTCCTTGGGTCCAATTTGGAGACAAGGGCAGAAACGACAGTTTTGGATCAAAACGGGGTCCGCCGGTGGGCCCGCTTTGCACCGAAAAACGTGTCCGGGTCAACAGTCTCCACATTCACCAAACTTAGTGTCAACAGGTCAGGAACGATGATACGAACCCAACGGAACTTCCAGATTTGGATTCCGATTAGCCGATCACAAAATCGCCCGTCGAGCGGGGCCTGTGGGGCCCACGACACGCGATTTCGTCAACGTTCTCAGAATCGAACCAAACTTGACCCACAGGACCAGCGTATTGCTATGAGTCTGATGGCGCAAGTTTTGTCTCGATCCGACGAGTGTACAAGAAGTTAGAGCGAATTGCAAAAAAGTCGGATACGGGACGATGTCCGCGGATACGCGTTGATTCCGGTGTGCACGCACAGCCGAATCAGCTTCCGCAAAATCCCACACGTCTGTATCGACGCTGCGCACGTATCTGCGAAGACCGCGCGCGACCAAGTCGTTCCGTTTGGCGGGGCGTACCCAGTTCCGGGGTGAATCGTGTCGATGTTTTTCCTGTTTTTGGATCGCAGTGTGCGATCACCACAGGACGCGATGCCCCGAGCGGTTTATCTGGACACCGAGAGGGTCATACAGGCTTCACAACGCAATTTACGGAATCGAAAACAGAGCTACGAACAAAAAGTTACAAGTACCTGAAGGGGACCCGAAAATCGGGGTCGAAATCGTGTTCGACACGTGTCCGACTCGTGTCGGACACAGGGAAAGAATTAGGGTTAGGGTTCAGGGAATCCGGTGCTGCGGCAGGGGCCGGCCGGAGGCTCGCCGGAGGGGACTGGACGGCGACGCGGCGAAGGGCCGGCACGGCGTGGCGGCTGTCGGAGCGGGCGGGGGAACGGTCGGCAGCGGCTGCACGGGTGCTGCGGAGAAGAGAGAGGAGGAGGAGGAGATCGGGCGGTCGTCGGCAGCGGCAGCTGTGGGAGGAGGGAGGTGGAGGTCGGCGAGGGACGCGGTGGCGGTGCGGCGTCGAGCGGTGGCGGCTGGTCTGGCGGGAGGTGACCGGAGAAGAGGGGGTTAGGGTTTATATAGGGGGAGGGGCCGGCCAAGGCGGGGGCGAGGGGGGTCGTGGCCGCGGAGGGCGGGGCGAGCCGGGTGGAGCGGCGGGCGGCGCGGCCGGCGGGAGCGGAGCGGGGAGCGGGTCAGGCGGGGTCGTGAGGGTGCTGGGGGAGAAACGGGTCGGCGGGTGCGGGCGGATAGCGGGTCGGGTTGTCTGACCTGACCCGACCCGGTAATGGTTAGGGCTGGGCCGGCTGGGCTGTTGGGCCGGTCCACTGGGCCGGGCCGGCCCAAAACAGAAAAAAAAAAAATAAGTATAATAAATCATTTAATTAATTAATTATTTATTTAAAATAATTTTTAGGCATTTAAAAATAGGTCTGAGGTCCAAAAAAATCCAGAAAAATTATCCTAAGTTCAGTTTTTTATTTTACACCCAAAAATATTATTTCCATGATATTTTAATATTATTTATTAATAATTAAAAATTATTTAATAATTAAGAACACTGATTTTAATTACAGAAAAATTCCCAGAAAATTGTGAAAAATCCAAGTTTAATAATTTTGAAAATTCAGGGGATTTACAATCTACCCAACTTATAAAAATTTCGTCCTCGAAATTTAAAAAATAACAATGGCACGAAAGGAAGGGCCGAGAGTTAAAATATACCTCAGGGTTCATAAAGATAAGGGTAGCGCTCTCTAATCTCGTCTTCTCGCTCCCAGGTGGATTCGCCGGGAGAGTGGTGCTTCCAAGCTACACGAACGAGAGAAATAACCTGGTTCCGTAGAACTTTCTCCGATCGATCCAGTATCTCCACGGGTTGCTCTTGGTAAGTCAAACTTGGGCCTACTTCGAGCTCTGAGTGATCCAAAATGTGGCTGGGATCTGACACGTATTTTCTCAGCTGCGACACGTGGAAGACGTTATGGACTCCATCCAGCGAGGGTGGCAATGCCAGACGGTATGCCACTTCTCTGATTCTCTCCTGTATGCCAAAAGGTCCAATAAATCTTGGGCTGAGTTTTCTACTCCTTCCGAACCTAATGGTGCCACGTGTCGGAGATATCTTCAAGAATACCAGTTCTCCAACCTTTAATAAAGTCATAATCAAGTCTTAGTTCCATAATCAAAATATTTAAATTAACTTAAATTTCATAAATTTAATTACCTCAAATTTTAAGGGCCTTCGGTGGCTATTTGCCCAATGTCGTTGCCTGTCTTGAGCCACTCGAAGTCTATCCCTTATTTGTTTTACCTTCTCAGTTGAATCGATCACCATCTCTGGTCCCAGTAGGGCTCTTTCTCCAACGTCGTCCCATGATAGCGGGGTATGACATCTTCGGCCATACAGAGCTTCAAATGGAGTCATCTCAATACTTGCTTGGTAACTTTTATTATAAGAGAACTCCACAAGATGTAGATAGTCTTCCCAGGATCCTCCAAAATCCAGAACACATGTACGAAGCATATCTTCAAGTATCTGGATTGTACGTTTTGATTGTCCATCGGTTTGGGGATGATAGGCTGTGCTGAATTTGAGCTGAGTTCCCAAGCTGGCTTGTAAGCTCTTCCAGAAGTGAGAGGTGAATCTTGAATCTCGGTCGAAGACAATACTTACTGGAACCCCATGCAATTTAACAATATGTCTGATATATAAATCTGCCAACTTTTCTGTAGATAGCCCTACTTTGAAAGGTAGAAAATGTGCAGATTTGGTCAGTCTATCTACTATCACCCAGATTGCATCCTTACCACTAGGTGTCCTTGGAAGTCCAGAAACAAAATCTATTGTAATATGTTCCCACTTCCACTCCGGAATGGGTAGTGGCTGAAGCAATCCCCCAGGTCCTTGTCTTTCAGCCTTGACTTGTTGGCACACTAAGCAACGAGATACAAACCTGGCTACTTCCCTTTTAATGCCATGCCACCAAACATGCGTCCTCAAGTCTTTGTACATTTTATTGGCTCCTGGGTGTGTAGAGTATTGCGATCGGTGCGCCTCTTGCATAATTTCTTCTCTTATGTCTCCTTGAGGTACACATAATCTATCTCCAAGCCTCAGTGATCCATCTTCATGAATTTTGAAGTCCTCCACTAATCCAGCTTGCACTTGACCTCGAAGGCTTCGCGGGACTTCGTCTTGAAACTGAGTCTCCTTGATCTTATCTATTAAGGTAGACTGAATCTGCAAGTTCATCATTTGGCCTTCTTTTCCTGGGATAATTACCTCAATACCCAAACTTTCCAAGTCCTCGAGCAAGTGTCGGTCCATAGTCAAGTACATCGCCATAGGATATCTGCTTAGAGCATCAGCAACTACATTGGCCTTCCCAGGATGATATTGAAGGGTGATATCAAAATCTTTCATTAGTTCCAGCCACCTTCTTTGCCTCATGTTCAGCTCTTTCTGAGTGAAGATATATTTTAGACTTTTATGGTCTGTAAATATTTCCACCTTTTCTCCAAAAAGATAATGCTTCCATAGCTTAAGAGCAAAGATAACAGCTGCTAATTCTAAATCATGAGTTGGATAGTTCTTTTCATGAGGTCGAAGCTGTCTAGAGGCATACGCTATTACTTTCTTGTTCTGCTCCAATACACAACCTAGACCTTTTCCAGAAGCATCGCTATATATAGCGAATCCTCCGGTTCCAGAAGGTAAGGTCAGAATAGGGGCAGTAGTCAGCCTTTTTTTCAATTCCTCAAAAGCATACTGACATTCCTCAGTCCAGGTGAACTCTTCATCCTTCCTTGTTAATTTTGTCACGGGTTCAGCAATTCTAGCAAAGTCCTTCACAAACTTTCGATAGTAGCCAGCTAGTCCCAGGAAGCTTCTAATCTCCACTACAGAGTCTGGAGTGGGCCATGATTCTACTGCCGCTATCTTCTTGGGATCTACTGCTATCCCATCTCCAGTCACAACATGTCCCAAGAATTCTACTTTGTCTAGGAAGAATGCACATTTAGATAATTTTCCATAAAGTTTTTCCTTCCTCAAAGTCTCCAATGCTAGCCTCAAATGTTCTTCATGTTCTTCGGGAGTCTTGGAATAGATCAAAATATCATCAATAAAGACCACTACAAATTTGTCTAGGTATGGCTGGAAGACTCTGTTCATTAAGTTCATAAAAACTGCTGGAGCATTCGTCAACCCGAACGGCATTACTAAGAATTCGTAGTGTCCGTTCCGGGTATTGAAAGCAGTTTTAGGGATGTCTTCCTTCCTCACCCTTACTTGGTGGTAACCAGACCTCAAGTCAATCTTTGAAAATACCCGAGCTCCACTTAATTGATCAAATAAGTCATCTATCCTGGGTAGGGGATACTTATTCTTAATTGTTAAGGCATTCAAGGCCCTATAGTCAATACACATTCGGGATGTTCCGTCCTTCTTGGGCACAAATAATACTGGAGCTCCCCAGGATGAGACACTAGACCTAATAAAGCATTTGTCTTCTAACTCTTTTATCTGCTCATTTAGTTCTATTATCTCTTTCTTGTTGATTCTGTAGGGATTTAGAGATACTGGCGCTGCTCCCGGCACTAAGTCAATAGAGAATTCAACTTCTCGGTCTGGGGGTAAGCCTGGAAGATCCTTAGGGAAGACATCAAGATATTCGGAGATGATAGGTAGTGGCAATTCTTCTGTTACTAGGGCTCCACAAATTTTGTTACTACCCATTTCTCTAGAACCTCTAGCAAATTCAAATTCTGGCTTGTCAGGGGGCCTGAAGATTACACTACCTCTGTGACAGTCTATAGTGGCATGGTGTTGACTCAACCAATCCATACCCAGTATAATGTCAAAACTGGAAACTGGCATTACGAGTAGCCTAGCATATAGTTCTCTTCCACATAATGTAATAGGACAATTGTTACATGCATCACTAACCGGGATGATTTCTCCACCGGTAATGATCTTATAACAATTCCTAAGGGGTTCAGTGATTAAGCTATGCTTCATAAGGAAATCTACTGACATGAATGAATATGAAGCTCCAGAATCAAATAAAGTAATGGCTGGTATTGAATTTATAAGCACGGAACCTGTGATCACGTCTGCTGTGGCTTCATCTTCTTCCAGAGTCATTGCAAAAGCACGGCCTTGCTGAGGTGCACCCCTCTGTTGCTGCTGTTGGTGCTGAGCAAAGCGTTGTTGTTGAGTTGGAACCGGGGGTCCCCTCTGCTGTGCTGCTGGGGGCCTGGCCTGGACTGGAGCCTTTGGTGCGGCTGGGCGTCCTTGAGCAGCAGGACAGTCTCTCATTTGATGCGCTGCTGAGCCGCAGTAGAGGAAGATACCTAGCCTCTTCCTGCAGACTTGCCAAGTGTGACCTAGTTTTTGGCAAAAGTTACAAGCGGCAGCTTGTTGGTTCTGTCCTTGAGCCTGGTGTTGGGGTGCTGGAGCTCGAGGGAGAGGACGCTGAGTTTGCTGCGGGGCCCTCTGCTGTTGTTGTTGGAATGGGCGTTTGTTGGGTCCCGCATTTCCGGTATCTCTCTCTCGCTTTAGTTTATGCTCCATGTCTCTCTCAACGCCTTGTGCCACGCTCAGGATTTTCTCGTAGGTGCGAGCTCGGCTAGTGGTGACAGCAAGGCAAATATCCGGAGACAGCCCCTTCTTGAATCTACGGGCTCTGTTCTCCGGGGTACGAACCATGTACTCTGCAAAGTGGCTCAACCTGCTAAATTCAGCAGTATACTCATCAACAGATAGGTTACCTTGTTCCAGTCTCTCGAATTGGCTTTCGAGAGCTTCCCGAGCCACTTCGGGGTAGAATTTCTCCTTGAATAGCCTCTTGAAGTCCTCCCAGGTGAGGTCAGGAGCAAATAGTTGGGGTTCATCCCTGAACCAGGTCTGAGCTATGTCGAACAGTTGCAGGCTTGCGGACTCCACTTTGAGATCATCAGGGACCCGAGCAGTCTTCAGGAGTCTCTCGACATTCTCTATCCACTCATCGGCATAGAGAATGCCCTCAGTTCCGTAGAATTCCAGGGGTTTAAGGTTCTTGAAGTCTTTGGCACTCCCTGGCCTTTTGTGTGGCGACTCCTGGGACCTAAGAGCTTCTGAGAGGCTGGTTCGTAGAAGTGCAGTCTGTTCTTTCTGGGATTCTACGAGTCCCTGGAACACTCCGAGCAGCTGTGCCCCATCTAGAGTAACTGCTGGAGTAGATGGAGGCGGCGGGAGTGCAAGAGTTTCGGGCACATTCTGCTCAGCTGGTTCTGATGTGTCTCCTACTGTGTTCCTTGTCTAGACCATTCTGTAAGATTAAGGGATAGGAAGATCAGAATAGATTACTTGGAAATCAAGGGCGATAGGAAAATTGATCAGAAATGATATCAAGAATTGAAATGAAGATCCTATTCTGTGAATGAGCTTTTCCTAGAATCCTCAATCCTATTCCATACCCTGTCCTAGGGTATTACCCTATTTATGGATACTAGACCTGCATGGGCCACCATAAAAATGTGTCACGACCCGCACCCGAAAATTCGGGCACGAGTGCGTGGGTACGTCCAGCCTACGCCGCAGAGTCGGCGGTAGTACGCTGTCTAGGTCAAATCCACAGTTAACTAATCTAGCTCATTCACAATTTTGAAATAGACAAAGATAATAACAGGAAAAGAATGCTGAGATTTCAAATGAAATAAATGTGACAACAGCTCAAATATATAATACAGAATCCAGAAATGAAATCGGGGACAAACCCGATTGCTAAGATAAAAGAGCAATAAATAACAAGCTACTGCTAACTACTCTGCAGAAGTAGTCTCCTGGGTGGGAACTGGTTCCTCATAAGTGTCATCTGTTCCCTTATAGGGGCCATAATATGTAGGGGCAAAGTCCTCATCATCGCCTAAATCAACGGATCCAGTTAGGAAAGGAGCAAAGTACACAATGCACAACAAGATTAAACTAAATATTTATGACAATTAGACTGAGTATCATATTGAGAATATGCGTAAAAGAAACAACAATAACTAAGAGTTAATGCTATAAACAGGGATATAAGAAAACAGGAATAAATAAGACAGGAAATAAAATTACAACAGTCAGCAAGAATTATAACAAGACCAGAAGCTATCTGTGTGAACTTGTGTTTATTTTAGAATACATAGTTGGCATATAGGGATTTATAAGGCTAATCCGGCCGTCATAAATGGCTATTAAATAGGAATAATCGAGATCCGGCTGAGGGTACAGTCGCGTACCAACAGCTATTAAACACGGCAGGGGGAAGGGTAAACTACATGCCTTCTAGTATTCTCCCACCCGACATGAAAAGCAAGACATAAAATACAGTATTCAAGACATAAAATCCAGTATTCTAACATTACGTGTAATCATCAAGGGTACTAGTAGAGCAGGAAATTAATTATCACAATATAAAGATTAAACTTGAAGTGCAGGTACTTGCCTGTTGTTTGGATCCAAATATAGTTTGTATCTCAGGAAAATTTTCCAGAAATGAGTCCAAATGCTGAAATAAATATTACCATCAAACTCAGAAGATATCAAATAGCTAGAAACGCTTATCCTTGGGTCCAATTTGGAGACAAGGGCAGAAACGGCAGTTTCGGGTCAAAACGGGATCGGCCGGTGGGCCCGCTTTGCACCAAAAAATGTGTCCGGGTCAACAGTCTCCAAATTCACCAAACTTAGTGTCAACAGGTCAGGAACGATGATACGAACCCAACAGAACTTCCAGATTTGGATTCCGATGAGCCGATCACAAAATCGCCCGTCGAGCGGGGCCTGTGGGGCCCACAACACGCGATTTCGTCAACGTTCTCAGAATCGAACCAAACTTGACCCACAGGACCAGCGTATTGCTATGAGTCCGATGGCATAAGTTTTGTCTCGATCCGACGAGTGTACAAGAAGTTAGGGCAAATTGCAGAAAAGTCGGATACGTGGCGATGTCCGCGAATACGCGTTGATTCCGGTGTGCACGCACAACCGAATCAGCTTCCGCGAAATCCCACACGTCCGTATCGATGCTGCGCACGTATCTGCGAAGACCACGCGCGACCAAGTCGTCTCGTTTTGCGGGGCGTACCCAGTTCCGGGGTGAATCGGGTCGATGTTTTTTCTGTTTTTGGATCGCAGTGTGCGATCACCACAGGACGCGATGCCTCGAGCGGTTTATCCGGGCACCGAGAGGGTCATACAGGCTTCACAACACAATTTACGGAATCGAAAACAGAGCTACGAACAAAAAATTACAAGTACCTGAAGGGAACCCGAAAACTGGGGTCAAAATCGTGTCCGACACGTGTCCGACTCGTGTCGGACACAGGGAAAGGATTAGGGTTAGGGTTCAGGGAATCCGGTGCTGCGGCGGGGGCCAGCCGGAGGCTCGTCGGAGGGGACTGGGCGGCGACGCGGCGAGGGCCGGCACGGCGTGGCGGCTGCCGGAGCGGGCGGGGGAACGGTCGGCAATGGCTGCGCGGGTGCTGCGGAGAAGAGAGAGGAGGAGGAGGAGATCGGGCGGTCGTCGGCAGCGGCAGCTGCGGGAGGAGGGAGGTGGAGGTCAGCGAGGGACGCGGCGGCGGTGCGGCGTCGAGCGGTGGCGGCTGGTCTGGCGGGAGGTGACCGGAGAAGAGGGGGGTTAGGGTTTATATAGGGGGAGGGGCCGGCCAAGGCGGGGGGCGAGGGGGGTCTTGGCCGCGGAGGGCGGGGCGAGCCGGGTGGAGCGACGGGCGGCGAGGCCGGCGGGAGCGGAGCGGGGAGCGGGTCAGACGGGGTCGTGGGGGTGCTGGGGGAGAAACGGGTCGGCGGGTGCGGGCGGCTAGCGGGTCGGGTTGTCTGACCCGACCCGACCCGGTAATGGTTGGGGCTGGGCCGGCTGGGCTGTTGGGCCGGTCCACTGGGCCGGGCCGGCCCAAAATAGAAAAAAAGAAAAAAATAATAATAAGTATAATAAATCATTTAATTAATTAATTAATTATTTAAAATAGTTTTTAGGCATTTAAAAATAGGTGTGAGGCCCAAAAAAATCCAGAAAAATTATCCTAAGTCCAGTTTTTTATTTTACACCAAAAAATATTATTTCCATAATATTTTAATTTTATTTATTAACAATTAAAAATCATTTAATAATTAAGAATCCTGATTTTAATTACAGAAAAATTCCCAGAAAATTCTAGAAAATTGTGAAAAATCCAAGTTTAATAATTTTGAAAATTCAGGGGGTTTACACTAAATGTCTGGTATGTCAACAAGTGAAGGCGGAGCACCAGAGGGCAGCAGGATTATTGCAACCATTTCCGATTCCAGAGTGAAAGTGGGAGCACATCACTATGGACTTCGTCACGGGTTTTCCCAAGAGTCCAAGTGGGAGAGATGCAGTGTGGGTAATAGTGGACCGACTCACCAAGTCAGCCCATTTTATACCTTTTAGAGTGGGTCAGTCTATAGAAGCCTTAGCTGACTTATATATGAGGCAGATCGTGAGATTGCACGGCATACCAGTCAGCATTGTATTGGACAGAGATTCGCGCTTCACATCGCACTTTTGGAAGAGCATGCAAGAAAGTCTGGGTACTCGTCTAAAGTTCAGTACATCTTACCACCCGCAGACAGATGGGCAGTCGGAGCGTACTATTCAGACCTTGGAAGATATGTTGAGGGCTTGCATGTTAGACTTCGGAGGATCATGGGAGGACCACCTACATCTTGTAGAGTTTTCTTACAACAATAGCTATCAAGCGAGTATTCAGATGGATCCGTTTGAAGCATTGTATGGAAGAAAATGTAGGTCTCCTGTGTGTTGGAGTGACGTAGGAGAACGTCAGATTTTGGGACCCGAGTTGGTAGTCAACACTGTAGAGACAGTCAAGAAGATTCAGGGACACTTGCGATCAGCGTAAGACAGGCAGAAGCAGTGGACAGACCTTCACCGTCGTCCCTTGGAGTTCAAAGAGGGCGATCACGTCTTCTTGAGGATATCACCGACCAGAGGCACCATCCGATTCGGAGGGCGCGGCAAGTTGAGTCCAAGGTATATTGGACCATTTGACGTGCTCGAGAGAGTTGGAGAGGTGGCATATCGACTTGCGCTACCACCTTCACTAGAGGGAGTACATGATGTATTCCATGTGTGGTAGCTCAGGCGATATGTGGCAGACAGCAGTCATGTTCTCGACCATTCGGAGATCACCATTGGGCCGAGCTTGTCATACCAAGAGCAACCCGTGGAAATCCTTGATCGTCGAGAGAAAGTGTTGAGGAACCAGTCTATTCCCTTGGTTCGCGTAGCATGGAGGCATGGCGCGCCAGGAGAATCAACTTGGGAGCGCGAGGACGACATGCGCAAGCATTTTCCGAACCTATTCGCAGACCAAGGTATGAATTTACATTGTTAATTTATATCTTATACCATCCTTGCATTCTATCGTAGCTTAATTTTAATTTCGAGGACGCAATTTTTACAAGTTGGGTAGAATGTAAAATCCCCTTCCTAAAAAATCGTATATATCCTTTATTTATTAATTATTAATAAATTATAGTAATTAGGTCTAAATAGGAGAAATAGATTTTTAATCATTTTTATTTTAGGTGTTCGGGCACTTAGATGACTTATGGGACCATCAGAAATTTTTTCGGAATTTATTCCATGTAGGAGACCCCTTAAGCTGTTGCTAGCCTAATGGTGTGCATTATTCTAATCCATGAATTTTTTTATGAGTATATATATATAATATATATGTATACACAAATATATATATATGTATATATATATTTATAAAGGAAAAGAAAAGAAAGCAAAAGAATTAAATGAGAATATAATAATAATAATAATAATAATAATAATAATAATAATAACCTCAGCCAGCAGCAATTCGTAGCAAATGCTACCACTTGCTAGCAAAATTTCTAGCTAGCATTGTAAGCTAACTAACCATGCAAATTTTCCAACTTGCAACAACCGAACACAACACCCAGAGGACCGCCCCCTTTAATAACTTCCCATACCCGACCCCTGTTGCCGCGGCCAAACCCGTCCGCTCCACTCACCCTCTCTCTTCCTAATATATATACATATATATATATATATATATATATATATATATATATATATATATATATATATATATATATTTCTCTCTCAAAACCCTAACCAAAATTTTCAGACCTCCTCTTCCCATCTAGAGCCGTCACCGCAGCCAGAGAGCCCACCAAGCCATCCAACCATCCCGAAGACTCCGACCTCGCGCCCTGCAGAATCCCACTCGAAGCACCTTCGCTCCGGAGTGATTTCCCGTTGACTCGCTCAACCAAACGATGTTCCGTCTTCACCGGTATGATCACCCCTTAACCCTCTTCCATATTTGTTTTATATCCAACCTCGGAAAACGTGTGCCCCTAGATGAAAAACAGCGTCCAAAGTGGGCGGAGTAGACCCAATTCTGAAATCGCAGAAAACTGCGGTAACCACCTATATTACCGAGTCCGTATCTCCCACCACAGAGATCCGAATTCGGTGATTCTTTTTGATACCTGTAGAACACTTGATCTAGTTTATTTTCTGTTAAATAACCCTATGCTATTAGTTCCTGTGGACATAGTTAAATTCGTCACAAAACTGCACTCACCCACTTTTTCCAGATGTCCAAAAGTTAGAAAATGGAGCGCGCCCCGCCAAACGGGACCGCCCCGCCGTGTGCCAAGTGT
Source organism: Iris macrosiphon (assembly GCA_036927795.1). Taxonomy (NCBI): domain Eukaryota; kingdom Viridiplantae; phylum Streptophyta; class Magnoliopsida; order Asparagales; family Iridaceae; genus Iris; species Iris macrosiphon. The sequence goes on along the minus strand of JAYESA010000006.1, from coordinate 179,105,585 downwards.
ACGGAATGGTGCACGCAGCGTAACCGGACATGTGAAAATTCGTGGAGACTGATTCGGACGCGTGTGCGCGCTAGAATCAGACCGTATCCGCGGACACATTTCGTGTCGTAACTTTTGTAGAACTCGCGCGTATTTTGTGCACGTTTGTCAGATTGTGACAAAACTTGCGCCACTGGACTCGTGCTAATGCGCTGGTCCTATGACCCAATTTTCATGCATTTCTGAGACGGTTGACCAGATCGCCAATTGGCGGGCCTCACAGTTGACTTTTTGGACAAAATTTGTTCGGCTCATCGGAATCCATATTTGGACATACCGTTTGGTTCGTATTGACATCTAGAGTTATTTGACCTATAGTTTGTCCCATTTAGAGACTGTTACCCTCGACACACTTTTTGTGCAAAGTGGGCCACACGTGGACCCCACTTTTGCCCGAAATTACCGTTTTGCCCCTGTGTCCAAATTGGATGAAAGGGATGTGCTTTTTAGCTATTTTGCTCATTCCGGAAATGTTGGTGATGTTTATTTCAGCATCCGGAGATGTTTGTTCGGAGTCCTTAGTTCCAGGTTCCGTGTCCTTGACATTTGGGCGCGTACACTTTACAGATTTCTTGCCAGGCATGTATACCTTGCCATTGTACTGTATTTACATTCCATATGAGGCATGCATGTTTATTTTCTGTTTATTTAGTTTATTTATTTTAACCGCTATATAAACTGTGCGTCCAAGGAAACTTGGGTGCAACGACGGTGTCGTCGTACTATATTTTTATTTATATATATGCAGTGGACCTATTTATGAGACTACCCCATCTTCATGAGGCATTTATATTTCATTGGCCAAGACACTATTCTTACACGAGTGTGAGTCACATGTAGGACACGGACTTGCGTACTCGGCTGGCCACTGATACGTATAGGTCGTGCGACGGATAGGGATAACTGACAATAGAAACTTTGCATGCTAGTAGACCTGGCGTTTATTAGAGTTTTATCGTGTCATGGACATGACATGCTTAGAGCATTGGGTGGGGAGAACAACAAGTACCGCATTTGAGCTCCTTTACACTTTTATCTATTGTGCGCCCGGGTTCTCCGCCGGAGATACGGGTGGTGATGACCACTATATATATTATATTATTATCAGGCGGGCCTCCGGCGTTCGAAAGTCGTCGTGCCTTTTTAGGCCCCTGGATCTCCAATAGAGAACCATGTCAAATCCCAGTTTTTCAGCCAGATAGCTCACTTGTGGGGAAAGGTGTTCTTAACTGCATTCACATAGATGGTTAGGCGACCCCAATGGATGTTTACTTTCAGTACTTTATTGGCATGTACTTTTTGTATCATGTTACGTCCCTCTGAGGACCTGGTCCCTTCCAGATATAGGTGAGCAGGAGTACCCGCAGGAGTATGGACCTGGACCTGACGCTACCTATCAGTCGGAGACGATCTTACCTTCTGATTATATGTGATTCATTACAGCTGTTTAGAGATTATAGTTGCTATTCTTTTTGAGACATTTATTCTTATATTAGAGTTTATTCTCTTCTCTCTTTAGTAGTTTATTATAGTCGATTTGCAGTGGATTTGTTTCCACCCGACTATCACACTTTGAGATTACTATTTTGAGACTGCTTCTTTGATATTCAGTTATTGATTTCCATTATTCTATTATTTGTGTTGTGGATGAGATATAGAACTGCGTGTGACTTGTTGTGACATTTATTACCACTATGGATTGGATATTCATGTACAGCGTACGTGTGTATATGGTTTCCATATATTGGAGTTCGTATACATATGGCTGGCGTGTTACGTATTCCTAGTCCTACGTATTTTGGGACTGGGACGTGACATAAGGGACATGATGACTTGACGTCATGGAGCCGTAGACAGTCAAGTGAAATCCAATCCACCAAAAAATTTGATCTATGGAAAGCATCGTTGTGGTAAAGGTAGTAATGCCAGAGAAATTATTACCGCAGGGCATAGAGGGGGAGGTCTAAATACAAGATAAGATCGAAGATTAAACAACTCAATACTTTTATTGTTTATTGTTGGATCCATAGAATTTATTATGGATTATTGGGATTGTTGGATCATTTTCTATCCTGCAGTTTTAGGATTTTTCTACAGCCTCATGGAACCCTTGTAGTAAATCTTGTGGCCTAGTTACGATGGTGTATCATCGGAGTCATCGGAGTCAGTATCACATCGGAATTTCGAACTCACTATGGGAGCTGGCCATGCCCGAAGTCGTTACCTTAACCGCAAGGAGGGGGATGCCGAAGGCGGGGCTAGTGAGCCCATTTCCATTTTGGACGGAACAGATCCACTAATTCTTTTACTCCAGTTAAGTTAGTAAGAGGGATCTTGAACTAAGAAATAGACCTAGAAGCTAAAAGAGGGTATCCTGGATTTATTTGCCCTGCGCTATTTTTCTTAGTGGGAACGAGTTGTGATAGAATACGTCTTGTTTATCTCGACAAAATGGGTGTGATATCTATTCCAATGCCAAAAATATTTACCATGTTTAGTAGTTTCTCGATGGCCTCTCTTGTATTGCCGGGGATGAGTGGTTTGTTGCGGAATCAACAGTCTAAAAAATGAGCTAAAAGCTCAGTTTTTTAAGGAATCCAAACTGCAACTGAAGAGAAAGAGGCTGTTGAAATGGAGTTGGTCGAGATGGAAAGAGTGAATGAAACTAAAACCTAAAGAGAGGGAGTCTGCAATTCTTTCAGAGATCAAGCATAGGGTCATAGGATATTGCCACTTAAATCAGTACTAAGTCAGTGATTTTCTCTCTGTAAAATGTTCCAGAGCAACTAGAAAGAGATTATCTGGAAGAAATACGGGGTTCGGGATTACCAACCCTCGGTGGAACGGCCATGTCGTCTCAGAACAATCTCGAAAAGGGCTCAAACCTCATGGTTGGGCTCCTACTTTATCCGAGTCGTGGCAAATGAAGGCTGGCGAGTCCTCAAGTAAAGGTATGAGGCGAAACCGGGTAATTACTATATACAAGGAGCTCTTCACCAGGCCTTCCCCATTCAAAATTCAAACTGAAGAAGAGAAGTCAAGCGCAAAAATGAAATGTTGATTTGAAAGGCCTGACACTGAAGCTTATTCATTACACAACACAGACTCTCGTATTTACCATTTATTCCAATATCGATATAAAATTGATTTAAATCACCGGAACTTAACAGGCGGTAACGATCATATATTTCACCTGAATGACCACTTAAGTATCACCCAGATAGATCAGACAGGTATCTAGGTGTTTCATCATCATTCGGGTAGGCACTCCTCCAATCTAGAGAAGGGTATTAGAAAAACTATAAACTTAAATAAAATTTTAAAACTAAAAAAAATAAATATAAAGAAAAATAAAAACTAAAGAAACTAAAAACTAAAAGATAAAAGATAAAAAATAAAATAAATAAATAATATAAATAAATAAGTAAGGAAAAAAAGTTGTAATGTAGTTGTGATTACATGAGTTTTATGGCCTGCTTGGCTCGGGGAAGTGGAGTGAAGTAAAAAATCTAAAAGTAGAAAATTTGTGTACGCGTTGCGTATACATGTCATACGTAAGCTTATTTTACGAGTTCCTTTGTTTGGATGGCTGTTGAAGTGAGTTGGAAAGTGTAACTTTTTGTAGTAATATAGTTTCTCACTTTTAAATAGGATAAGTTTACCTCCAATTAATATTATTTATTATTATTTTGTATGAATTAAAATTTTAAGTATTATTATTATCATTAAACAACCATTATTTTAACAATTATCATTATAATTTAATGTTATAATCATCATTTTCTTTCTATCTCTCTCTCCACTTTTCCGCTCGCAAACGTACTTTTTCAAGCTTACATTTTTCATTCCCAAGCAGCATGGGAGAAAAAAAATCGACAGGGGAGAGAAAAATTGGGTCGGGGACTCCGCCCGTGTCTTCCATTCCCTCGACCCCCACGGCAGTGCCGGCCCCTCCCTGAGCGTCGTTGCCGACCGCTCCAGTCTGCTCCCCTCTGCCCGGAGCTCGAAGCTCGACACCGGCGGGGCTCGAAGCTCCAAGTTCCACGCCGACGAAGCTCAACGCCCGGTCGAAGCTCCAGGCTCGCCTCTGCCCTCTTGTGCGAAGCTCGCCGTCGGCTCCGCTCTGGCCGTCGTTCGACTCTGAGCGACTCCCCGCGTTTGCGGTCACCGCGGTCTCCCAGTGCTACAGTTCCTCTTGTTGCTCAGAGGAAAGTTTTCGGAAATAAAATAGAAGAAAATGAGAGGAGACAGAAACTCTGCAGTGTCAAATCTTGGAGTTCCTGTCTCTCTCCATGGAAGAACCAAAAACTCTATTTGAAACAGTACACTTCCAAAATAAAGCCGACTTCCTTGAAGAAATTCAGCGAACCAAACAACGTAATTAGTTTTTAAAAAAAATGTGATATAAGATAATCAAATTTATAATCGTAATTATATTATATTTAATTTTTTTCCAACCAAAACATCCGAATTTCGATTGACTGCGTAATACCAATTATATTATGTTGTTTAACCATGCCAACCAAACTGGCCCTTAAATGTGGATTCAATATGATAACAAAAAATTTACTGTAGCGAAATAAATTTATATTAAATTCACGCAAACGAAACAAGTTTGCAAAATTTTAAAAAAAAATGCAGAGTCCGCCAACAGTATTGGCGGAAAACACAACTACTGTACACGTAAGCAGCAAAAAAATAAAAATTAATGTGGACCCAACGGCCAATTTTCGCTGGCCGAAATGGGGGGAGGGGTCAATTTCAGCCAACTCAGTTGGCGAAAATTGGCCGTGGGGCCCACGGTTTATTTTATTGTTTTTGTTTGGTTTGGTTTGTTTGTTTAGTTTGGTTTGATTGGTTTGTTTTGTTGGTTTATTTTAACTAGTATATACGCACGTGCGTTGCACGTATTTCATATTACTTGAAAAAAATAATAGTTTATTAAAAGAGCAAACCACAATTTCTTAATTTTATTATAGGTGGAAATATAATAGGCAGGAGCATGAAAGTTGGGAGAAATTAAATGACGGGAATATTAAAGGTTTCTCTTATATCTTGGGTTCATGTGCCTACTTTGCATGCATTCTTTATTAACTTTTGTTTTATTCTTCAAACTAGCTACTTTGCATACATGCATATCTTTGTTTTATTAACTATCATTCCCCAAGTTGCCTTATGCATGCATACATACATTTAATACGTATTTAATTACTGTTTTTAATTACTTAGATATCCTTATCAACGTTAATACATATTGAAATGTAATGAAGGGTATTTTTGGAACGAAAAATTTTCACGGTGAAGCCTAATTTTGGCATTATATATTTGAATAGATTAGTTGTGTTTTTGTTTTATTTATTTTGTTTTGTTTTGTAATTAGATTTAAGAAAATTTATTTTAACGAAATAAAATTAAAATAAATTAATTGGAAAGAAATATTTAGAAATATTTTTTTCGGAAATTTGTTTCCAAAGCATCAAAATTTGTAAGCATGGAAGTTTAAAAATTTACGAAAAAAATATCAATATCAATTGGACGTTTATATTTATAAATATTATATTGAATACGACAGTAAATTTTAAATATTCGAAAAAAAGACCGAAAGTAAAATTTGGAGGTCGAAACATCGTTTTTTTGCGATTCTGAAAATTTTCGAAGTCCATAAAACCGTGTAACGGTTTATCCCATAGTACTTTTTGATACGGTCAATTTGGCACAAACTGAAGCTTGTTTCGATCTCTCAGTCAAAAGTTATGATACTTTAAAGTTTTAAATTTTATATTTTTATCTGTAACATGTGCGTCTTGCTTCGGATAAATTTTTTTTGTACACAATTTGTGTAACTCTCGTCGAAAACATACAAATCGACTTATTATTTAACGAAAAACGATTTCAAAACAAGTAGTTTTGGCCGCTCGAATTCTGCTCGACGGCAGACGTAATATTCTTACGGCAGTTTTTTATTATTATTATTATTTTAACGTCTGTTAACGACAAAAAAATTAACGATAAAAATATAATATTTATAAATATAAACGTCCAATTGATATTGATATTTTTTTCATAATTTTTTAAACTTTTATGCTTACAAATTTTGATGCTTTGAAAATAAATTTTCGAAAAAATTATTTCTAAATATTTCTTTCCAATTAATTTATTTTAATTTTATTTCGTTAAAATAAATTTTCGTAAATCTAATTACAAAACAAAACAAAATAAATAAAACAAAAATACAACTAATTAAAATAAACCAACAAAACAAACTAATCAAACCAAATTAAACAAACAAACAAACCAAACCAAACCAAACCAAACCAATAAAATAAACCGTGGGCTTCACGGCCAATTTTCGCCAACTGAGTTGGCTGAAATTGGCTCCCCCCCCCCAATTTCGGCCAACTCAGTTGGCGGAAATTGGCCGTGGGGCCCACATTAATTTTTTTTTTTTTTTTTTTTTGCTGCTTACGTGTACAGCAGTTGTGTTTTCCGCCAACACTGTTGACGGGCTCTGCATTTTTTTTCAAAATTTTACAAATTTGTTTCGTTTTCATAAATTTAATATAAATTTATTTTGCTAGACTAAATTTTCTGATATGATAATTACGGTACCAAGTAAATTATAAGAAGCGTGTTGTTTTGTGATTATGAAATCAATCTCACACGTCATTTACAACACACAACTCTAAACAGGTAATTCAAGTTTGAAAGTCGGGGATCCTCCTTATCCGCACATCTGACTGCAGCGGCACAGCCACTCCCGTCCGAATTCCGCAACTGGAGTCGTTCGGTCACGAATGAACAAACTTACCGCCAATTTGCATGTACGTGGACGTACGCGTCTCGAGCAAGTAAAGAACATGGAACTCCCTTTACTTCCAATCTATACTTCCTCCTCAGCATCCGATCCCTTGCTTGATTGATCACTCACGCGCGTTCCCTCCGCGTAAGCGAGCGAGCGAGCGAGCGAGCGACCGACCAAGACCTCCATAAATACAAGGGAAGGGAGCTAAGCTAGCTTCAAACAACAACGACAACAATTAAACAATGGGGAAATCAAAGAGCACGGAGGAGGTTTTCAACCGCTTCGACGCCGACGGGGACGGCAAGATCACCCCCGCCGAGCTCGGGAAGGCGGTCCGGGCCCTCGGGTCCGAGGTCTCGGAGCGGGAGGTGGAGGTCATGATCGAGGAGATGGACTCGAACCGCGACGGCTTCGTCGACCTCAAAGAGTTCTCCGAATTCCACTGCAGGGACGGGCCGAGCGGGGACGAGGAGCTGAAGGACGCGTTCGACATGTACGATGCGGACCGGAACGGGCTGATCTCGGCCGAGGAGCTGCAGATGGTCATGCGCAGGCTCGGGGAGGGGTGCACGGTTGAGGACTGCGAGAGGATGATCGGCTCGGTCGACTCTGACGGGGACGGCTGCGTTAACTTGGACGAGTTCAAGAAGATGATGGCAGCAGCTAGCTAGCTAGGTACTAATCAAAGTGATTATATAAGAGTCTAAAATTACGTTGAGCCTTGAAAATATGACAAGAAGATTTTAACCTTTGTATTTGTAAGTATATTATTTTCAGTAACAGACTGTTTAATAAAGGAAATCATGACATGTATTAAACATCTGCTCCCATGCATTAATTTTATTTGTTTGTTGGAACAAATATATAACAATATAAATGAATACGTAGTATTACGTACCAATTTAAAGATGTCTGAACACACAGGCGTGTTTGAACTTAGCTTAGCGATAATATAAGGAGTTACTTGGCGACAAAGTGAAGGGGTAAAATTTATATATGTTTAAGGATATTGCATACCAAGTCTCTGTGTTCCAACATCTTCAAGTTACTATTCATTTATATTGTTATATCTTGGTTCCAACAATAGGTTCATTCACATCATAGCCTAATTTGATTCTCATTTCAAATAAAAGAATATCAAATAATGTTATTATGCTCATTTTACTATTATCTTTTTAGACAATTTTTTTATAATATAAATTATAAAAATAAAATAAAAAATCAAATCAAATAACCTCCCTTTGCCGTTTTAAACAGGGTTTAAAAACAACAGCAAAGACCAACCCCATGTGTTTGTAAATTTCGTCCTTTCATCTAGGGAGAATTTTGAACATAGACAAGTACAATCGAGTATGATAGCTACGAGGTCGAATTTATAAATTTTAGCAAATAGGGACTCATAAGTCATGATACAGCTGCAAAGGGGACTTAACAAAAGTAGGGAAAAAAAATGTCAAATTTATCTAATATGAGAGTGTTTGAGATTGGAAACTGATAAAAATCTAATTACTTTACTAATTGAACCATTATTTAATCATAATCAAGGGGCCGAGGTTCAATTTATTTCTGTTTCTGGCATAACGACAAAAACCTCTATTTTTTTTTTTTCACTCGACCCTAGAATACTAACCACTAAATTTCAACCACATTTATTTTATTAGTTCATCACAATTTATTTATAATTAATTTTTTTGAATTTGATTTAATGTTCCCTTCTGTTGGAAGATAATGTATTTTTGCTTCAGCAAGTTGACAATAATAAAAAACAAGTAAATGTGAGACTACTAAGTTGTAGACTAAAATTCTTCGTATATAACTATTATTATTTATTTATCAATAGACTTTATGTAACCATCGCCAATGGACCGGACACAGAACAGCCTCAACCGAGTCCAGATGTAATATTGTATCCGGTCCTAGGCAAATTTCGGCCGGAACTCCATCGGGATGTTATGTAGGAACTAGGGAGAGAATATGTGGACAATGAAAATGTTGAAGTTCTCCTCTTGTCATTAGAAACGGAGTATCGGCTAAGCTTCATAACTTGCTTGTTGGTTTCAGGTAGAGGAGCCAATTAAAATTTTTAAAAATCGATTTTTTACGTATGCATTACGGTAAAGTGGAACAAAGTAGACCGAAATGTAATTTTTTTTCGTTTGTGTGTTTGAAGAAGTGGAGAGGTTAGAAGTTGGAAATTATAAAATTTTAAATTGGTACTTTGAAGAAGTGGAGGTTAGAAATGAAATTCTAAATTTTAGTATTTGCTTGGTTGTTGAAGTGAGTGGAAAAATATAACTTTTTGTTGAAGTGAAATGAATAGTAAATCTTTTTTTGTTAAAGTAGAGATGAAGTAGTCGTCCAACCAAACGCGCGTTGTGAGAATGAAAATTTTTCACATCAGCGTTCCACTTCGAAGAAAAAAATTTTGGTATCAAACCTTCGATTTCGGACTGACTATTGTTCAAGTCAAATTACGGAAAAAAATTTCTACAAATTTTACAACCAAATATGTACAATAATCTAAAATTTGAATTTTGAACACTTTGTCATTCCAAATCCGCCAACCGAACATTCCCTAAATATAAGTGCCATGAACTGGAAAATTGGAACTTCCACAATTGTTTGTGCAGTGCACATGCACTCCAATCCGGTTCTCAAAAGTTGTTTATATATACGATATATTTTTTCCCATTGAAAGTAGTGAAATTCAATTTTTATTTGTTTGGATAGGATGGGATACAGGGTGAGCCGTCCGGGTTAATCTATTTCAACTGAATCAAAATAGACAAAATCAAATAAATAAAAAATTAAAAAATTTAAAATTGAAATTGAACCAAAATTAATCATAGTTAAAACGGAATAACATAATTGATTCAGTGTATCATGTTCGACTAATTCTATTGTTTAATGGACCAAACCAAAATTAGAATTGTGACTAAATTATATTAAAAAATATATTTTTTATACACACATTTGTAGTATTTTAAATTCGGTTCAAAGTTGGACTAGTTTCTTAATTACCAAAGTTGGACTTCCAATTACACACATATAATTGTTGTTTTCAAACTATAAAAAACGATTGACATATTTTTAGTCATAAAATATTTATAGAATTGAGGGTATTTACATAATTGTATAAATCTTATTCGATTTTAGATTTTAGACCAAAACTAAAACAAAAAATTGAAAATGAAATCCAAAACCGAAAAAAAATTCATTTGGTATGGTTCTTGAAAATAAATGAAAGGAAAAAACAAAACAGAGAAAATAAACCTGTCCAAAACACATTTCATAACCTATATGAAAGGAAAAAAAAAAAACTATTGACATTCATATTCACTCCTCACCTGAGAAAAAAGATAAGATAAAAATTGTATACAAGTGCAAATAATCCCAAAAAAAAAGAAGAAGAAGTCTGATATATATTATACACTACATATTTGATGCCGGGGGGGGGGGGGGGGGTGGATCAGAAAGAAAAAAATTTCACAGAAAGAAATGTTTTTCCATCATCATTGTCTTTACATAGCCTCAATGGAAACAAGAATGTCACGGTGGTTTTGACCAGGCCATTACAAAAGTGTGAATTTTGTTAATCCCGATACTTAACCAAAGATGGAATAATACGTGGTCGATATCAGAGATTCACACAAAAGTTTTCACTCTGACTATTTTCGATTTTTACAAAGAACTATAAAATAATTCTGATTACAACTTGTTCTTCAGATTACAAAAGAATCAGAATAAACAAACTTCGCGTTCTTCCTTGCACTCGCAGTTGCAGACGGACATAACGGATTTACAACTAGCAGAAGAGAAGAGAAAGAAGAAGAAAATCTGCTTGCTGGGGTGATGAAGATCACCCTTTCTCAAAACAAGATTTGCCCCTACACGATCTGCTTGCAGGAACCAGAAAGTTCACGCAGAACTTCTGGAACGCTCGTTGTCACCTCTTTTCTGGACTCGCACGAACTTACTGGACTCCAATGGCGGCAGCGACAACAACTCTCTTCGTCTCCCGATTTTCGAAGTAAAAATCCTCAAATAAGGGTTTGAAGAGAGTATTTATAGGCATAGGGAGGAATCCATAATCCTAATCATGGCCGTCCATCAATTACAAAAAGATTGGAATGAATTTAATTCATATCTCACAAGATTGGAATGAATTAAATTTAAATCTCATATGATTGATTTGAATTAAATTCAAATTCCACATGATTAAATTTAAATCCTACATGATTGGAATGAATTAAATTCAAATCTCACATGATTAATTTAAATCCTACATGATTAGAATCAATTAAATTCAAATCTCACAAATATAAGATTTAAATTAATGACTCATTCTTTTCATAACTAATTAAATCTATCTGATAGCAGTGAACCCGCAAGCAACCGCTCATGCGGCCGCTCATGCCGCAGCGCATGCGGACCCGTAAGCAACCGCCCATGCGGCCACGTATGCTGCTCGCGCATGAGCGCATCATATGCGCACAAGCGCCATGCGACGATGCATATGTGCTAAGTGCAAAGTGCGCCAATAAAGCGCCACTTTGCGCCCTTAAGTCCGAGTCGCTAAGCCCCCTTGGGGCTTAGCTTCTATGAAAATAATTCCAAGAGCCTGACAAAAAGCATAAATGCTTTCATGATGAGTTAATCCTTTTTTCTCCTAGGAAAATACCCCCACATGGCACCCATGTGCCCCACCATACCCCATGTGCACACCTCAACTCATATAAAGTATTATATTGATATACCCACTTGGTGGTATAGCCAATATGGGACTATTTTTCTTAGTCTAAAGGCAAAAATACCAACAATCTCCCACGTATATTAATATATGGGTTGAGCATTCCCCACAGTGACTGCCCATCATGCATTAGGATAGATGTCACTTCGACTTGAATCTTCCCGCATGGGTCATATAACAGTATGATACAAGAATGAACCAAGCCTTGAATCGTTATAATTCTTCCCACTCACACAATAATATCAGTTGTGCTTCTGGTTGCACATTAAAGACCATGTGCATGCCTGATTTCGGTGTATGTATCTTGGGCGTCTACGAGTTCACCCTCAAGAGACGGCCTATATCTCTTTTCATACACTCTAGGTGAGTTCTTTTAAAGTGTTGGCATGAAGCATTGCGCTTTCATGCGGTGCTATGCCGCTATGACATTGCCTTCTGTCGAGGTTCACTCCCTCATGTGGTGCCATCCACTGTAGCATGAGGTTCACTCCCTCTTTGTAGTGCCAAAGTACCCAGCATGGAGCATTGTGCTTCCTTTGCGGTGTTACGCCGATGTGACATAGCTCGCAAAGCCGAGGTTCACTCCCTCGTGTGGTGTCACACCACTGTAACATGAGGTTCACTCCCTCTTTATAGTGATGTCTACCACTCTTCATTCTACAACATTAGGCTACCTGCCTATGTGCGGTGCTACGCCACTGTGACATGACTTAATGCCGAGGATTTACATATTTTACCTCTTGGTGGTGTCACGCCTCGATCTTCCGCAGGTAATTGGCCGTCCCCGCTAGGCCCGAATCACCGCGCCAGCACTCCCGCGGGACGATCTTTCCCATCTGGACGAGATGCCGCACGCGTACAAGCTGCGCCCATGCAAGGCAATGATCCGAACATGCGATAAAATATCTAAGCCACAGAGTCGTACAGATAGTCCGAATGCAGCGGAATAAGAAATGAACAGGCGATTGGTAACAAGTTCACAGAGTCGTCAATAGCAGAAGCATTGAATAACATAAGTATAAAAGTAAAACAAGCACTTTATTGATATTGCACAAGTATTACAAGCGGCGCTAGGCCGAGATTACAAGTCGCTCAAGTCCCTCTCTCGAAAGAATAAAAGCTTGCCAAGTGGCTACAATTTATGAAATGATACATAGGCGATGTTCCAACATTATGTCTTGTATATGTACTTCAGTTTCGGACGCAATGCTCCAAGGCTCCAGAGCGAACTCTACGCATTAGCATGCACGAAGGAGTTTTTGCACCGAACGAGGTTCTCCCGCACCCTGCAAGCAATCTGGTGGATTATCAGTACATGAATGCACTGGTGGGGAGGCTTATCGCCCGCTCGATAAATCCAAACACGTTATATAATTTCCGTGCACCATTTATTAAGTTATCTTTCTAGTCTTGCCTTAAGATCAGTTTTATGGCATAATGAAAAGCCTAACTCGTATGGCAGTGCGCCGTGAGATATAAGAATAATACGGCGAGACTTACCAACTTACCATTTGTCCTTTCCTGTCCAAGGCAAACCAAGTTAAACCAAGCACGAGCATATATAATAAAATCTAGGGGCAATAACATAAGCAAATACAAGTGACATATGCGAGGTTATGTTTCAGGTGCACGAGTTTCACGAATTATTCAGAAGTATTGCAGAAGTTTAAGTGTTCAATTATATACAAGTGTCTAATACTCATATCCATTCAAGTTTTCCAGATTACTAGGCACGATGCAATGACTAGCACGCGGGTTGACGCTAAGCGAGGATGACTTATCTATATGAACATGAGTCACTGGCATAGCCATAAAGGGCAAGTTATAGTCATTGACGAGGATGGTATACAATGAAAGCACGCGGTGTGCTACAAGGCATCCCGTACAGCACACGAGACTATCAGTCTTAGAGTGAGAATGGTGTAGTGTGAGGCACACACGCCATCCTGCTCCACACGAACAAGACTGTATGAGTTCCATCCGGATCGGATAGGCCCCGGTGCCCCGGAGACCGTCCGTTGAACGAGATTCAAGAATCTCCTTGTTCAATAAGTTATCCGCAACATGCAAATCTTGGATCTTCCAGATTCACAACATGACATAATAATTCTTGATTCTTGTTCTGAATAAGTATTGCTCCACGAGCTGTGATTCTTGCTTTACTTGACATGATTCTCGTTCAGAGTTCAACTTGAGTTGATGCATTCCCCTGGTTCGGGAACTGCCTTGGCGACCTAATGGTCCCGAATACTTGCAGGTTCATATTGCACAAAAGGACTATTTGATTATCTTCTTGGCTAACTAGATACATGCATGATACAAATAGTGTTACTTGATTTTGTGGCATAAATTCATGTGGCAAGCATTGAAACGAGACAAATGAGTGCAAGTTACAATGTAAGCAAGCAAGCATGCATTTGTTGGAGACATAAGCATAAGAAAACATATTAAATAGTCTACCTTAGAACGTAAGTCTAGCCTTTACGTTTGCATGGGTCTAAGGGGTAGTGCGAGGAGTGAAACCATACATGGACATTATCGAGCGACATAATCTATGGGACGAGCAGTGTAAACAAGTGAAACAGTGCACTATAATGAGTATATAATGATCTACTCGAGGCATAATGGGGTCTACTTGCACGAAGCAAAGGTAACATTCGAGGGTCCAATTATAAGCCAAGTTTTATTTTTATGTTCTAACACAAGCAATACAAGATGAGATTATTCCCTTAGTTAGGTGCATTTTATTCTTTATTAGCATGTAAGGGGTGATTCACCTAGCGACTAGCATATATCGTCCATATTTTAACTACGTTGGCTAAGCAAAGACAAGTTCATCATAGCCACCCACCTTAGCGATGATTTGCCTCGGTCGAGCGATACTCCGAGCAAGCCTTTGAAAGTCTAAGTTTGAACTCCTGAAGGGCCAAGTCTGGAATCATTTGCCTCAAACGAGTCTTCTCCTTGAGCAAAGCGGGTCGGGTCATTGCACTTGCGTCGTTTGAATCGGCTATCCGCTTGAACGGAACGGGTCGTTACATTATACACCACTCAGAAAAAGTCTCGTCCTCGAGACTTCCTGAGCTCAAACCGTTCTATCGTACACTATTGATTCTAACTCAAGCATAACAATCAGTGTCGCGTGTGTGCTGGGTCTGTCTCGTTGAATGACTCTATCATTCAATCCAAGCTCTGACTCGGTCTTCACTGTGCCTTAACGCGGAATATATATCGCTTAACGCGGGGTATGGTATGATCCATCTTGAATGACGGTCTAGGGCTGAAGCAAATTTATCCAAGTCGTTATACTCATTCATGCGAATCTAACATATTCACTTGCACTAGCATTCGAGATCAGCATATCGCGAGTCCGGATTATGCATATATTCAAAGCGTCCCTCAAACATATGCATGTCAACCAACTTAGCGATAGCAAAGTCTTTGCACTTGAGTTCAATATATTATTGAGTTTTGGATCGTGCACATGTTCAAGGCATCCCTCAAACATATGCATTCAACCAAACTTAGCGATAGTGAAGTCGGACAAGTAGCGACAGTGAAGTCGGACAATTACTTGCAAAAAGTCTCAAGGGTTCTCGTCTTACAAATCATGATGATACTTCCAACAGGGTCAATAAAATTCTAAGTCATTCCAATTCAAACCAAGCGTTGCACTACCGTCAAGCACGATCTATCTGATTAACCGACTAGCGTCCATCCGTTCGTATCAAACACAACACACATTTTTTGTTCCAAGTCTAACTCTAAATCTTGCTGCCCCAGTTTTATGGCTTGCTCAGACAATACTCTAAATTCGGTCACACAAGTTTTTTCACTCGGCACATGGTCATCTGCCTAATTACTAGGTCAGCTCACAAGGTTATAGGTACAAATTTAAGCACACGATCCATCGTGCAAATTCATCGCACGATGCTCGTCCTAATTTTTAAGGTCAAAACATTGTTCATTTGCACAAAATATTCTACCCAAGCTCATTTTACTCTAATTTTTAAACATCGAGCACCGATCATCCTACTCACATTAACATGTTCGTTTGTGCAGGGTCCGAGTCCATTCAGTCAAATCCATGATGTATCCATGTCGCATGACAAGCCTAGCAATTCGTATAGTTTATCTTCTCAAACATGTTTTGATAGAATCTACTTGTCCATTATAAGTCTAGACCACCAAGCCATGATTCAATTCTAAATCTTTGATCTCAATCATAACTCTAAGTCGTCCAACAAGATTCATGTATTCATTCACGAAACTATTAAGCGTGACTTACTCCAGGTTCTAGAATAACTCATCCTTGAAATACTTTTGATTCACTTATATTTCCAAACTCGTCTTATCGTGTCGAACCACTAGTCAAGACTATCCTTTAGTTGTCACGCTCCGGTCTCCCGCAAGTTTGATCATCCTCGTTGAACGTGAGATCACCACGCCAATGCTCCCGCTGGATAATCGTCCTAATCCGTGCGTGATGCATGTATGAGCATAGAGTTATGCTCGCACAAGACAAGAACGTCGAACGTTATGGTTATCTTTGAAACGATTGAGACACCTTATCATTTTACTTTGTTCCATCCAAGATATATATAAAATCCTTCAAGTCATGTCCATCCATGCCGTGATCATAATTTGTCTAGCCAAATCGTCCAACTTTAATGTTACCATTTGATAAATCCATAGTCTACTTCTAGCACTCGTCAAACAACTAAGTTCAAATACTCAAGCCAAAGTCCATCCACTTTTGATACGTTCCATTCATCTAGTTCGTTTAAATAATCATCGAGCATGTTTCCGTGAGTTCGATCATCCCCGCCAGACGTGAAATCACCAAGTCGGCGCTTCCGCAGGATAATCGTTCTCGGCTGGGACTGATTATAGAGAGAGTTTTTTCGAACTAGATTCAAGATCATTCTTCCAAACTCCAGATCAAATTTGTTATCGCTTACCTCTTTCATCGAACCACAATATTTTTTTTCGTGTATCAATTAATGCTATCTTCCAATTATCGCTACCATACCAAGTCTATTAATTCGAAACCATAATATCCATTCTTGGGCTAACTTCTATCAAGCGGTATCCTATTTAAGTTTTAATCCATTTGATTCAATTTGAAATTGCCCGTACGATCCTTCAACTTTCCACCAAGTTTTCTTGACCAAGATATCGATTTTATTACCTTGAATCCTTATTTGATATAAGCCTTATTACTTATTCAAGACATTCACAATTGTTCAAACCAACTATCGCACGAGACCTATGAATTTGTCACACCACAGTCCCAAAATACTGAGGGACTAGACATGTGGCAATGGCCAGCAGCACACACCAATGGGCAAACCCAATTTAATGGACCCATTAGAGTATATTTAAGCTGTAAAACAACAATAAAGGTTTATGATACAAGTCACAGTCTAATTCTAATCTCATCCACAGAAGATAAACACAAATCAATGTCAGAATAATCAAAATAAAATAATAATCAACAAGTCTCAATAAATGTCTCGGAAAATAACCCGATAATGAGTTTAATACATTAATCCACGAGATATGAAATAGAGTATCAAGAACATAAATGACTGAGTATATAATAAAATACCCAGGAGAAATCTTCGGCCATCACCTCGTCCTCTGGTATTGTTACTGCTCCAGCGTCTGCTCCTATCCCATATACCTCGGGATAGATCTCCTCTGGTAAAACCTGGGGACATAATCCGGATCCAGGTCCTCAGGGGACATAGCAAGGTACAAGAATAACTCAAGCCAAATAAATGCAGTATAGAAACTTATATCAATAGGGCAAACTATCTAACCAGCTATGTGAATTACAAGTGAGAGTATCACTAGTACTCAGGCTGAGACCACTAGAAGCTCTGTGTCGGAGAGCCGATAGCAGTAATATCACGTAATGTGCCTAGCTCTGATGTAGAGTCTATGGACTCAAAATAATAAATAAATATATATAATTAGCCTGTAGCCTGTGTGTCTCTCCTCACCCAATGTAATCACACGTCTCATGTCCACTACGTCTCATGTCCATAACACGCAAGATCATATCTAATGCAACAAGTCATATTGATAGCTATACATATATAATATCTATGCCACAAATCCTGTAACCTATACAGAATCACCATAAATATATCAGGAAAGATTCTGTCACATGAATAGTGTCAAGTATCCTATGGTATGACGTACTTGATAAAGCAAGCACGAAAATATAGAGGATCACAATATAAATCTCTAGGTGACGTTACACAACTCCGTGTACGGCGTTGACACCCGAATCTTATTCGGACGTTAAGCAATGTCACATGGTTCTAGGTTGAACAGATACATCATATAAATAAATCAAGAGAATAATATAAAGCAAGTACTGCAAGATTGGCAAGGTACACTTATCTGGGGTTTAGTTTCCAACAGTTGCTCCGGTAACAGCAGGATCTTCAGGTACTCCTCCGGATGCTGAAATAAACACTACCATTGTTCTCAGAAGATATGAAATTGTAAGGATTGCCTACCCAAAAGTTTAATTTGGATACATGGACAAAATTGACAGTTTTTGGTCAAAGTAGGGTCCACATGTGGCCCACTTTGCACCAAAAAATGTGCCAGAGATAAAGTTCTCCAAATTAGTCAAACTTAGTATCTACAAGTTTAGAACGATGATACGAACCCAACGGAATATCCAAAACTGGATTCCGATGAGCTGATCACAAAATCGTCCGTCAAGTGGAGCCGTGGGGCCCACGATACGGGATTTCGTCAACGTTCTCAGAATCGAACCAAACATGGGTCACAGGACCAGCATAACGCTACGAATCCGATGGCATAAATTTTGTTGCAAAAGAAAAAGCATATACGAAGTTACAATGAGTTTCAGAACAGGCCCGATACGGGGCAATTTCGACGGATACGCGTTGATTCCGGTGTGCACGCACATCCAAACCAACTTTCGCGAAATCCTACACGTCCGTATTGACGGTGCGCACCTTTTGTTAAAATTTGCACACGACCAAGTCGTCTCGTTTAGCGGAACGCACCCAGTTCGGGAAAAAAATATGTTTTAGATAACCAAGTTTTTGGTCGATTTTACCCTCGAATAAAATACAAACTACAACAAATTAAATTAAACTAAATACAGGGTTTTAAAACTCAGTTATATTATCTAATTTACTGTTCAAGTGAATTTTATAATTATTAAACAGGTTGGACGTAAAACGGCCGTGAACTTGTGAGTTCGAGACAATTTTTGAATTTCAGAAATAGGGGTAAATTTTCTTATTTTTGCGTCGCGATTTACGACCGACACAGGACACGATATCCCAATCTAATGGCATGGGGTTCGAGAGGGTTACACAGTGAATGGGTCGCAACATAACATGACAACTTAACTCATTTATTAGACTAGTCTATTGGACCCTAAATAAGCTAACCATTGTCATAAATTAAGGATTTGACTTAACCTTCATTAGGAGTAGAAGCTTCCTCACTAATTAATTCTTTATGACAACCCACTAGGGGTATCCTTAACTTTTAACATTGCTTGGACAAGGAGGAAGATGGGGGCGACCCTAATTAAGGAAGGGGGGTTCTCCATCTCCTCTCATTATTCATCCAACTATTTCCTAATTAGTGATCTTCTCCAAATTGACTCATCCCTCCACCAAATTTTACCAATCCACTTTCAATTCCTTCTCTAATCATCATCAAGGAGCACTAGGAGCTTGGATTGCTAGGAGCATTGAAGAAGAAGGAGTTTGGCTAGGAGCTTGTGTCCAAATTATGTCCTATTAAATTTTTATTGGGAATCCATCTCCCAATAGGTAAATTCTGAAATCCCTTTTTAAAATAGTTTCTAATTATTGCATTTGACTATTAGGAACCCACCCCATGCATTAGGGATACCTACAGAAAGAAGAACTAGGTTCTTATAACCCCTATGGTGACTTCTACTTTGAGTTTTGTGAAATTAGGAAAAATTCAAGATTGGTGCACCAAGTGTGTCATTGAGTGAAATATATTTATTTAGACTTAATTTGGTATTATGGGGGTAGATATGTGTCCACAATTGGACACGAGTAGGGCATAACGTGATATGTTGTGATACGTATGATACGGGTTAGAATATTTGGGGTTTTCTGTTTGTTGGTGTATTTTTCCTTCAATGATCATTGCTACTAACCATATTAGATATATAGTTATATTTGATATATATATTTATTATTAGTTGAGTATTGAGGGTTTTGGCATGTAGGTTGATAGTGTGTCATGATACTTGAGAGAGTATCTAGACTAGTTCACTCAAGGTATTTGATATAATGACTAATATAGTGTGGTGGTTGTTAATGTTATTAGTGTATTAGTGATTGCTTGGTGACTGATATACATATCCATGTTAGATGGGATTAGCTATATATATATATCCATCTAGTATAGTGTGTTTAAATGAGAAACTTGGTATCAATTTTTGTCATTAGTATATGTGTTATATGTGGAAAGAGGGGAAGATTGATTTACTGTGTGCAGTCAAGTGGAGTGTGTGTGCAGTAGAGTGTTGTGGGTGTGTGACAACAAGGAGTTGCTCATTTCAGACCTGTGTGTGCAACAAGGCACTTGTGTTTAGCGAGTGAGGAAAATATATGTATTTCTGTGTGTGCAGATGTGCATTTGATTTTAGACCAGGGAGCAGTTGATATTAGTATTGTTTGGACAATAAGGGTATCATATTGTATTCAAGTTTATTGTAAAGGGGATTTGTGCATCAGGAAGTAGCAGTAGCTATTGGAGGGTACAGATACTTCACAGTAATGCATTATATGTGTTGCTGCCAAGCTAGTGATAGGAAATGCAGTAGCAGCCATAACACAGTTGGAGTTGGTTGCAGTCCAGGTTGTTTCAAGGTAATCTACCCGAGTGCAGAGGTAGCATGGGACCTCGAGGCTGGATGGGTTAGTCTTTGCATTGAACTGCAGATGAGCATGGGGTGATGAGGTTGAATGTATGTTGGAGTATAAGTGTACCTCAGTTACTGAGTGAGTGAGGATAGTTAGATAAACCTGTGTGAGTGTGTGTGGCTTGGTTGGAATGCATACATATTAGAGAATAGGGGACTTACCCGAGTGAATTGCCATTTCTTGAGGGGGATTAGAGTGTAGTGCAGTCCTAATAAGGGAACTGAATTATAAGGACAGTGGTAAGGTTGTGAGGGGAGCTTAGCAGTCATGCCTGGGTAATGAGGGCAATTGGTGTAGGAGGCTTGTACCACTGCAAAGTGAGTTTTCAGTTGTACAGTGATGTTGGGAGAAGGGGAGGTCAAGTTCAAATATGAGTATCTTCTGATACCTTCTTGGTGTCAGTTTTATGTGCGTATTGAACTGTGTCAGTGTGTGTGAGTGAGGTGTATGAGTGTCCTAATGTATCAGGTAGTGTATGCGATACAAGTGTAGGGGTTTGGTATCCTTGGGTGTTGAGTCAGCGTGGGGTGTCAGGGTAGGTTAGTACTTAGATGCTAGAGTAAATGTTACTCAATTATATAGGTAATATATATATAGAGTTATGATATTAGGTTGATAATTGAATATCAAGGTATTAGTTTAGGTAGTCAGGTATTCTTAAGATACTTAGGATACTATAGAATATGAGTAAATATATAGGGTACTTAGTGTCTAATAACTAGTATAGGCCTAGTATCACTCTAGAAACCTAACTACTAAGTAATTATGAACCTTAACCTTAGTATGACCTAGTTTGGCCAAAAAGACCTAGATTGAATTAGTTTAGTATGTTTATAATTCCAAAACACTAGTTTGACTTTATATTTCATATTTAGGTCTTTGAGGCACTGTTACGGATATTGTTTGATATTTTACACTAGATACCAGGCGAGTACATTCTATGACCGTTTTTATTATTTTATATCATTAGTATGATTCTAGTTGTAGTGTATAATTTATTCTGACACAGTGGATACACGAGCTAGTATCATAGATACCTGTCATGAGGAGTTGTGATTGGATCCATCATACTAGCTGGGGACGGGAAAATATTAGCAAGTTATGTGATCATACCCCACCTTATATGCATCATAGCTCACCCCACATATCATGTAGGGTGTAGCTTGACCATATTACATGCCTCATAGCCTATTATATATGATTAGCCTGACTCCTGTTCACATCATAACTAACCAGATGGTTAACATGACCTCACATATATCATAGCTAATCATATATAACAATCCCAATCTAGTCCCAAGCCGATCATATAGCAAACAAATATTTCAAGGCACTTAGCCAGTATTTCTATTCCTTTATTATAGTTTATTCATTGCTAGTATTCATTTATCTATTTTTACTGCTAGTTATTCTCTATACGATTATATGTCTCTCTAGTTTTTTCTTATATTTTAGTATTTTATTCCATCATATATTTTCTTACACTATTTTATAGTCTTTATCAATATAATTGGAATTGCTGTTAGTTTATGTGCTTCGCTCCAATCCTGACTGGATAATATTTTTCAGAGGATCTCGAGGACTTTTGTCCTACTCATTATGGACCAGGTATAAATGAGGGTTATATCCAGGAGCTTCTGGAGTAGCCACTCCCTATAGATAAGACACCACCCGCAGTTGCTTAGTTAGCACTTAATTTATTTATGTATTGGATTGTTCCAAACTTTGAAACTTTGAGTTGTATTATGTTGAGACTTATATTATGTTGAGATAGCTAGACTCATAGACTCTAACTTGTTCGAGTTATATATTATTTGCTCTCGTGGTTCTTTACATCTTTATCGTGCCATTTATCTTCCGTATATAGTCATTGTGATTGAGTATATTGTGAGTTGATGATTATATATATATATATTCATTGTCCTCCGTTTGGAGTTGAGATACATTGATAAGTTATGATATTATACATTGTGTGAGATTGATAGATAACTATATTGACCTAGACATCGTTCTACTGTGTAAGCTGCGGCATAGGCTGGACGTACCAACGACTCATGTCCAATTCCTGGGTACGGGTCATGACATCGTCCTAGGGATGGATTGGTTGAGTATGAGACACGCGACGATAGATTGCCGTTGTAGAAGAATAAAAAATCCAAATCCATGCGTCCAACAAACATATGCCCTAAGTTTGACTCAGAAGAAATTAGGCCACAAAATGACTATGCGGTCTAGAAAAATAACATTCATGACCCCAATTTTGGCCACATAAAGACCTGAAACAAGATTGTGTTTGGCACAAAATTCTGACAAAAAGGACTTTTTGAACGTCTCAAAATATGTAAGTACGCTAAACGACAGAACCTCACATTAGTATGAACTTTACTCCTGATGGGCATGCAGCACCACGTATAAAATACGGTAAATGATCCATTCGTCCCATGCGTCTCTGATCCTATGCGTCCCAGACTCCATGCGTCACATGTGTATCTGGCCCCATGCGTTCCAGACTCCATGCGTTTAATGCATCATATGCGTCCCAGACTCCATGTTTCCAATGTGACAAGGTTCCTTGTGATAAAATATTGCTATTATGACTGAAGTAATTATCTTCAACTAAGTGCGGGCCACGTGTCAAGCTGACCAAGCACGCACATAAAAGACGAGAACCGCCCAGATATTCAGCAACAGCAAATCGCAACAAACGTCCACGTGGCAGCTCTGCCTGGACTCGCTCCCACGGTTGGAACTACATCCTGTAAAAGGATGTACACTTGGCAGCTCCCAACATCCATGCGCCTATGGTACATGCGCGCACATGGCCATATAACACATTTGGCTATAAATATCAGAGTAGTATACCCACACAGACAACGAAAGGGGGCAGGCACAGAGAGGCAGACACACAAGCAGGAGAGAGAAAGTATTTTTCTTCTTCAGTCAGATCGTCAATGGAGTAAATGAGCCAATGCAGTGCTCGATCTCCATCGTCCCACTCCCCAGAATCAAAAATCTTGTACTTAGATTTTTTTTTTGTTTATGATTTTTTTGTATTCTTTTTTGTGAATTAAACACCAAATTTTGTTCAAACCGGTTTTAATGGCGAACAGCCGTGCCGGCAAGGTTATCTTTCGTGTACCTAGTGAGGATGAGTTCTTATTCTTGAGAGGTATAGTAGAGTCACCAATGGTTATATTTATGATGGCGGAGGCCGATGAGGCACATTTTCCCAGGGGAGTTTGTGAGTTTCCCGATGTATTTCTCGACGAGCTACCAGGTGTACCACCCGTTAGATGATTTGATCCTAGGAGATGACCCAGTTTCAGAGAGAGTTTACAGGATATCACCATCCGAGTTAGAGATTTTATGCCAGATGACCGAGGATTTGAGAGCCAAAGGATTCATTAGACCTTGTACATCGCCTTGGGGAGCCCCGTTACTTGTCAAAAAAATGATTCATCGGATTTAGTTATTGATTATCGAACACTAAATGCAGCAACTATTAGGAAAAAGTATTCCTTGCCAGGGATATATGACTTGTTTGATCAACTCAGTAGGGCAGCTATATTTTCTAAGATCGATTTGTGGTTTGGGTATCATCAGATCAGAGTTAGAGAGCAGAATATACCCAAGATGGCATTCAAATCTTGATATGGCCATTGGGGGTTCCTAGTTATGCCATTTGGAGCGACCAATGTACCAACTATATTCATGTCTCTCATGAATAACATCTTCATGTCTTACCTAGACTAGTTTGTGATAGTGTTTATTGACGATATCTTGGTCTATAGTCTGAGTGAGAAAGATCATGAGTAGCAACTTCGCGTAGTTCTTCAGATTCTTCGAGAGCAGCAGCTGTACGTAAATTTTAGAAAGTGTATGTTCTTGCTTGATCATATCTCATTCTTGGGACATATCATTTATGTTGGAGGAGTCGAGGTGGATCCCAAGAAGGTGGAGGCTATTGAGAGTTGGCCAGTACCTCGTACAGCTTTAGATATGCACAATTTTCTGGGTCTAGTAGGCTACTACAGATGGTTTGTGGCAGACTTTCCTAGGATCTTCGCACGCTTAATATGACTGATGTGTAAGGATATGTGCTTTGAGTGGTCAAATACTTGCCATTCTTCTTTCGAGAAGATCAAGCGGAGTTTGATTTTGGCTCATATTTTGACACTTCCTGTGGGACAAGGTGGGTTCACAGTGTATTATGATGCTTCAGGAGTAGGAATATGGTGTGTCCTTATGTAGTATGGCAGAGTGATAGCTTATGCGTCTCGGCAGCTTCGAGACCATGAGAAGAGTTATACGACGCATAATCTTGAGTTAGCAGCAGTAATGTTTGCACTTAAGCTCTGGAGGCATTACATGTATGGTGATGGAGTAGAGATCTTCATAGACCATAAGAACTTGAAGTATGTATTCACACAGAAGGATCTCAACATGCGGCAGGGGAGGTGGCTCAATTTATTGACGAACTATGATCTTGACCTTCAGTATCATCCAGGGAAGGCTAGTGTCGTAGCAGACGCTTTGAGCAGGAGAGGAGGAGCTTACTTCTTGACGGAGCAACATCACATCTTGGAGGATCTGCAGGAGATGGGTATCGAGATAGTATTACCTGGTGATATCGGTTTGATGGCGAGTCTGCAGGTTCAGTCTTCTATAGTGGAGATGATTAGAGCAGAACAGACATGTGATGTCAGGCTTCAGCGACTCAGAGCGGAGTATGAGTCAAGACGCAGACCAGAGTTGAGCATTCACGAGGATGGGACTCTCAGGTTTGGGAGTCGACTCTGTGTGTCCAGAGGAGATATCCAACAGGAGATTATGTTAGAGGCCCATAGTTCCCAGTACTCAGTTCATCCAGGAGGGATGAAGATGTATCGGAATATTCATCAGCACTTTTGGTGGAATGATATGAAGAGAGAGATAGGCGATTTATTTATCGATGTTTAGTCTGTCCGCAGGTTAAGGCTAAACATCAGAGACCAGTTGAACTACTTCAGCCTTTATCAATTCCGGAGTGGAAGTGGAACCATATTACTATGGACTTTTTGACCGGTCTTCCTAAATCTTCGTCTGGTAGAGATGCTATATGGGTTATAGTGGATCGACTCACGAAGGTTACTCACTTTCTTCCTTTTAGGGTTGACCAGTCTACAGTGTAGCGAGCTCAGATGTACATGAGGCAGATAGTCAGATTGCATGGCATACCTATTAGCATAGTCTCAGATAGAGATTCTCGGTTCATGTCGTATTTCTGGCAGAGCCTTCAGCAGAGTCTGGGTACTAGGTTGAAGATCAGTTCAACCTACCATCCGTTGACAGACGGACAGTCGGAGCATACTATTCAGACTTTGGAGGATATGCTCTGATCTTGTACGCTTGATTTTGGTGGTCCTGGAAGGAACACTTACACTTAGTAGATTTATCCTATAACAATAGCTTCAAGGCGATCATTCAGATCACCGTTAGCTTGGGATGACATTGGCGAGAGGAAGATGCCTGGTCCAGAGTTGGTTGCTCAGTCGGTTGGAGTGATCAAGCAGATCAGAGAGCATCTCAGAGTGACTCAGGATTGCCAGCGTCATTGGACAGATCAGCACCGTCGTCATCTTGAGTTCTCTGTCGGCGATCATGTATTTATGAGGATTTTTCCTACCCGTAGAGTTATCAGATTTGGAGTACGAAAAAATCTTAGTCGTAGATATATAAACCCGTTTGATATTCTCGAGCGAATTGGAGACTTGTCTTACCATCTAGCTCTTCCACCTTCGTTTCGTGAGGTACATGACGTCTTTCACGTATCTCAGTTGCGCCGGTATATTCCATACCCGAGTCATATCCTAGATCATTTTGAGTTGGTCGTTGGTACCGACGTATCGTATGAGGAGAGGCCCGTGTCTATTTTGGACCAGAGGGAGAAGGTTCTCAAGAACTGGACTATCCGATTAGTTCGAGTTGCTTGGGGGCATCATTTACTGGGCGAGTCGACTTGGGAGCGCGAGGACGATATGCATGCTCGTTATCTGTTTCTATTTGACTCAGGAGGTATAATTATTCTTATACCCGTGCCTTGTCTTATCTTGTGCATGTGATTGATTGTTAGCTTATATGTTATGCCTATTATTTATTTTCTTTTCTGGTTCTTTGTTGTTGTCCAGGAATTTCATGCTCACGTGAGTTTCTTGCTTGTTATTAGCATTACGTTTACTTTCTTGGATTTACTTGCTTGATGATTTTTGGATCCTTGTGGAAATTTTGAGGAAGAAATTTTTCTAAGGAGGGGAGAGCTGTGAGACTCGTCTCACAGTATCGTATTTTATGCAGATACGTATTTTGTACTATTTGTTGCATTTTATTGGATCTCGTGGAATCTCGGAATTTTTTCAAACTTTTCTACCTGACAGGTATACCTACGGTAAACTATAGTATACCTACGGTATATTGCCCACTACAAGGAAAGGGACTTTAGGCCACAAAATCTGGGACGACAAAAAAAATTTAGTCATCCAAACCAATCTTTAGTGACTAAAAAATTATTGTTGTCGTCTAAAGTTCTCTGAATTTACAAAAATAATTGTGAACTCTCTAGCAACTATTAAATAGTTTAGGTGACTAAAAAAATCTTTGCAAGAGAAAGCTAAGAGGATAATAAAAAATATTCCCGCCTAAAGTAGAGAGAAATACTAAATTTAAGACGACTAAATAAAATATCCTTGCCTAAAATTTAGGGAGCATTTAAGACGAATAACAAAAATATCCTCATCTAAAGTAGAGGAAAATACTAAATTTTAGACGACCAAAACAATATTCTCGCCTAAAGTAGAGATTACTCGTCTAAAGTAGAAAAAAAAACCATATTTAAGACGACTAAAAAATATTCTCGCATAAAGTAGGTGGAATAGTAAAATTTTCACCAAATTTTAGGTGGACCTATCGTATAAATTTAAGACAAAAAAATATTTTAGGTCAGTCACCAACCAAAAAATGTTGAAATGAGAAAAAATGTTCGTGCTTAAATTAAATTTAGTCAGTCGCCAACCCAAAAATATATTCCTTTTAAACTAAAAGTTGAAAGGAAAAAAAATATAGACTACAGAATATATGAAAATCTTTTTTCAATTTAGGTCACGGGATCACACAACGGGAGAGGTATGGGACAGTGGGTCCAAATGACATGCAACATAGCGTGCACAAAGTCCCGTGCATATCGTCGGACATCTAAAAAAAAATTTAGGTGGACCTATCTTCCTCCAAAATTTATGCTTAATGTATGTATATATCTCCGTAGAAGTTTAGAAGAAGAGCTGGAACCGAACTCTAGTGTCTCTTGTGGTTATCGAGGAGAAGTATAAAGCTCTGGCTGGGTGGAAGAAGATCAGTGGATCGATCAAGCCACGAGAGCGTATTATTCTTTCCATTTATAAATGATGGGAGTTGGGTGTGAAAGTTGGGGGGCAATTGATCCAAAGACATACAATGCAATTTGTACAAAATTATGTCGGATTACTAATATTATGTCGAAAATTAAAAAAAAGAAAAAGAAGAGCTGGAAAAAAAAAGTTAGGACAAGAGAGACGTACTCCTCGGAAAGCCGTCCTTCTTCTCCAACAATCAAAGAGTCTTCTATTCCTCTTTTACTTCGCAAATGTGAGATTCCAAAGAAAGCTATGTAGATGCTATTTCATCTTGATTTAGTGATTTTTTTTAAGAAAATAAATGGTTGAATCTTATAGATTATGGAGTTTTGGTACAAACTCAGAAATAGTTTGTTGTTTTATGTGCAAAATTGCATTTAAATTTTTTTTTTTTTTATGGGGAAAATCCATATTTTGAGCGGAACGTGTCATCCACCGCGACGAGCGGGGCCGTGTTCATGATCCTCCGCCTGCAATGTGAGACGGTCGAGGCCCAGATGGAGTTCCGCCAGTTCAAGCGCTTCGTTGACAACAAAATGCCGCACGACCAGGGCGAGATCGCCAAGCTCGAGGACCTCATCTTCAAGAAGGACCATACCATCCAATCCCTCTCTTGTGAGATCCAGGCCTACAGTCACCGCCGCCTCTCTGTCATTTTTATCACTCTCTTATCTTATTGTTCTTCTCTAGGATTTTATTTGATTTTAGTACAATTTTTTTTATTTGTTGAAAGTTGGGTGGATGAACTGATGAAGGAGATCCAGTTCGAACTAGTAGAAGTAGAGTTTTCTTTCGTATGGGAATTAAGGGCACGGGCAACGTGTTCGACATAATGCAACAAAGATACCACACGACTCTAAAGATTGATGATTCTTTTATTATAAGAGTAATTTTCCTATTGTGTTATATATGCAGAGAGTGTATCAGCTCATGTGGAGTGGAAAGGAGGAGAGTGTATCAGCTCAAGTGGAGTGAAGGAGCCGAGTTAAAATTACTTTGGTAAAGAATTTATTTTTTCGTTGGCAGAAATGCAAGTTCTGTTTTCTTTTACTATGATAAGTTTTTGCTATTATTCTGTCTGATTCCGTTAATTCTATTACTAGAACTTGGAATGATTAAAAATTGAAACCATTAATTAACACACATACAGCCTCTCTACTTCATCATAACAATTTACACTGCTCAAACTTTGAGCGCAGTTGTTGCAATTCTATTATGTTGCCTAGTATTCAATATATAGAGGCATCATTGGAGCCTTTTAAACATCAATTCAACCCAAAACCAAGTTCGTAACAGTGAGCTCCACAAGAAGAAACTTGACCAAACCAAACTGCACCCCACTAAACCCAGCTGATGCCGAAACTGACCACACTTTCACCTCGTGGACCACCGGCCTACATAATCAACTATGGTCGTCGCTCCTCGTGTTATAGTACACAATGTAGAAGGCCACCGGGGTCTGCTCAACCCGGGCCGGTGAGGTTGGCCGGCATTTAGGTATTGTTGCCAACGGGTGAGTAGTGGAGGTTTTGGGCCTGATCCCCTGCAAAGGCCATCACAGCCAGCGGTGACTGGCATGAGTCTCCTGCAGAACCCACCGTGAACGTGAGGCTGTACTGCTTCTCCGGGGTGGTCGCCACCATATGGGATATGATGCCTTCCTTAACCGAGAGGTGCTCGACAGCTCACTTCCCTTGAGGGACAGTTTAGTGTTCCGAGCTACATAGCAGGCAGCACGGTTGGACTACACGTTCCAACTGGGAAGGGGAGAGGGGTCCTCTTTTAGGTTGGTTGGGAGGAGGACGCCAAGGGTAGCATCGGTGAACATCGGTGGACCTTCCTCAAAGTCGCCATTGATGAAAGCATTGTCTGCATGTAAGATTAGTTCTAGTCTAGGAATCATGAACACTCTAAAATTGTATCTACATCTGTGAAGGTCGTGTTGGACACAACACTTTAATGTAAACAAAAATACGTTAATAGGGGGTGTTCTGTCAATCTTTCAGGAATGAGTTGATTTGTTTAAGATTTACATCTCCTTCTGTCTTCAAACCCTTTTACCAACCCTAGTTCTGGAATTTAATAATTTTATAGAAACTAGATTTGTTATGCTCTTCTGATTTTAAAGTTACATTTACACAATATCACCCAATCAAAATTGTACCCAAAAAATAATTATTAGAGGGAAGCTGCAAACGTTTCTTACAGGAGTTAGTAATGATAAAGAGAGTTCTTAATTAATTTAGATTTATTCCGAGTTTGTTATTTCAATTTCCTTAATTCTATCTTTAAGTTTTAAGGTTTCTATTACTAGGTTCACAATGTATAATATAAATACCTTTCATTCATTCAATAAAACATATGCCATATTTCTTTTCTTTTCTACAAAACCATTATGGTATCAGAGCTTCTCTCCTGAAATTGTGAAACCATAGTGTGTTTTTGCTTTCATTCTCCCACAACCGGCGCCTCCCCCTCTCCATCACTCACCAACACCATCCTTGTCGGCGTTCTTCATAGCTTCATAGCAATTCCCATACATGGCTCATGACAATCAACAAATTACTATTTGCAATCCACAAGAACCTGCAAAACCGTTCACTATTTTCCACATTCACAATTCTGTCAAACTTACCTGCACAAATTCCCTCTTGTGGAAACTACAAATAAAAGCCATCCTTGTTGGGTATATTCTCTAGAAATTCATTGATGGCTCCCATCCCACACCTCCAACGGCTATTATTGGCCATGACATTCCTATTCTCAATCACCAAACCTGGTTTCGACATGATAAATTGATTTTTGGCGCTATTGCCGGGTCTCTCACTCCCTCTCTCATTTCCTTTATCACCTAATCCAAAACCTCTTCCGATGCATGGAATGTTATCACCAATACGTTCGCACGACCCTCTCGTGGCCACATTAAGCGTATCAAATATCAACTCAAGCAAGCCAAAAGGTCAACCGTATCTCACTGTATGCAGGCCATCATAGCCAGTGACGACAAACTTGTTAGAATTATTGTTGTTTTCTTATTGAAAAATTTCTGAGTACAAAAATAAAATTAGATTGATGTTACCGGCCTCTGGGGAAGTCGTGCACGAAGCACTGTCCTAAGAGTTGATTCGAGATCTGTGTGCAGACGTTCCCGAAGCTCCTAGTGGTAAAACTCACACACTACCGATATCTCGTCGCCGCACATGACTTGGAGAGAATGACCAGGACTTAGCTCTGCCCAGAGCTTGGAGACGACGAAGATTTGACAGAATCGAATGTTGCTAGCAAAAGTTTAGAGATGAAATTTTGGATGGAGTTTACAAAGAAATCAGTCCAATATATAATACTAATATGTAACGGTCTGAATTAATTCTCCTATTAATTCAGCCGTTACACAAAATAAAGAATGAACCTGGACACAATAACGGTTCAGAAACAATTTGTAACGGAAGAAATTAATT
This sequence comes from Iris macrosiphon, assembly GCA_036927795.1. Classification (NCBI taxonomy): domain Eukaryota; kingdom Viridiplantae; phylum Streptophyta; class Magnoliopsida; order Asparagales; family Iridaceae; genus Iris; species Iris macrosiphon. The sequence continues at coordinate 179,074,143 of JAYESA010000006.1, read as the reverse complement.
TTCTAAAGTTCAGAAAATTAAATGAAAATGAAGAGGAGCAAAAAGAATTTTATGGTCCCAGCCCGAACCCGAAGAGGAAATCGAATCGGCATTCGGCGCCCGCAGATGTAGGCGCGTACCCGCACCCGTTACGCGCGCCGAACCGGGCCGGGCGGCGGCGGCGGCGCGCGCGTGTGGCCCAAGGGGTTCCCCACACAACAACTTTAAGAGAGCAAAGAAGAGAAACTAATATATGTACACAAGAAAGCTTTGGCCCATCCGATGTGGGACTAAAGAAAGGAAGATGAAGCTTGAGCTTTTGAAAACAAAAGCAAAACCAACAATCCCCCCCCCCCCCCTCCCCCCCAAAAGGTCAAGTTCCGAAACAGAGATAAGAGTGAAGTAAATAGGGAGAGAGAGAGAGAGAGAGCATCTGGGCAGTAAAATACTATTCATAGATGTGATGGACTACAGCCTTGAATCTCACGTAGTGACTATTGCCTTAATCTGAAGAAGTGCTTGACGGATTATGCCTTGAATCAGACTTCTTGAACCAGATTTAGAAAAATAGCACACATAGTATGCTAGAGGTCCTTGGTCTATCGGGTGGCACTTTTAAATGGCCATGCGCACTTTTTCACATTCATGAGAGTTGTCTGGGATCGCCCTGTCCCATAGTCGCGGCCTTCACGACCTCTCATATAGGTAAGTCCTTAATGGTTGGTGATATGAATCAAACCAGCATTGCAGCTTGGACCTATTAAGAGTTTAACCTCATCCTAACCATATCACACAGGAACACTGTCACCATAGGGATGGGGAGTCATTGTACACATGTACAGCCGCTTGGGCTTTATTTTAATAAGACTTTAATCTCGAGTCAGTGTTCCATAAAGTCACCTAAGTTCAGATTGTTTCTACCCATTGAACCGGCTTCTTGGGATCTCCAGTCAGACTCGGTTGGGTTGCCACTGCTGGTGACTAACTTATGGGCTTAACCCCATCCCCCTCGATGATTCTAGGATCAAAGTACTAGACAGACCCTTCGTCAAGTGATCTGTAAGGTTCTTTTCTGACTTTTTATAGTCAAGAACCACATATTTGCCTAGTAGGCTTTTTATTGACTTGAAGCGCAACTGCAGGTGCCTGTTCATCTTAGTATTCACAGAATCATGCTTTAGTAGTTCAATAACAGATTTATTATCACAATTTATAGAAATTGCAGGAACAGGACTAAGAGAAACAGGTATATGCATAATAAGATTTTTAAGCCATTCAGCTTCTGTGCAAGTTGTATCTAAAGCTATCATTTCAGAGTCCATTGTACTCCTAGCTATGATAGTTTGCTTACAAGAGCCCCAGGAGATCGCAGCTCCTCCTAGAGTAAATACATATCCAGTAGTAAATTTTATATCATGTGAGTCGGTTACCCAGTTTGCATCTGAATAACCTTCTATGATATCAGGGTGCCTAGTAAAATGAAGTTTGTAATCTACGGTGCCCTTGAGATATCTAAATACCCTATCCAAGGCAGTCCAATGTGACTGATTTGGGTTACTGGTATATCTACTTAGTCTTCCAATAGCAAATGCAATATCAGGTCTTGTCCTGTTTGTTATATACATAAGGGAGCTTATCATCTGTGAATATTTGTGTTGTTCCAAAGGTGCTCCTTAATTCTTTTTTAGTACAATACTGCTGTCATAAGGAGTAAGGACATGTTTCTTATCAAATAACTCAAACCTTTTTAGTATTTTTTCAATTGAATGTGCTAAAGATAGAGTATAACCCTCTTTGCCTTTGGTCACTTGCATTCCTAAAATTAAGTTGGCTTCTCCTAGATTTTTCATATCAAACTGGCTAGATAAATAGTTCTTTGTAATATTTATCAATTCCAGTGATGAACCTAGGATAAGAATGTCATCTACATACAAGCATAAAATGACACAACTTTTACATGTACCTTTAGAGTATATACATTTGTCGTACTCATTTGACAAGAAACCATATTCACAAATTACTTTGTCAAATTTATTGTGCCATTGTTTGGGAGCTTGTTTCAAGCCATAGAGGGATTTTACTAGTCTGCAGACTTTCTTTTCTTGACCTTTAGCAATGAAACCTTCAGGTTGGTCCATATAAAGTTCTTCCTCTAGATCTCCATTCAAGAATGTTGTCTTTACGTCCATTTGATGGATTAGCATATCATGAATGGATGCTAAGGCCAAGAGAGTTCTAATGGATGTGATCCTAGCTACAGGAGAGTAGGTATCAAAATAATCTAACCCTTTCTTCTGGGTAAAATCCTTAGCAACTAATGTAGTTTTGTATTTCTCTATAGTACTATCGGCTCTAAATTTCTTCTTGAAAATCCACTTACAGCCTATTGGTTTATTGCCTAAAGGTAGATCTGTTAGAAACAAAGTGTTATTCTCCAAGATGGAGTTGTATTCACTGTTAATGACTTCTTTCCAGAAGGGAGCATCAGGAGACGACATTGCTTCTTCATAAGTTGAGGGATCACCCTCTATCAAAAAAGTAAAGAATCCTTCTCCTAAATTTTTTTCAGTCCTATTCCTTTTACTCCGTCTTGGTTCTAAGTCTTGTTCAGATTGTGAGCTAGGTATTTGGACTTGAGAACTAGTAGAGGGTATTGAGGAAGAGATTGAACTTCTATCCTTAAAAGAAAATATGTTTTCAAAGTAAACTGCATCTCTTGCTTCTATAATGGTATTGTTAGAGATTTCATTTACTTCTGAGTGGGTCACTAGAAATCTATTGGCATAGCTGTCTAAGGCATATCCTATGAAAACAGCGTCTACAGTCTTGGGACCAATCTTCCTCTTTTTAGGTTCGGGAATTCCGACTTTAGCAAGGCATCCCCAAACTCTAAGGTAATTAATCCTAGGTGCTCTACCTTTCCACAGCTCATTGGGAGTCTTATCTTTTGTCTTACTAGGAATCTTATTAAGAATGTAACAGGCAGTTAAAAGGGCTTCTCCCCACAAGTTATCAGGAGCACCAGAGCTGAGAAGCATGGCGTTCACCATATCTAACAGAGTGCGGTTCTTGCGTTCAGCAATTCCGTTAGACTGAGGTGAATATGGAGCAGTTACCTCATGAATTATTTCATGTTCTTCACAGAACTTAATCATTTCGTTTGAGGTGTATTCTCTACCACGATCAGATCTAAGGATCTTAATCTTCCTTTCTAATTGATTCTCAGCTTCAAATTTGTAGACCTTAAATCTATCTAGAACTTCATCTTTGGTTTTGAGAAGGTAGATATAACAATACTTTGAATAATCATCTATAAACGTAACAAAGTATTTTCTACCGCCTCTGGTCAAAATCCTATTTGAGTCACATACATCACTATGGATAAGTTATAGAAGGTCAGAATTTCTTTCTATAGATTTGAAGGGTAATCTAGTGTGTTTGGCTTGGACACAAATCTCACATTTGTGTTTGTCATCTATTGGAGTCTTGGGAATAAGATTTAAGGTCATCATTCTTTTAATGGAACCTAGGTTCACATGACCTAGTCTGCCATGCCAAACATTTGAAGATTCTATATTAGAGACAATGAGAGAACAATCAGAAATTTTATTCATTGTGCTTAAAAAGAAAAGACCGTCTTTTACAAAGCCTTTTCCTATAAACGAGTCATGCTTAGAAAAAAACTACTTTATTAGCCTCCATTACAGTTTTGTACCCTGAGGCTACAAGAAGGGATATACTAACTAGGTTTCCCCTGACAGACGACACATGAAGAATATCATGAATAGTTAAGATTTTTTCTGATGTCATCTTCAGGTTAACTTTTTCTCTTCCAATAATTTGTGCCGTTGAGCCATCTCCTAGGGTCACACCTCCTCCACTTGATTCCTGATAGTTTGAAAAACAGGAGCGATCAAACGAAACATGAACATTAGCTCCAGAATCCAACCACCAATCATCAGAATGGTAAGAGAGGTTAATAAGGGGTTGAAAGCTTACAGACCTGAAGGAACTCGAAGAACCTTTGTGAAGCATGTTCGCTTCTGGTCTAACTGAGCCCTTTCCTTTGTAGGAGGTCTGGACAGCTTCTTTCTTCCTATGGTAGCAGTTGGTGGCCATATGGTTTGTTTTACCACACACAAAACAAAATCTCTTCTGATCCTGAGTCTGACTAAAGTTTCTAGGTTTTTGGTTTTGGTGATGATGGTTTTGGTGGTTAGGCTGAAAGTTTTTCTTCTTCTTGAAGAAATTCTTCTTGGATTTATAAAAAAAATTAGACTTGGGTTTTCCTTGGCCTTCTACAAGGTTTACCTTAGCTTTAGATTCAGTCTTAGGCTTAGACCTCAATCTAATTTGTTCTTCGGTTCTAATTTTCTTTAGGACTTGATTGTAGGTAAGATCTCCTTGTGTATGGATAAGTTCCTTAGAAATATCAGACCAAGAGGGAGGTAGCTTGTCTATTAGGCATGCTATTTTATGTAACACCCGTTCCGCTCAAGCGGACTGCCGTCTCAAACGGCAATAGTGCAGCTGTCCCGACCCGCTTTGCCTCAAACGAGAAGCAAATGATATCCAGACTTGTCCCTACAGGAATTCGGCTTAGGTTTTCAGAGGCTCGCTTGACGTATCGCTCTACCGAGGCGAATCATCGCTAAGGTGGGTGGCTACGGTGAACTTGTCTTTGCTTAGCCATCACACATAAAATCTGGAATATTTATGCTAGTCGCTAGGTGAATCACCCCCTGCATGCTAATAAGAATCCAACTCACCTAGCTAAGGGAATAATCCCAACTTGTATTGCTTATGCTAGAACTTGGAAATTGAAATACTACTTATATTCAGACCCTTGCATGCTAAGTCCCCTAACGATCTAACTCTCGGTTTACCTTCGGGCCCGAGCAAACGTGTCTGCTTATGTTCCTTAGAAACGCATGCTTGTCTGCTTACGAATGTTTAACATGATTGTATTGTGTATGCATTCTTGTTAGCCAGGAGACTATCAAATAGTCCTTCTGTGCAAATGAACCTGCAAGTATCCGGGACCGTTAGGTCACCCAAGGCATATCCCCGAACCAGGGGAATGCATTAAGCAAGAATGAATACTGAACGTAAATCACACTTGAATGATAATCATGCTAAGTATGCATCTGAACGAGGATCGTGTTATGTACTGATGGAATCCAAGCTCGTGGAGCAATATGCTCGTTCAGATTAAGTTTAAGTTTCATGATTATCATGTCAAGCTATGGAAAAGAATAGACCCTGACCTGTATAGTTGCGGACAACTTGTGTGCACAAGCTATGTTATGTTGAGTTCCGCGGACGGTCACCGGGGCACTGGGACCGATCCGATCCGGACGGGACGTATGTATAGTCGTATGTTACCCGGCAAGTGTTATGCAGCGGGGCTCGCCACCCGCGTTGCACGTCACTTCGCCCTGAGACTAAACGGTCCTTTATGGCTATGCCAGCGACTCATGTTCATATAGATAAGTCATCATCGCTTAGCGGCTATCCGCGTGCGAGTCACTGCATCGCATTAAGTGAACAACTGAACACCTGAACGATCATGTTAAAACGACCCTCGTGTTTGCATATGCTATGCCCCTGAATGTTTATACTTGCCCCTGCTCGAATTAACAATGTTTGCCTCAATGTTTGCCTTGGACAGGGAAGGAGATGGTAAGTTGGTAAGTCTCGCTGTGTTTTCTCTCATGTTGCACGGCGCACTGCCCGACACGTTAGGCTATTCAATATTTGCATAAAACTGATCCTAAGGCAACTAGAAAGACAACTTAATAGTTGGTGCACGGAACTTATATTACGTGTTTGGATTTGTCGAGCGGGCGAGTAGCTTCCCCACCAGTTCATTCAATGTACTGATAATCCACCAGTTTGTATGCAGGGTGCGGGAGATCCTCGTTCGGTGTGGATGCCTCCAACGTGCGTGCTAAGGCCAGGAGTTTCCTGTGAAGCCTTGCAACGGTGCGTCCGGAACAGAAGTACATATACAAGACATAATGTTAGAACATAGCCCAAACTCGCCTGTACAATCATTCCACAGTTGTAGCCACTTGGCACGCTTTTACTGTTTCAGAGAGAGAGGCTTGAGCGACTTGTAATCTCGGCTATACGCCGCCTGTAACACTTGTTTATATCAATAAAAGAGTTGCTTTACTTCAAACTTGTGTTTCAATGCTTCCGCTATATTGTCGACTCAGTGAACCTGTTACCAATCGCTATGCGTTCATGACTCCGCTGCACTCGGACAATCTGTGCGACTCTGTGGCTTAGAACTCTTACCGCCAGCCAATGAATCACGGCCTTGCACGGGCGCGGTTCACGCTCATGCGGCATCACGCCCGGATGGGTCAAGCGATCGTTTCGCGGGAGCGCTGGCGAGGGTGATTCCCGCCTAGCGGGAACGGCCGATTTGCCTGCGGGAGATCGGGGCGTGACATAGTGGTATCAGAGCCTGGCTTCTACGCCTTTGGACTTCGATTCGATATCTCTGTTTCGAAAGCTCATTCGTGGGTTATGTGCACGCTCTCTCAATGTCTCGATGGGATGTTCCAACAATAAGTCTAAATACTTTCAAAATACGTTTTGAATGATATGATTGCTTGTCTGGTTGTATGCTGCGAGTGGCCTTTGTGCCAAGCTATGCGAACCCTTGAGAGTGTCGCTAGTAGCTTGTCCGATTTTCACTAACTCTAAGTTTGATTGAATGCATCTATTCGAGGGACGCCTTGAACTAGTGCACCACCCAAGACTTAAGAAAATGTGAAACTCGAGTGCTAAGACTTCGCTATCACTAAGCTGGTTAACGTGTTCACGCTAGAGGGCCCTTCGAAAGTGCGCACGATCCAGTCTAAGCGATATGCTGATTTCGAAGCTTATGCAAGTGAATATCCAAATGAACAAGTACAACGACTTGTCTAGGATTACCTTAACCCTAGATTACTGCTTGTCCTCAATAAGTCTCGAGGACGAGACTTTTTCTGAGTTGGGTAGGATGTAACACCCGTTCCGCTCAAGCGGACTGCCGTCTCAAACGGCAATAGTGCAGCTGTCCCGACCCGCTTTGCCTCAAACGAGAAGCAAATAATATCCAGACTTGTCCCTACAGGAATCCGACTTAGGTTTTCAGAGGCTCGCTTGACGTATCGCTCTACCAAGGCGAATCATGGCTATGGTGGGTGGCTACGGTGAACTTTTCTTTGCGTAGCCAGCACACTTAAAATCTGGAATATTTATGCTAGTCGCTAGGTAAATCACCCCCTGCGTGCTAATAAGAATCCAACGCACCTAGGTAAGGGAATAATCCCAACTTGTATTGCTTATGCTAGAACTTGGAAATTGAAATAGTACTTATATTCAGACCCTCGCATGCTAAGTCCCCTAACGATCTAACTCTTGGTTTACCTTCGGGCTCGAGCAAACGTGTCTGCTTATGTTCCTTAGAAACGCATGCTTGTCTGCTTACGAATGTTTAACATGATTGTATTGTGCATGCATTCTTGTTAGCCAGGAGACTATCAAATAGTCCTTTTGTGCAAATGAACCTGCAAGTATCCGGGACCGTTAGGTCACCCAAGGCATATCCCCGAACCAGGGGAATGCATTAAGCAAGAATGAATACTGAACGTAAATCACACTTGAATGATAATCATGCTAAGTATGCATCTGAACGAGGATCGTGTTATGTACTGATGGAATCCAAGCTCGTGGAGCAATATGCTCGTTCAGATTAAGTTTAAGTTTCATGATTATCATGTCAAGCTATGGAAAAGAATAGACCCTGACCTGCATAGTCGCGGACAACTTGTGTGCACAAGCTATGTTATGTTGAGTTCCGCGGACGGTCACCGGGGCACTGGGACCGATCCGATCCGGACGGGACGTATGTATAGTCGTATGTTACCCGGCAAGTGTTATGCAGCGGGGCTCGCCACCCGCGTTGCACGTCACTTCACCCTGAGACTAAACGGTCCTTTATGGCTATGCCAGCGACTCATGTTCATATAGATAAGTCATCCTCGCTTAGCGGCTATCCACGTGCGAGTCACTGCATCGCATTAAGTGAACAACTGAACACCTGAACGATCATGTTAAAATAACCCTCGTGTTTGCATATGCTATGCCCCTGAATGTTTATACTTGCCCCTGCTCGAATTAACAATGTTTGCCTCAATGTTTGCCTTGGACAGGGAAGGAGATGGTAAGTTGGTAAGTCTCGCCGTGTTTCCTCTCATGTTGCACGGCTCACTGTCCGACATGTTAGGCTATTCAATATTTGCATGAAACTGATAGTAAGGCAACTAGAAAGACAACTTAATAGTTGGTGCAGGGAACTTATATTACGTGTTTGGATTTGTCGAGCGGGCGAGTAGCTTCCCCATCAGTGCATTCAATGTACTGATAATCCACCAGTTTGTATGCAGGGTGCGGGAGAACCTCGTTCGGTGTGGATGCCTCCAACGTGCGTGCTAAGGCCAGGAGTTCCCTGTGAAGCCTTGCAACGGTGCGTCCGGAACAGAAGCACATATACAAGACATAATGTTGGAACATAGCCCGAACTCGCCTATACAATCATTCCACAGTTGTAGCCACTTGGCACTCTTTTACTGTTTCAGAGAGAGAGGCTTGAGCGACTTGTAATCTCGGCTATACGCCGCCTGTAACACTTGTTTATATCAATAAAAGAGTTGCTTTACTTCAAACTTGTGTTTCAACGCTTCCGCTATATTGTCGACTCAGTGAACCTGTTACCAATCGCTATGCGTTTATGACTCCGCTGTACTCGGACAATCTGTGCCACACTGTGGCTTAGAACTCTTACCGCCAGCCAATGAATCACGGCCTTGCACGGGCGCGGTTCACGCTCGTGCGGCATCACGCCCGGATGGGTCAAGCGATCGTTCTGCGGGAGCGCTGGCGAGGGTGATTTCCGCCTAGCGGGAACGGCCGATTTGCCTGCGGGAGATCGGGGCGTGACATTTTATGCTCATTGGAGAAAGATGTTCCTTTGGCTTGAATATGCCTAAGGTATTCTTGGAATTCATGGAGCTGGTCATTCATAGGCTTGTTATCTACCATGAAATACCTATTAATGGTTGAAGAATTAAACCTTTCTATTCCGGCATCATCACAGCCGTATTCATCTTCCAAGGCTTTCCAAAGTTCTTTAGCACTCTTGTATTCAAAAAAATATATCATACAAGGATTCAGATAATGCGCTCAGAATTCTATGAAAGCAGTGGAAGTCTATCTCTTTAGGGGTTTTTGGTTTCGAGGAGGTGGACACTCCTATGTCAGACTCAGTATCATCAGAATCATTTGTGATGGGTGTGGACCCATCAATGGCAGAAATAAGTCCTAAGGTCGTGAGCCAAAATTTTATTTGACTCTGCCATCTTTTAAAGTATGAGCCATCAAACTTAGCAGGTTTTGCAGTAGAGGATTCCTCCTTACCAGTCATGATTGCAGTCTGAAAAATATAAATTTATTTAATAACAAAGTCTAAGATAATAGTTTAGGTGGTTTTTGCTAAACAATCTTAAAATCTTTAGTTTTTCAAGTGTTGATCAACTCAGGTTAGTTGTAGGGGCCGGTTCTCAGCTACGGTCCGAAGACTCTTAAGTACCGTGTCGCTTAGGGCTATTTACACCCGGTTGACAGAAGGACCCTTTCGGCTTGTGCCCGAGTTTCTCTCTACTTTGAAACTTTAGATTTGAAGATTTTATTTGCAATTTTCTTTTTACTAAGCTATTTTCTTTTGGTCCTAGATTGCTTTCAAAAATATTAAGTGATTAAAAATGAAGCAAATTGTATGTTAAAATTGAAAGAAATTTTTGTGATCAAAATTACAATTGACAAAATTATCAAATATGCTAACAATTTTTAAAACACTTTAAGCAAATTTGCAATTTGACAGTATAGTAAGCAACTTGATAAGTAAACAAATAAATCAATTGAAGAATTGAGACAAATTGCTACAGTAACTGTTAACTTGAATTTTGTAGAAAATTGCTAGCGTAACTATTAACAAATTGCTAGAAGTAGCTATATAAATTTTTTTTGCTAGAAGTCAAATTGCTACAGTAACAAATTTCTAGAAAATAAATTGCTACAGTAACTATTAATTCTAACAACTCTAACTATCAACTTGTGAATACAAAAATATTTATCAGTAAGTATTTTGCTATCAACTTGTGAATACAACTCTAACTATCAGTAAGTATTTTGCTATCAACTTGTGAATACAACTCTAACTATCAGTAAGTATTAACTTGTGAATACAAAAATATCAAGTTGTGAATACAAAATGTTACAGTAACTATTTTATTCTCTAGAATAAATCAACAGTAAGTATTTATCAGTAACTATTTAAATTCTAACAAATAAATCAACTCTTAGATTGTTAGAATTATTGTTGTTTTCTTATTGAAAAATTTATGAGTATAAAAATAAAATTAGATTGATGTTACCGGCCTCTGGGGAAGTCGTACACGAAGCACTGCCCTAAGAGTTGATTCGGGATCTGTGTGCAGACGTTCCCGAAGCTCCTAGTGGTAAAACCCCCGCACTACCGGTATCTCGTCGCCGCACACGACTTGGAGAGAATGACCAGAACTTAGCTCTGCCCAGAGCTTGGAGATGACGAAGATTTGACAGAATCGAATGTTGCTAGCAAAAGTTTAGAGATGAAATTTTGGATGGAGTTTACAAAGAAATCAGTCCAATATATAATACTAATATGTAACGGTCTGAATTAATTCTTCTATTAATTCAGCCGTTACACAAAATAAAGAATGAACCTGGACACAATAACGGTTCAGAAACAATTTGTAACGGAAGAAATTAATTTTCTAACGTTCAGAAAATTAAATAAAAATGAAGAATTTTAGGGTCCTAGCCCGAACCCGAAGAGGAAATCGAATCGGCATTCAGCGCCCGCAGATGTGGGCGCGTACCCGCACCCGTTACGGGCGCCGAACCGGGCCGGGCGGCGGCGGCGGCGCGCGCGTGTGGCCCAAGGGGTTCCCCACCCAACAACTTTAAGAGAGCAAAGAAGAGAAACTAATATATGTACACAAGAAAGCTTTGGTCCATCCGATGTGGGACTAAAGAAAGGAAGAGGAAGCTTGAGCTTTTGAAAACAAAAGCAAAACCAACAAAACTTCCGGCTCTTGGCAAATCTATGGACCATGAAGATCTCATTGAAAAAAAATTCTGGATGGCCTTGATGATGACTACAAACATATCATTGATGCTATTCACAGCCTTGAGATTGTCTGATTCCATTAATTGTATAATGCTCATATTCCAGATTTTTTAGATACTAAATTTCAGCAAAAGGTGAACAACCCTTCTGTTTATGAGATACTGGATTCCTCCATGTCACCTTACCTAAAAATATAAAGATATAGACAGGGTTCAGATTATATAAAGCAATATCATATTTAATTATTATAAATCATACAAGAACAACATCAATTATTACTAGATAATGCTAACAAATAACAATATAATTAAGTTCCAACATGCGAGAGGAGGTATTCAAATCAGATTGCAAGTTGATTCCGTAAACACATTACTAGATGCATTCTATCAGTCTAATGAACTTCCAACATGACCACTTCCAGTCATCACCCAATGATTCCTAGTAGCTGAACAAGTTCATATTCCTGACTGCCATAGGCAAGTATCTTAGGCATGCAGGGATTATGAGAGCTTTGGCCCAGGAGTGATACTCATTCAAAGGATAAAATAAATTTGGGATAAAAATATTTTTAGTATTTTATCTAGCAAGTTTTCTTGCATTGCTTATCATATGATTGTTTCTTGATTTTTAAATTGATAGTTTATGATATATAACCCAAATCTAGGATTAGGGTTTAGTTTAGTATTATTCTGGAATAAATATTGGAGTTATAATTCACCTCTTAGTTTATTGATTCAATGGTTGCACCTTACCATAGCTTCAATATCTACAACACTATACTAGCTTTTATCTTCCAACAAAATTCACATCCTTGACCTAGACTAGCCCATCTTCAATCCTGACCCTTGTGTCACTCACAATTAAACTCTTTTGTGCTTCATTTTAATCGTACAACATTCGTCACAATTTCTAAATTCTGACCTAGAATTAGGCAACTATGGTCCCACCCAATTGAAACCCTATGTACTTTCAATTTATTGACAAACACCAATAACATAAATTCTACTCATTTTGGACAACCGACTTGACCGAGCCCAAAACTAGACCAAACCTCAACCCGAACCCTCACACACCCTTACATGGCTCATACCAAACACCCAACACCATTTCCTCCCTCTACATAACACCAAACACCCTCCTCTTGACCAATAACCCACTCTTGAACCTATTGGATAATCAATTTCAGATTTTTCATATTAGGAAATTATTCCTTCACATTCACCTTCACTTCTTTCATTAATACCATCCCCACATTGGACACACACAAAGTGTGGGTTGAAATTGACTTCCTTATCATACTCCTACACACTCTTCCATACTCAATTTGACTAAAACTATACTAGGGACACCCAACCTCAACACATACCCTCACCATGCATTAAATGAATACACCCCTCACCTCAACACTTTTTCCCACACTCCCCCGTGCCTTGTGGCCGACCAAGAAGTCACCCCTACTTCATTCTCCATCTCCTTTACTTCTTCTCTCCTTCATCTTCTCCCCTCCATATTTTCCTCCCCTCTGCCTCCATTCACCATTCACCATCATCATTCACCCTCACCAACATCATCACCACCTTCACCCGGGCTCCACCACTACCCTCTCCATCACCTTCTCCACCTCCAGCATCGAGCACCACCACAAATGCATACACCCCTCACCTCAACACTTTTTCCCACAATCCCCCGTGCCTTGTGGCCGACCAAGAAGTTACCCAGCTCTTTCTTCTCCATACTTCATTCTCCATCTCCTTTACTTCTTCTCTCCTTCATCTTCTCCCCTACTCCCCTCCATATTTTCCTCCTCTCCGCCTCCATTCACCATCATCATTCACCCTCACCAACATCATCACCACCTTCACCCGGGCTCCACCACCACCCTCTCCATCACTTCCACCACCTCCAGCATCGAGTACCACTACAACCACCAGCTTCACCACCACCGCCACCTTTACTTCCCCTCTTCTGCAGCTGCTATTGCTGCTGCTGCCTTAAGTAGCTGCTGCTACTGCTTATTCTGCTGCTGCTGTTGCTCTACTTATTATTGTTGCTGCTGGTCTTCTTCTTCTTCACCTACTGCCTTAAGTAGCTGCTGTTACCTAAAAGCATGATTGAGTGAGTAGGTTGTTAGAACTAATTTACCATGACTATGTGTTGTTATATTTTGTATGTTTATATATAAAACACTTTGAGGAACAAGTATTCTAGTGCCATGGTAGGTTTGTATACATGTTAAGTGTGATGTGTATGAAGTTAGTAAGTGTCACTACCCAATTCTAGAAAATAGGGTATATTTTTTTTTATTTGATAAATAGTGTATTGTATTTAATTATTTATATTTATAATTAATTAGTGCTTGTCTTATTTTTATTTTGATTGTTTTAGGGTTTTGGCTAGCCTGGACCCATGTCAGACCCTAGTGGACCCATGTCCGACCCAGCCCACACCCTTGTTAGAATTATTTTGGGGCCTAGAATTATTATGTTATTTTTAGGAGGTTAGTTGGAGAGATTTGGAACTAGTTTGAGTGCATTTGGAGACCCGAAACCCAAAACCGAGTTACGGGAGGGCATTTTGGTCATTTGGACTTAGTGGAACCCCCTTTATTACCCATGGCCGGCCCCTACCTACCCATTTCTGTGAGAACACAGCAGCCCCCACCCGATCACAGCAAGCACAGCCCCCCCTCTTCATATTCTTCACTTCTTCTTCTTCTCCACTTCTTCTTCCTTCTTCCTTCTTCTCCAAGGTGAGTTCCCTCTTCCATTTTTCTTCTTTCTTCTTTCATTCCTTCTTCCTTAAGCTAACCCTAACCTTACATTTTCTCTAACCTAGGTGTGAGGAGCTTAGATCTAGTGTGAGAGCTAGAATTGGTGGCTTGGAGCTTGAGGGAGGTGATTTCTAGGGGTTGTGAGACTTTGGCCTTGGGATTCCAACTCCCAAGAGGTAAAACCTAACTTTCCCCTTCCTAATTATTTTTGTGTAGTGTAATTAGTGTTGTAGAACCCTCCTAGACCCTAACCCTACCCGTAGGAGGAAGTTGGAACTAGTTTGGGTGAGTTTAGAGACTTTGACATTAGGTTTTGTGTCGAATTCGGGTGGAATCCGAATTTGGCCCAATTTTGGGTGATGTCCTAGGTTAGATGGACCTAGGTAGACGTTGTCGGGTGTCTAGAGGGTGAGTGCGTGTCTCCGTTTGGACACGGGAAGCCGTGTCGCGGAGAAACGGGCGTTTCGGGCAAAATTGGGACTTTTCGTCGTCGCCGATTCTAAGTGCGTGTGCGTTTCCACCACGGACCTAGAATCGACGCGGGAGCGCATTTTCTAGGATCTAGACATCGTGTAGAGCGCGTGGGTAAATTTTGGGCCGATTTCGAGTTCGTTTGGTGTGCGTTTCAGGAGGTTTTCCGAGCCGCGCACCACGTGTTCGTCGAAATGACCGAACGGCCATTTCGACTTGGTTTCCTCGTTTCGGGCTTGTGCGCGCGTTGGGTTAGTATCGGGGACTGTGTGTTAGAGTTTTCGAGTTATATTTTATATATTTTAGGGTATTGGTGAGTGTCGGGGTCGTTGGGCGTGAGTAGGGCGTGTGGTTTGAGTGTTGTGTGCGTGGTTGTGTTTGTATTGATATGTGTCTATATATATATATATTTATATATATGTATGTGTGTTTATGTATATATATTTATATATATATGTGTGTATTTATATTTATGTACTTGTATATGTATATGTCTATGTGTATATATATATGTATATGTGTAAGTGTGCTTGTGTGTGTGGATAGCTATATACATAGGTATAACCTACTTAGATATATATAAATATGATAGATATCTATATTACCTAGCCTAGATTAATAACTAGGTGCATAATCAATAGCTAGATAGCTAGTTAGAGGGTTTTAGAGCGAAACCTCAATACCTTGAGATACCGAGGTATCTCGATACCTTGAGATATTCAAGGTATTGAGTTTCGAGCGGGGTATTTGAGCATTAGCCTAGGAAATGCTTGGGAGTGATTTTTATATGTTTATATATATATAATTACGCGTGCTAGCATAGGTTTTAGCGGGTTTAGGCGGGGTGCGTGGCCTAGGGCGAGGTATCGGATACCGAGGGTATCCCGGTATCTCGATTAGGCGAGTTTGTGAGTTTAGTAGCTTAATGAGCTCGGTTTGACCTAGCCCTAGTTTGACCTAGCTTTGACCATAATTGTCCCCGTTGACCGTAAAAGTCAACGTTTGACCTAGTTTTGACCTAGAGTTGACTTTTTGGACCCCGGGTTGACTTTTTGATCCGATTTTCACCGGTTTGACCCGTTCGACCTAGAATAGCCCTAGAAGCCTGTTTTTAATTATTTTATATCAGTTTAAATGCTTAGAACCCTGTTTAATCCTTGCTTTTCGCATTAGGTCCTTGCGTCACCGGTCCGGACCTCGATCCTCATCAGTTGCTCAGGACATCAGGCGAGTACCTACCTCTGATAGTTTCCATTTCATGATAGCGTTTATATCACCTGTTCTAGAACTGTAATACTTGATTCTGACACTTTATTACACGAGCTGGTACTAGTGGATCCCGTCATGAGGTGCTATCCCCCTTACCGTGTTCAGCGGGTACTCTATCACGTGTATTTCATCATGTGCTTCGGGTATTGATTATCATGTGCTATCATGTGCTTCTTGTGCTCTCGCCTTCGTGTGCGTGAGCTATTATCATGTACGTAGCGTGTTGTGGTTGGATCCAATGGTATTAGTGGGGGAGGGGAGTAGTGAGTTGGTTATATGGTCAAAGCCAAACAGTATTCATGTGTATGTCGGTTATGCAACTCACGCATAACGGAGTTATCGTAGTGACTTTCATATGCAACCTAAGCCGATCATATAACGAACTTGTGCTCAAGGCACTTAGCTAGTATTCATGTTTCTCACCTGCAGTTACTTTTTCACTACTTGTATTGTTCTCCAGTTTACATTGCAGCTACTTATTGTGCTCCAGCATATATTTATTTCCTGTGCATCTTGATTACTTTTCTATTGCTCGTCATATACACCTTACCATGTATTTGGAGTTGCTTTCAGAGTTATGTACTTCGCTCCGGTCCTGACTGGGCATATTTTTTCCAGAGGATCCTGAGGACTTTTGCCCTACGTTCTACGGGCCTGGTATTGACGACTGTTGTGACCCCGAGGAGGAGTGCGCCGAGGAGACGCCGATAGCACCCTAGTTAGCTAGGTGGGTTTCCTGGGTTTTCCTTGTGGTTGTATTTTGGATGACTGTACTTATTCTTTTGTGATTCTGTGAGATGTTGTAGCTTTTAGACTTGGACTGTATTATTTTGGATTGTCTTGCTCTCTTGGTTCTGGTTTTCTTTGTTTATATCATATCGTGCTTATTTCTTCCCCTAGATTTTGTGATTGAGATTCATATATATATTGCGTGGTTGCCCTCCTTCGGGAGAAGATTATTTTGATATATATATTGCGTGGTTTTGCCCTCCTTTTGGAGAGGTCATGTCGGATTTTTCAGTGAGATATAGATAGATATGGTTGACCTAGAACGGACATTTACAGCGTTCTACCGCCGATTCTGCGGCGTAGGCTGGACGTACCCACGGCTCATGCCCGATTTTCGGGTGCGGGTCGTGACACGTTTTTGGTGGTGGCCCATGCAGGTCTGCTTTTTAGTTTACCTGCTATAGGATATAGGCTGAGAGAGAGTGTGCTCAATCACAACTAGGACCCTTCCTCCTTCCTTTTGCTATCTTTAATTTTTCTGAAATTGTTTTCTTTTGCAATATCACTGTCCTTCTTTGATGTTATCGTTTCTTGCACTGTATTGACTTCTTTTGGTCTGTGTTCAGGATGCCTCCGAAGACCAGATCTCAGCGCACCGCCCCAGCAGCTGCCACCGAGAGGTCTGCCACCTCTCGACCTGCTCGACTTCCGGCAGCCGCTACCGCTCCACTCGCCACTCCTGCGGTTGAGGGAGCGTCAGTTTCTCTCGGAGATCCCCTTACTCCCATTGATCCGAGAGCCACCCCAGTTGTTCCGGTGGTACCTCCTCCACCACCGCCTGCGCCAGTGGATGCTACGCAGCTGTTCGCGTTCTTCCGAGAGATGATGGATGCGCAGCACCGCCAGGCAGATATTATGAGGATGGGCATTGAGAATGCTCATCAGGTGGCTTTGACAGCGGTCGACAGAGTGGCTCAGATCCAGCCACAGCCAGAGCAGGCTCAGTATCCTAGGCCGGGTACTATCATCGATTTTCAGAGGATGCGGCCTAAGGAGTTCCGCGGCACAGAGGGGATCCTGTATGCCGACGACTGGATCGAGCATATAGAGGGCATCTTTCGGCTGGCGATGATCCCAGCCAGCATGCAGATAGAGGCAGCGGGCAGCCAGATGTTCGACCTTGCCCTCACTTGGTTCCGCACGGATACGCGGATAGCAGCTCCGGGATTGACTTGGGAGGCTTTCAAGAAGCTTTTCAAGGAGAAGTTCTTCCCGGACGTGGCTCTCAGTGCCTTAGAGAGTCAGTTCGAGGCGCTCGTCCAGGGGAGTATGCTAGTGGATGAGTATGCAGCGGAGTTCTGCCGTCTGGGCAGATTTGTTGAGGGGTTGTCAGAGGCAGCGAAGGTGCGGAAGTTCCGCAAGGGCTTAGCCATGGCGGTCAAGTCCTTGACTAGGAGCGACCGCGAGGCGACCTTCGAGCAGATTGTCAGCGATGCTCAGAGGGCTAAGGATGATTTGGAGCTGAAGACGAAGAGGGGCAGAGATACTTCCGGAGCAGGCAGCAGTGCAGGCCCGGCCAAGAGGCCATTCCAGCAGACCCAGCAGCACCAGGGTCAGGGTCGGGCGCCCTTCCGGCAGGCGCCTCAGCAGCAGAGGCAGGGTCAGCAGCAGGGCCAGAGGCAGCCCATCGTTTGCCCTTTCTGTAGGAAGCCAGGGCACGGATGGGACATATGCAGAAAGGGGCTAGGCAGATGTTTATTGTGTGGCACCGCAGACCACCAGCTGAAGGATTGTCCTTCAGCGCTTTCCCGTACAGCTCAGGGCGGAGGAGCCGCTCAGAGGGCACCAGCCAGAGCACCTGCAGCGCAGCAGAGAGGTCAGCCTTTGCAGACTCAGCAGCAGAGGTTCGCCCAGCACCAGCAGCAGCACCGAGGAGGACAGCAGGGGCGAGCTTTTGCCCTGACAGTGGACGAGGTCGAGCCAGTTGGTGATGTTATCTCAGGTTCTGTTCTCCTTGATTCCATTCCAGCACTTGCTTTATTTGATTCCGGTGCTTCCCATAGCTTTGTGTCTGTATCTTTTGCTGTTAGACACCATCTTGTTGCTGAACCTTTAGCTAGACTCTGCAAGATCACGACCGGGGGTGGTATCATCCTAGTCCGTGATGTTTGCAGAGACCGGAGAGTTACCTTGGGAGGCCGGGAGTTGAGTGTGTGCCTACTCGTAATGCCACTTCCGAGCTACGATATTGTACTCGGGATGGATTGGTTGAGTACGCATTGTGCTAGTATAGATTGTCGTGGAGGCAGAGTTTTGTTTAGTCCGCCAGGTGAGCCAGAGTTTCAGTTTGCCAGAGGAGCAGCAGAGCAGACCGAGGGAGTCTTCTGCGGAGCCCTGGTGGTAGAGTCGAGGTCGCTACATCCACTGATAGAGGAGTATATGGATGTCTTTCCGGAGGAGTTGCCAGGGTTACCTCCGGACAGAGATGTGGAGTTCTCTATAGACTTGGTGCCAGACGCGGAGCCGATATCCCAGCACGTCTATAGAGTCAGCAACAGTGAGCTGGTAGAGTTGAAGAAGCTGGTGGATGAGCTTCAGGACAAGGGATTTATCAGATCTAGTTCTTCTCCGTGGGGTGCTCCGGTACTTTTTGTGCCGAAGAAGGATGGGTCGATACGGATGTGTATCGACTAAAGGGCTCTGAACAGCCTCACAATCAAGAACAAGTATCCGCTGCCGCGTATTGATGATCTATTTGACCAGTTGAGCGGAGCGAGGGTGTTTTCCAGGATTGATCTGAGGACAGGCTACCACCAGGTGAAGGTCAGGAAGGAGGATATTCCGAAGACAGCTTTTCGGACCAGATATGGACAGTATGAGTTCTTGGTGATATCGTTTGGGTTGACTAATGCCCCGGCAGTGTTCATGAATCCGATGAACAAGGTGTTCCATCAGCATCTGGACAGGTTTGTGGTGGTGTTTATAGATGACATCTTGGTGTATTCGAAGACCCCAGAGGAGCACGAGGAGCATCTGAGGATAGTGCTGGAGACTCTCAGGAAGGAGGAGCTTTATGGAAAGCTTTCGAAGTGTGAGTTCTTCCTTGACAAGGTTGAATTCCTTGGTCATGTGGTGACTGGAGAGGGTATCTCGGTGGATCCGAGAAAGATCGTGGCAGTTGAGGCATGGAGTGCTCCGAGTTCAGTAGCCGAGGTCAGAAGTTTCTTGGGACTGGCAGGCTACTACAGGAGATTTGTTCAGGATTTTTTCCGGATTGCAGAGCCGTTGTCCAGGCTGACTCGGAAGGACGTAGAGTTTGTTTGGTCAGAGGAGTGCCAGATCGCCTTTGATGAGCTGAAGAGGAGGTTGACGACAGCTCCAGTGTTGACGTTGCCATCAGGTTCTGGAGGATTCACTATCTATAGTGATGCATCGGGGAAGGGACTGGGTTGTGTGTTGCAGCAGAATGGGAGGGTGATTGCCTATGCTTCCAGGCAATTACGCCCTCATGAGAAGAACTACCCTACCCACGATTTGGAGTTGGCAGCGGTCATTTTTGCTCTGAAGTTGTGGAAACACTATTTATACGGAGAGCGTGTGGAGATCTTCACAGACCACAAGAGTTTGAAGTATGTGTTTACCCAAAAAGAGCTGAACATGAGGCAGAGGAGATGGTTGGAGTTGATGAAAGACTTCAACATATCATTGCAGTATCATCCAGGGAAGGCGAACGTAGTTGCGGATGCATTGAGCAGGTATCCGGTGGCTATGTGCCTGACTACAGATCGTTATCTTTTGGCAGATCTAGAGAGCTTGGGCATTGAGGTGATAGTGCCTGGAGTTGAGATGCAGATGTGGGGACTGCAGATTCAGTCAGAGTTGGTAGACCGGATCAGGGCTACGCTGTTTGAGGATGAGTCCCTGAGGAGCATCAGGGAGCAGGTTCAGATGGGTTTAGCAGACGACTTCACCATTGCTGATGATGGTTCATTGCGGCACGGTACCAGGTTGTGTGTGCCGAGTGGGTCGTTGCGCGAGGAGGTTCTCCAGGAGGCGCATCGATCCCAGTACTCTATGCATCCCGGTGCCAACAAGATGTATAGAGATCTGAGACAGCATGTATGGTGGTACGGGATGAAGCGAGAGGTAGCGCGCTTCGTATTCCGATGCTTAGTGTGCCAGCAGGTGAAGGCGGAGAGGCAGAGGCCAGGAGGATTACTCCAGCCGTTACCCATTCCGGAGTGAAAATGGGAGCATGTGACCATGGATTTTGTTTCTGGACTTCCCCGTTCTCCAGGCGGGAAGGATGCGATTTGGGTCATCGTGGACAGGTTGACCAAATCGGCCCACTTTCTACCATTCAAAGTGGGTACGTCTACAGAGAGACTAGCAGAGATGTATGTGCGCCAGATAGTCAGACTGCATGGAGTTCCAGTGAGCATAGTATCAGATCGGGACAGTCGCTTTACTTCGTATTTCTGGAGGAGCCTGCAGGCTAGCTTGGGCACCCAGCTCAAGTTTAGTAGTGCGTATCACCCACAGACAGATGGTCAGTCAGAGAGGACCATTCAGACACTTGAGGACATGCTCCGGACTTGTATTTTGGATTTCAGAGGCTCTTGGGAGGATCACTTGCACTTGGTAGAGTTTGCTTACAACAACAGCTACCAAGCCAGTATCGAGATGTCACCTTTCGAGGCGTTGTATGGACGGAGGTGTCGTACTCCGTTGTCATGGGATGATGTAGGTGAGAGGGCTTTGCTTGGCCCGGAGATGGTGGTCGATGCAGCGGAGAAGGTCAAGCTCATTAGAGATAGACTTCGGGTGGCGCAGGACAGGCAGCGGCATTGGGCCGATAGCCACCGGAGACCTTTGGAGTTCGAGGTATAACTTAGAATCTAGATTTTGTTCTTGTGTTTGCTTGTGATTGCTTGTTTTAGACTAAGTGCAGAGACCTTGTTTGTGCTAGGTTGGAGATCTGGTGTTCCTGAGGATTTCTCCGACGCGGGGCACTATTCGCTTCGGTGGAGGCGGGAAGCTTAGCCCACGTTTCGTTGGACCCTTCCGTATCCTCGAGAGGGTCAGCGCCGTGGCGTATAGGCTTGAGTTGCCGCCTACGCTGGAGGGAGTTCATGATGTGTTCCACGTGTCGCAGTTGAGACGGTACGTGGCGGATCCCAGTCACGTACTGGATCACTCGGAGATCGAGGTGGGCCCCACCCTTAGCTATCCAGAGCAGCCGGTGGAGATTCTAGATCGGCGGGAGAAGGTGTTGAGGAACCAGACTATTCCCTTGGTTCGCGTCGCGTGGAGGCATCACTCTCCAGGAGAGTCGACCTGGGTGAGGGAGGATGAAATGCGCGAGCGATACCCTTATCTCTTCGAGCCCTGAGGTATGGTTCTTTCTTTGCATTCCTGTCCTAGTTTCGTATTTTAATTTCGAGGACGAAATTATTTTAAGGAGGGTAGACTTGTCACTACCCAATTCTAGAAAATAGGGTATATTTTTTTTATTTGATAAATAGTGTATTGTATTTAATTATTTATATTTATAATTAATTAGTGCTTGTCTTATTTTTATTTTGATTGTTTTAGGGTTTTGGCTAGCCTGGACCCATGTCAGACCCTAGTGGACCCATGTCCGACCCAGCCCACACCCTTGTTAGAATTATTTTGGGGCCTAGAATTATTATTTTACTTTTAGGAGGTTAGTTGGAGAGATTTGAAACTAGTTTGAGTGCATTTGGAGACCCGAAACCCAAAACCGAGTTACGGGAGGGCATTTTGGTCATTTGGACTTAGTGGAACCCCCTTTATTACCCATGGCCGGCCCCTACCTACCCATTTCTGTGAGAACACAGCAGCCCCCACCCGATCACAGCAAGCACAGCCCCCCCTCTTCATATTCTTCACTTCTTCTTCTTCTCCACTTCTTCTTCCTTCTTCCTTCTTCTCCAAGGTGAGTTCCCTCTTCCATTTTTCTTCTTTCTTCTTTCATTCCTTCTTCCTTAAGCTAACCCTAACCTTACATTTTCTCTAACCTAGGTGTGAGGAGTTTAGATCTAGTGTGAGAGCTAGAATTGGTGGCTTGGAGCTTGAGGGAGGTGATTTCTAGGGGTTGTGAGACTTTGGCCTTGGGATTCCAACTCCCAAGAGGTAAAACCTAACTTTCCCCTTCCTAATTATTTTTGTGTAGTGTAATTAGTGTTGTAGAACCCTCCTAGACCCTAACCCTACCCGTAGGAGGAAGTTGGAACTAGTTTGGGTGAGTTTAGAGACTTTGACATTAGGTTTTGTGTCGAATTCGGGTGGAATCCGAATTTGGCCCAATTTTGGGTGATGCCCTAGGTTAGATGGACCTAGGTAGACGTTGTCGGGTGTCTAGAGGGTGAGTGTGTGTCTCCGTTTGGACACGGAAAGCCGTGTCGCGGAGAAACGGGCGTTTCGGGCGAAATTGGGGCTTTTCGTCGTCGCCGATTCTAAGTGCGTGTGCGTTTCCACCACGGACCTAGAATCGACGCGGGAGCACATTTTCTAGGATCTAGACATCGTGTAGAGCGCGTGGGTAAATTTTGGGCCGATTCCGAGTTCGTTTGGTGTGCGTTTCAGGAGGTTTTCCGAGCCGCGCACCACGTGTTCGTCGAAATGACCGAACGGCCATTTCGACTTGGTTTCCTCATTTCGGGCTTGTGCGCGCGTTGGGTTAGTATCGGGGACTGTGTGTTAGAGTTTTCGAGTTATATTTTATATATTTTAGGGTATTGGTGAGTGTCGGGGTCGTTGGGCGTGAGTAGGGCGTGTGGTTTGAGTGTTGTGTGCGTGGTTGTGTTTGTATTGATATGTGTCTATATATATATATATTTATATATATGTATGTGTGTTTATGTATATATATTTATATATATATGTGTGTATTTATATTTATGTACTTGTATATGTATATGTCTATGTGTATATATATATGTATATGTGTAAGTGTGCTTGTGTGTGTGGATAGCTATATACATAGGTATAACCTACTTAGATATATATAAATATGATAGATATCTATATTACCTAGCCTAGATTAATAACTAGGTGCATAATCAATAGCTAGATAGCTAGTTAGAGAGTTTTAGAGCAAAACCTCAATACCTTGAGATACCGAGGTATCTCGATACCTTGAGATATTCAAGGTATTGAGTTTCGAGCGGGGTATTTGAGCATTAGCCTAGGAAATGCTTGGGAGTGATTTTTATATGTTTATATATATATAATTACGCGTGCTAGCATAGGTTTTAGCGGGTTTAGGCGGGGTGCGTGGCCTAGGGCGAGGTATCGGATACCGAGGGTATCCCGGTATCTCGATTAGGCGAGTTTGTGAGTTTAGTAGCTTAATGAGCTCGGTTTGACCTAGAATTTCAGGGGCACCCTAGTTTGACCTAGCTTTGACCATAATTGTCCCCGTTGACCGTAAAAGTCAACGTTTGACCTAGTTTTGACCTAGAGTTGACTTTTTGGACCCCGGGTTGACTTTTTGATCCGATTTTCACCGGTTTGACCCGTTCGACCTAGAATAGCCCTAGAAGCCTGTTTTTAATTATTTTATATCAGTTTAAATGCTTAGAACCTTGTTTAATCCTTGCTTTTCGCATTAGGTCCTTGCGTCACCGGTCCGGACCTCGATCCTCATCAGTTGCTCAGGACATCAGGCGAGTACCTACCTCTGATAGTTTCTATTTCATGATAGCATTTATATCACCTGTTCTAGAACTGTAATACTTGATTCTGACACTTTATTACACGAGCTGGTACTAGTGGATCCCGTCATGAGGTGCTATCCCCCTTACCGTGTTCAGCGGGTACTCTATCACGTGTATTTCATCATGTGCTTCGGGTATTGATTATCATGTGCTATCATGTGCTTCTTGTGCTCTCGCCTTCGTGTGCGCGAGCTATTATCATGTACGTAGCGTGTTGTGGTTGGATCCAATGGTATTAGTGGGGGAGGGGAGTAGTGAGTTGGTTATATGATCAAAGCCAAACAGTATTCATGTGTATGTCGGTTATGCAACTCACGCATAACGGAGTTATCGTAGTGACTTTCATGTGCAACCTAAGCCGATCATATAACGAACTTGTGCTCAAGGCACTTAGCTAGTATTCATGTTTCTCACCTGCAGTTACTTTTCCACTACTTGTATTGTTCTCTAGTTTACATTGCAGCTACTTATTGTGCTCCAGCATATATTTATTTCCTGTGCATCTTGATTACTTTTCTATTGCTCGTCATATACACCTTACCATGTATTTGGAGTTGCTTTCAGAGTTATGTACTTCGCTCCGGTCCTAACTGGGCATATTTTTTCCAGAGGATCCTGAGGACTTTTGCCCTACGTTCTACGGGCCTGGTATTGACGACTGTTGTGACCCCGAGGAGGAGTGCGCCGAGGAGACGCCGATAGCACCCTAGTTAGCTAGGTGGGTTTCCTGGGTTTTCTTTGTGGTTGTATTTTGGATGACTGTACTTATTCTTTTGTGCTTCTGTGAGATGTTGTAGCTTTTAGACTTGGACTGTATTATTTTGGATTGTCTTGCTCTCTTGGTTCTGGTTTTCTTTGTTTATATCATATCGTGCTTATTTCTTCCCCTAGATTTTGTGATTGAGATTCATATATATATTGCGTGGTTGCCCTCCTTCGGGAGAAGATTATTTTGATATATATATTGCGTGGTTTTGCCCTCCTTTTGGAGAGGTCATGTCGGATTTTTCAGTGAGATATAGATAGATATGGTTGACCTAGAACGGACCTTTACAGCGTTCTACCGCCGATTCTGCGGCGTAGGCTGGACGTACCCACGGCTCATGCCCGATTTTCGGGTGCGGGTCGTGACAGTAAGCATGTCAGTACACTTCAAGGATGAACACTATAAGCTACTTGAGTTAAAGGTTGAAGATAACTTTATATATAAATGATATTGTAAGTATGTAATGAGGCTAGTAGTAATGAGTCCCTTTACCCTTAAACTTGATGATGACATGAGAAATACACTGAACAAACATTTGAGTTAGGTTAACACTTGCTTTAGGTACTTTGAGAATGTGTATGTCACACTTGTACAAAGAGACCCTAGTGGGTAGGACACCTATTACCTATGTGTTTGAGGTACAACTTAGCACCTACGTGAACTCTAATTATGGCCATGGTTAGGATATATGAGAAGTTGTACATATAAAGGACTTTTAGATGTTATATGACTAGTAGGCTTAGTGATTACCCCCTTATCTTGACACTTGTTTACCCAACCTATCTAGTTAACCTAGCTTATCATACATGATTTGGAATTTGCCCTAATCTGACATAGTTGGCACAATTGTGTTTATAATGAACATTTGAGGATGATAACACGGGTACTTGTGGTTGATGACCTAGTTGCTACCCTATTCGTTATGGAATCATGATTACTAAATATAGTACGTAAGTTGTACCTTGATTATTTTAGACCCTATTTGTCTAAATGGCGTAGAGTAGTTGTACTCTTGTGCATGATTAGTGGACCGTAGCGTAGTTGCTGATCTTATGTATTATATTATAGGCTCTTGGGATCATTCAGACTTGGATGCCGGAGCAGGTTCTTTACATTACAGCTTGGAGATCCAGGCAAGTATACCTTGTCTTGTTGTACTGTTTAAATTCAGTTATTATTATTATATTTTGTGCTCTGAATATTATATAACTGTGCACGTTCGAGAATGACTCGGGTGCAGTCGACGAAGACATCGACGTTAGGACTTGTGTGTTAGCCCAATAATTGTATCATATTTTTGAATATGGTGAATCGATTAAATTTAGCCGTTTAATATCACTAACCAATCATGAAATCACTATAGCATTTATATTTTTCTTCCACCTTTAGTGATATATGCTTATTGTTTTACATATTAGTGATATGAGCTCCTATTAAAGTCATCTTAAATAGAATCGAGTTGCCATAATAAAAAAAAAAGATTGTTAGCCCAATGATCTAACTATATTTTTGAATATGGTTAATCTATTATATTTAACATTATGACATCATTAATATTCGTGCTATCACTATTTTGAATACTTAAACTTAGCATAGTCCAAATATGCATTAAATGTTATCATACTTGTTACTATGTATATTGCTTTATTTTTCTAATTTGTATTTGCAGAAAAGCAATAAGCAAGATCAAACATGGACATATGCAATGGAGAAATAATGATGGACCAAAGACGACGTTGTAGAAGCATGAAAAATACACCGGATGACTATACTCGGCATATCGGTGCAGAGCAGCATAGGCAGAGGCCTTAAGAGCCATCAAGCGTGCAACAGAGCCTTTTCCGCTAGAACAGAGCGTGAAACATAAAAGCTCAAAGGACCATCCGCGTAAGGCAGTACGTCCAAGCCGCTTCAGCGTAAACAGGGTGCTTCATCGCCTCCAGGGCGTAAAACTCCTCCCCTTTCATACGCAGCATTGAGGTGTACAAAAGACGCTTCGTATTTCCCGAAGTGAACCTGTCAGATCCTGCAATGAACCTGTCAGAGCCTGCAATGAACCTGACGTCTGGACTTCTGGCAAAGGGATACGGCTCGACTACCCAAGCGACGGCTATAATGATGGCACTGTACTGCCACCCAGGCTGTCAAATACCGCCATCCCCTTCGCGTAAACTGCTTTTTTAAGCACGAAGGGATACGCTGCCTTGTTTTACATAGGCAAAATGCGAGCTGTTTACATTCTGCAGTAGACAAACCGCCTGCTACGCCAAAAGCTGTACTCCGTACGGGGTTCGAGGCACGTCTTTTCGCCTAATGCACAGAGCGGTGACAGTTTCTCGAGGCACGTCTCTGCGACTGATACGCAGAAAGGGTTGCAGACCGTCAAAGAACACGCCTCCACATTTAATGCACAGGATGGTGGCAAATCTCGGCATTTAATGCAAGAGATTTGATTATATCTTCAAAAAGCCGTAATTCCGGCTAAGACGTCCACATCAGCACTGTGGCACGGTACACAGCGGCTTCTACGCCTATCCAGCGTTTGTGCTCATTCGGATTCTACGCCTGCTTGTCCCCTGTGCCCCTTCGGCTTCTACGCCTGCTCGGCCCTGGTGCCCCTTCGGCTTCTATGCCTGTTTGGCCTCTAGACCACTCGGCTTCTGTACCTGTTCGGCCCCTGTGCCCCTTCGGCTTCTATGCCTGTTCGGCCTCTACGACCACTCGGCTTCTGTGCCTGTTCGGCCTCTACGACCACTCGGCTTCTATGCCTGTTCGGCTTCTACGCCTGTTCGGCTTCTATGCCGGTTTGATAACTATTTGGCTTCTATGCCATGGTGACAGACATTTGGCTTCTATGTCAATCTCTTCTATACAATGGATACCTACCTACGTGGCTTTTACGTCGTGATCTTCGTAGCAATTGTACGCGTTGTGTCCCTTAGTTGGACCCGCGTCACACGCTCATTCAAAAGATCATCTATACGCAGGCATTGGTTACTTTAACCGTTGTGTAAAAGGGTGCTGTACTTTCCACTCCTCGGTTGTTACACCGACGAAGTGGTCACTGTCACTAAAACTCTATAAATAGAGACCTCTATCAATGAGGAACAAGGTCAAAAAATTGGTCAAGAAAACCAATATCAGATCCAAGGTCGAAAAACTCCAAACTTGAAGATCGAACCAGGTCGACAAAAATTGGAAGATCGAACCCGAGAGAGCGAGAGAGAGAGAGAGAGAGAGAGAGAGAGAGCACCCGGAGCTCAGGCAAAGAGTAGGGATCGACGACTTTGGCATCGTGCATCCGCCCTCTCCTGCAACCTTCGAAGCTGCTTCCTGTCTTCTACGGCACTTCTTCAACATCGTGTGGTCCAAGGGCTAAAGTGATCGACTGCAGATCAGACACCTATAGCAATATTTATCCAGATTAAATAAATTGTACTCCCATATCCTCGTATAGGATCAAATTGTACAAGTTTGTTTCTAAACCAAAGAAGGCGGGTTCTGTGTAAACCCCATATTGAATACATCTTCATTCTTTCGTTTAATACCACAAACAAGATGGTGACTCTGCTGGGGACATCTTTCTCTTCTGACGAGGAAGTAATTGCTCAACACGATGCGGTATCCGTGGGATCCGTGAAGAAGACACTGGTCGTCCAATTCGACCAGTCTGCCTACGAAGACATGCTTCGAACCGGGGGTAGCTCTCACTCTCTCTCCGTCCAAGAAAACAGGAAGCTGCGCAAAGTGTGGATGCCCAAGACATCCTCTACCATTCCTGTGGACTCCCCGATCTATCCGATCTCTCCGACCAATGAGGTGGTAGCACTGCTCCCTCCGTGCCCTGCACGTAAAACTCAGTCTCCCGCTACGCGCGGTACAGACGAAACTTCGGGCAAAGCCTCAGCGCTGACCCAGAAGTATTCACTGCGCTCTACGCATAGGAACCAGTCTCCCGCTACGCGCGGCACAGACAAAACTTCGGGTAAAGCCTCAGCGCTAACCCAGAAGTATCCACTACGCTCTACGCGTAGGAACTAGTCTCCCGCTACGCGCGATACAGACAAAACTTCGGGCAAAGCCTCAGCGCTAACCCAGAAGTATCCACTGCGCTCTACGCGCAGAAACCAGTCTCCCACTATGCGCGGTACAGACCAAACTTCTGGTGATGCCTCAGCGCCAGATCAGAAGTACAAATCATGCTCCAGGCGCAAGACAATATCTGACCTCTACGAGGAACCAGATGAGCGCCGTGATTTCCGCGAGGGGAAGCAAGCAGCAGAATACTCGACTTCTCGGCCTTTACGCCAGCAAGAGAACAATCTGCCTACCCTCCGGATTACGCGGGAAGCCGACGGCCGACTGAGGACCTCTTCAGCCTTACGCCACTTTGAGCGAATCTCCAATTTACGCCCGACGAAGTCCCACGACGTAAAGCAAGCTCTGGTTGCTACTCCTCCTGACCTGCGCAAATACCTAATCCAGAAGCGTAAGGAGAGGGGACCTTCCAACATGTCTATTACGCCCCCTAGCGAGCAATGTTGTAATAGTCATAAAATTGTGATTGACTGCTGCTGTTCTAAAGCAAAACGGTCGGTTTTCGACCGATTGAGCTACTCTCAGTCTTTCCCGGAAGAAGAGCCCGCGTATGCGTCTGTGAACATGGCTTCACACATACCTAGAGGAGGGTCGAGCTCAAGACGTCGTCCCTCAGGGCCTCCGAGCCGAAGAAGATTCGAAGACCTCCTCAGGAACACTGAAGCTAGGGTGTTCCAAAATACCCGTGCAAGGTCACAGCAACCAGCTTCGTACTCGTCTGATTCCGACGCTGGGGGTCGCCAATCTCCCAGATCAGAAGCTGAGAGTATAGAGTCGACTTCTGCAGCGACCTATACTTATCCTTCGAGGACGCCCAGGGAAATAGGAGTTTACGCCATTGAAGACGAACGCAAGGAAGCTTCGCCGTCAGGAAACGCGGAACAACGCATCACTATGCTGGAGACGTCTCTAAAATAAATGCAATCCATAATGGAGAACATGCACCAGATGATGCTAACTCAGCACGCAACTGCCATGGCTCAAGCGTCGGTCCCGCCAACTCAGATACGTGTGGGGGTGGACTTGCCACCATCCAACCCAAGCCAAGAGCCTGCTCTAGATCAAGAGTCAGCAGTTCCTCTGCTTCCTCACTCGGTGAATATATTACCTCCCGTGGGAGTCACGATACATCCAACTCCGCACTATACCGTAGCCCCGCTTCCAACTGAAAATCTGATGCAGGCAGTGCGGGAGTTGAAAGCCCAGTTTGACGCCTTGAAGCACAAAGATCAGCTCAAGAAACTGGGAATCAACCAGCCTTACCCAGCTATCTGGGAAGAAGTCCCTTTTCCTCCGAAGTACAAACCTCAGACTATGGCTCTGTTCGAAGGAAAAACATTGCCAAGTCAATACATGAACTATTTCAGTATGATGACGGTGTTGCTACAAGGGAACGACGCCCTCCTCACTCGGGTTTTCAAAGGCTGCCTCTCAGGAGTAGCCTATCAGTGGTACCGTAGCTTGGCGGACAACTGCATTACTTCCTTCGAAGACTTCAAAGCTTTATTCTTCATGCGATTCTACGAGGGTGGAATGGACATGTCTATGTCCTCTCTCATCGAAGTCAAACAAAGGGAAAAGGAGGACGTTCGCACCTTCGTCGAACATTTTTGTCAGGCCACCTTACAAATGCCTCCAGGAGTTCCAGACTCGACATTAGTAGACATTTGCAGGAAGAACCTCCTTCCCGTAGTCTCGGTGTTTACAAGACCATATCAGTTCCATGAGTGGCCTTCGTTCATCGTCTCGGCAGTGGCCGCCGAAGACAACAGTCGCAAGGCGCGCGACAATGGCATCATGATCTCCGCCTCCGATAGAGGCAAAAGGTCATCTCCCAGCAGCGACCATCCTCGCAGCTCCAAGGGAAAAGAAGCTCTGACGGTCAATACGTCTAGACAAAAGACGGCGACGACCACGCAGACGAAGCCCGGGACTTCCAGGCCCGTCGAAGTCTACTCTTTCGACGACGACGATATCCCTAGTATATTCGAGTGTCTCGTCAAAAGTGGCAAGATCACCCTTCCAGAGCTAAGGCAGCCCCAAGAAGTCGGCAGTACTGACGACCCCAAATACTGCATCTTCCACAGATACGTACACCACCCAACAAAGACGTGTTACATACTGAAGAGGAGGATCCAGGGGTTGATCGATGCTAAGGCTATCACTCTGCACAACACCGAGAAGACGGTCACGGCCAACATGATCTCTCTGCGGTTCGACGATCTGCCTTCCCAAGAGGTCATGAACGGTGTCACGCCCATTTCCCGAACTACGATGGACATCGTCAATCTCCCTCCATCTAGAGATCAAAATCAAGACCTGGTACCCCTGACCACCCGGCAGGGCGAGATTATGTGGGTTCATCCGAATTTGGTGTCAGAGCTCGAGGAAGAGACTAAAGCTACGTCTAGAAGAAGCTCCAAGCGCAAACCATGCCATATGGTCGCAACTTCTTCGCCATCGGACGAAGACGAGGTACTTGCTGCAACCCGTTCAGGGAAAGTCTACCTCAACGACTGCGGAGCAAGTCAGGAGGATGCACCGGCGGACGCTTCAACTGCCAAACCTTCAGGACCAGGCCCCGTCGTACCAGAGGCCAGCCCTTCAAAATCGACGCCGGCAGACAAATGGAAGCAAAGAGAAGTGCGCTTTGATAAACCTGTAAAAAAACATTCCAAACAAAGGTTTTGAGAAGCCATACAACTTCGATATCCTGGCCCAACTGGCTAATACACCAGCCAGGCTCTCCATCTTTGAGCTACTCAGGCTCTCCCAAGACACTCGTCTAGCCCTGAGTGAAGCGCTGATGCAGGCGGAGGCATGCTTGACCCAGCTCAAGTCCCCCGACGAAGAACCAGTGGCATGTCCTTAATGCCACAGTATGATGGAGGTGGTCCCAAATATCACTTTCACCCAAGACGACATGCTGTTAAAATATAACAAGCATGACAGGCCCCTCTATTACACCGGGTACGTCGGTTCCATGGAGGTTGATCGGATTCACATAGATCCGAGATCGTTGATTAGCATCATCCCTCACAGTCTGCTTAGACCATTGAGGATTCCTACCAGCGAACTGGCTTACACCTCCACTACGATCGTGGGTTTCAACGCCGGAAGAAGTAAGCCGTTGGGGAAGATTCGCCTAAGGATCCAGATTGGCAACCTCAGATCGGTGGCCACATGTTACGTGATCGATTCAGAGGTGTCCTACAATATTTTGCTGGGGAGACCGTGGATCCACGATCACAACATCGTTCCTTCAACTCTACATCAATGCCTTAAATATGTAGACCCCCAAGGAATAGTACAAACGGAGATTGCCGTCCTAAACCCGTTTAAAGGAGTAGAGTCCTACTATTTTGACGCCGTGTTGTACTCTCAAGACCACACGGAAGAAGTATCGGGCGAGACGGAGAAGGAATCCCACCGGGAGCCAGGAAAACCCCCTGCCGCACTGCCGCTGTCGATCAGAGTGAAAGGACGAACCACTCGTCCAAAAGCCATAGAGCCTATGGTTATTCACCTGAACAAATCCAGCTCAGGAAGAGGAAGCAATTCTCCAGCGGTCACTCTGAATCAGAAGCCTCCACCTTTGGTCATCAACTTTCGGTACAAAGGGCAGCCGACCGATGTAAACGCAACCAGGAACGGGATTCCAGATGATAATAAATATCCTCTTTTCCAGTATATTAATGCTCAGATTCCAAATTAGGAATCCACTCACTGTGACGAGATAGAACCCATAGCACAAAAATTCTTGGAAGCTATAAACTCCTACCGTCCGTATGTCTGGGAAGTAGCGTCATCATCCAACGTCATCACAACGTGTGGACCCCATGAGGATTCTATCTTCATTGTCCCGCCTACCTGCAGCAGTCAGCGTCCAATATTCTTCGGCCGCACGCGCAATCAACCGGCTAACCAGGAAGATCCTTTCGATGACGATACTGGGAAAATGCAGATTCACCGATACAGCCCGCAGGCATTAAGGATCATGCAAAACATGGGCTACGACTTGAAGCGGAAGCCAGGCCTCAACTACGGAAGAGGCAGACGAACGCCGCCACGCGGCGACACCCGCTATCAGCAAACCCGTTTCGGGTTAGGATATGCCACCTCCCTTACGACTTCTAAGTCAGACGAGGACATCTTTTCCTCCTCCCAGAATGGCTCGTCGCCCCCCGACTCACCTGATGCTCTCGAACAAACACTATCAGTAAATATGGTGGTGACAGATCCCTCAGGAGCAGATGAACAGGATTCTGAGCCGTTTGAGAATGACTCTTGGGCTCAACAAATGGATACGCAGTAGGAATTCTGCTTCGAGCAAAGAGAACCTCCCACCAAAGACGAAGTTATCCAAATCGATGTTGGGGGTAAACTTTCGCCAGAGCCGATATTTATCAGTGACAATCTTCCCCCAGCTGAAAGGGAAGAAATCATACAGCTGATAAAGGAATACGTCGACGTCTTTGTATGGGATTATGGGGACATGCCGGGCCTTGACCCGAAGGTGGCTACTCATAAGCTCAATATATTGACCGACTCGAAGCCTATGAAGCAGCACCAACGTCGGTTCCGCCCGGACATGATGGACGCCATTGAAGCTGAAGTCAAGAAGCTGATAGCCTGTGGTTTCATCCGGGAAGAACAATATCCCGACTGGGTCGCCAATGTTGTCCCAGTCATGAAGAAAAATAGGAAGGTACGCATCTGCATCGACTACCGAGATCTGAATGTGGCCTGCCCCAAGGATGAATTCCCTCTTCCTATCACGGACATCATGATCGACAACACCTGCGGCTTCGAACGCATGTCTTTCATGGATGGATTCTCAGGATACAATCAGATCAAGATGCATCCTAAAGACGAGAAGCACACTGCCTTCCGTACCCCGTTGGGAGTATATTGCTATATGGTCATGCACTTCGGATTGAAGAACGCCGGGGCTACATACCAACGGGCTATGAGTAACATATTCCATGAGCATTTACGCAAAACAGTAGAATGTTACGTGGACGACATAGCCGTCAAGAGCCGCCTCAAGGATGATCACATTCAAGACCTGAGGACGGTATTCGAGTTAATGCGCCAACATCAACTCAAGATAAACCCTACGAAGTCCTTTCTGGGTGTATCTAGTGGCAAATTCCTGGGGTTTGTCATTACCGCTAAAGGCATCCAGGTGGACCCTGACAAAGTCCAGGCAATCATGGAAATGCGACCGCCCCGTAATCTGAGGGAACTCCAGAGATTTCAAGGCCGTCTGGCTTATATCCGGAGGTTCATATCCAACCTTTCGGAAAGATGTCAGCCCTTTTCGCATCTCATGAAGAAAGGTGTATCCTTCGTATGGGACGAAACCTGTCAGCAAGCATTCGGGGATATCAAACGCTACCTCACCAGTCCGCCAGTTCTGGTGCCTCCCATCATGGGAAGACCATTCTTGCTGTACGTCCGAGCAATGGATCATTCGCTAGGAGCTCTTATCGTGCAGAAGAACGATGTAGGGCATGAACAGGCTATCTACTACCTCAGCAGGATGATGGTCGGAGCCGAACACCGGTACAACCCAGTGGAGAAAGAATGCTTGGCTCTGATGTTCGCTATCCAAAAGACGCGGCACTACGTCACCGGCCAGACTATCCACATCATCTCCAGGACCAACCCTCTTCGAGTACTGATGAGCAAGCCGAGTGTTCTTAATTCCCGACTCGCAACTTGGGCGATGCTGTTAACACCATATAACATGGTATACGTACCGCAAAAGTCCATCAAAGGCCAAGCGTTGGCCGACTTCCTAGCTGCTCATCCGATCCCGGAGGCCTCCAAATTATACGAAGATATTTCCGACGAAGTTGCAGAATGTAATTTCGTAATGGAAGGTGACGCATGGCAACTGTTCTTCGACGGCGCCTCCAGGACTGGTCCCCAGGAAAACGTGGTTTCAGGGGTAGGAATCGTCCTAGTCACTCCTGATAAACTCGTCATCTAACGGGCATATTCTCTTAACGAACCATGCTCCAACAATATGGCGGAATACAACGCCCTGTTAATTGGACTCCAAGTCGCTAAAGAGCTGGGGGTCGAGTCCCTAGAAGCTTTTGGTGATTCTCTGCTTATCGTCAATCAAGTCCGAGGAATATATGAAGTCCGGAATCCAGACCTCATCCCCTATCACCAAGCAACGGTCGAGATAGCCATGACATTCAAAGGGTTCTTCCTAGAGCATGTACCTCGATCCCAGAATCTGGAAGCTGATGCCCTAGCCAGTCTAGCTGCGGATTTAGCCACTCCTATAAGAAGGCAGGATTCGGTAATCCTTCTTAACAGAGATTTATTCTGCGTGAAGAACAACTTTCATATAGAACGCATCTACCCTGTGAACACGGAGCCCCCGGGAAGAGACTGGAGAAGTCCCTTCATAGATTTCGTCGCATACGGAATCTTGCCAGAAGACCCCAAAGAAGCAGTATCCGTCAAAATACGATCATTACGCTTCTACTTCGATGCATCTTCACAATGCCTATATCGTCGGACTTACGACGGACTGCTATTAAGATGTCTCTCAGGCGACGAAGCACAGCAGATTATCCGAGAAGCTCACGACGGCGTATGCGGAGCGCATCAGCCCGGTCCTAAGCTACAGGATCGTATTAGGAGAATGGGCTATTACTGGCCCACTATGATCACAGACGCGATCAGCTATGCAAGATAATGCAGAGCCTGTCTGGTTCATGCAGACTTCATACATCAACCGTCTGAATATCTATATCCTACGGTTGCATCATGACCCTTCGAAGGATGGGATATGGATATCATAGGTCCTATTCAACCGTCTTCTTCCAAAGGCCACTGTTTCATACTGGCCATCACAGATTACTTCTCCAAATGGGCAGAGGCGATCCCTCTGGCTGAGGTAAAGGCGTCTGACGTAATCAGCTTCATCAAGCATCACGTCATTTATCGCTTTGGGATTCCCCGATGGATAATCCATGACAATGGGCCTCAGTTCATCAGCCAAGCATTTCATCGATTTTGCGATAAAAATCGAATACGTAATATTGCCTCTACGGCATATTATCCAGCTGCTAATGGTTTGGCAGAAGCTTTCAACAAAACCATTATCAAACTCCTGAAGAAGTTTGTCTCTTCGAGCAAAAGAGACTGGAACGAGAAGCTGGGTGAATGCCTCTGGGCATACCGCACAACGATACGGACACTGACAGGTTGTACCCCCTTTTCACTGGTCTACGGGAGCGAAGCAGTTCTTCCCATCGAAGTCCAGATCCCGTCGCTCAGGATAGCCGTGACTAATGAGCTGACCCAAGAAAAGAATGACCTGTTAAGGCTTCAGGAGCTCGAAGGATTAGACGAGAAACGCCTACAAGCTCAACAGCGCATCGCGCTCTACCAAGCACGCATTTCCAGAGCTTTCAATCATAAAGTAAAGGAAAGAGTGTTTAAGGTCGGCGAGCTAGTCTTAGCCGTAAGAAGGCCGATGATTCTCACTCATAGGAGTAAAGGGAAATTTCAGCCCAAGTGGGAAGGCCCTTATGTGATCGAGACAACGTTCTCGAATGGCGCTTACAGGTTAGCCCAGCCTAATGGAGACCTATTAATGGCTCCTATCAACGGTAAATTCCTGAAGAGGTACTATGCTTAACCTCCTCTACCCCAGGGTAGAATATAGCGGGAATCCCAATTCTGACAAAACTACTTCCACAACGAAGCTAGTTAGGTCATATTCTATCATGTCCGTATGACCTCTGAATAGGTATGTCCTGCTAGAATTTTATCGAGAGTTTATCACGTCCATACTACCTCTGATATCACTCTCACCTAAACCTGTCATTTACATTCCGAAATGATGGGTCCACAAAGTCAGAAAAGATTTGCTTTATTTCCAAAAAGAGCAGAATTATATTAGGGAAGCTAAAAGCAAGAAAGGGTACATCATTGCGGGGGAGCAGTCAGATCGCGAATCAGCTTCGCCAGTGCAGCTACCCTCTCGCCCCTGGAAACCAAGGCATCAGCGCGGGCCCGTTCCAGCCGTGCCTCAGGATTGTTCGTAAAGGACAGTTCGGCACGCTCCAGGTCCTGCACGCTCCAGGTCCCGTCGCACGGTCCTACCCGAAGAGAGCTAGCACGAGCAGC
This sequence comes from Iris macrosiphon, assembly GCA_036927795.1. Taxonomy (NCBI): domain Eukaryota; kingdom Viridiplantae; phylum Streptophyta; class Magnoliopsida; order Asparagales; family Iridaceae; genus Iris; species Iris macrosiphon. Next base: position 179,036,932 of record JAYESA010000006.1, on the reverse strand, counting down.
TTCTGCACGCTCCAGGTCCCGTCGCGCGGTGCTCAGTCGACCAGACGCTACGCCTAGACCTGCCAGCGACTGAGAAGCCCACTCCTCTGCCCGGCGAGTTTCTCCTTCAACTTGCGGACCCTCGCTGCGTTCCCTTCGTGCTCGGATTGGCACTTCGTCTCGACAGCAAGAGCCTCCTCCACGACGGCCTTTCTTTTATCCGTCTCCAGCTTACGGGCTTTGATAGAGTTATCCAAGCTCTCCAGCTGTTTGGTAAGCCGCGCAGTCATGGAGTCATATCTGGCCTGGACTTCGGCTTCAAAACTGCCCCGAGTCAGCTGCAAGTATTCGTTAATGGGTTGCTCCAACCCATTAACCATCGCCTCCAGGGCGTCAGCTACCCCGGAATCGCCAAACTCTCTGACGGCCCCAATCGAAAACTGGGAAGCCCTCTTCAGGCTCTCAAAATCCAGATTCTTAGCCAACACCATTGTTATCAGCGTATTCAAATTGGCGTAGAAGGTGCCGGTATACAGCTCGGTCAGCGCAACCAGATCTGGTTGAACGCCAGGAGTGGCCGCGATATTGGCGAGTTCCCCTCCAAGGACGATTGCAGACGAGGTGGCCACAGCCGCCGCCTCGACAGGTGGTGCGACCGAAGAAGGTGCGGCAACGACGGTCGAAGTCATCGCCATACTCACAAGAGGCGAGGTCACGATGACGGGTTCGTCCTCCTCTTGAGATGACGAAACCACTCCGGACGAGCTGGCCCCCGAAGCCATTTCCTCCTCAAAGTGGAACGCCTCCGTATCATCGTCAGGAGCCCGAGCAGAGCCAGAAGGCGTTTCAACGCTATACTCCCCGTGGGCACCATCTTCTGAGAAGAGGACAAGAAAGTTGACATCAATATGATAGTAATCTTTCTAAGAGGAGACATAAAGATGACCTTTACCCGTAGCCAACGGTATATATGTCGCGTCTGCAGCCGATGTAGCTATGTCACGCCTTAATGACGCAATACGAACTGTCATACCTGGAGAAGGAGGTGGGCCAACCGACATCGCCAGGAGCTCCACCAAGCCTCCGCCGAGACGTGTTCGAGGTTCGTCAGCTGGAACCTCGCTGGTCATGCTCACGGACGCAGCAGGAGTTTCCTCCGTTGCTGGTCTAGAGGAAGATTCTCCCATTTGCCTCGGCCATGCGGGCGATTTCATTCCACTATCGGAGGCAGTGGCAGCAACGGCAGCCTCAAGCAGGAGTTCTCCGATACCGCCGGCCGAAACTGAGGGTCCCTCTCCGAGAGACGGGGAACCTCCAATCAAAGGGACATCCCCAACAGGAGAGGCAGCAGGTTCCTCTCTAGGAGCCTCAATGCCAGGAATCCGGAGAGGGCGATCAGCAGTCTTCTTCTTCCTCTTGCGAGGGGAAGTTTGCTTCGAGACAGAAGCCCTTCGCTTCCCTGAAATCGCCAATGCCCCCGCAGGCGGAGGCACTTCACACCTCGGCACCGATACCAGAGGCTCATCCGGAATGGCGGACTCCTCGCCCTCGTCAGATAAAACCGAGGGGACTTCGATTCTTCCCCCAGGCTTGGAGGAAGGCACCCTGAAGCTTCCAAGAATGTCAAAGTCGCGATGGAGGGTGTTGATCGCCACGTAGAACTGAGCATACGAATGGAGGATGCGCAGCTCCGTGGAGAGGGTGGCGACCGGCACAATGAAGATTGCTCCCGTGCAGCCCATGATGAAGTACCGCCACCCCCTGGCTCCATCAATGAGTCCGCCCCGGGACCTGAAGCTGGTGATGGCATTGCCCACGTGCAGCTGATCGTACCCAAACTGTCTCGCGAACCGACTGGGCAAGTAAGGCTCGAAGAAGCAATGATCCTCGCTTCTGTACAGCAAATGGGAGGGTCTGATGCAGACCAACCAATTAAAGGCTTCCGAGGAAAGATTGGTCTTTTCTCCACCTAAATCCTCGAGCCTAATCCCCGACTGATTACGATGTACAGAAGGGACGGTGCAGAGGAGCTTCCAACAATGACCAAGGCTCAGCGCCAGCCGACAGTCCACGACTGTGGTCACGTTTCAGAGGGAGCCCTTGTAGTTCAGCAAGAAACTACCCACCGCGCTGCTACCAGGATCGGAAGACATCACCCGGGGTTGTGAAGAATTAACCATCCCATCAAGTACAGGTATGGTAATTCCACCCGGGGAAAACTCTCATGCCGAGCTTCATCGACGAGCAACCCGTCAGTCATGGCTCGCAGTCCAGCCCTTATACGGCACACCATGGCAGGAAGCAAACCTAGCCTTGCCCCGAACACCAAACGGACGGCGGGCCACAGGATGTTCCGATGAATGCGGTCCGCGGACGCGGTGCCAGGCACCACTACTCGACGCAGCCATAAGGAGAGAAAGCAAGCCAACTTGGCTTCCTCAGACAAAGGCCTGCGGCAGCGCCTCAAGTAACTATAGGCCTTAGTGCCTTCAGGGTACTTTCCTACCCCGTCATTGAGAAACTGGTCTGGAGCGTTGGCCTCCTCCATAAGGTCCTTAACGACCTCGGCACTGAGCACGGCCAAACAGTTCACGGGCTCATGCTTATCCCCCGAAACCTTCACCGACTTGACGGCCCTGGCCCGGTGGAAGAAGAGGTAGGACATCCACTTAGTGGTGTGAGCCAAGTCAGAAGGCTCATTATAAAAGAAAGTGCACGCGAGGTAGTGGCACATCAGCTCCTGATACACCTCTACAACCCGAGGATCCGAGTCCTCCAACTCCCGGTTGGTAGGAACATACTCTTCATACGGGGTATCCTCCATCGGCAGTCTCGAGATCGCTGCCATTTCGTGGAGGGCCAACCCCAACTCCCCCAGTGGAGTGGCGAAGGTCCCGGTGAGCGAAATGTATCGCTCCATCAGCGCCAGAAAGAGGTTAGGGTTGGGAGGCAACCCAACGCTCGTCACGCCCACGGCGGCATACAGTCCGATGATTTCCAGCTCTCGCCGAAAATGCCTCAAAGCCCAGTCAACTAGGCAGGACCATCGGAGATTTGTTGGGGGTGATCCACCCATTGCACCGAGGATTCTCCTTGGGGTATACCCCCCCTCGCACCATGAAGTCATTACAGAAAGTCGGCAATTGCACCGGCTAGATCACTGAACTGTCTTCACTCGGGACGCTGCCCGGGCACAGTCCCCTGAACAACGTCACGACGCCAGTGGGGCGACTAACGAACTACCCCCGGTCGGCTCCTTTCAGATGAAAGATCTTTTCCGGCTTCCCGTGAAGATCAGGAGTCAGTGTCCACGACATCCTCCTGCGATGTGTGGCATGGAAGAAAGCCGAGATCGGATAATCTCTCGGCATCGTGGGCAGATACAAGACCACGCTCTCGGCAGGAAAAACCCAGGGTTCTCTCTTGGGCTTCGTCTGGGACTGCTTGTCTATCATGTCCCCAAAGAGGAAGGCCGGCTTGATGTACTGCTCCCCATCTACGTACGTTAGGGGCTCCCCGTTGATCTTGCTCAGCAGCATTCGCTCGCCCTGAGCCGATATCAAGATCCCCCTCCCTTCGGGATACTGGGGTCCGGAGATAGGAAATGTCACGTGCGACAGATCCTCCAAGTAGTTCGAGTGCAGCATCCCAGCAGCGGATCCCATCACCTCGGCCAGTGGAGACTCATGCAAGTCGACTGCAAAAACGCAAGGAAAACACGTCATTTACGAACCTTGCAACATAAAGACCAAGAAGCGACAGTCGGTGCTTTATGCCAAGGCTGTACAAAATTTGGTCATCCTACGCCAGGAGTCATATCCCGAAAGCATAATTAGCGGTATACGGTCCGTGCTTTACGCCAGACTACTAAAATTCTAGTTATTACGCCGGAGGTCCCATCCAAAGCGTAAAACTAAAGTATACACCAAGTCTTCGACAGCCAGAGCTTTTACGCTCATAACTATGAAGACATAGAGTTTTTACGCTGACACTTTAGAAATGTGGGCGTAAAAGATGAAAACGTCTCCGTGCGTCATCTTCCTCGAAGAGGCTATCAGCACAGAAGACGACCTAGCGCGGTCACGTTCAACGTGTGCGAAAGATTTTTTTTTCTTCGTTCTTTGTCATTTCCGATGGCTATACCTCTAAGACCGGGTGCGCTACTCGTCGGCAAGATCCTTCGCTCAGAAGGAAGTTCGCATCGCCCGACCGAAGACTCTCTCGCCGGGGCAGAAGCACGAGAAGAAGAGCCTATGCTCTTTCCCTTGGTGGAGAGGGTTTGCTTCGGCGCCATTACTGGAAACCTGGAGTGCTCGAAGAAAGTACGAGAGGAAAAAACTTAAACAATCAAAGCTCTCTCTCGCAGAAGACGGATAAAAAGTTTCTCTCTCCAGAAGCTCGGGATAAATATAGAGTTCGGGTCGACTCCTCGAATCCTCAGGCAGCTCCTCGAAACCCCAACCAAATCTCACAAATTAAATATTTGGTTATGATTGGGTACTACGTCAGCCCGCTACTCTCGAAAGACGGACAGTCAGCAAATTCGAAGAGTTTTTCGTGCAAAAGCAGGTCAGCGGTTCCTATGCTAAGGAGCTTTCTACACTCGACAGCAACAGATCTACGATTTTACGCTCGCAAGCTACAAGTCTATGGTTTTACGCCCGGATGCCTTTGTGCTCGGTAGCTTTTATGCTCGAGAGGCTACAAACCTACGACTTTTTACGCTCAGCAGGTACCAAATCGATGATCTCACGCTCGGTAGCGCTTAGTTTACGCTCAGAGGCAACAGATCCGCAACCTCTACGCTCGGAAGATTTCTTTCATTCACAGGCTACAAATCTACAGTTCTACGCTAAGGAGCTTTCTACGCCCGACAGCAACAGATCTACGGTTCTATGCTCGCAAGCTATCAGTCTATGGTTTTATGCCCGGATGCCTTTGTGCTCGGTAGCTTTTACGCTCGAGAGGCTACAAACCTATGACTTCACGCTCAGCAGCTCCAAATCGATGATCTCACGTTCGGTGGCTTTCTACGCTCAACAGGCCTACGAACTCAAGATTTTCAGCTCATCTACGCTATGGATATCTGACTTTCCGCATATCCGAACTCAAGGCGGTCGATTACAGGAGTTCACATAGAAGATACTCCTTCTTGACCTCAACATATCCCAAGTACCCAAAGCATACAAGAGTTCAAACATTGAGAAATTACTCTTCTCGGGTCAATTGGAGGTTCATCCAGACTCCAGTCTGAATATCTCGTCTATCAAAAGATGGCAACTCAGTTAGACAGCCATTTCTCGACCCTGTTCCAAGGGATTCTTCGGGAAGTCATTCTTGAAGATGAAGTCTGAACAAAAATTCTGTTCATCAGAAGTTCAGAGCTCTACGCGGTTCCTCAGTCCTAGCAACATGACAGTTCTAAAATATTCAAAATGCTCTCCAACGTTCTATGGACTATTCGCTATGCGTAAAGGACAGGACCTAGCACTCTTTCTACAGAGTCGGCGTACAGAATCAGACGTGTCGAAGCTACACATATTCAGACTTCATAGCAACGTATGACAAGATGATCATATGAAGAAGCAAGACGATTCTTAATAAAGATTAAAAGTCATGATTACATATGAGGGAAATCCAATCTACAAGGGTTTTCTTTTTATTGTCATGATTACATATGAGGAAAACTTCGTCGACAGGAGGGTTTTCCCATCATCGTCTAAAGATTGCCCAGAAGCTGTTCTGACAGGTTCTCGCAGGGGCACAATTCTTCATCCATCTTCTCCGGCAGTCAGTCAGTTACAGCCAACTGACTGACATGGCAATGATCACCGACGAGAGAACGATAGAGTTGGGGCTTTCATATCCCATACTCCGTGCGCCGTGACAGATTGAGTTGAGATATTCTACCCAACTCAATGCCCGAGGTCAGAGCTAGTCGCTGCTCTCACCGCCGGAGGTAACAGGAGAAGACACCGCTTGCAAGTAGTGTGGTCTAATACGACCCTTCCCTCCTCCTGGAAGAACAGCCATATAAAGTTGCTGATTATCTCGAGCAAGGGAGGCTAAGATATCCTTCCATGATCCATCGTTGCAGTGGACACTTGCTCGAAGACGCCATCTTTTTCGGCTCCTTACACGCTGGAAGAACATGATCTCCTTCTTCCTCAAATCGACCCGGCGAACTCCGGCGATCATCTCTGCGTGGTGATGAAAATGTGGGGAGAACAGGCTAACTCCCCCAGCCTTTTTATAGGCGAAAAAGGGTCACACCGGTCCCCAATAAATCTGCCATAAAGTCGGCATCGACCGTTTCAACGCTCCATTCAGAAATGTTTTGAGTCACGAGGTGCGGTTCATGCTTCATTCAAAGCGTTCCAACTTCCGAGGAATTTGAAAGCTTTGAAGGGGGTCTTGTAGAAGCATGAAAAATACACCGGATGACTATACGCGGCATATCGGTGCAGAGCAGCATAGGCAGAGGCCTTAAGAGCCATCAAGCGTGCAACATAGCCTTTTCCGCTAGAACAGAGCGTGAAACATAAAAGCTCAAAGGACCATCCGCGTAAGGAAGTACGTCCAAGCCGCTTCAGCGTAAACAGGGTACTTCATCGCCTCCAGGGCATAAAACTCCTCCCCTTTCATACGCAGCATTGAGGTGTACAAAAGACGCTTCGTATTTCCCGAAGTGAACCTATCAGATCCTGCAATGAACCTGTCAGAGCCTGCAATAAACCTGACGTCTGGACTTCTGGCAAAGGGATATGGCTCGACTACCCAAGCGACGGCTATAATGATGGCACTGCACTGCCACCCAGGCTGTCAAATACCGCCATCCCCTTTGCATAAACTGCTTTTTTTAAGCACGAAGGGATACGCTGCCTTATTTTACACAGGAAAAATGCGAGCTGTTTACATTCTGCAGTAGACAAACCGCCTGCTACGCCAAAAGCTGCACTCCGTACGGGGTTTGAGGCACGTCTCTTCGCCTAATGCACAGAGCGGTGACAGTTTCTCGAAGCACGTCTCTGCGACTGATGCGCAGAAAGGATTGCAGACCGTCAAAGAACACGCCTCCTTATTTAATGCACAGGATGGTGGCAAATCTCGGCATTTAATGCAAGAGATTTGATTATATCTTCAAAAAGCCGTAATTCCGGCTAAGACGTCCACATCAGCACTGTGGTACGGTACGCAACGGCTTCTACGCCCATCCAGCGTTTGTGCTCATTCGGCTTCTACGCCTGCTCGGCCCCTGTGCCCCTTCGGCTTCTACGCCTGCTCGGCCCCGGTGCCCCTTCGGCTTCTATGCCTGTTCGGCCTCTACGACCACTCGGCTTCTGTGCCTGTTCGGCCCCTGTGCCCCTTCGGCTTCTATGCCTGTTTGGCCTCTACGACCACTCGGCTTCTGTGCCTGTTCGGCCTCTACGACCACTCGGCTTCTACGCCTGTTCGGCTTCTACGCCTGTTCGGCTTCTATGCCGGTTTGATAACTATTTGGCTTCTATGCCATGGTGACAGACATTTGGCTTCTATGCCAATCTCTTCTACACAATGGATATCTATCTACGTGACTTTTACGCCGTGATCTTCGTAGCAATTGTACGCGTTGTGTCCCTTAGTTGGACCCGCGTCACACGCTCATTCAAAAGATCATCTATACGCAGGCATTGGTTACTTTAACCGTTGTGTAAAATGGTGCTTTACTTTCCACTCCTCGGTTGTTACACCGACGGAGTGGTCACTGTCACTAAAACTCTATAAATAGAGACCTCTATCAATGAGGAACAAGGTCGAAAAATTGGTCAAAAAAACCAATATCAGATCCGAGATCGAAAAACTCCAAACTTGAAGATCGAACCAGGTCGACAAAAATTGGAAGATCGAACCCGAGAGAGAGAGAGAGAGAGAGAGAGAGAGAGAGAGAGAGAGAGCACCCGGAGCTCAGGCAAAGAGTAGGGATCGACGACTTTGGCATCGTGCATCCACCCTCTCCTGCAACCTTCGAAGCTGCTTCCTGTCTTCTACGGCACTTCTTCAATATCGTGTGGTCCAAGGGCTAAAGTGATCGACTGCAGATCAGAGACCTATAGCAATATTTATCCAGATTAAATAAATTGTACTCCCATATCCTCGTATAGGATCAAATTGTACAAGTTTGTTTGTAAACCAAAGAAGGCGGGTTCCGTGTAAACCCCATATTGAATACATCTTCATTCTTTCGTTTAATACCACAAACAGACGTCATCCCAGAAGATTTCTCTGAACCGTCTACGACATCTCCAGAGCCACGCACCCGGAGGTTCGGGGGTGAAGCCCCCGAAAGGTATTCAAATTTCATAATCTGGGTATCTCAGGATAATTGCCGTCAAGAAAAAAGGCCATCATCTATCAAAGGAAGAAGCCAAGCTATGCCACCATCATTTCCCGACTCTGAAGAACCCTGCACCTGCTATAGTCTGTCTAGAGTCTGTAATGAGTCTTAGGAATAATTGTAAACACAAAAAATAGATGAAAAAATCGAAAACTAGGGTAGAAAATAACCCAGGATCATTTTTGGCTGAAAATCGACATACCGACGGTATATTGGAGTATACTGACGGTATGCCGATTTTATATAAATGTTGCTCTCTGTCGTTTGGACCGGCATACCGACGGTATACTGGTCTATACCGACGGTATATCGGTTCATCATAGTTGGCAATCCAACGGTCAGTTTCTGTGCATTAAATAATCTCAACGGTCATATTTATAGCCGTTGCTACTGTAGACCGGTATATCGACGGTATACTGTAGTATACCGACGGTATATCATTCGTAGGTTGAAAGTTGCATTTTTGCTCTTTCTTTGTGTTGGCCTATATAAAGCCTTGAACCCCTTCTTTCAAGGTTGATCCCTTTGAGCCTAAAAATTTCTTATCTACCAAAGGCCATCCACAAACACTCCACCAAAGCTTTCATTTGCCTATCCACAAATTGTGTTAGAGTGTTCTTGAGTTGTAAAAGTTAGATTTTTATATTTGTTGTAAAAAGATTAAAACTATCTTGTAAGATGTTGAAGTGTACAAGCCTTCGGACCAAAGCTTGTGTGAAGTTAGAGAGCCTTGGATCAAAGCTCGTGGTGTAACTATTTTGCTAATAGTGGATTCAAGCCGGGCAAGAGTTTCTGGGACTGGAGTGTCTCGAGGAGGATACCAGGATACATCGGGTGTCAGTATTCTTATTGCTTTATTTCTTGCACACTTAATTTTTAAATTGTCTATTATTAATTATTTGTGCTTTATTTATTATCTTGACCCTATTCACCTCCCTTTAGGGTTCCTACATTGTGTTTGACCTAGTGCCTAGTGGGACGTACCTAAAGTTGCAAATTTATTATTATAACTCCGAGTCCTTGTCACATATCATTTTACGTCACAGAGTGAGTTCATGTTAGGACACGAGCTTACGCACTTGACTGGCCATCGGTGCGAGTAGCACATGTGTTGGTATTTAGCCTAGTTGTATAGTTCTTTAGAGACTTGCATTATAGTTACGAGATGTCCACGTCGTACTTGAGACTTGTACATTGGCATTGGGCAGGAAGGACAACTAATAGGCGTATGGGACACCCACATCTATATATTTATGCAGATTTTACGCTCTTCGGAGCGATAACGACGTTATTATTGATGCAGATTTCGCATTCTTCGGAGCGATACAGACGTTATTATATTTCAGGCATCGCATTCTTTGGAGGGTTATGGCCGTTACTACATCCAGAGCTGCCCCAGATATGGGGGGCATATGTGGCATATATTAGCCAATCGCAACGGTTGGTGAATTACGTCAGTATATCTCTAGCCTAGCTTACTTCCCATACGCACTAAGTTGTCCTCAAATTGCATTCACGTAGATTGATAGTTTATCCTGATTTACTTTACTCAGTATTTATATTATGGCTTGTACTTTTTGTATCTTGTTACGTCCCTCTGAGGACCTGGTTCCTTTCCAAGTTATTTGAGCATGTTTGATGATGCTTGATCTAGTGGTGTATTGGACATCTTTGCAGGTATCTTTATATCTTTTATCTATTACAATTATGTTCTATTTTTCATTATGATTCTACTTTTATAGCCTAGTGTTTATAGGCCTATATTGTTCACTTGGCCTATTCGAACGGATGTATTATCAGACTGCAGACTAATGATGCGTATCATTCTTTCTTGAGATTTATTTACCATGGATTGAGATTTAGTTTAGTTGTTGGATGTTAGAAATAGATTTTTAGCTTGATCACTTGACCGTGGACAGCGTAAGTGGTTGAAGTGTACAAGCCTTCGGATCAAAGCTCCTGTGTAAGAAGTAAACGGGCCTTCGGATCAAAGCTCGTGGTGTAACTATTTTGCTTATAATGGATTCAAGCCGAACAAGAGTTTCCGGGACTGCAGTGCCTCGAGAAGGATACCAGGATACATCGGGTGTCAGTATTCTTATTGCTTTATTTTATGCACACTTAATTTTTAAATTGTCTGTTATTAATCATTTGTGCTTGATTTATTAGCTTGATCCTATTCACCCCCCTCTAGGGTTCCTATATTGTGTTTGACCTAGTGTCTATGGACGTACCTAAAGTTGTAGAGTTATCATTATAACTTCGAGTCCTTGTCACATATTATTTCACGTCACAGAGTGAGTTCATGTTAGGACACGAGCTTACATACTTGACTGGCCATCGGTGCGAGTAGCACTTGTGTTGGTACTTAGCCTCGTTGTATAGTTCTTTAGAGACTTGCATTATAGTTACGAGATGTCCACGTCGTACATGAGACTTGTACATTGGCATTGGACGGGAAGGACAACTAGTAGGCACATGAGACACCCACCTCTATATATTTATGCAGATTTTACGTTCTTCGGAGCGATACAAACGTTATTATTGATGCAGATTTCGCGTTCTTCGGAGCGATATGGACGTTATTATATTTCAGGCGTCGCGTTCTTCAGAGCGTTATGGCCGTTACTACATTCAGAGCTGCTCCGGATATGGGGGGCATATGTGGCATATATTAGCCAGTCGCGACAATTGGTGAATTATGTCAGCATATATCTAGCCTAGCCTACTTTCCATACGCACTAAGTTGTCCTCAAATTGTATTCACGTAGATTGATAGTTTACCCTGATTTACTTTACTCAGTATTTATATTATGGCTTGTACTTTTTGTATCTTGTTATGTCCTTCTGAGGATCTAGTTCTCTTCCAGGTTATTTGAGCAGGTTTGATGATGCTTGATCTAGTGGTGTGTTGAACATCTTTGCAGGTATCTTTATATCTTTTATCTATTATAGTTATGTTCTACTTTCCATTATGATTCTATTTTTATAGTCTAGTGTTTATAGGCCTATATTGTTCTATTGGCCTATTTAAACGGATGTATTATCGGACTGCAGACTAATGATGCGTATCGTTCTTTCTTGAAATTTATTTACCATGGATTGAGATTTAGTTTAGTTGTTCGATGTTAGAAATAGATTTTTAGCTTGATCATTTGACCGTGGACAACGTAAGTGCACTTCGTCAGGTCCATTAAATTAAAAAGTCCTACGGCATCGTACCAGCTGGCCATTGCCACGTGTCTGGTCTCACATATTTTGGGACTGGAACATTATATATATATATATATATATATATATATATATATATATATATATATAAAACTGTACTTTTAGATGTTTTTGTCTACAGAAAGCGAATACTTATGTTATACAAATATTACTTTGCTCTTTTCCTCCATCTTTAATTTCTTTCTTGCATGTTACTTATGTTATACACATGTTACTAACTGTTGGGACTGTTTATTAGTGGTTCATTTATATCTGTTGGGGACTATTTGTTAGTTAATGTAGTTCATCATTCAGTGAAAATTGAATAAGCCAAGTACTTTCTGGTTCAGTATAACTTATAACAGATCCAACCTTGCATAGTGTAAGAGGGTCCATCTCTCATAGAAATTAATATTGATCCCTACATTCAAGCTAGATCATTAAATTAACAATTTTATTTTCTGCCACGTAGGATAGAAATTGAGAACCTTGGAGAGGTTTTTTTTGGGTGCAATTTCATAGAAATTAACTTATAATACAATGCCAAGTAGGATAAAAACTCAATTTTAGAAATCCCCATTGGAGATAGCCTTATATTTTGACTAACTGCAGAAACAGAGGCTTAAATCAAAGATGTTTTGAGATGATTAAGTCTAATCCAGTTCAGATGAAAGAAAAAGGTTAATGTTCATATCATTTCTTTATTGATTCATATATTTATACTCTTGGACTGAAGTTCCTATCATTTTTGCATTGAGATAATGGTTAAAATCTTAATATATATGCTTGTAGAAGCATAAAAAAATACGCTGGGGAATCATACGCGTAAAACCCTCAACATGTAGGAAGCCCGCGTAAAACAGAGCTCAAGCACTGGGTGGCGTGAAACATGATTCCAGAGCCATCGGCGTACAACAGAGCTTCAAAGCTAGTTCAGCATAAAATATAGCTCCAGAACAACCCGCGTAATGCAGTATTTCCAGACTGCTTTAGCGTAAAAAGGTTGCTACATCGCCACTTTGGCGTAAAACCTGCTTGCTTTTAATGCAACGGGAAGTTGTACGAGGATCTCTTCGTATTCCTCGAATGAACCTGTCAGATCAAGCAGTGAACCTGACTCCTGACAAAGAGTACTGCACGACGATCGAGAGGACGGCTGTTATGATGATTCTACACAGAGCCCCAGACTGTCGTTTAGTGACACAATCCTTGATATAAGACGTCATTTACGCATCCAAGGGATATGCTGCCTGTTTTACATAGGCAGAGATGAGCTTTTACGCTCAGGAAGAGACGAAACGAACTGCCACAACAAAAGCTGTTCTTCGTACAGAACTCGAGGCTCGTCTCTGCAGTTAATGCGCGAGATGGGAGCAGATCTCTGCATTTAATGCACGAGATTTGGTTCTACTTTCAAAGACTGGGTGAGCTATAATTAGGGCTAATACGTCCACATCATCATCCCCGCACATTACGCCAACCAGGCTATTTTCAGCTATAAGGAGCACGCCGTACGCTATCTCCTTGAAATACGCCGACTCGGGCTACATTTGCAAAGCATCACTCTTTATGCAGAACTTGGCTTCCACGCCAATATGACAACCACTTGTCTTCTACGCCAACCTGACAACTATTCGGCTTCTACGCCTATTTTGGCTTCTACGCCAACATGACAGATATTTGGCTTCTATGTCAACTTGACAGCTACTTGGCTTTTACGCCATCAGAACAGCTATTTGGCTTTTACGCCAACGAGACAGTTATTTGGCTTTTATGCCAACCATCTCTACGCAAGGGCAGTTATCTACGTGGCTTACATGCCGTGATCTTCGATGAACGATTATACGCATTACCTCATAATGGGACACGCGTCATACGCCAATTCAAGAGATCATTTCTACGTGGATAGCAGTTATTATAACCGCCGCGTAAAAGGTGTAGTTCTCCTGTTCGGTTTCTACGTCGACTGTAGCTGAACTCTATAAATGGAGACCTCCGGCCACGGAGGTCCAAGGTCGAAGAGGGAAAGGGGTCGAATCCAAGGAGAGAAAAATATAGAGAGCTTTGGCAACGAGAGTTCAAGCCCTCCTGCAGTCTTTGAAGCTTCTTCTTTTTTTGTCTTCTACAACACTTCTTCGTCATCGTGTGGTCCAAGGGACAAAGTGATCGACCGCAGATCAGACTCCTATAGCAATATTTCACTATAATCAAATTTTTGTACTTAACATCCTCGTATAGGATTAATTGTACTTCTTTTTCTTGTTTGTAAACCAAAGAAAAGATTTCGTATAAACCTAGTTTTATTTCTTTCGTTTATTATCAAACACAAGATGGCGACTCTGCTGGGGACTACTTTCTCATCTAACGAGAAAACCATTGCTCAACACGATGCTGTATCCGTAGGATCAATGAAGAAGACTCTGGTTCCAATTCGACCAATCAACTTACGAAGACATGCTTCGAGCAGGGGGTAGCTCTCATTCCCTCTCTGTCCAAGACAACAGAAAATTGCGTAAAGTATGGATGCCCCGGACATCCTCTACCATTCCTGCGGACTCTCTCTCTCCGACCAACAAGGTTGTAGCATCTCAACCTCCGCGCCCTGCACGTAAAACTTTGTCTCCCGTCTGTGACATGGCAGATAAAGCTTCTAGCAATGCCTCAGCGCTAATCCAGAAGTCTACTCCGTACCCCGCGCGTAAAACTCTGTCTCTCGTCTGTGACGTGGCAAACAAAGCTTTTGGCAATGCCTCAGTGCTAATCCAGAAGTCTACTCCGCGTCCTGCGCGTAAAACTTTGTCTCCCGTCTGTGACGTGGCAGACAAAATTTCTGATAATGCCTAAGCGCCAATTCAGAAATTCCAAAAGCGCCCCGCGCGTAAAAATACATCTTCCCTCTGTGAAGAGGCAGATGGTCCTTGCAATCGCCTCAAGGGAAAACAAGTGGTGGACTTCCCAACCTCTCGGCTTTTACGCCATCAAGAGAAGAATCTGCCCGCTCTCCAGATTACGCGAGATGCTGATGGCCGATTGAGGACTTCCTCAGTTTTACGCCAGCCTGAGCAAAGTTTCAGAATACGCCAGGTCAAGCCCCTCAGCGTAAAGAAGGCCCAGTTTGTGGATAGATACGCTCCTCATGGATCATGTGCTACTCACATGGCTAAACTGCTGTATACGTATGGCAGGGAGAGAGTTATGGTTCCCAATATCCGCATTCCAACTGATGTAAAAAGGCAGAATAAGCCTTCTTCTTCTTCTTCTTCTTCTTCTTCTTCTTCTGTTAATCCTCCTGACTTGCATAATTTCTTGATCTAGAAGCGCAAAGATAGGGAATCTTCTAAAATTATAGTTAACTATTGCTGTTCTAATGCAAAACGGTCAATTTTTGACCGGTTGAACTACTATTTGTCTTTACAGGAAGAAGAGCCTACATTCGCATCAGTGAACATGGCTTCACACATTCCTAGAGGAAGGTCAAATTCAAGACGTCATCCCTCTAGGACTCCAAGCCAAAGGAGATTCAACAGAATACTTGAGAATATTGAAGCTGGTGTGTTTCGGAACACTCGTTCAAGGTCACGACAACCGACTTCATATTCTTCTGATTCCGACACTGGGGGTCGCCAATTCCCCGAATCAGATGCTGAAAGTATAGATTCAATCTCTACGGAGATCTATACTGATCCTTCCATAGCATCCAGAGAAATGGGAGTTTATGCTATTGGAGATGAACGCGAAGAGGCTTCCCCATCAGGAAGTACTGAGCAACGCATCGCTTTACTGGAGACATCACTGAAAGAGATGCAGTCCATGATGGAAAATATGCACCAGATGATGCTGACTCAACATACAGCTGTTATAGCTCATGCATCGGTTCCTCCGACTCAAATACGTATGGGGGTGGACTTACCACCATCCAACGCAAACCAGGAGCCGGTTCTAGATCAAGAGTCAGCGGCTCCTCAACTCCTTAACTCGGAGAATGTATTGCCTCCTGCCGGAGTTATAATACAACCGATCTCCCAACATTCTGCGGTCCCCTTGCCAGCTGAAGATCCGATACAGGCAGTGCGGGAATTGAAAGCCCAATTTGATGCCTTGAAGCACAAAGATCAGCTCAAGAAATTAGGAATCAACCAACCATACCTAGCTATGTGGGATGAGATCCCTTTCCTACCTAAATACAAACCACAGGCGATGGTTTTGTTTGAGGAAAAGACGTCACCGAGCCAGTACATGAACTACTTTAGCATGATGACAGTGTTGTTGCAAGGGAATGACGCCCTCCTCACTCGAGTGTTTAAAGGTTGTCTGTCTGGAGTGGCTTATCAGTGGTACCGTAGTCTTGCAAACAACTGCATTACTTCCTTTGAAGATTTTAAGACTCTGTTCTTCGCGCGATTCTACGAAGGAGGGATGAACATGTCTATGTCCTCTCTCATCGAAGTGAAGCAGAAGGAGAAAGAGAACGTTCGCACTTTCGTCGAACGTTTTCGTCAGGCCACTTTGCAAATGCCTCCTGGAGTTCCAGATTCGGCATTGGTGGACATTTGCAGGAAGAACCTTCTTCCACTAATCTCGGTGTTCACAGGACCATATCAGTTCCATGATTGGCCCTCGTTTATCATCTCAGCGGTAGCCGCTGAAGACAACAGTCGGAAGGCGCATGATAATGGAATCATGATCTCTACCTCTGATAGAGGGAAGAGGTCATCCTCCAATAGCGACCATCCTTGTGGTTCCAAAGGGAAAGAAGCTCTGGCGATCAATACTTTGGCAACCACACAGACGAAACCTGGGACTTCCAGGCCCATTGAAGCATATTCTTTTGACGATGACGATATTACAAGCATATTCGATTGTCTTGTCAAGAGCGGCAAGCTCACCCTCCCCGAGGTAAAGCGGCCTAATGAAGTCGGCAGTACCAATAACCCGAAGTACTGCATTTTCCATAGGTACATACATCATCCCACAAAGGCGTGTTATGTACTAAAGAGGAAAATCCAGGAGTTGATCGACGTTAAGGCCATTACTCTACGCAATAGCGAGAAGACGGTCACCACCAACATGATCTCTCTCCAATTCGGCAATCTGCCTCCTCAAGAAGTTTCGGATGGAGTTGTACCTATTTCTCGGACGATGATGAACATTATTAATCTTCCTCCGGCCATGGGTCAGAATCATGACCTGGTGCCCCTAACTACCCAGCGTGGTGAGATTATGTGGGTTCATCCGGATCTGGTATCAGAGATCGAGGAAGAGACTCAAGCTGCTAAGATTAGGTCTAAAAAGAACTCGAGGCGTAAAGCATGCCATATGGTTGCAATATCCTCGACATCAGATGAAGAGGCTTTGGCTACCAGAACCCGTTCAGGGAAAGCCTACCTCAAGGACTATGGAGAAAATCAGGAAGATGCAACGGCAGCCACCTCACCTGCCAGACTTCCAGAGCCTGAACCTGTCATACCAGAGGCAGGTCCTTCTAGACCAACTTCGATGGACAAGGGCAAGCAAAAAGAAGTGCGTTTTGATAAACCTTTGAAGAATATTCAAAACAAAGGTTTGGAGAAACCATATAACTTCGACATCCTGACCCAATTGGCTAATACACCGGCCAGACTATCCATTTTCGAACTACTCAGGCTTTTCAAAGACACTCGTCAAGCCTTGAGTGAAGCGTTAATGCAGGCGGATGTATGCTTGACTCAGCTCAAGTCCCCCGATAAAAAATCTGTGGCATGTCCTCAATGCCATAGTGTGATGGAAGTGGTCCCTAACATCACTTTCACTCAAGATGACATGTTGTTGAAACATAACAAGCATGACAGGCCCCTCTATTACACCGAATATGTCGGTTCCATGGAGGTAGACCGGATTCACATAAATCCGGGATCATCGATCAGTATCATCCCTCATAGTCTGCTCAGACCGCTGAGGATTTCTACCAGCGAACTGGCTTACACCACCACTACAATAGTAGGCTTCAACGCCAGGAAAAGTAAGCCGCTTGGGAAGATTCGTCTTAGGATTCATATCGGGGACCTTAGATCAGTGGCTACATGCTATGTCATTGATTCAGAGGTGTCATACAACATTCTACTGGGCAGACCATGGATTCATGAACACAATATTGTTCCCTCGACTCTACATTAATGCTTCAAATATGTAGATGTCCAAGGAACAGTAAAAACGGAGTTTGCTGACCTTAACCCGTTCAAAGGAGTAGAATCCTACTATTCTGATGCCATGTTGTACACCCAAGACTATATGAAGGAGGTGTCAGGCAAGACAGAGGAGGAATCCCACCGGGAGCCAGAAGAACCCTTTGCCAAGCAACCCCTGTCGATCCAGGTGAAAGGACGGAGTACTCGTCCGAAAGTCATGGAACCCATGGCTATCCACTTGAACAAAACCAAATCAGGAAGAGGAGGTGATCCTCTAGTGATCACTTTGAACCAGAAGCCTCCACCTTTGGTCATCAACCTCCGGCGCAACAAGCAGCCAACTGATGTAAATATAACCGAGAACGCGGTTTCTGACAATAATAAAGATTCTCCTTTCCAGTATATTGACGCTCAAATTCCAAATCAGGAATCCTCTCCCCATAATGATATAGAACCTATAGCACAAAAATTCTTGGAAGCTATAGACTCCTATTATCCGTATGTGTGGGAAGTGGCGTCAACATCCAATTTCATCGCAATATACGAGCCACATGAAATTCTATCTCTATTATCCCACCTACTCGCAGCAATCAGCATCCAATAGTCTTCGGTCGCATGCGCAGCAGACCGATTATACAAGAAGACTCCCACGAGTCCGATGTTGGGAAAATGCAAGTTCACAGATATAGTCCACAAGCTTTGAAGATTATGCAAAGTATGGGTTATAATCTGAAGTCAGAACCAGGCCTCAACTACAGAAAAGGCAGGCGAATGCCGTTACATGGTGATACCTATTGTCAACGAACTCGTTTTGGGTTAGGGTATACCATTTCCCTCGCAACTTCAGAGTCAGGTGAGGATATCTTTTCCTCTTCTCAAGATGGCTCGTCGTCCTCCGACTCATATGATGATCTCGAACGAGTATTGTCAGCAAATACAGTATTGACAGATTCTCTCGAAGCAGACGAACAAGAATCTGAATCGTTTGAGAATGACTCTTGGACTCAACAAATGGATACACAATGGGAACTCCGGTTCGAGCAGAGAGAACCGTCCACTGAAGATAAAGTTATCCAAATTGATGTTGGGGATGAACTTTCACCAAAGCCGATATTTATCAGTAACAATCTTTCCGAAGAAGAAAAGGAAGAAATAATTCAGTTGATAAAAGAATATATCGACGTCTTTGCGTAGAATTATGAGGATATGCCAGGACTTGATCCTAAAGTGGCTACTCATAAGCTCAACATATTGCCCAATTCGAAGCCTGTGAAGCAACATCAACGCCGATTTTGTCCAGATATGATGGATGCTATCAAAGCTGAAATCAGGAAGCTGATAGCCTGTGGGTTCATCCGGGAAGAATAACATCCTAACTGGGTCGCCAATGTTGTCCCAGTCATGAAGAAAAGTGGGAAAGTGCGTGTTTGCATCGATTTCCGAGATCTGAACGCAACCTTCCCTAAAGATGAGTTCCCTCTTCCCGTTACAGACGTCATAATCGATAATACGTGCGATTTTGAGCGCATATCTTTCATGGACGGATTTTCAGGATACAACCAAATCAAGATGCATCCTGAAGACGAGAAACATACTGCCTTTCGGACACAATTGGGGGTATATTGCTATACGGTCATGCCCTTCGGACTGAAGAATGTCGGGGCTATGTACCAACGAGCTATGAGTAACATATTTTATGAGCATTTATGCAAAACAGTGGAATATTACGTAGACGATATTGCTGTCAAAAGCTGCCTCAAGGATAATCACATCCAAGACTTGAAGACAGTATTCGAGTTGATGCGCCAACACCAACTCAAAATGAATCCTACAAAGTCCTTTCTTGGTGTATCCAGTGGCAAATTCATGGAATTTGTCATTACCGTTAAAGACATTCAAGTGGACCCTGATAAAGTAAAGGCCATCTTAGAAATGCGACCACCCCGTAATCTGAGGGAACTCAGGGGATTTCAAGGTCGTCTGGCTTATATCAGGAGATTCATATCCAACCTCTCTGGGAGATGTCAGCCTTTTTCTCGCCTGATGAAGAAAAGGGTGTCATTCATATGGGACGAAGCCTGTCAGCAAGCGTTTAATGATATCAAACGCTACCTCACCAATCCTCTAGTTCTGGTGCTACCCGTCATAGGAAGACCATTTTTGCTATATGTTCGAGCAATGGATCATTCTTTAGGGGCTCTCCTCGCACAGAAGAACAATGAAGGTCATGAACAAGCTATCTACTATTTAAGCAGGATGATGGTCGGAGCTGAACACCGGTACAATCCAGTGGAAAAACAATGCTTGGTCCTAATGTTCGCCATTCAGAAAATGCGACATTACGTTACGGACCAGACTATTCATATCATCTCCAGAATCAATCCTCTTCGGGTATTGATGAACAAGCCGAGCGTTCTTAATTCCCGACTCGCGACTTGGACAATGTTATTAACACCGTATGATATGGTGTATGTCCCTCAGAAGTCCATCAAAGGCCAAGCATTGGCTGATTTCTTAGCTGCTCATCCGATTCCAGAAACCTCCAAACTATACGAGGACATTCCCGACGAAGTTGCAGAATGTAATTCCGCAATGGAAGGTGATACATGGCAGCTATTCTTCGATGGTGCCTCCAGAACTGGTCCCAGGGGAAATGTGGTTTCAAGAGTAGGAATTGTCCTGGTGACTCCTGATAAACTCCCCATCTATCGAGCATATTCTCTTAGCGAACCCTGCTCTAATAATGTGGCAGAGTTTAACGCTCTACTAATCGGGCTCCAAGTCGCTAAAGAATTGGATATCGAATACCTGGAAGCTTTCGGTGATTCTCTGCTGATCGTCAATCAGATCAGAGAAATATATGAAGTCCGCAATCCAGACCTCATTCCTTATCATCAAACAACGATCGAGATAGCCATGTCTTTCAAAGGGTTCTTCCTAGAGCATGTGCCTCGATCTCAAAATTTGGAAGCTGATGCCCTAGCCATTTTAGCTGCAGATCTAGATATCCCTATAAGGAGGCAGAATTCGGTGATTCTTCTCAACAGAGATCTGTTCTGTGTGAAAAATAACTTTCACATAGAATGCAGCTACGCTGTAAACACGGATCCTCCCAAGAGAGACTGGAGAAGTCCCTTTATAGACTTCGTGTCATACAAAATCTTACCAGAGGATCCTAAAGAAGCAGTATCCATCAAAAGACGATCATTACGCTTCTATTTTGATGCATCTTCACAATGTCTATATCGCCGAACATACGATGGACTGCTATTACGATGTCTCTCCGATGATGAGGCAAAACGGGTTATCTGAGAAGCTCACGACGGTGTATGTGGAGCACATCAACCCGGTCCTAAGTTACAGGATCGTATCAGGAGGATGGGCTACTACTGGCCTACTATGATCGCAGATGCAGTAAAATATGCAAGACAATACAAAGCCTGTCAAGTTCATGCAGATTTTATACATCAGCCTTCTAAACATTTACATCCTACGATTGCATCATGGCCTTTTAAAGCATGGGATATGGATATCATTGGTCCTATTCACCCGTCTTCTTCTAGAGGACATCGGTTCATATTGGCCATTACGGATTATTTCTCCAAATGGGCAGAGGCGATTCCTCTTGCTGAGGTGAAGACATCCAACGTGATCAGTTTCATCAAGCATTATGTCATTTATCGCTTTAGGATACCCCGAAGGATAATTCATGACAATGGGCCTCAATTCATCAGCCAAACGTTTCACCGATTTTGCGATAAAAATCGAATAAAAAATATGGCCTCTACGGCATACAATTCGGCTGCTAATGGTTTGGCGGAAGCCTTCAACAAAACCATCATCAAACTCTTGAAAAAGTTTATTTCTTCGAACAAAAGAGATTGGAATGAGAAGCTGGGAGAATGCCTCTGGGCATACCGCACAACGGTACGAGCACCGACGGGTTGTACCCCATTCTCATTAGTCTACGGGTGTGAAGCAGTTCTCCCCATTGAAATCCAAATTCCATCACTCAGAATAGCAGTAGCTAATGAGTTGACTCAGGAAAATAATGATCGACTACGACTTCAAGAGCTAGAAGGATTAGACGAGAAACGCCTTTAAGCTCAACAGCGCATTGCATTCTACCAAGCGCGCATCTCCAAAGCTTTTAATCGAAAAGTGAAGGAGAGAGTGTTCAAAGTTGGCGAGCTAGTTCTAGCTGTGAAAAGGCCAATGATCATTACACACAAGAGTAAGGGTAAATTCCAGTCCAAATGGAGGGCCCTTATGTGATTGAAACGACGTTTTCAAATGGCGCCTACCGATTAGCCAAGCCTAACGGAGATTTGATAATGGCCCCTATCAACAGCAAATTCCTGAAGAGGTACTATGCTTAATCTCCTTTGCTCAACGGAGTATGGTGAAGATCTCATTCTGACAACGCTACATACAAAAAACTGGTTGGATCATATTCTATCATGTTCTCATGACATCTGAATAGATATATTTAACTAATTTGGAACTTCAAAACCTATCACGGCCATATTACCTCTGATAGTATTTTTGTATACAAATTTAGTTGGATCATATTCTATCATGTCCATATAACCTCTGAATAGATATATCCAGCTGAAGCTTACCGAAAGTATATCACGTCCATATTACCTCTGATATCACTTTCACCCTAGCCTATCATTTATATTAAAAAATGATGGGTCCACAAAGTCAGATGAAGTTTCTTTATTATCTCTGGGAAGAGCAAATTACATAAAGAAGCAAAGAAGTACATCATCGGGGAGGAGCAGTTAAATCCCGAATCTGTCGTGCCAAAGCAGCCATCCTCTCATTCCTGGAGTTCAAGACGTTAGCTCGAGCCCGCTCCAGTCGTACCTCGTCATTGCTCAGGAGGGACAGTTCGGACAGAGCCTGAATAAAACCGGCGCAGGTGACTCCTGCATGTACCAAGTTCTGCTGAGTTGTATCCAGTCGGCCATTCACCATATCTAGAGCTGCTGATGATTGGAAAGCCCACTCCTTTGCCTGAGCGAGTTTGGCTTCCAGTTTACGGACCCTCGCCGCATTCCCCTCATGTTCGGCCTTGCACTTCGTTTGAAGAGGAACAACCTCCTCCAAGATGGCCTTTCCTTCATCCATCTCCTGCTGTTGTGTCTGGATGGATTTATTTAAGCGTTCCATCTGTTCAGTAAACTGCGCTGTCTGGGATTCATATTCAGCCTGAGTCAAGTCATCGATGCTGCCTCGAGATAATTGCAAATATTCGTTAATGGGTTGTTCTAAACCATTAACTATTTGCTCTAGCGCATTAGCCCTTTCAGCGTCACCGAAATTCCTAATCTGCGCTACAATAAGATTGGAGGACATCTTCAAAGCTTCGAAGCCTAGATTATTCTCCAGCACCATCGATATCAGCATTTTCAAAGTGATATAGAAAACGCTAGTAAACTGCTCAACTAGCATGGCAAGATTCGAATGGACGCTGGGAGTGGCTGCAATATCGGTGAATCCCCTTCCAGGAACGACTGCAGAGGGTGTCGTCACAGTCGTCGCTTCAACAGATGGTGCGACAAAAGTAGAGGCACCAACAATGGTCGAAGTTGTTGGCATGCTCAACAAAGGAGGCACAGTCGAGACAACCGGCTCATCCTCCTCCGATATTATTTGGACTGGTACTGGCGGAACAACATCCGAGAATGTTGCGGATGAAAGATCGAAAGTATTCTATCTAGGTCTGATAAGGGTCTATCTCCTATCTCTTATTAGCCAAAGTCATTGCTTATTGCTGAAAGAATTAATTTAATGAAATTCCTATTCCAGAAGTTTCCATTACTGCATCTTTGATCTTCTCTACCAAAATTGCTTTTGAGTGAGCAGTTGAGTTCATCAAAGCAGCTTGACCGAATTCGTGCTTATGGTGATATCTGATAGATGATGCAAAACCATTGCTAAGTTAAAATTGTATCTTCAGATAATGATGCAATTAATGTTTATGCAGTCATCATAACTTAGATGATTTTATCTTGTATTTAAAGTTCTTTTGCATTAAGTACCATTTTAATTTTAATATAATTAAACCAAGTAAGTTTTTATTTTTTACAGAAAAGATCTGAAGCCAATTCAATTAACCGGTCAAAGAAATCATGGAATCATTGTGGTAGTTCACCACCATTGTCATTGTATTACCATGATCATGTTGAGGTAATCACATAATTTTTCGGTTTTTTTCATATAAAGTAATATATTTATATAAATTTATAAAAAAGGGAAAAGTTGGGAGAAATTGCAGAGAGGAGGAGGACTCGCCAATTCAGTTGGCGGGCGCAGTCCTCGAGAGGCTGCTCGCCAACTCAGTTGGCAGGGCGCAGTCCACGAGAGACCGCTCGCCAACTTAGTTGGCGGGGCGCAGTCCACGAGAGATCGCTCGCCAACTCAGTTGGCGGGCCGCTGTCTTCCCTCCGCTTCGGATTTCTGACTCCTCTCCTTCCTCGGACACCACCCACGACTCCTCTCCTTCCCTCGGAGACCCCCCCATCCCCTCAACTTCCCCCCCTCCCCTCCCCTTCCCTCCCTATAACTACCCCCAAATCCGAAGCCTCCTCCTTACACATTCTTCTCCTCCTCCTCCTCCTCCTACTTACAACAATCCTCTTCCTCCTCCTCCTCCTACTCACATCTTATAATCAACATTTTTGGAGATGGCTACCCACAATGACGGTCGTATTCCTGACGGACCGACTACCCAGCTTATTATTAAGCAACGTGAAGACCACATTTCTAGTCAGATATTTACTGGCGAGGTAATTTTTGAAATTACAAGTTTCCAACTTTAGTAATTTACACACAAAATATAATGCATATATTTTTTATAGTTATATGACCATGATCTTGGTTTACGAACCCGGATCTATGTACATTGGCGGACCGAAAGGAATTATCGTAGGTGGGAGCTAAATTTGGTCCAAAAGGCTTTGGTGGAATCCTTTGGATTCTACTATATAGATCGTGTTAGATATTTAATCCACGATCTTCATTTAGTTGTAAGTCTTGCGGAGCGTTGGTGGCCCGAACGCAACACTTTCCAACTCCCATTCGGCGAGATGACGATCACTCTTTTTGATGTGGCAAATATACTAGGGTTACCTATTATAGGTAATGCTATATATTTTGATCCGCACTTAAAGGGATCTGATCTGATCAGGAGGTATCTCGGTGTTAGCCCTCCATCAGGTATAAAAGACGGCAATTTTGTGAAGTTTACATGACTTCGTGGCAACTTCATGGACCTACATCACACTATTGACGGGGTGGTTGATGTAGATGAAATACGGGTATGTATTTTTATTAGTAAATTTATTTATGACTTAATTTAGTGTCTATATAATACTTAATATATCCAGGTCATTCGTTGCACTAGAGCGTATCTGCTCTGTTTATGTGGTGCAATTCTATTTCCCGATACATCAGAAAATATGGTAAATGTGCAGCTTCTACCATTCTTGGATGATTTGACAAAACCTACTGAGCATGCGTGGAGAGCTGCTACTCTTGCCTTTTTATACGCCAATCTGACAGAATTTGTGAGATCCAATTGCAAGAGTATTTGTGGATATATTTCACTGATTCAGGTATGAATGAAAGACCTAAAAAAGTTAGAGTAATTTTATACGCAAATTTTGTTTGTACTAATGTCATATTTTTGTTTTATAGTTCTGGTCCTACGAGCACTTCTATATTGGTAGGCTTGTTACTAGCATTCTCAGTGATGTTGGAGTATTTCCAGTTGCTATGCGCTGACCCACAGATGTAGTGGATTATCAACACTACCAATACAGGAGTGTATCACTTTATCGTAGCCAATTTGATACACTGCAGTATAATAAGATAATTTTTAAATATGTAATAAATATCTTTAAATTATTTTATTTTTGATCGTAGATAAACATCACATCTAATTGATACAATATCTTTAAATAGGTTACCAGGTTACCTTTCTCATGTGAAGATGATGCTCCAGAAATCAAGAGGACATCATATGCGTTTACTTTGCACAGATCTCATATTATATATGATCGGTTCACCATGTACCATCCGGCAGACCGTGTTCTTCGGCAATTAGGAATGAGCCCAATAATTCCCGATGATCCATCGACAGTCGGTTATGAGACAATAATGCATTACAACGAATCCTTGGTCTCGTTGCTGACTGGAATAATCGGTTCAAGAATTATAGTATGGGGGACATGTCTCCCAGACTAAATTCTGCTAAGGAATGTAAGTTATAAGTTACTCATTATTCGTATTGATTTAGTGTAAATAGTTTACTAAAATTTTGTTTACATTATGCAGACATGGGTAACCTGGACTATAGGCAATGGTGGGGATGCCCTCTTATGAGCAACCAAGTATACCAATATGAGGAGCAAAGGTTCAAGAGTAGATCCGTAGATGATTCTACTCTGCGTGCTTTTGCCGATGGAATGCATGATTTGGTATGACTTCATTATACTTTCAAAAATACATATACATAGATATGATAAATATATTAATTTACAAGTTTCAAATTTCAGAGTGGTGTATACCGAAAACATTTACAACGATCTCATAAAAACCTTTCCCCAGAAAGTCGACGTCTTATGGAGGAACTTGTGACTCGTGTTGAGCATCTGGATATTGGACGGGAACCTGAAATGCCTCCAGTACAATCACGTCTTCCACCGGACTATCCGATCGGCTTAGTACGACAGAGACACTCTCGTCGTCGTCGGAGGGATACTGCAGAGGACCCTTTTCACCATTATGCTGGAGCAGGCCCGAGTGACCAGTATATTGGAGGGAGCCAGAGTGACCAGTATGCTGGAGCGGGCCCGAGTGACTGGTATACTGGAGCGGGCCCGAGTGACCATTATGCTGGAGCGGGTCCGAGTGACCAGTATGCTGGAGCGGGCCCGAGTGACCATTATGCTAGAGCGGACCCGAGTTACCAGTATGCTGGAGCTGGACCGAGTTACCAGACTGCTGGAGATGGAAGCTACCAGATATTCACACAATTTTTTTCGACTCCATCATCACCGCTGCCTACCCAAACTTAACAAGACGAGGAGGAGGATGAGTAGATAATTTGTAACAATGTATGATTGCAATATTTGTATGATTTGTAAAGATTTTTTATTGCAATATTTGGGTATTGAACAATTCTATTTTACTCTCTCATTATCAGACTCACTATTACAATATTTTTAAGTTTGTATTGAATAATTCTATTTTACTCTCTCGGTTGACTAGTACATCTTCTTCGGTTGTGTCCCATAGCACCACAATTACTGCAACGTAGATCTCTCGTCGATGAATTCCGGGTCCTCCTCCTCTCTGCAATTTATTCAAACTTTTCCCTTTTTTATAAATTTTTATAAATATATTACTTTATATGAAAAAAATTGTAATTTTTTTCATTTTAAACTTCATGAATAATATTAGCATTTGGATCATTATATGTGTATAATGTAATTATGGTGGTTCGTAATTTCCTGATATCGATACATGCGATACAACTCATATGTCGAAAAAGAAGAAAGATTGGATTAATGATGCAGCAAATGATGCACATGTAAGTATACTTTTTTGGTTAAAGAAACTGTTATATTGTATACTAGAGTAATATTGTTCTGTTTTTAACTAATCAAATATTATTTCTACAGGATGAGATGATGAAAAAGAAAAATGATTAACTTGAGAATATCATTGAGTTGATTCCTGAGGGAACCCCGATGGACGAGCTTATTGTAGTCCCGAATGTAGGCACTGAGATTATGGAAGATGTGATTGGGCGCGGGTGTGGTAGGATGATTCATGGAGCTGGAAAGAGACGAGTTCGAGAAACTAGTTCATCATCTTCATCTACTACATCTTCAACACCTTAAATAAAGAAGTGCAAGAGTTGCATGCTCAGCTACAGATGGAGAAGAAAGCTAGGATGAGAGTTGTTGCTGAACACAAGGAACAAAAAGCTCTATGGAGCTTTTTCATGTAACAACTATAAGTACTTGTTCTTGGATTCTCAATTCCTGAACACACTTATTTATCCCGTGAAGTCGACGAAGATGGTGATGAGAGCGACCATAACCCATCTGATCTTACTTACATTAAATATTTTATGGTTGTTTACTAGATACTTTTTTTGACAATTAGTTTATTTTTGTGGACTACATGTTCGTTGTTTTGAGTTATGATAAATATAATAATATTCATATTTGATTCTGTTTATTTTATTTTTATTTATCGAGAATAAAATCGCATGATACTTGGTATGACTAATTAAATGTTTAGTATCCATAGACTATTTTGTATGACTAATTGTTTGGTCGCCTCAGATATGACGTACATTTTGCCACAATGAAAATTTTCTACCCCAATAAACTAGTAGCCAAACCTATGGTGGCCATACGATGCCACAAATAATATGGTGGTTAATAATAGTCTTCAAATACTATCTATTATTACCAATCATAGTTGCCATAGAGCGTCTTAGGCGACCAATAATAGTCGCCATAGACTACCTTTGGCAGTTAATATTAGTCTCCAAATACTACATATTGTAATCAATCATAGTTGCCACATAATGTTTTAGGCAACAAACGATAGTCATCACAAACTACCTTTGGCTGACAATAATAGTCTCCACATAGTACCTATTGCGACCAATCATAGTTGCCACAAAGTATCTTAGGCACCAAAGATAGTCACCACATATTAGCTTTGGCGGTCAATAGTAGTTTCCACACACTACATATTACAACCAAGCATAGACACCAAAAACTGTCTTAGGCGACAAATGATAGTTGTCATACACTAACTATTACGACCAATCATAGTCACCACATACAACCTTGGGGGACCAATGATAATCGCCACATATCACCTATTCAACCAAATGTAGTCGCCAAAGACTACCTATGTCAACTATTTTAGTCACAAAAGATCTTGGCACATCCCTAATTCTAAAAAATCCAACAACCTAAGGCGACAAAGCATTCTTCGTCAGAACTTTGGAGTAACAAAGTGTCATGACCCGCACCCAAAATTTGGGCATGAGTCGTGGGTACATCCAGCCTACATCGCAGCATCGGCGGTAGAACGCTGTCTAGGTTTCAAAAAATACTAACACAACTCACAAAATAATCTGTCAATGATCTCAACTACATAAGGAGGGCAATGAATATGCATATGATCATCAATTCATAAGATAATCACAATAACTATAAAGAAGGTAAATTGACGATAAAAAGTTCCGACATAAGTCTAGAACACAACCTAAATAATAACAATAAGTCTAGAGTCTAGCTATCTCAACATAAATAAGGTCTCAACATAAATAACTCAAGTCTCAAAGTTTAGAACAATCTAGTACATAATTAAACTGGGCTAAGTGTTGTCTAAACAACTGCGGGTGGTGTCTCCTCTTTGTGGAGTGGCTCCTCTGGAATCTCTAGGATGTAATCACCATCTACTCCTGGACCATAATGGGTAGGACAGAAATTATCAAGATCATCTGAAAAATATTATCCAGGCAGGATTGGAGCAAAACATAAACACTAACAGCAATTTCAATTATATTGACAAAACTATAAAATAGTGAGAAAATACATGATGAAAGAAATACTGGAAGATAAGGAATACCGGAGAGACATGTAATCATCATGTAGAACTAACTAGCAGTGAAACATATATGGGTGAAAGCTAGAAATGGATGTACTGGAGCAAGAATAAAAATACTGGCTAAGTGCCGTAAAATATCAGTTTTCTATGTGATCGGCTTGGGACTAGATCAGGCTTGTTATATATGATTGACTATGATACAAGTGAGGTCAGGCTAACCATCTGGTTAGCTATGATGCGAGCAAAAGTTAGGCTAATCATATATAACAGGCTATGAGGCATGTAAATGGTCAGGCTACACCCTACGTGATATGCGAGGTGAGCTATGATGCATGTAAGGTGAGGTATGATCACATAACTTGCTAATATTTCTCCATCCCCAGCTAGTACTATGGATCCCAATCACGACTCCTCATGACATGTATCTATGATACTAGCCCGTGTATCCACTATGTCTAAATCAAGTATACACTAAAACTAGAATCATAGTAATGATCAAACTAATAAAAAACTATCTGAGAATGTATTCGCATGTGGTCCTGAGAAAAGTGTGAGAATCGATGTCCAAACTGTAGTCACTCTGACCTAAATATCAAATATTAATGTTAATTGGTGAATTAAAGAATAGGTATGATTAACTAACTAAATATGAGGTTTCTAGGCCATGTCTAAGTCCAAACTAGGTTAACTAGGTCCACTAGTCAATTTTTATATCATAATATCTATATTAGACACTATCTATCTAAACTAGTCATTACCTAGCTATACTAACTATTAGTATTAAGCATCTATATTATATTAGATTATAACTATATATTAGTCTAGTTAGTATATAAATAACTTATATATAGACTCAAGTTATAATTATAACCCAATACCAACTCAAGTATTCTAATTAGTTCTTATCACTACACTTGACATCCTACTATAGTATCTTAACTTATATACTAACCCATATTCATGTACCCACACACTTCCTTACCCCTCACTGATGTCTTGCTGCTCTTGAGCACCCAACCTTTGTGGCCACTCACACATACTGATACAACTTGGTATCATTCCCCTCACGAGTTGCTGTCAACCCTCTCTCTAACATAACCTACTCACTAGCAACTCCCAATTCCAACTATGCACTTGCACAATTTCTTACTGTGCCTAAGCCTGAGAATCTCTTTCCTTTACCTTTTCCTAGATACAACATGATATCCATGCTTGTAGCTCACCGGCACACAACACTGTGTCACACTATAAATGCATAATGACTGTATCTAATTAGCTCTGTACCCTCTACTCCTCCACACATTCATGAACAACTTGGTTCAGTTACCACTCAACTGACAGTAGCACTGATACCAAATTGGTATCAGTTCAACTTCCCCCACCTGAACACTAAGACTCCAATACCCACCTGCTTGCATCCCTATGAACACTGCATATAATAGTGCAACCCTGAGCTTCTTAGCTATGATGCAAACTGCTTTGCAACTACTGCTCTAATATTGATTGCTAACTAATGCCTAACCGGACACAATAATGCTCTAATTGTTGCTTTGTGTCACATCCTGATCTCCTGCAGGCAAATCGGCCGTCCCCGCTGGACGCGAATCACTGCGCCAGCGCTCCCGCGGGACGATCGCTTGACCCATCTGGGCTTGATGCCGCACGAGCGTAAACTGCGCCCGTGCAAGGTCATAATTTGAACAGGCGGTAAGAGGTCTAAGCCACAGAGTCGCACAAATTGTCCGAGTAGAGCAGAATAATAAACGCATAGGCGATTGGTAACAAGTTCACAGAGTCGTCAATAGCGGAAGCATTGAATAACACAAGTATAGAAATAAAATAAGCTCTTTATTGATATTGAACAAGTGTTACAAGCGGTGCTAGGCCGAGATTACAAGTCACTCAAGCCTCTCTCTCTCTCTCTCTCTGAAACAGTAAAAGCATGCCAAGTGGCTAAATTTGTGGAATGATACATAGGCGATGTTCCAATATTATGTCTTGTATATATGCTTCAGTTCCGGACGCAATGCTCCAAGGATCCAGAGTGAACTCCACGCCTTAGCACGCACGAAGGAGGCATCAGCACCGAACGAGGTTCTCCCATACCCTGCAAGCAATCTGGTGGGTTATCAGTACATGAATGCACTGGTGGAGAGGCTTTTCGACCGCTCAACAAATCCAAACACGTTATGTAGGTTCCGTGCACCATCTATTAAGTTATCTTTCTAGTCTTGTCTTAGGATCAGTTTTATGGCAATGATGAATAGCCTAACTCGTGTGGCAGTACGCTGTGCGATATTAGAGGAAACACGGCGAGACTTACCAACTTACCATTTGTCCTTTCCTGTCCAAGGCAAACCAAGTTAATTCAAGCACGAGCATATATATAATGAATCCAGGGGCAATAGCATATACAAACACAAGTGTTATGAGCGAGATTATGTTTCGGGTGCATAAGTTACTCGAATTATTAGGTGTTTGCATGAGTTGTTTAAGTGTTCCACATGTACAAGTGTGTTATAATCATGATCGTTCATGTGTTTCAGATTATTGGATGCGATGCAATGACTCGCATATGGATTCGCTAAGCGAGGATGTCTTATCTATATGAACATGAGGTCACTAACACGACGCCATAGTTGGACGGTGTAGTCTCAGTCAGAATAGTGTGCAAGTAGGAACATGGGGAATTGCACACACATCCCGCTCATAGCAGGCGACTATAGTTCAGGAGTTCCGACCGGTCGAATCGGCCCCGGTGCCC
Source organism: Iris macrosiphon (assembly GCA_036927795.1). NCBI lineage: Eukaryota > Viridiplantae > Streptophyta > Magnoliopsida > Asparagales > Iridaceae > Iris > Iris macrosiphon. The sequence goes on along the minus strand of JAYESA010000006.1, from coordinate 179,004,789 downwards.
CGGAGACCTTCCGCGGAACGACATCCGAAGATCTTCCTTGTACACCAAGTTGTCTTGTGACCATGCAAGTCTTTAATTTTTTGGGCCTCAGGTCATGTACAGGAATAAGTCAGGATATATCAGGTACAAGTTCAACGCAGGATTGTTCACAATATATGTATCGACTCCCCGAGCCATTTAATTCAGTACGGGACGGGTATTGCTCCACGAGATATGATTATTGGATTATTGACTTGGTGCAAATCCTCTGGTTCGGGAACTGCCTTGGTGACCTAACGGTCCCGAATACTTTCAGCTTTATACTTGCATGGAACGACTATTCGATAGTATTCCGGGGAAACTTAGATGAATGCAAGGCAATTTAGTGTTATACGGTCATGGCATAAATTATGTGATAAGTATTGAATCGAGGCAACGAGTCCAAGTTGACATATAAGCAGGCAAGCATTGCATTCGTAAGAAAATATATACCTTTACGTTTGGCACGGGTCTAAGGGTGAAGCGATGAGTGAAACCGTAAAGGGACAAACCGAGCGACATGATCTAGGGACGTGCAGTATAAACAAGTAAACATTGTACTATGAAGAGTATACATATCATTCTACTCGAGGCATAGCGGGGTCTAGTTGCACGAGGCAAAGGTAGCATACGAGGGTCCATATATAAGCAAAGTTTCATTTTCATGTTCTAACACAAGCAATACAAGTTAGGATTATTCCCTTAGCTAGGTGCGTTGTATTCTTTATTAGCATTCAGGGGGTGATTCACCTAACATGTAGCATGTATCGTCCATATTTTAAGTGTGTTGGCTAAGCAAAGACAAGTTCATCGTAGCCACCCACCTTAGCGATAATTTGCCTCGGTCGAGCGATACTCCGAGCGAGCCTTTGAAAGTTTAAGTCTGAACTCCTGAAGGGCCAAATCTGGAAATCCTTTTACCTCAAACGAGTATTCTCGTTGAGCAAAGCGGGTCGGGTCGTTGCACTTTTATCGTTTGAATCGGCTGTCCGCTTGAGCGAAATGGGTCATTACATTATACACCACTCAAAAAAAGTCTCATCCTCGAGACTTCCTGAGCGCAAGCCGTTCTATCGCACTATCGAATCTATCCCAAGCGTATCAATCGATACCACTAAATCCGTTCGAACATAATATCCTTCTCGTTCCTTACGCCTTGTCGCGTGTATGCTGGGTCGGTCTCATTGAATGACTCCATCATCTAATCCAAGTTCTGACTCAGTCTCTATTGCGCCTTAGCGCGGAAAATATTGCTTAACGCGGGGTCCGTTACAATCCATCTAGAATGATGATCTAAGGCTGAGACAAACTTATATAAGTCGTTATACTTGTTCATTCGAGTCTAACATATAACATTCGATATCAGCATATCACGAGTCTGGATCGTACACATATTCAAAGCGTCCTTCAAACATATGCATGTCAACCAACTTAGCGATAGCGAAGTCTTAGCACTCGAGTTTCACATATCATTGAGTCTTGGATCGTGCACACGTTCAAGGCGTCCCTCAAATATATGCATTCAACCAAACTTAGTGATAGTGAAATCTGACAAGCTACTTGCAAAAATCTCAAGGGTTCTCGTTTTATGAATCACAAGGATACTTCCGACAGGGTCAATAAAATTTTAAGTTATTTTCCATTCCAACTCAAATCAAATATGTACACTACCATTAAGCACGATCTATTCGGGTTAACCGACTAGCGTTCATTCGTTCGGGTCAAACATAGCACACGTTACCGTTCCCAGTCTAACTCTAAGTCTTGTTGCCCCAGTTCTATAGCTTTTTTCAAGCAATATGCTAAAGTCGGTCACACAGGTTCTCTTACTCGGCACAGGGTCATCTGCCTAATTACTAGATCAGTTCACAAGGTCATAGGTACAAGTTCAATTACATGATTCATCGTCCAAATTCGTCATACGATACTCGTCCCAATTCCTAGGATCAAACCATTATTCATTTGCACGGGGTATTCTACCCAAGCTCGTTTTACTCAGATTTCTAAACATCAAGCACGGATCATCCTACTCTCATTAACGCATTCGTTTGTACAGGGTTCGAGTTCGTTCAGTAAAATTTATGATATATCCAAGTTGCAGGACAAGCCTAGTGATTTGCGTGGTCTATCTCTCCGAACATGTTTCGATAAAATCCATATATCCATTCTAAATCTAGAGCACCAACCCAAGATTTAATTCTAAATCTTAGATTATAATTTTAAGTCGTCCAATATGATTTATGTATCCGTTCACGAAACTATCAAGCGTGATTTACTCCAGGTTCTAGGCTAACTTATCCATGAAACACTTCCGATTCACTTGCATTTTCTAAATTTGTCTTATCGTGTCGAACCAAAAGTCAAGACGATCTATTATTTGTCATGCTCCGGTCTCTTGCAAGTTCGATTACCCTCGTTGGATATGAGATCACCATGCCAACACTCCCGCTAGATAATCATCCTAATCCGGACATGACGCATGTATGAGCATAGAGTTACACTCGCACAAGAGAAGAACGTCGAACAATATGGTTATCTTCAAAACGATCGAGACACCTTATCATTTTACTTTTGCTCCATCCAAGTTATATATATAATCCATCAAGTCAAGTCTGTTCATGCAGTGATTATAATTCGTCTAGCAAAATCATCCAACTTCAATATTACCGTCCAGTAAATCCGTAGTCTTACTTCTAACATTCCTCAAGAAACTATGTTTCAATTATTCAAGCCCAAGTCTATTCCATTTTTGATACGTTTCATTCATCGAGTTCATTTGAAATAATCACCGAACATGTTTTCGTGAGTTCGACCATCCCTGTCGTACGTGAAATTACCACGCCGGCGCTCCCGTAGGATAATTATTCTCATTGAGACTGATTTCGAAGGTTATCTTTTTGAACTAGATTTCAAGATCGTTCTTCCAAACTCCAAGTCGAATCCAATATTGCTTACTCTTTCATCGAACCACAATATTTGTTCTTGGACTAACTTCTATTCGAGCGATATTGTATTCAAGTTTAATCCGTTTGTTTTAATCCGAAATCGCTCACACGATACTCCAAGTTTCCAACAAGTTTCCTTAACCAAAATACCGATTTCTATTTTCATAAATTCCTATTCAATATAAGCCTTGTCATTTATTTGAGACATTCTCCAATCGTTCAATCTGACTATCGTACGAGATCCATAAATCCGTTTGAACATATTTAAATGATCCATACACCACTCGGAATCGAGTCACCCAATTAAATCCTCAATCGTGTTCGCATCAATCGCTAGCATATTCACCAAGTCGTTCCTTAGAATTCCTGCACGATACTTAGGCATCGTCTGATAAATCTTAATCTCATATTTATCCTTGTTGATAGTCATCCAAGTAACCCATATTTGATTTGTATCTTTTGATATAAAATATCATTTGGACTATTTTCCAAAATCTAACCACGATTCTCTATGTTCGCCTAAGCGATAAATCTGATAATGTTTCTATCGATTGTCATTCTAAGTCTGACTTGTCTCTTATCTGAACGATATCCCAATCTCGTTTGCAACTTACTAGCACCAAAGGGTCTTGGTGCATGATAGTCAACACAACTTAGCCGAAAGGCTGTGTGTATAGCTAACCGTTCGAACGATATTCTATTTCGTACACTAACCAGTTGGAAAATCCTATATAGGTATTCGGGTTCGCACCTAACTTGCAAATTCTAGCACGAGTCTAATCCCACAAAGTCTAGCACAAGTCGGCACAAAGGCCTTCGCATTACAATTTCGTACAAGCAATCATATCATTCACATGCAACTTTTGAAAGTATTTAGACTCATTGTTTGGAATATTTCGATGGAACATTGAGAGAGATTGTATGCACATAACCCACAAACGAGCTTTCAAAACTGAGAAAATCGAAAAAAGTCCAAAGGCGTAAAGCTATGCTCTGATACCAATATGTCACGCCTCGATCTCCCGCAGGCAAATCAGTCGTCCCCGCTGGGCGTGAATCACCGTGCTAGCGCTCTCGCGGGTCGATCGCTTGACCCATCTGGGCGTGATGTCGCACGAGAGTAAGCCGCACCCGTACAAGGCCGTGATATGAACAGGCGGTAAGAGGTCTAAGCTACACAGTCGCACAGATTGTCTTAGTACAGCGAAATAATAAACGTATAGGCGATTGATAACAAGTTCATAGAGTCGTCAATAGCGGAAGCATTAAATAACACAAGTACATAAATAAAATAAGCTCTTTATTGATATTGAACAAGTGTTACAAGCGGCGCTAGGCCAAGATTACAAGTTGCTCAAGACTCTCTCTCTCTCTGAAACTGTAAAAGCATGACAAGTGGCTACATTTATGGAATGGTCATATGCGATGTTCCAATATTATGTATTGTATATGTGCTTCAGTTCCGGACGTAACGCTCCAAGGTCCAGAGTGAACTCTACGCCTTAGCACGCACGAAGGAGGCATCCGCACCGAATGAGGTTCTCCCGCACCCTGCAGGAAATCTGGTGGGTTATCAGTATATGAATGCACTGGTGGGGAGACTTCTCGTCCGCTCGACAAATCCAAACACGTTATATAGGTTTCGTGCACCATCTATTAAGTTATTTTTCTAGTCTTGCCTTAGGATCAGTTTCATGGCAATGGTGAATAGCCTAACTCATGTGGCAGTGCACCATGCAATATAAGAGAAAACATAGCGAGACTTACCAACTTACCATGTGTCATTCCCTATCCAAGGCAAACCAAGTTAATTCAAGCACGAGCATATATATAATGAATCCAGGGGCAATAGCATATGCAAACACAAGTGTTGTGAGCGAGATTATGTTTCGGGTACATGAGTTACTCGAATTATCAGGTGTTTGCTGGAGCTGTTTAAGTATTCCATATGTACAAGTGTGTTATACTCATGATCGTTCAGGTATTTTATATTATTGGATGCGATACAATGAGTCGCACGTGGATTGCCGCTAAGCGATGATGTCTTATCTATATGAACAGGAGGTCACTGACATGACGCCATAGTTGGACGGTGTAGTTGTCACGCCCCAGTCCCAAAATGCCGAGGGACTGGATGCACGGCAATGTCCAGCAGCACGCACCGATGGATAACCCAATTTAATGGATCCATCAGGGCATGCTTAAGCTGTAGTCTAACAGGAAATAGAATAATTATTACAAGTCCCGGGTTATTCTAATCTCATCCACAACAGATAATCACAGATTAAATGCTAGAAATAATGCAATAGAATAAATAAGCAAATCTCAAATAAGAGGGTCTCAGGAACAATCCGAGAATCAGTCTGTTACATTAAAGGAAATAGACAAGAAATAAATCAGCTGAAAATAGAAATACTGAGTAGATGAAGCCGGTACTCAGGAGAAGTCTTCGGCCACTATCTCGTCCTCGGTTCCTGGTTCTACTCCAAGGAGTGCTCCTATTCCGTATACCTCGGGGTAGATCTCTTCATCTATTCCTGGGGACATAATCCGGATCCAGGTCCTCAGGGGACAGCAAGGTACAGAAAATACAAGCCAAAATAAATGCAGTGCAGCAGATAAATAAACAAGAGGGTAAGCTATGTAACCAACTTATGTGATATACAAGTTGAGAGCATCACTAGAACTCAGGCTGAAGCCACTACAAGCTCTGTGTCGGGGAGCCGGTAGCAGCAATAACTATAAATTATACTATGAAATATACTATGTTTTATATATATGAGATCAGCCTGTAGCCTGTGTGTCTCTCCCCACCCGATGTAATCCTACGTCTCATGTCCACGATGCCTCATGTCCATGTCACGCACGATTATAACTAATGCAGTAAGTCTGATAGCTATGAATCCAATGTCTATGAATGTAATGTCTAGGTCAGAAAACATGTATCCTATACAGAATCACCTTGAATGTCTCAGGAAGACTCTGTCTCAAGAATAGTGTCAAGTGTCCTGGGTTCTGGTGTACTTGATAAGACAAGTACGAGAATTATCGGGTCTCAATTTCCATCTCTATGTGACATTACACAACTCCGCGTACGGGGTTGGCACCCGACTAGTAATCGGACGCTAAGTAAAGTCACTCGGTCCTGGGTTAAACAGTTTAAAGAAGATTATATATGAAGTCTACAAGAGCTCAAGTAAAGTACTATAACAGGAATCACTGCGAGTTGACAAGCTCTACTTGCCCACTGATGCAAAATAAAGCCAAGGAAATAAATAGCAACCTGCAGGGTTTGGCAAGGTACACTTGCCTGTGGTTCCGGTTCCAATTGCGGCTCTGACTTCAGCGAAAATTGCAGGCGGTACTCCGGTTGCTGAAATAAACATCACCATCAGATCCAAAAAATATCAATCAGCTAGAAACGCCTGTCCTTGAGTCCAATTTGGAGACAAGGGCAAAAAGATAATTTTGGGTCAAAATGGGGTCCACATGTGGGCCCGCTTTGCACCGAAAAATGTGTCAGGGTTCAAGGTCTCCAAATTCACCAAACTTAGTGTCAACAGGTCAGGAACGATGATACGAACCCAACGGAACTTCCAGAATTGGATTCCGATGAGCCGATCACAAAATCGCCCGTCGAGCGGGGCCTGTAGGGCCCACGACACGCTATTTCGTCAACGTTCTCAGAATCGAACCAAACTTGGGTCACAGGACCAGCGTATCACTACGAGTCCGATGGCTCAAGTTCTGTTTCAATCCGACGTGTGTACACAAAGTTAGGACATGATTCAGAAAAGTCGGATACGGGACGTTGTCCGCGGATACGCACTGATTCCGGTGTGCACGCATATCCGAATCAGCTTCTGCGAAATCTCACACGTCCGTATCAACGATGCGCATGTATCTGTAAAGATCGCGCGCTACCAAGTCGTCCCGTTTGGCGGGGCGTACCCAGTTTCGGGTGAATCGGGGTGTTGTTTTTCCTGTTTTGGATCGCGGTTCGCGATCGCCACAGGATGCGATATCCCGAGCGGGTTACACGGGCACCGAGGGGGTCATACAGGGTACGCAACGCAACTGACGGAATCGAAAACGGGGTTACGAGCAAAAAGATACACGTACCTGAACAGGACTCAAAAATCAGAGTTCACCGTGTCCAACACGACACAGGACACTGTGTCCTGTGTCCCGTGTTCTGCGTCTAGGGTTAGGGCTTTGGGTGGAGCTGCGGCGGCCGGGCTGAGGCGGAGGGGCCGGGGGCAGCGGGGCGACGACGGCCGGAGGCTGGGGCGGGGCAGCGCGGAGCGGCGAGGAGGCCGAACGGCGGCGCGCGGCGGGACGCTGGACTCGGTTGCTGCTGCTGCCGCTGGCCGGAGAAGAGGAGGGGAGGAAGGAGGAGGCCGGCGGCGTGGCTGTTGCGGGAAGGGGAGGCGGTGGCGCTGTGCGGCGGATGAGGGCGGCGGCACGGCGAGGTCAGGGCGGAGGCTAGGGCAGCGGCGGGGTGGAATGGTTGGCCGGAGGGAAGAGAAAGGAGAGGGTTTTATAGGGAGAGCCGCGGGGGGGGCTGGCCGGGAGAGGCGGAGGGGTAACGTGCGTTCGTGGCGCGGAGCGGCGCGGCCGGAGGCGGGGGAAGCGGCGGCAGGCACGGGCGGAGCGGCGGTTGCGGAGGCCGAGCGGGTCGTGGGGGAGAGGGGCTCGCGGGTAGCGGGTTGGATGCGGGTCGGGTTTGGGCAGACCTGACCCGACCCGGTAGGCCGAATGGGCCGAGGGAGGTTGGGCCGGGCTGGGCCGTGGGCCGAGTTGGGCCGGGTTTATGTAATAAAAATAAATAACTAATTAAATAGATAATTAAATAATTAAATAAATGTTTTTAGGTGATTAAAAATAGGTCCGGGGTCCAATAAATTCTAGAAAAATTACCCTAAATCCAGTTTTTTATTTTACACCCAAAAATATTATTTTTATAATATTTTAATATTGTTTATTATTATTTAAAAATTATTTAATAATTAAAACCCTGATTTTAATTACAGAAAATTTTCAGAAAATTCCAGAAAATTGTGAAAAACCAAATTTAAAATTTTTAAAAAATCAGGGGGTTTACAGTAGTTTCATTCAAAATGGTGTGCAAGCAGGAACATGGGGCATTGTACATACTTTTTGCCCATAGCAGGCGACTATAGTTAAGGAGTTTCGACCGATCGAATCGGCCCCTGTGCCCCGGAGACCGTCCGCGGAATAAAATTTTATGATCTCCCTTGTGCACCAAGTTTTTCTATGACCATGCAAGTCTCTAATCTTCCGGGCCTCAGGTCAGGTACAAGAACAAGTCAGGATATATCAGGTGCAAGTTCAAGGCATGATTATTCACAATATATGTATCGACTCTCCGAGCCATTTAATTCAATACGGGATAGGTATTGCTCTACGAGCTGTGATTCTTGGATTATTGACTTGGTGCAAATCCCCTGGTTCAGGAACTGCCTTGGCGACCTAACAGTCCCAAATACTTTCAAGTTCATACTTGCACGGAACGACTATTCGATAGTATTTCGAAAAAACTTAGATATATGCAAGACAAGGTAGTATTATACGGTCGTGGCATAAATTATGTGACAAGCTTTGAATCGAGGCAACGAGTCCAAGTTGACATATAAGCAGGCAAGTATTGCATTCGTAAGAAAATATATACCTTTACGTTTGGCACGGGTCTAAGGGTGAAGCGAGGAGTGAAACCGTAAAGGGACATACCGAATAACATAATCTAGGAACGTGCAGTGTAAATAAGTGAACAGTGTACTACGAAGAGTATACATATCATTCTACTCGAGACATAGAGGGGTCTAATTGCACGAGACAAAGGTAGCATGCGAGGGTCCATATATAAGCAAAGTTTTATTTCCATGTTCTAACACAAGCAATACAAGTTGGGATTATTCCCTTATCTAGGTGCGTTGTATTCTTTATTAGCATTCAGGGGGTGATTCACCTAGCATCTAGCATGTATCATCCATATTTTAAGTGTGTTGGCTATGCAAAGATAAGTTCATCGTAGCCACCCACCTCAGGGATGATTCACCTCGGTCGAGCGATACTCCGAGCGAGCCTCTGAAAGTCTAAGTCTGAACTCCTGAAGGGCCCAGTCTAAAAATTATTTTGCCTCAAACGAGTATTCTTGTTGAGCAAAGTGGGTCGGGTCGTTTCACTTTTGTCGTTTGAATCGGATGTCCGCTTGAGCGAAACAGGTCGTTACACTTTGTGGCTTCTACTAATCAGTGCACAACAGTTCTCTTATGTACATTGCTACGACTAATTCTAAATCCCCCCTTTACCAAATGTTCCAGGTTATCCCCCAAGACCTCAGTCAAGTGCATTAGTGCATGACTTGGGGATTATCCCTTACTGCACCTGAGTTCCAATGGCCAACTTTACACAATAGTCTATACACAGGTAATGATACAATTTAGTGCACTTATGAGTATACCTACACACTTGAACTTCAAGCCTTGGAACTTTATACACCTTTCCCCCAATTTGTGGCTTGTGCTACCCGATCACCCCCTCTCAATCCTACTTAACTGGATACATACCCTAGCTGTTGTAACTCATTCTCCCATACTCCAAGTATCAGAACACATCAGATACCAAGATCCAACTGACTGAAATGCATTACCCGAGCTCCTCTCACCACTGGACACAACACACACACACACACACACACACACACACACACACACACACACACACACACACAATATATATATCCTCATCACTGCCCGCAACTAATACACACAATCAATAACCCAACACTAACCTATAGTATATTATATATTCTAACACACTTAGAATTAGATATGATACAATCTAACACAACCATATATATATACCCAATAACCATACACGAATCTACCCATTCCTAAATGTCAAAACAACAAACACTTAAGATGCACAAGTCATAATACTCTCATGGTGTTATGATACACCATTTACCAACATGTCAAAATCCCCAATATACAACCAATACTAAATATACCTATCAAATATAACTATATATATCTAATATAACTAGTTACAATGAACAATAGAGGAAAAAATACACCTATAGCACAAAACCCCCAATATAGAGCCCTGTATCACACTGTATCATACCGTATCGTGACACACCATACTCGTATCCATTTGTGGATACGAAACTACTCCCACATGACCAATCTAACTCTAATTAGGTCTACCAAACCTAATGTCAAACACTTGGTGTTCCATTCTCGGATTTTTCCCAAAATGGATACCAAACTCAATGTAGAAATCTTAATAAGGGTCAATAGGAGTCCAAACTCCTCCCTATGGGTAGCCCTAATGTATGTGTGCATTCTAAATATTATAAAATACTAAATGGAACTAATTAGAGAAGAAATTTCAAAATTTACCTATTAAGAGATGGATTCACAATAGAAAGTCAAGGGTTCTCTAGCCAAGCTTCTTCTTCTCCAATGCTCCTTGAAACCTAAACTTTTAGGCTTCTTAAATGAGGGAAATGAGAGGGATTGTGATTAGTTTTCTGAAATTTGGTGGAGGGATGAGGGGTTTTGGGGAAGAACTCAATTAGGATTTCTCATGAATAATAAATGCACTTGAGGGAGGCTCTCCCTCTCCTATATAGGGCCGACCAAGTAAAACCTAGGGCTAGCTAATGCATAAAGTCTCATTTGCCCTCAATGATTTTTATGAAGATTTTTTCAATAAGTGGGGTTTTCATCCCTAATGGGAACTTAACAAATTTCTAATTAAATGAAGGGGCTTAACTAGTTGGTCCAAAAATGTCTAGTCTAAGGTTGAGTCTAATGGTCACATCAAGTCTAATCCACTAACCCATATCATTAATAATAATAATATAACATATTATACATATTATGTAACTATAAACACAATATATATAAATATTACAAATGACAAAAATGCCATACTTTAGAAATGTGGTAGTGGCAAAAAGATATTTTCTCGCAACTATGTAGTAGCAAAAGATCTTTTGCGACTAAAATAGTTAATTAGTCGTCCCTGACTTTGGGTCAGGTGCCTGAGGCGACGATACTTGTGACCAAAAAGTTTGGTGGCGATAAACCTTAGGCAACTAATTTTGCATTTAGGCGACAAAAAAATTAATGGTCGCTTAAAGTCCTTATTTTAGCAGTGTCGACAGCTATTTGTTTTATTTTTGAGATATTTTCGAGAGATATTTTGATAAATAGTGTTGAAGCATTATATTATCCATTGGTTTCTTGGTTTATTTTGAGCGATCGAGATTGATTTAGATCGAGTCGTGGATCGCTAACGAGGCAGATCCAACAGTCACGATTAAATCACCTCTTCTCTATATAGAATTCAATTTTATTCTTTATCTCTTTTTTCTTTCTCTCTTCTCTCTCCACCATTTCTCTATTGAGCTTGGATCTTAGTCTTGAGACTTTGAGTGTGGTTTCTGAACCCCTTCTTAGTGGTGGATTAGAATATTTAGGCTGAGCTCGCTTTAGGCAAGTACACATTGCTGATTTCGTGAACTTTTTTTACTTTCCTGTCATTTTTATTTTCTTGAGCTTTGGTAGCTGCTTATTAGATAAACGTGTTTTACTATAGTTGTTCATTGCATGGTTTCTAGTATTGTGACAATTTTGATTTTGATTTTTGGTAGAATATTGTTTCATCCCTTTTAGGTAACTCGATATCTAAACTGGTACCGGAGTTGTGACCGTGAGATATAGTCCCTATTGTGATCTGAGACTTACCACAAGATTTGACTTCTGGTTAGACTTGGTTTTGATAATTTTTGGGATTTGATTTGGATTCCGGAAATCAGGCTTGACTTGACTTTGGCCTTGTTTTCTCTTGGAAACCGGAATACCGATGGTATACTACAATATACTGACGGTATACTAATTTTGACCGACTTGGAATCCTTAAAACCTGATATGCAGTTTATCGACATACCGATGATATACTACAGTGTACCGACGATGTACCGATCCTGGCCGACCTTGTTAACCGACTTCATGAATATTTATATTGGACGACATACCGACGGTATACTGCAGTATACCGACGGTATATCGGTTTATGTGATCTAATTTCTAGAACCTATTTTGCCTACTTGGAATGGCATACCGACGGTATACTACAGTATACGAATTTATTAGAACCTAGAACTTGCTGTGTTTTCCTATCTCTGGACCGGTATACCGATGGTGTACTGAAGTGTACCGACGATATACCGATAGTGCTCTTTCTTTTGCATTTTTTGGTTTTTCGTGAACTAATTTCTGATTTTCTTGTTATTTTGCTTGGACACGTGATGACTTGAACTGACTTGGCTTTACCTGGATACACATGGTTGAGTTGACATGACTTGGTGTTTTTTATTGAAGAGTGATTTTGGGTAAACTTTTGTTTAATAATAAACAAAAAGTACAAAGATGTCCTAAACAAAAAAATTTAAATATAATATTTAATCTGGGTAGTGTGACGATGGAGATTGAGCGCTATAGAGGCTCCTTCACTCCATTGACGGTCCGACGCGTGAGTGAGGGATGCTCTCTTCTCTTCTCTCTCCCGAGCATATGCTTACTTACCTAGCTCGTTTGGAATAGTATACTCTCTGAAGAAGAAAAAGTCAGGCAGCCCTTGGGACGTCCAAGTTGCTTCTATTTATAGTCATCATGTTGGTGGACTATAGGTGTTGTATGTGCTTTTGTTTGGTGGCTGCAAGAGGCTCTTTCAACAGAATGCGTTTACAACTATCGACGTATGTTATGGGTTGAGTCTAGGGCAAGCTGCCACATGAACGTTTTGTTGGAATTTGTTGTTGCTGGAGATCTTGGCAGATCTCGTCTTCTGTTTGCGTGACTCAGTCAGCTTGACACGTGGACCGCATTTAGTTGGAGAGAACCGATCGCAACAGAAAGATTTTGTCTCAGGAAACTCTGCTATGTTGGACGCATGGAGTTTGAGACGCATGGGACATATGGAGTCTGGAACGCATGGGGTCAGAGACACGTGGAACGCATGGAGTCTGGAACGTATGGGGCCAGAGACGCATGGAGTCTGGAACGCATAAGACCAGATACGCATGGAGGGCATGGATTCCGGGATGCATGAGGCCTCGTACACGTGGCGCTGTACGCTTGTCAGAAGTCATTATTAGTCTGACGAGGGCTTCTTTTCGCTTAGTGTGCTCACATTTTTTAAGCATTCAGAAAATTTTTTTTGTCAGGATTTTGTGTCAGACATAATTCTTGTGTCAGGCCTTTATGCGGCCAATGTTTTGGGCGCATTGATGATGCTTTTTCTTGGCTGCATGATCATTCTGCTTCCTGATTTCTTCTGAGCCAGCCTTAGGGCTCATGGTTTGTTGAACGGATGGATCCATATTTTTCATGTTTCTACAATACCCCCTTCAAAGTTTTCAAACTAACAAGTTTGGAATACTTTGAATAGGAAGCATGGAGGAGATGTCTTTGGGCCACATGGATGGTGGCCCGCATGAACGAGTCTATGTCAGGTTGTCAAATCTTTATTTAATGTAGGATTTGGCTCGATCCTCGAGGAGATTTCTTGGAACTCTGAGTCAACAACCATTTTTGAGGAGATAACTGTGGATTACGTAAATCGAGACATTATGTTCATCCTCATAACTACCTGGTTTATCGCCTCGATCTTTTCACGCGCCCTAGGAGGCTATAAATAGGCGGGCTAGGGAGGAGGAGAGAGAACTTTTGTCTCTCAGCTTCCCCCCTCTCTTTGTGAAAGAATATGTCGAGGGCTACTGTTTATCTCGCCAAAGAGTTTGTCAGGAGCGGCGTCGATCCGTGGTCTCCTGATGCTGGTGATCTTTTTGGAGGTAAGGGTGTGTCGTAATGGCAAGAACATAGAGACAAGTACATGACCTCGCAGCGTGGATGCAAAATCATCTAGAACACGCGCAGGCCCTACCCCACAGAGTTCTGCCGCAGAGCTGTGCAGTCATCTTCAACATGCTCGCTTAGCCTATCTGTGGCTTGGCTGCATGGATGAGAATTTTTTTTGCTCATGCGTGCTGACTTGGATATCTCGAGATGTCCTCTCCTGCGCGTGGCTGCGACTTGGAAGCGGCATGCGACCACTGTACATTTTTGTAACCTTTATTAAGAAACATGTGTTCTCTTTATACCGGTTTTACCATCCTTCACGGTGCCCATAATGGAGCATGGAAGGATATAATAGAACCCGTCATTCTAAGATAATGCCAACCTTATGCGGTGATTCGCCAAGAACTGGTCCAGGAGACGAGGTCAGTTCGCCAAGAAGTTATCCAGAAGACGAGGATGAACATCCTGCATCATGCACAGAGTTGTCCTTGTTCATACAGCGTGCTAGCTGCATTTCTCACATTTATGTAGCTTGCTACTGACCGAGGGCATGCAGTATCGATGCCATAATTTGGATTAATTACAATTACTGTCTTTGGTCTTTTCATATGGTTAAAGATAACCTTCTTCTGCTCCTCCCTCGCTATCCATCAGTATGGAGACTTTTCTATTTACTGAGGTTTGCATTGTAGAGGGATGATCCAGAAAGCATTGAGTTCTGTTGTTGGCTCGACTTATGTCAGTAGCAACAACAACACGGAGGGGCATTTAGATGGAGAAAGTTCTGATTGTAGAATTTTTCATCACATGTACTCATGATCTTAAATATTAATGAAAACCCTTGAAATATAAATGGATTTTCATCGTATGTACTCATGATCTTGAATATTAATGAAAATTTTATTTTTTTTCCAGAACTTCTCTCTTATACTTGTCGTATTGTATGTTGTGGACTTTGGGTATTGTACTAGAGGTAATATGGACGTAGTACAACCCCGAAGTTCCCAAGAAAATTCCACTGGAGGATCTTTGGTGGACCTATTACTTCTTGCACACCTGAGTGTAAGTAATAAGTTCGAGACAAGTCCTGCCAAAGGTGATACGAATGTTGCAGGTTTTGTGTAGTTAACATCGTTGGCGTACCTAGAGTTGAGTACGGGTGATAAGTTTAGATGACGATTGATGATAGTCGTAGAGAGAGATTTGCTCAGAGGTAATATGGACATGGTAAACTCTCGGGGGAGGATGTGAGAATGATAGCTCAGAGGTAACGTAGACGTGAGCTAATCGATAATCTTACCAAGAGGTTAGGTACGATCTCGGTATTTTTGGTGGGAGGAAAAGGAAATGAGCCAGAGGTAATATGGATATGGCTGTTTTCTTTGGATAGAGAACATGGATAGCTCATATAGACGTAAACTATTTGCTTCCATTGAGGACATCCACTAGGGGATCTTTGGTAGACTTATTACTTCTTACGCACTGGAGTTCAAGTAATAAGTTCGAAATAAAACCCTATCAGAGGTAATATGGACGTGATTAGTTTTGTGGACTCATTACTTTTTGTGCACCTGAGTATAAGTAATGAGTTCGAGACAAGCCCTGCCAGATGCGATATGGGCGTGGCAGGTTTTGTGGACTTAACACCGCTGGCGTATTTAGAGTTAAGTACGGGTGCTAAGTTGAGATGACAACCAATATCAGAGGTAATGTGGACATGATAATCGATAGCCAAACCAGGAAGATTTGCTCAGAGGTAATATGGATATAGCAAACTCGACCGGAAAGAAATATTTGGACAACAGTTCAGAGGTAATATGGACGTGAACCAATGTTCGAAAAACTCACTGAGGAGTGGTTTGCTGAGTGTGATCTATCTAGAAATTTAGATAGACCTGAGAGTTACTCTGCTAGGGGAGATCGTTAGAACGATAGCTCAGAGGTAATATGGAAGTGAACTAGTGTTTAACGAGATTGGTTTTTTTTGGGTGGGTGGTCCATGCGGGAGTGTGCAGGTGGACCTGGGGACTGCTCCGCTGGGAAGATTTTGAGGATCCATTATCCGTTGCGTATCCAGGACTCCTAAATATCGATAATGGCTTGTTGAGGAAAGGTAATATTATGCATAGACACTTGCTGGAGATAAATAACAAAAAGGAGGAACCATGTACATCTTTATTGTCCTGCTGGGGATAGAGAGAAGTATAAGTCTAGTCTTAGACATAGTACTTTTTCTGGAACTTGCCGTTGATGGGTATCGTAAGCAAGTCGCCATTATATTTTGTCAGTCGATAGGCGTCGTTGGATTAAACAGATTATACGACGAATGAGCCTTCCCATGTGGGTTGGAACTTGCCGGCTGTCTTGTGGGTCATGACCATTGGCCTTCTTACTGTCAATACGAGGTCACCAACTTGGCAAGTTCTCTTCTTGACCCGTTTGTTGAAGGCTCCTAAGAGGCGCACTTGGTATAGCTCAATGTGTTGTTGAGCTAAGAGTCGCTTCTTGTCGAGTGCTTCTAACTCTTGTAGCCGTCGACGGTGATTGTTGTTGACGGTTAGTCGGTTGGAGAGAGCCACTCGGAGCAAGAGAATTTGGACCTCGAAGGGGAGGACTGCTTTGCTCCCGTGGACCAAGGAGCATGGCGTGCTGCCAGTAGGTATCTGGACAGTTGTGCGATAGGCCCAACAATATTCATCCAGCTTCTCATTCCAGTCGGGCTTGTTGGATGACACAAGCTTTTTAGCAGCTTTTTGATGGGCATGTTGAATGCTTCCGCTAGGCCATTTGTTGTTGGGTTGTAGGCAGTCGAGGCCACGTTCTGGATTCGATTCTTGTCACAAAACCGATAGTAATAGAACCAGAGGGAACGTCTTCTGATGGAAGTGGCTTCCTTTGGGTTCTCGGAGAGAATTCTATAGACTGTGTAGTCGACAAATGGGAGTCTACAGTCTTGAGAGTCGGTATTTGTCTCTATTTAGTAGCTCAAGCACAGACAGAGATTATTCTTCAGGAAGACCAGCTCTTGACCCATCACGGTAACCAGTTCTTGATTATTGACCATGACATCTAGAGAGGATGCGAGCCGGCCAGGGCGTCTGCCTCGATGTTTTGCAACCGAGGGACAAACTCTATGAAGAAACCCTCAAAGGTGGAGATAATGCCAAGCGCAACTTGGTGGTAGGGAATCAAGTCTTCATTCTGGACTTCGTACTCACCTCGGATTTGATTGACTATCAATTTGGAGTCATCGTCGGCCTCCAAGTAGTCAACTTCCACTTGTTTAGCAAGTTGGAGCCCAATGACCAGAGCATTATACTCTGCAACATTGTTGGAGCATGGCTCTGTGAGGGAGTAAGCGCGACTGATGACTAGATCATACAGAAAAATCAGTACTATCCCAACACCGTTGATAATATTGCATTTGGGCCCTATTCATGAAGCACCGTCGAAGAACATTCTCCAAATGGATTATGCGCCTGTGGTCATGTTTAAGTCCGCTGCTTCGTCTGGGATCTCCTCGTAGAGCTTCGATGTTTCCGGTACTGGGTAGGCTGTTTGGAAATTTGCCAATGCTTGGCCTTTGACCTCCTTTTTTGGGACGAATACCATGTCATATGGTGGCAGTAGTATTACCCATGTGGCTAGGCGAGAGTTGAGCGCTTCGGATTTAGTCAAAAGGACCCTGAGAGGATTAACTCGCTAGATCACATGGATAGTTTGTGCTGCCACGTAATGCCATATCTTCTGAATGGTGAAGACCAATATCACGCTCCAATCCCAAAATACGTAGGACTAGGAATACGTAGCATGCCAACTGTATGTATATGACACTCCAATATGTTAGAAAAATTATAACACACATACGTGTAATATGAATAAATAATTCACAAGTGGTACATATATTGTCAACACAAGTCACATGCCGCTATATCTCATCCACAAGCATAAGTAAAGAAGTACCAAAATAAATAACTAAAAGTCTCAAGTACGAAGTAATAAAAGAATAATAGTCGGGTGGAAACAAATCCACTACCAAACGACTATATCAACTAAAAGGATAGAGGAGGTCAGAACTCCAATATAAAATAAAATATTAAATAAAGAAACATCAACTAGAAGATCCCTCAACTATGAAGTAATCATAGGTACTCGGAGGATAAGACCTCGACAGAGATTGATACGTTAGGTCCCGGTCTGTATTTCTGCGATAATTCTGATCTTCTATACCTGAAAAAGGACCAGATCTTCAGAGGGACGTAACAAGATACATAAAATTATGCCAATAATGTACTGAAAGTAAAACATCCAACATGGTCGCCTAACCAGTCTATGTGATATGTAATTTAAGAACAACTTTTCCGTGTATGGACTATCTGGCTAAAATAATGGGATTGACATAATTTTTGCTGGAAATCAGTGGCCTACAAAGCATAACGTCTTTCGATCGTCAGAGGCCACCTGTAAATAATATATAAAGGTTATTTGACCACGCATCTTCAGTAGAGCATGCTGGTTACAAAAAAAAAAGTGTAAAGGAGTCACATATGCTAACTCATTGTTCTCCACTTCCAATGCAACTAACGTATCACATCCATCACACGTAAACACCTATAGTAACTGCTAAGTCTGCTAAAACATGGTATTTCTATTAGCAGTTATTCATTTTTGTCCCACGACCTTTACGTACAGGTGGCCAGCCTAATACGCAAGTATGTATCATACATGAGACACACAACTCGTGTAACAAATTTGTCACGGCCAAATAAAACATAATGATGCCTCAATCAAGGGGTGGTCTCGTAAAACTAGGTCAACATGCATAATATAAATAAAAACAAAAGACGACGCAACTGTTGTTGCACCCAAGTATTTCTTGGACGCGCAGGTTTATATAACAAAATAAATGGAAATAAACAACAAAAATTAAATATACAGAAAATGAATGTAACTAAACAATACCATGTCAAGGCATACTTGCCTGTCAAACAATCAGAGTAAGTCCAGGCGACGAGCACAAAATACCGGAAAGTAGGGGCTCTGAATGAACATCTCTGGATGCTGAAATAAATATCAACAACAATAACTCTAGTATCAGTGAGATAGTCAGGAAATACTACCCTTTCGTCCAATTTGGACACAGGGACAAAACGATAATTTTTGGTCTAAGCGGGGTCTACTTGTGGGCTACTTTGCACCGAAATACCTACCAGGGATAAAGGTCTCTAAATAGGACAAATCATAGGTCAAAAAAAATTCTAAACGATGAAACGAACTCAACGGTGTATCCAATTTTGGATTTCGGTGAGTCGGTCACAAAATCGCTCGTCAAGTCAATCCGTGGTCCCGCAAAACTATGGTTCGATCAACTGTCTCGGAATCGCGAGAAACATGGGTCACAGAACCAGTGTGATACCACATATCCGTTGGCACAAGTTTCGTCGTGTTCCGAAGAGCATACATCAACTAATGAAAAAATTTACAAAACGTCGATACGGGGAACTTTTACGGATAGAGGTTGATTCTGACACGCACACACGTCCAAATCAACTTCTGCGAAAGCCCACACATCAGGATATACCATATGTCCTTTCGGAGCAAATGGTATATGATATGGTGGTCCGGTTTGTCAGATGCACTCCATATCGCAAGTTTTACTAGTTTTTGAAATAATTTTTTCATTTTTTTAATTATGTTTTAACACAGAATTAATGATCAAATATGTATAAACAATACATCATTTTTATGCCGTATAGGTTATTTTTAGGTCTGTCGAATTAGATTTCAGGTTCGTCAATTATTCTGGAAGGAATCAGCCTTCCAATATTGGCTCATGGCTCGGTTTTTGGGTGTTTTGCTTCGTATGAAATAAATAGATTTTTTGGAGTTCGGATGGATTTAGAACAGAAATAGGGTCATTTGTATAAAACTATTTGAAGACATTTAAAGTTGTTCATGTTGTGATTAAATATAAGCAACTGGGTCAAAAATCGGTGAAGTAGGTATGAAGAATTACGAACGGAAATATGGGTACCTGACTGTTAGTTCTGACGAGCGAACCACGGGTTGCCGCAGGCAGTTCTCGCGATCGTCATCGGTGGCGGGCCCGGCAGGGTGCAAGTTGTCACACGGCGGTCTGAGGTCGGCGGGGAGGACTTGACGAAGACGAGAGGAGGAAAGGATTAGGGTTAGGGTTTTCTTTACGATATATATATATATATATATATATATAGAGAGAGAGAGAGAGGGGGGTCAGCCATATGCATGGGTCGGGTCCGCGTAGAGGTAGGGTTGTTTGCTACTTTCTACCACTGTTGTATGCTATAGTTGTTGTGGTGTTGTGTTTTGTTATATTTAGTTTTTTTTTTTACTTATTTCTTTTATTCTTTTTCTCTTTCTCTTTCTCTTTCTCTTTCTCTCTTTTTTTCTTTTTCTTTTCTACTCTTTCTTATTATTACTATCATTATTAATTATTATAATTACTATTATTTCTATAAAATACTTGTTTTAGTCTATTTTAATTATTATTATAACTATTATTACTACTAATTATTGGTACGTTGTCTGTATATGTACTATTATTCCTAGTATTATAAAAGAAAAATCCTAAAAAATTAGGGGAGGTTACATTCGACCCAACTTACAAAATTTCGTCCTTAAAATTAAAGCTAAAGCAAGATGAGAAAACGAGAATGTTATACGGTAGAAAAGAACAAAGTAAAATCATACCTTGAACTTCGAACAGATACAAAAAATGTTTGCGCATGTCATCCTCGCGCTCCCAATTGGATTCTCTTGCGGGTGATATCTCCATACCACTTGAACCAAAGGAATAGACTGATTCCTCAACACCTTCTCTAGACGATCAAGAATCTCTATGGGTTGCTCTTGGTATGTCAAGCTCGGCCAAATGGTGATCTCGGAGTGATCGAGAATATGACTGCTATCTGTCATATATTGTCTTAGTTTCGACACATGGAATACATCATGCACTCCCTCAAGTGAAGGTGATAGTGCCAGTCGATACGCAACTTCTTTAACTCGCTCCAGTACGTCAAATGGTCTAATGTACCTTGGACTCAACTTGTCGCGTCCCCTGAAGCGAATAGTGCCTCTAGTTGGCGATATCCTCAAGAAGACATGATCGCCTTCCTTGAACTCCAAAGGACGACGATTAAGGTATGCCCACTGCTTTTGTCTGTCTTCCGCTACTCGCAAGTGCCCTTTTATCCTCTTTACTTTCTCCACAGTGTTGACAACCAACTCTGCCCCCAAGATCTGACGTTCTCCCATGCCACTCTGTAAAACCCCTATTTCTAAAAATCGTATTTATTATTTTTTATTAATTTAATTATGGTAATTAAGTGCTATATGGGAGAAATAGATTTTTATTAATTTTTATTTTAGGTGTTCGGGCACTTAGAGGATTTATGGGACCATCAGGAATTTTTTGGAATTTATTCCATGTAGGAGACCCCTTAAGCTGTTGCTAGCCTAATGGTGTGCATTATTCTAATCCATGAAAATTTTCTTATGAATATATATAATATATATGTATACACAAATATATATATATATATATGTATATATATATTTAGAAAGAAAAAGAAAAGAAAGTAAAAGAATTATTGAATAAGAATTTAATAATAATAATAATAATAATAACAACTACTAAGTAACCATTCCTTAGCAAATGCCATATTCCCACTTCAGCAAACTTTCTGTTGACCGCCCCTTCAGCCCTTAGTGGCTCACTAAGACCCGCCCTTAAATTCCTTAGCATTATCCCAGGGACCGCCCCCCATTCAGCAACTTAGTATTTTCTAAAGACCCGACCCTTTGGCTCTCTCACTATTATATATATATATATATATATATATATATATATATATATATATATATATATATATATATATATATATATATATATATATATATATATTTCAAAAATCCTAACCTAAATCTCCAGACCTCCTCTTCCCATCTAGAGCCGTCTCCGCAGCCAGAGAAGCCCCGCCAAGCCATCCAAACCATCCCGACGACTCCGACCTCGCGCACTGCAGATTCCCACACGAGGCTTCTTCGCTCTGGAATTGTTTTCCGTTGACTCGCTCAACCAAACGCCGTTCCGTCTTCATCGGTATGCTCACCCCTTAACCCTCTTCCATATTTGTATTATAGCCAACCTCGGAAAACGTGTACCCCTAGGCGAAAAATAGCGTCCAAAGTGGGCACGAGCAGACCCAATTCTGGGATCGCAGAAAACTGCTGTGACCATCCATATTGCCGAGTTCGTATCTCCCACCACAGAGATCCGAATTCGATGATTCTTTTTGATACATGTAGAACACTTGACCTAGTTTATTTTCTGTTAAATAACCCTATATTATTAGTTGCTGTGGACATAGTTAAATTCGTCACAAAACTGTGCGAACCCACTTTTTCCAGATTTCCAAAAGTTGGAAAACGGAGCGTGCCCCGCCAAATGGGACCGCCCCGCCGTGTACCAAGTGTACCGAGCGGAATCAGGCCGTATCCGCGGACACATCCCGTGTCACAACTTTTGTGGAACTCGCGCGTATTTTGTGCACGCTTGTCAGATTGCGACGAAACTTGCGCCACTGGACTCGTGGTAACGCGCTGGTCCTGTGACCCAATTTTCACGCAATTCTAAGACGGTTGACCAAATCGTCAATTGGCGGGCCTTACAGTTGACTTTTTGGACAAAATTGTGTTCGGCCCATCGGAATCAACATTTGGACATACCGTTGGGTTCGTATTGACATTTAGAGTTGTTTGACCTATAGTTTGTCCCATTTAGAGACTGTTACCCTTGGCATGCTTTTCGATGCAAAGTGGGCCACAAGTGGACCCTACTTTTATCCGAAATTACCGTTTTGCCCCTGTGTCCAAATTGGACGAAAGGGATGTGCTTTTTAGCTATTTTGCTCATTCCGAAAATGTTGGTGATATTTATTTCAGCATCCGGAGATATTGTTCTGCGGCCATAGCTTTTGATCCTGTGCGTTTGACTTTTGGACAGTACACCTTGCAGCTTTCTTACCAGGCAAGACACCTTGCCAAATTGTTTACAGTACTTTGCATGCTATTTATATTTCTGTTTATTTATTTCATTTCTGTATAGTTCTTGCATGTGTAGTTTTTTTCCAGTCGTTACTATGTATTAGATATGTTGACACACACATGGTACCTAGTATCATAGAGGATAATCATTAGGCGTATGGGCTTTTAACCACTCTGGTAACATCGTAGTCACTAGCATGCACTATGGTGGGTCGTGTCCGATGGTCGCTACCCCCGCGGTATGTCGATTGATGGAGTCCGAGGGTCGCTACCCCTGCGGTATGTCGGCTGATGATGTCCACTGACGAGCGTGAGGTTGTAAGGATTAGTTCGAGTAGCCTACCCTTGTCCATACGTCGAAAAGTTGTCCTCATTTGCATTCATATAGATTGTCTTATATAGCGTACTTATTTATTTTCAAATTATATGCATGTTTACTGTATTCAAGTTGGCTCGTATTTTCTGTATCTTGTTACGTCCCTCTGAGGACCTGGTCCTCTGCCAGGTGTATCTGCTCTTGAGTATTTGCAGGAGTACGGGCCTGGACCTGACGCATTATTTTCTGTCGAGGAGATCTTACCTTCTGAGCATCGTTGATTATCTGGCGATGGATTCTTTTAGCTGATACACTTCTGTCTTCACATTATTTTACATTGGAGACTTTATACTCCTCTCTCATTTTAGTTTTGGTTATAGTCATTGGTAGTGGATTTGTCTCCACCCGACTATTATTTTTTGGATATTTCAAACTCCTTATTCTAGCTTAGTATTTCTTTTCTATGACTTGTTGTGTGGATGAGATTAGCATATCTGTGACTTGTGACATTATATATACCACATGTGAGTTTATATTCATATTACAGCGTATGTATGGGTTATGGTTTCCATATATTGGAGTTGCCATATCCATGCGGCTGGCATGCTTACGTGTTCCTAGTCCTACGTATTTAGGACTGGGGCGTGACATATTTTTGTGGTGGCCCATGCAGGTCGAGTTAGCCGTTTTGGTTACGTAACTGTACCGAGCGGGCCTGCACCTAGGATTAGAATTTTAGATCTCATCCACACTTGGCTATAACTTACCTTCCTTCCAACATGTCCTACTTAAGTTCTTACATCCTGCTTGATTCATGTACTCTTCTTAATCCTTCGTCCGTCTCTTGCAGAGAGATGAATTTGAATAACGGGCATGCCACCACCGGGGACAACACGTCTCCAGGGGACGACGACCAACCACTAGGAGTGACCTCAACGACACCTCTTCTTCCCGGACCGGATGGACTGACTAACAATCAAATTCTATCAACTCCTTCCACGATACCTAATGGGACTTTTCCAGCTCCACTAGCACCGCAAGATGGCCAAGCGCAGCTGTTCCAATTCTTTCAGATGATAATACAGGAACATAGGCAGCAAGCAGCAGAGCAGAGGCTAGAATTTCTGGCAGCACTTGAGAGATTGGCTGTACTAGCCCCAGCACCAACCCAGGCACTAGTTTCAGTACCACAAGCTCGGGTTGGTTCAGTCAAGGACTTTGTGCAGATGGGTCCTAAGCCATATAAGGGTAATGAGAGTCCAGAGGAGACAACGAACTGGATTGCCAATACCAAGAAGTTGTTAGAGGCATCACAATTACCTTCTGACCTATGGATGATAGGCGTGAGGACTCAGTTAGAAGGCAACGCGCACCACTGGTGAGAATCAATGGAGCGCCAGTTGGGTACGCGTCAGACTTGGGAACAATTCTTGGAATGCTTTGAGAGGAAGTACTTCCCGGATACAATAAGGGACGCATTGTACGATCAGTTCCTCCATCTAGAGCAAGGGGACAAGACGGTTGATGAGTATGACACAGAATTTAGCCGTCTCAGTAAGTA
The DNA here is from genome assembly GCA_036927795.1 of Iris macrosiphon. Lineage (NCBI taxonomy): Eukaryota > Viridiplantae > Streptophyta > Magnoliopsida > Asparagales > Iridaceae > Iris > Iris macrosiphon. Next base: position 178,979,970 of record JAYESA010000006.1, on the reverse strand, counting down.
TGGCACAGTCCTAATACCTAATGACTTAGAGAAGGCTAAGAGGTTTCACCGTGGGCTGACTCGGGAGCTCCAGCACTATACTAGCTCACAGTCCCGGATCTCTTATGCCGAGTTATTGACAGAGGCCAGGATCCAGGAGGCCATCAGCAAAGGCAACAGAATTCAACAGAGAATTTATCAGGGACCAGTAAGGACATAGCAAGGAGGACCCATTAGACACCCTTTGACACGCCAGCAATCAGATAGTGCTGCACCATATCCAACCAAGGAGCTCCGTACTTGTCACTATTGTGGTAAGATAGGTCATATTCTAAGAGACTGTCATCGTCGATTGGGGTTGTGCATGATATGTGGATCAAGTCACCATCAAGCCCGAGAATGTCCTAAACAGAACCAGAGACCTATGGCATTAGAATCAGGAACACCGCATACACCCTCAAGTATAGAAGACCAAAGGGACCCACCATTGCTTCTACAGTCTGCACAAATGGAGGGGACTAGACCCTAGTTGAACAACCAAGGACAAGGCCAAGCACTCATTATGACAAGTATGGGAGAGCAGACACAGGAAGCCGTAGATACAGGTACGACCTTTTAGTTATAATTGTCTTTGCATACTCATAAACCCATTATGACACAAGATCTTAGATGCACAAATAGATATAGAATTATTTATATGGTAGTCTAGCAGTTATGAGAATATATTTTATTCTATCCAGATGGCATACACGCGATGCTAATGGATGACGGGAGTAGCAGTAGTAGTATTCTTCCCCTATCCTTATCTCGCCCTCTTAGGTGACTCATTTTTCTCCTTTTATATTCATTCCTTATCTCGTGCGTAACACTCCCTATCATAGTCGTATCTTTCGTGCCATTATGAATTGTTTGATATCTATCTCACCCCTATTTTGTTAGTAAAACATAAATGTGTTAGTAATGCTTGATAACTAAGGATGAGTTCTTAATATATATATGCACTATAGCAATATCTGTATTCTTTATTAGTTTAACCCTTAAGTAGCACCATGTAGCATAGTAGAAATGGTTAGATCACTTGAGCTAGATCATAGCCCTAATAGTTAGTCAAGACCTTAAGTGTCTCCCCAAAACTTAGACTATGCCTAGGAAAGAGTTGAAGGCACTTGTTACGAACTGATGACTATGACAAATCGCTGGCGAGGTAGCGACAGTTGCAACCAGACGATTATGGTAGAATAGTCGAATTACTTGCAGTCATACTGGCCAGGTGGCGTGGCAGTATTAGACTATGATACTTGACGGTTATGGGAAAAGTCATAGTTATGAGATTCTAGACAGGTATCCTAAGATTCTCGATCCAATAAATGTAATTGCCTTACAAACCTAGATAATAACTTCAAAGAAGGTGATCACTAGTAGAATTCTTGTAAGTTGGGTAGTGTAGACGAGTTAGAGGATGATAGAATAGTGGATGGACAATAGATGAAAAAGTGTTAGAATGGCAGACCATGAGTTTTAGGAGTCATACTAGATACCAATGTAGTGTAATAGTTATAGTTATCATTATGAATATGGGTTAGTGTCAATTTCGAGGACGAAATTTTTGTAAGTTGGGTAGAATGTAAAACTCCTATTTCTAAAAATCGTATTTATTATTTTTTAATAATTTAATTATGGTAATTAAGTGCTAAATGGGAGAAATAGATTTTTATTAATTTTTATATTAGGTGTTCGGGCACTTAGAGGATTTATGGGACCATCAGGAATTTTTTGGAATTTATTCCATGTAGGAGACCCCTTAAGCTGTTGCTAGCCTAATGGTGTGCATTATTCTAATCCATGAAATTTTTCTTATGAATATATATAATATATATGTATACACAAATATATATATGTATATATATATTTAAAAAGAAAAAGAAAAGAAAGTAAAAGAATTATTGAATAAGAATTTAATAATAATAATAATAACAACTACTAAGTAACCATTCCTTAGCAAATGCCATATTCCCACTTCAGCAAACTTGCTGTTGACCGCCCCTTCAGCCCTTAGTGGCTCACTAAGACCCGCCCTTAAATTCCTTAGCATTATCCCAGGGACCGCCCCCCATTCTGCAACTTAGTATTTTCTAAAGACCCGACCCTTTGGCTCTCTCCCTATTATATAATACTAGTATATACACACGTGCGTTGCACGTATTTCATATTACTTGGAAAAAAAATAGTTTATTAAAAGAGCAACCGACAATTTCTTAATTTTATTATAGGTGAAAATATAATAGGAAAAGTTGGGAGAAATTAAATGACGGAAATATGAAATATTTCTCTTATCTCTTGAGTTCATGTGCCTACTTTGCATGCATGCTTTATTAACTTTTGTTTTATTCTCCAAACTACCTACTTTGCATGCATGCATATCTTTATTTTATTAACTATCATTCCCCAAGTTGCCTCATGCATACATACATTTAATACGTATTTAATTACTATTTTTAATTACTTAGATATCCTTATCAACGTTAATATATATTGAAATGTAATGACGGGTATTTTTGGAACTAAAAACTTTCACGGTGAAGCCTAGTTTTGGCATTATATAGTAGAATATATATATATATATATATATATATATATATATATATATATATATATATTTCAAAAATCTTAACCTAAATCTCCAGACCTCCTCTTCCCATCTAGAGCCGTCACCGCAGCCAGAGAAGCCCCGCCAAGCCATCCAAACCATCCCGACGACTCCGACCTCGCGCACTGCAGATTCTCACACGAGGCACCTTCGCTCCGGAATTGTTTTCCGTTGACTCGCTCAACCAAACGTCGTTCCGTCTTCACCGGAATGCTCACCCCTTAACCCTCTTCCATATTTGTATTATAGCCAACCTCGGAAAATGTGTACCCCTAGGCGAAAAATAGCGTCCAAAGTGGACGCGAGTAGACCCAATTCTGGGATCGCAGAAAACTACTGTGACCACCCATATTGCCGAGTTCGTATCTCCTACCACAGAGATCCGAATTCGGTGATTCTTTTTGATACATGTAGAACACTTGACCTAGTTTATTTTCTGTTAAATAACCCTATATTATTAGTTGCTGTGGACATAGTTAAATTCGTCACAAAACTGCGCGAACCCACTTTTTCCAGATTTCTAAAAGTTGGAAAACGGAGCGCGCCCCGCCAAACGGGACCGCCCCGCCATGTACCAAGTGTACCGAGCGGTGCATATAGCATAACTGGACACATAAAAATTCGTGGAAACTGATTCGGACGCGTGTGCGCGCCGGAATCAGGCCGTATCCGCGGACACACCCCGTGTCGTAACTTTTGTAGAACTCGCGCGTATTTTGTGCACGCTTGTCAGATTGCGAAGAAACTTGCGCCACTGGACTAGTGGTAACGCGCTGGTCCTGTGACCCAATTTTTACGCAATTCTGAGACGGTTGACCAAATCGCCAATTGGCGGGCCCAACAGTTGACTTTTTGGACAAAATTGTGTTCGGCCCATCGGAATCAACATTTGGATATACCGTTGGGTTCGTATTGACATTTAGAGTTATTTGACCTATAGTTTGTCCCATTTAGAGATTGTTACCCTTGGCATGCTTTTCGGTGCAAAGTGGGCCACAAGTGGACCCTACTTTTACCCAAAATTATCGTTTTGCCCCTGTGTCCAAATTGGACGAAAGGGATGTACTTTTTAGCTATTTTGCTCATTCCGAAAACGTTGGTAATGTTTATTTTACCATCCGGAGATATTGTTCTGCGGTCATAGCTTTTGATCCTGTGCGTTTGACTTCTGGACAGTACACCTTGCAGTTTTCTTACCAGGCAAGATACCTTGCTAAATTGTTTACAGTACTTTGCATGCTATTTATATTTCTGTTTATTTATTTCATTTCTGTATAGTTCTTGCATGTGTAGTTTTTCTCCAGTCATTACTATGTATTAGATATGTTGACACACACATGGCACCTAGTATCATAGAGGACAATCATTAGGCGTATGGGCTTTTAACCACTCTGGTAACACCATAGTCACTAGCACGCACTATGGTGGGTTGTGTCCGATGGTCGCTACCCCCACGGTATGTCGATTGATGGAGTCCGAGGGTTGCTACCCCCGCGGTATGTCGGCTGATGATGTCCACTGACGAGCGTGAGGTTGTGAGGATTAGATCGAGTAGCCTACCCTTGCCCATACGTCGAAAAGTTGTCCTCATTTGCATTCATATAGATTGTCTTGTACATCGTACTTATTTATTTTCAAATTATATGCATGTTTACTGTATTCAAGTTGGCTCGTATTTTCTGTATCTTGTTATGTCCCTCTGAGGACCTGGTCCTCTGCTAGGTGTATCTGCTCTTGAGTATTTGCAGGAGTACGGGCCTGGACCTGACGCATTATTTTCTGTCGAGGAGATCTTACCTTCTGAGCATCGTTGATTATCTGACGATGGATTCTTTTAGCTGATACACTTTTGTCTTCACATTATTTTACATTGGAGACTTTATACTCCTCTCTTATTTTAGTTTTGGTTATAGTCATTGGTATTGGATTTGTCTCCACCCGACTATTATTTTCTGGATATTTCAGACTCCTTATTCTAGCTTAGTATTTCTTTTCTATGACTTGTTGTGTGGATGAGATTAGCATATCTGTGACTTGTGACATTATATATACCACATGTGAGTTTATATTCATATTACAGCGTACGTATGGGTTATGGTTTCCATATATTGGAGTTGCCATATCCATGCGGCTGGCATGCTTACGTGTTCCTAGTCCTACGTATTTGGGACTGGGGCATGACACACTCCAACATACTGGAGACCTACACTTTCTTTCATATAAAGCTTCAAACGGAGCCATTTGGATGCTCGCTTGATAGCTATTATTGTAGAAAAACTCCACAAGATGTAGGTGGTCCTCCCCCAATCCTCCAAAATCTAGCATGCATGCTCTCAACATATCCTCCAGCGTTTGAATAATATGCTTCGACTGCCCATCTGTCTACGGATGATAGGACGTACTAAACTTCCGACGAGTCCCAAGACTCTCCTGCATGCTACTCCAAAGGTGAGATGTGAAACGCCAGTCCCTGTCTGACAAAATGCTAACTGAAACACCGTGTAATCTCACGATCTGCCTCATGTATAATTCAGCCAATGCTTCTGTAGACTGGCCAACTCGAAAAGGCAAGAAATATGCGGACTTGGTAAGTCGATCCACAATCACCCAAATAGCATCTAGCCCACTTCGACTCTTTGGAAAGCCTGTGACGAAGTCTATAGTGATTTGATCCAACTTTTACTCAGGAATCGAAAGTGGTTGCAATAACCATGCTGTCCTCTAGTGTACACACTAAAAATTTGGCCACAAAGCGCTCTCTCTCTCTCTCTCTCTCTCTCTCTCTCTCTCTCTCTCTCTCTCTCTCTCTCTCTTTTCATGCCATGCCACCAAAAGTACTGTCGTAAGTTGAGGTACATCTTGGTACCTCAAGGATAAATAGAAATGTCAAACTATGAACCTCTGCCATCAGCTCCTGTCGAAGCTCTCCATTGGGAACATATAGACGATCACCACATCATAATATTCCATCATCATGAATGTGCAATCTCGTCTTCTCTCCAGCCTCTTGAACCTAGCATCCGTAGGCAAAGCTGCCTTGATCCTCTCTACTAGCGATGACTGCACTTACAAGTTGGCTAGTGTACCGTCTGATCCGGGTAATACAACCTCTATGCCAAGCTCTTGCAAGTCCTACAGTAATTCCCTCTGCGTCGTTAAGAATAGCGCCGTAGGCTTTCGACTTAACGCATCTGCTACTATGTTAGTCTTGCCTGGGTGATAATACAGCTCTATCTCGAAGTCCTTCATCAACTCAAGCCACCGGCGTTGCCTTATATTCAGCTTATTCTGTGTGAAGACATATTTGAGGCTTTTGTGGTCAGTATATATCGCCACTCATTTTCCATATAATTAATGTCTCTATAGTTTCAAGACAAAAATAATGGCTGCAAGCTGCAAGTCATGAGTTAGATAATTCTTCTCATGTACTCTCAACTGTCTAGATGCATACGCAATCACCTTGTCATGTTGCATCAATACGCATCCCAAGCCTTTCTCTGATGCATCGTTGTAGATCATGTAGCCTCCTGATCCTGATAGAATAGTCAACATTGGTGATGTGGTCAGTCGCTTCTTTATCTCCTCAAAAGCGACTTGACACTCATCCGTCCATATGAACTCTCGGTCCTTGCACATCAACCAAGTCATCAGCTTTGCTATCCTTAAGAAGTTTTCCATAAATCGTCGATAATATCCCGCAAGTCCAAGGAAACTCCTCACATCCGATGTTGATGTAGGAATAAGCCATGTCTCAACTGCCGATATTTTCTTCGGATCTACAGAAATGCCATCTCCAATGACGACATGCCCAAGAAATGAGACCTTATCCAAGAAGAACTCATACTTGCTGAGCTTCGCATACAACCGCTCTCTCCTCAATGTCTCTAAGACAACCCGCAAGTGCTTCTCATGCTCCTCGTGGCTCTTCGAATAGACAATGATGTCATCTATGAAGACAACCACGAACTGGTCCAAATACTGATGGAAGACTCGATTCATCAAGTCCATAAAGATAGCTGGAGCATTGGTCAATCCAAATGGCATGACCAAAAACTCGTAGTGCCTGTATCTCGTCCTGATTGTGGTCTTCGGAATGTCCTGCTTCCGCACCTTTACCTGGTGATATCTCGATCTCAAGTCTATCTTCGGGAACACCTTGAATCTACTAAGATGATCAAATAAGGCATTAATGCACGATGGAGGGTACTTATTCTTCACCGTCACAACATTCAAGGCTCTGTGGTTAATGCACATGCCCACTGACCCATCCTTATTGGGTACAAACAACACTGGAGCTCCCAAAGGTGATACACTCGGTCGAATGAAGCATTTCTCCTTCAACTCCTTCAACTGTTCCTTCAGCTCATCCATCTCCTTTTTCGCCAATATATAAACATGCGACGCTATGGGTGCTGCTTCTGGGGTTAACTCAATTGAGAATTTCACATCTCTGTCCAGAGATAGCCCTGGAAAATCTTCTAAAAAGACATCTTGGAACTCTGGAATAATAGGATGATAAATGATGCCGTCCAATGCCATTTGAGCACCATCATGCATCTCCATGAATCCTCGTGCAAACTTGAGCTCTGGCTGACCTGGTATCCCAAAGAGAATGCTTCCTCCATAGCAGTTGAAGAAACTGTGGTACTTGCTTAGCCAGTCTATCCCAAGGACAATATCAAAGTTTGGCATAGGAAAGACTAAGAGTCGAGCCTTTATCTCCCTGCCGTGAATCACTATAGAACAAGATCTACAAACACGACTAACAGGTACAAATCCTCCCCCAGTGAGAATTCTAACACAACTAGATAAAGGTGTAGTGGCAATATTGTGCTTGGCAACAAAACTAGAAGATATGAACGAGTGTGTGGCTCCCGTATCAAATAATGTCATAGCAAGAAAAGTAGAAACATGATAATACCTGCTATAACATCAATCTTCTACTTTGTGTCATCCATTTCCATAAAAAAAACCTGTCCCATCACCTGCGGAGATCCCTGTAGCCTGGACCTCATAAACTGATCCTCATGAGTAGGTAGCGATGGTCCTCGCTGAAATCCTCCACCTGTTGGAGTTTGAGGTGCTCCCGCTCCTGGTGTCCCTGGCCTCGTCATTTGTTGAGTAGGTCGCAGAGCTGGAAGTGCTGAACTCTGCATTGGCTGAGGAAATGCCAAGGCCTGCTACACTGGATAGTCTCTGGCCATATGCAGTCCAGAACCACATCTTATACACTGCCCTAAATGAAACCTGCAAGCTCTCATAATGAGTCTGCACTTCCTACAGTAATTGCAGATGGGCTTCTCCTGAGTCTGGTACGGTCCTGCTCTCTGTTGCTGTTGTGGTTGCTGATATGCCAAAGGACATATGATGGGTCCGCCCTGAGGTACTCTAACCTGTACCGCTGGTGCGAGCGTCTCTGTGTCTGTTGTGTCTCCTTCAAAAGGAGCTCCTGACTTCTCGCTTCTTCCATAACTGCCGCATAGGATACCCTCGACCGCGCACTAGTGAAGTGCCTAATATCCGGGGATAGTCCATAGTGGAATCTCTTAGCTCTCTCTAGCTCAGTGGGAATCAACATCTCACCGAAATGACTCAGTTGGCTAAACTCTGCATCATACTCGTACATCGTCATGCTTTCTTGCTTGAGGTGAAGGAACTGATCATAGAGGACATCACGAAATGGGCGGGGAAGAACCTCTCGTTGAAGAGTTCGCAAAACTCCTCTCATATTAGTTTGGTGCCATATTGCCTCTGCTCGGCCTTCCACCAGTGGTGAGCATTGTCCTCAAGCAAAAGTCTACTGCTGTCATCAATAGGTCCTCGGGTAGCTGCGATGCCTTCAATAACTTCTCTGTGCCGATGAGCCACTCAGAGACTTCTAGAGGTATCTCCGTACCTCTGAAGTGCTTTGAGTTCATTTGAGTGAAACCCTTGACATTGTCCTCATAAGGTTGTGATGCTGGTGCTGGTGCTGGTACAGGTATCGGTGGTAGAGGAGGTTGCTTGTTCAGTGCAACCATAAGAGCTTGTCTCAGCAGCTCATTCTGCTGCCACTGAGCCTGCATCATGGCTTGCTGGTAATATTTTCGTCAGGGTACGTGAACTGCGGAGGTGGCATGAAGGGTGTCTGTGAGGCAAACTGAGGCAAAAACTGGGGTGGCGGTGGTGGCATACTCCCACCTTGGGGATTCGCAGTTTGCTGCGGTTAATGCCCCGCCGGAGGTACTAGAGCCTGAGGGTCCGTCTGAACTGATGGGGGGTATTTGGCCTACCAGCGATGGGTGTCCCGGCTAGAGTGGTGTAGTCGGGGACATCATCAAGGAAAGCTGAACTCTAAATTCCTCTTGAGTTGCTGGGTCACCTGCTGTGATGGCGAGGGGAGCAACACATCTATTAGGAGGATTCATCTTGCTGGACACAAAGATTAAGGACAATGTTAGAACAAGTTCAAGTTTGATGCAATTTAAGCAGTCAAGGAGAGTACGAAATTGGAATTCAAAGGAGGTGATTTAAAAAAAAAGTGGACTAGATCCTATACTCTAATCATATTTACAGGATTTCTCGGAACAATAACGTAACCGAGACAATATACTCTCGACCTGCATAGGCCACCACAAAAATGTGTCACGGCCTAGTCCCAAAATATGTAGGACTAGGAATACGTAGCATGTCAGCCGTATGTATATGACACTCCAATATATTGAAAAAATTATAACACACGCGTACGCTATAATATGAATAAATAATTCACAAGTGGTACATATATTGTCAACACAAGTCACAGGCAGCTACATCTTATCCACAGGCACAAGTAAAGAAGTACCAAAATAAATAATTAAAAGTCTCAAGTATGAAATAATAAAAGAATAATAATCGGGTGGAGTCAAATCTACTACAAAAGAACTATATCAACTAAAAGGATAGAGGAGGTCATAACTCCATTATAAAATAAAATATCAAATAAAAAAACAACAGATAGAAGATCCCTCAACTATGAAATAATCATGGGCACTCAGAGGGTAAGACCTCCTCTACAGAGAATGATGCGTCATGTCCCGGTCCGTACTCCTGCGGATAATTCTGATCGTCTATACCTGGAAAGGGACCAGGTCCGCAGAGGGACGTAAAAAGATACATAAAAGCATGCCAATAATATTCTGAAAGTAAAACAACCAACAGGGTCGCATAACCAGTCTATGTGATATGTAATTTAAGAACAACTTTTCCGCATATGGACTATCTGGCTAAAATAATGGGCGTATTTTTTCCTCGAAGTAAGTGGCCTACAAAGCATAACGTCTTTCGATCGTTAGAGGCTGCCTGTAAATAATATATAAAGGTCATCAGACCACGCATCTCCGGTATAGCTTGCGGGTTACAAAAGAGAAAGTGTAAATGAGTCACATAAACTTACATATTACTCTCCCCATCCAATGTTAATAACGTGTCACATCCATCACACGTATATGCTAAAACATGGTATTTCTATTAGCAGTTATTTCTTATCCGTCGCATGCCCTTTACGTACAGGTGGCCAGCCTAATACGCAACTCCTTGTCCTACATGGGACTCACAACTCCTGTAACAAATGTGTCACGACCAAATTAAACATAATGATGGCTCAATCATAGGGTGGTCTCGTAAATTTAGGTCAACATGCATAATATAAATAAAAATAAAAGATGACGCAACCGTCGTTGAACCCAAGTCTTTCAAGGATGCGCAGTTTTATATAGCAAAACAAATGAAAATAAACAACAAATATTAAATATGCAGAAAAGGAATATAACTAAACAGTACTATGGCAATGTATATTTGCCTGTCAAAAAATCAGAGTATTATAGACGTCCAGACGACAAGCACAAGGAACCGAAAAGTAGGGGCTCTGAATGAACGTCTCTGGATGCTAAAATAAACATCACCAATATATCCAGAATCAGTGAGATAGTCAGAAAATACTACCCTTTCGTCCAATTTGGATACAGGAGCAAAATGATAATTTTGGGTCAAAATGGGGTCCATGTGTGGGCCACTTTGTACCGAAATATGTACCAGGGGTAAAGTTCTCTAAATGGGACAAAGCATAGGTCAAAAAAATTATAAACGACGATACGAACTCAACAGTATATCCAATTTTGGATTTCGATGATTTGATCATAAAATTGCTCGTCAAGTCAAACCGTAGGGCCAACAAAACTGTGGTTCGGTCAACTATCTCGGAATTGCATCAAACTTATGTTACAGGACCAACGTGATACCACGGATCCATTGGCGCACGTTTTGTCATGTTCCGACGAGCATGCACCAACTAATAATTTTTTTTACAAAATATCTATACGAGCAATATTTTACGATTAGAGGTTGATTTTGATGCGCACACACGTCCAAATCAACTTTCGCAAAAGTCCACACGTCAAGATTTATCATACGCGCTTTTCAGAGCAATTGGTACGTGACGTGGTGGTTCAGTTTGTCAGGATGCACTCCGTATCGCAAGTTTTTCAAGTTTTTAAAATATGTTTTTCGTGGTTTTTAACTGATATTTTAACACATAATTAATGATCAAATATGTATAAACAATACATCGTTTTGATGCCATATAAGTTGTATTTAGGCCAATCGAATTAGATTTCAGGTCGCCAATTATTCTGGAAGGAATCAGCCTTCCAATATGGGCTCATGACTCGATTTTTGGGTTTTTGTTTTGTATGAAATAAATAGATTTTTCGGAAAGTTTCAGATGGATTTAAAACATAAATAGGGTCGTTTGGATAAAACTATTTAAAGATATTTAAAGATATTCATGTTGTGATTAAATCTAAGCAATTGGATCAAAAATTAGTGAAGAAGGTATGAAGAATTACGGGCAAAAACATGGGTACATGTCTGCTAGTTCTGACGAGCGAACCAGGGGTTGTCGTAGATGGTTCTCGCGGTCGTCGACGGTGGCGGGTCCGGTGGCAGTGCAGGTGGTCGCACGACGGTCTGAGGTCGACAGGGAGGACTTGACGAAGACGAGACGAGGAAAGGATCAGGGTTAGGGTTTTCGTTACGATAAATATATGTATGTATATATATATATATATATATATATATCGATAGAGAGGGGGTCAGCCATACGCGCGGGTCGAGTTCGCGTAGTGGTAGGGTTGTTTGCTATTTGTTACTGCTGTTGTATGCTATAGTTGTTGTGGTGGTGTGTTTTGTTATGTTTAGTTATTATTATTATTTTACTTATTTCTTTTATTCTCTTTTTCTTTTCTTTTATACTCTTTCTTATTATTACTATCATTATTAATTATTATAATTACTATTATTTCTATAAAATAATTATTTTAGTCTATTTTAAATATTATTATTATAACTATTATTACTACTAATTATTGGTACGTTGTCCGTATACGTACTATTATTTCTATTATTAAAAAAGAAAAATTCTAAAAAATTAGGGGAGGTTACAACCAAAGCGAGGCACACATTTTCAATGGTGTTGTACCAGTGCTCTGCGTCGTCCATCATCCTGCTGAGGTAGTAGATGGTATGTTCGTGCCCTACATCGTTTGTCTGGGCTAGAAGAGCGTCGAGGGAGTGATCCATTGCCCGCACATATAGAAAGAAAGGTCTTCTCACAACGGGGGCCACAAACACGGGGGGGGGGGGGGTGGGGAGGGTCATAAGATACTCCTTGATGTCGTCGAAGGCGCATTGGTATTCTTCGTTCCAGACAAAAGAGACTCTCTTCTTTATGAGCTGGGTGAACGGTTTACAATATCTAGAGTGATTTGATATGAACCTCCTGATGTATTTTAGTCTCCCTTGAAGGCCACGAAGTTCTCTGAGGTTCTTCGGTGGACGAATTTCAAGGATTGCTTTAGTCTTGTCAGGGTCCACGTGGATACCTTTTGAAATTATGAAAAAAACCCAGGAACTTGTCACTAGAGACTTCCAGGAAGGATTTGGTCGGATTCATCTTGTGCTGGTACACACGCATCAGGTCGAACACAGTCCTCAAGTCTCCGAGGTGATCATCTTCAGAGCGGTTCTTGATAGCGATGTCATCAACGTAACACTCTACTGTCTTACGTAGATGTTCATGATAGATGGTGCTCATAGCTCGATGGTATATAGCACCGGCGTTCTTCAGACCAAAGGGCATGAATGTGTAGCAGTATACTCCTATCAGCATTCGGAATGACGTATGCTTCTCGTAGTCAAAAAATATCTTGATTTGATTGTAGCCTGAGTATCCGTCCATGAAGGACATGCGCTCGAAGCCACAAGTGTTGTCGATCATTATATCTGTGATCAGAAGGGAATACACTTCCTTAGGGCACGCTACATTTAGATCCCGGAAGTCAATACAGATCTGGATCTTCTCGTTCTTTTTGACGAAAGGCACGATGTTGGCCACCCGATCCTGATGTTCTTCGCGGACGAAGCCACTAGCTATCATTTTGTTGACTTCAGCTACGATGGCGTTCATGATGTCCGGCTGGAACTATCATTATTGTTGCTTTACCGATTTACCATTTGACAAGATATTGATTTTGTGGACCACAATTTGGGGGTTCAGTCCTGGCATGTCTTCATAACTCTAGGCAAACACATCGTTGAATTTTCCGATGAGCTGTAGCAAGGATCCCCGATCCTCCTCTGACAGACTCTTGCTGATGAATATAGGTTTATTAGAGGATTCGTCGCCCATATTGACTTGTACGACTTTGTCCTCAATAGGAGGTTCTCGTTGTTCGAACCGCATCTCCTATTGTACGTCTAGGCGTTGGGCCCACAGTTCTACTTCAAAGAGTTCAGGTGGCCCCCCATCGTCTTCCTTTGGGTCAGTTGACACCATGTTGGCAGATAATGTCTGGAGTATCTCCCCGATACTCATGTCGGAGTCCCAAGAGGAAGATTCTGAAGAGTGAGAGTTTAACTCATCTTCTTCATCCGAGCCTTCGGGTGTACTGGGAGGCGTAACGTACCGTAAGCCATGCTTGGTCTTATGGTAGTAATCATCGAACTTGTCTGTAGGATCCTGTAGACGCAGAGGCAGCAGTCATCCTTTGTCATAGTTTAAGCCTCTAGAGGCTTTCAGATTGTACCCCATCTTCTGGATGAGGTGCTTGGTTTGAGAACTGTTCCGGTGAAGTGGTAACTTTCCGGTATCGAGTTCTGGCTCTAGTTCCTCTGGGATGAAGGATTAAAAAAATTTTACTCTACGAAAGATGATGAGTTTGTCTCCCCTCTTCCTTGCTGGAACTATGAAGTAGGAGTTTTGACTGGAAAGGACTCAGTTGGCTGCATAGGTGGTAGTCACATGTATATGTAGGTGCAGGCCCAGACCGTGCTCAAGGAAATATAGTACGTTGAGATATGCAACATCTGAGTTGTTCAAAAATAGTTCTTTATTGATAAAATAAGGTATCTTGTCTTCCGAGATTACATCATCGAGAGAAGGAACGTTAGCATGACACTTAGTCCTCTATCCCCAGTGCGAGCGACGGCTTCGGAGGTATCATGTACAGTTTTACCACTAGAGGTTCGAAATTCGTAGTGGGTGTCATAGCTTCCTTCAGCGGTCGATTCGGTCTACAAAGGCGAACGACCAAAGGCTCAGGTGCTTTCCTGTACATTTTTACCATGAGGGGAGGGGCTGTGTCGGGATCGCTTGCTTTGAGATGGACTCTCAAGGGCTCGTTCATTATTGTCCCAGACTCTACCTCATCGTCGGCGTCATTGCGGCCTTCATCCTGGTGGACTTGCTTGTAGAGGATCGAGTTGGAGTAGTAGGCCTCGACCCCTTTGAATGGATCAACTTCAGCAAATTATGGCTTGACGATGTCGTGATCGTCCACGTATTTTAAGCACTAGTGCAGGGTCGAAGGTACGATCATGTACTGGTGTATCCACGGATGTCCCAACTGAACGTTGTGGGATACATTTACGTCTATGACGTAGCAGGTGACCTTTTTTTACAAAACGTCGATCTAAAACTTCAGGCGAATCTTGCCCAGAGGGTAGCTCCTTCCTGCGTTGAAGCCACTTATGGCAGTATTGGTTGCTGCCAAGCATGCATCGGGATGCCTAGGGTCTGAAGCAGACTCCACGGGATGATGTTGATTAATGAACCAGGGTCGATTTGCATCCGGTCCACCTTGATGGCGCCAATGTACCCTGTGTAAAACAGAGGACGATCGTGCCGATTGTTCCTTAGCAACATATCTTGTTGCGAGAATATAATGTTGGGTATCACCTCCATCACATTATTGCAGTGGGGGGCACGTGGCAGAATCTTCCACTAGCGACTTGACCTGCGCCAGGTAGGTATCGACATTCTGCAATGCCTCACTCAAAGCAACCCGAGTATCTTTGGAGAGTTGAAGAAGCTCAAATAGTGACAACTTCACTGGAGTATTGGCCAGTTGGACCATGATATTGAAATTGTAGGGATTTTTTAGCCCCTGAGCTGTATCTTTGCGCAGGGTTTATCGAAGTGAGTTTCTTTCTGCTTGGACTTGTCCTCTGCTGGAGGCTGGGATAGATCCGGATCGGATACGGCGATTGGGAGCACACAATCGTCAGGGATGTCGTACTCTCGCTGGTATGCCATGCCTGACCTTGGTATCCATCAGTGTGGACTCAGGATTACCGAGGGTAACTGTAGTGCTGCGTGCCTGTACCGCTCGATGTAGGCCCGTACAGACTCTTTGCGTAATGTCCATTAAAGAGGACATCGTCAAGTCATTTTCTCCGCCGTAGAACTGAGTGAGGAAAATTCCTTTTAGATCGTCTTATGACAAAATGTAGTTGCCCTGGAGGCTACAGAACCAATCGATAGCTATTCCAGACAATGCGCTGACAAAGAGCTTGGTTAAGAGGGTATCGTTGCGAGGCAGATGCCCCGTTGCCGTCTCGAAATAACTCATAAACTAACAGAGAGATGTCTTCCCATCAAATAGAATCAAGTTGAAGGGCTTATACTTGGGCGGGTATGGTATATCTCTCCACTCGAGGGGGTACGGTTGTCAAATCCCAAGCTCGCGTAGTGAGTCCTAATTTTTTATTGAGTCTACATGGCCTCGGAGTTCTCGTACCTCCTGTATTGCTTTTTGCGCTTCATCAACTGCAGAAGGAGCAGATGATCCGGGCAGGGGGTGATTGTCGCCCGCGGGTGGCGCAATTGTATTTGAATTCCCGTTTGTTCCGGGGTCCATGCTTGCTTGACCAGAGGCCCTTGCTAGTTGGGAGGCTATGTTTGACTTGATCTCCAGTATTGTCTAGGTCAAGGCCAGCATTGATGCACTCAAGGTCTACATCATAGCCTCTAGGATTTTTAGGCGATGTCGATCGTTGGGGCCCTCGTGATCGTCCCCTGTCATATATGTTGTTCGCATATGGGGGAGAAATAGATGGGATGTTGGACGTTACACTTTTCGTCTCAAACTCTTTCCGTAAATAGTCATCCGGGAAGGTCGGTAGTACCTCATCCTCTTCGGACTCGGAGGGAGCTCTACCCCCAGCGTAGGATGCTACGTCCTCTGGACGAGTGTGGCTACTCCCAGGGATCTCGGCGTCTGTTCTTGGGAATTATTGCCTCCTCGAAAAATCGGGTTGTTGTGGAGTTCTGGAGGATCACAATCCCCAGCTTGCGTATCCACCTAGGATCCTGAGGAAGAACTACCCCCAGTGGTTGACAGCTTCTTCTTTGAGCGCGTACCCAAGAATACTCCTTTTGTGGGCACCGTTGCTTGCCTCCGGTTCCTTAACACGCTGGTTGAGAGTGCAAGATTGGAGGTGCTAGACTTCTGACCTCCCCTCGTAGCGGGAGATCTCCAAGCAGAGTAACATGAGGTGTTATACTCTGGGTTGTAGTGCCCCGCTTCCAACGATACACTAACGTAATACCATTGACTTGTGACTCAATTTAAACTGAGTATCGGGGAAATCTTACGACCCAATCGATACACGGACGAAGTGCAATGAACCTTTCCAATAGATGGATCAGCTTCTATTGAAATGAGTCCAATAGTTTCCGTTGGATATTTTGCTGCTTGGTTTTGTGTTGCTTTGCGTTTTTGTGTTGCTTTCGTTGATTGGTTTTCATAAATTCGCTTTTCTCGCTTGCACATTTATTTTGAATCGTAAAAAAAAGAGAACAAAGGATGCTAACCAAATATTGTTGCAATTTTAGGACGCATAACTAAGGAGTGATCGCTAAGTGAGGCTCCCCATTTACTTGTTGATTCATTCAGTGAGTGGCTTCGGCCCTTCGATGAATCCTTTTTGTCTGCACATTTAATAAAAGAATCTCTAGTCTACTCTGTTGCATGTCCCTAAGTTTAATATTGCCTCATGAATCAAGATAGGAAAAATCAAAGAACTGCATGCTTGTAAATATATAAATATTTCTTATTTCAAGTTAATGTTATATGCCCCTTATTCATATGCTGCGCAACAAAAATGTGTATAAAAAATATCTTATGATTTGACAAATATTCAATGCTACATGAAAAGGAACTAATAGTGCACCCTGAGGTACGGTCGCTTGCGATGTAACGGGGTGTAGCTATTAGATAAGTAAAGAGAAGATGGAAATGTGTGCTTGTGTTTAGAACTGTTCTTGTGATATTTTATCCGATAGAAGTTCATGTCTTACGTCGGCCTCGGACAACTTTTGCAGAAGGTAATAGTCTCTCGAATAGTTCCTGGGGTACTGAGAATCGGTCGGTTTAGAAGAGATTGTGATGGCACCCTGAGGGACGGTCCCTTGAGGATGTAGTGGGGTATTGTGTCCATTAATGCAGAGCGGAACCTTGCGTCACATCTGCTAGAGTTTATGTTACGTTGGGGTGAGGTGATGCGGGCAAGTCGCAGGACGTTCATGCGCACTAGTGCAGAGCTGAACCTTGAGTCACTGCTGCTAATTCAAGAGAAAGAACTCTCATGGGCCATTATGTAGTTAGGTAGCATGCTAGGTGCATCCTTCTTTTAAGCCTAACCAACAGATGCCAAGTCCCTTGAGATATTAATGACAAGTCCCTTGAGATTATATTATTTGCAAATTATGGCTAACTTATATGTCTGCTGCAGAGATAACGACCGACCGTGGGTAAGATTTATCATTGTGTGGCTTACTTTATTGTTTATGTTCATTTGCATGCCATGCTAAAATGAACCTAGACAACTAGAAAGATCACTTAATGAGAATGCTAGGTTCACAAGTTTACTTAGTATGGATTATCAAATGAGTTTGGCTTCGGTCGCTCTCCAGTACATGTGGGGTACTGACCCACGTTTTTGGGCATATTCAGGTTCTGAGGACATGAATATGGCTAGCCTCTTCAACCTGTAGGAGCGTATCTAATCCAGTGGAAATCGTGCTCATTGCAAGCCAAGCTTCTTCCTTCCAGTTTGCTAGTTTTATTTCTGTTGCAAGTTTTCTTCAAGGTATTTTTACTTATTGTCCTAGTAAAATGATATGATATGTCCATTATGGCTAGTTTTGGGTTTCAAAGAGATGTAAGTCAACTATGGCATATTTTGTAATCAGCCAAGCAAATGCATTGTAATCCATTTCAGTATTTTAAATAAAGAAAATATTTTGGATTCCTACCATATGTGTTAAATCTTTGGTTTTCTGTAAGAAAATATCTGTGTTGCTATATATCTTGTATATTTTGTATTTTGTGCAAGTAATATGCCTTGTGCAAGCGTAACTTAGGCTTATACGACATCATGTCCAAGCGAGGATGATCGGTTTCGCGAGGCCAAGCGAGTGTAATGACTTGTTTCGCTCAAGCGGACAGCCAATTCAAACGACGCAAGTGCAATGACCCGACCCGCTTTGCTCAGCGAGATGACTCATTTGAGGCAAAGATTCCAAACTTGGCCATTCAGGAGTTTAGATTTAGACTTTAAAAGGCTTGCTCGGAGTATCACTCGGCCGAGGTAAATCATCGCTAAGGTAGGTAACTACGATAAACTTGTCTTTACTTAGCCAGCACACTTAAAATATGGACGATACATGCTAGTCGCTAGGTGAATCACCCTTGTATACAAATAAGGAATACAACGCACCTAGCTAAGGGAATGGGAATAATCTCATCTCATATTGCTTGTATTAGAACATGAAAACAAAACTTGACATATAATCGGACCCTCGCATGCAACGTTAGCTTCGTACAAGTAGACCCTGCTATGCCTCGAATAGATCATTATGGACCCTTTGTGGTACACTGTTTCATTTGTTTACACTGCTCGTCCCCTAGATTATGTCGCTCGATATGTCCCTGTACGGCTTCACTTCTCGCACTACACCATAGACCGTGCTAATTTAAATGCTTTTGTTTCATATAAATGTATGCTTGCCTGCTTACATTATAGCTTGTACTCGTTGCCTCTTTTCAATGCTTGTCACATAATTCATGCCACGACCACGGTAAAACTATCTTGTCTTGCATTCATCTAACTTCCCCGAAAGACTATCGAATAGTCGTTCCGTACAAGTATGGACCTGAAAGTATCTGGGACCGTTAGGTCACAAAGGTGGTTCCCAAATCAGGGGATTTATACTATGCCAATAATCCAAGAATCATATCTCTGGGAGCAATACTCATCCCGTACTGAATAAAAAGGCTCTGGGAGTCAATATATATTATGAATAATTCTGCCTTGAACTTGAACCTGTACCTGATAAGATCCTGACTCAAACTTGTACCTGATATATCCTGCCTTGTTCCTGTACCTGTACCTGATAAGAGGCCCGGAAGATTAGAGACTTGCATGGTCACAGATAACTTGATGCACAAGGAAGATCTTCGGATCTCGTTCTGCGGACGGTCTCTGGGACACCAGGGCCGATCCGACCGGTCGAAACCTCGTGACTGTAGTCGCTTGTGTCGTGCAGGATGTGTGTAATGCCCCTTGTTCCTGCTTGCACACCATTCCACCATGAGACTACACCGTCCTCAATGGCGTCATGCCAGTGACCTCTTGTTCATATAGATAAGTCATCCTACTTAGCGGCAATCCGCGTACAAGTTATTATATTGCATCCAATAATCTGAAATACCTGAACGATTATGTGTATAAGACATCTATACATAAATTGAATAACCTGAGCAATCCATTGCAACACACCTGAGTGATCCGTGTAACTCACGCACCTGAAACAGAACCTCGCTCATGACACTCGTGTTTGCTTTTGTATTTTTCTTGGATTTTATTTTATATACTCATGCTTGGTTTAACTTGGTTGCCTTAGACATGGAAGGACAAATGGTAAGTTGGTAAGTCTCATAGTTTTTCCTTTTATATCGTACGGCACACTGCCACACAAGTAGGCTTGTACATTATGCCATGAAACTGATCCTAAAGCAAGACTAGAAAGATAACTTAATAGATGGTTCATAACGTGTTTGGATTTTTTGAACGAGCCAGAAGCCTCCCAACCAGTGCATTCATGTACTGATAACCCACTAAATTGCTTGCAGGGTGCATGAGAACCTTTTTCGGTGCGAAAACCCCTGCATGTGTGCTAAGGCGTGGAGTTTGCTCTGGAGCCTTGGAACGTTGTGTCCGGAACTGAAGCACATATACAAGACATAATGTTGGAACATTGCCTATGTATCATTCCATAAATGTAGCCACTTGGCATACTTTTATTGTTTCAAGAGAGAGGGACTTGAGCGACTTGTAATCTCGGTCGCTTGTAACACTTGTTCAATATCAATAAAGTGCTTATTTTACTTCATACTTGTGTTATTTAATGCTTCCACTATTGACGACTCTATGAACTTGTTACCAATCGCCTGTTCGTTTCTTATTTTGCTTCATTCGGACTATATGTGCGACTCTGTGGCTTAGTCATTTTACCGCATGTTCGGATCATGGCCATGCACGAGCGCAGTCTATGCTTTTGCGGCATCATATTTAGATGGGGAAAGATCATCCCGCGGGAGCCCTAGCGCGATGATTCACGGCTAGCGGGGACGGCCGATTACCTGCGGGAGATCGGGGCGTGACATATTGGTATCAGAGCATGGCTTATGCCTTTGGACTTCGTATCAATTTTCTCAGTTTTGAAAGCTCGTTCGTGGGTTATATGCATACGCTCTCTCTCAATGTCCCAACAGAATGTTCCATACAATGAGTCTAAATTTTTTTAAAAGTGCATGTGAATGATATGATTGCTTGTACTGGATAGTTATGCAAAGACCCTTATTCTGACCCGTGTTAGACCTTGTGGGAATAGACTTGTGCTAGAATTTGCAAGTTATGTACAAACCCAAATACCTATACATTATTACCCAGCTGGTTAGTGTGCGAGATAGAATAACGTTCGGACAGTTAGCTATACACACAACCTTTCGGCTAAGTTGTGTTAGGAATTGCACGCCAAGACCCTTTTTGGTACAAGCTAGTTGCAAGCGAGATTGGGATATCGTTCAGGAAAATATAAGTCAGACTTAGAATGGCAACCAATAGAAATGTTATTAGTTTATCGCTAAGGCGAATATAGAGATCGTGCTTAAATTTTGAGAAATTGCTCGGACGGTATTTCGTGTCGGCAAATACAAATCAGATATGGTTTACTTAGATGACTATCAATAGGATATATATGAGACTAAGATTTATCAGGTGATGCTTAGGTGTCGTACAGGAATTTTAAGGAACGACTGGGTGAATATGCTAGCGAGTGATGTGAACACGATTGAGGATTTAATTGGGTGACTCTATTCTTGAGTGGTGTATGGATCATTTTGAAAATGTTCAAATAAATTCATAGGTCTCGTGTGATAGTTGGATTGAACGATTTGGTAATGTCTAGAACAAGTGATAAGGCTTATATCGAATAGGGATTCAAGGTAATGAAATCGATATCTTGGTCAAGGAGACTTGGTGGGTCGTACCAGCGATTTTGAATTGAATCAAACAGATTAAAACTTGAGTAAGATATCGCTCGATAGAAGTTAGCCCAAGAATGGATATTGTTGTTTTGAACCAGTAGACTTGATTTGGTATCGATAATTGAAAGATAGCACAGATTTATACAAGTAAAGGAATATTATGGTTTGATGAAAGAGGTAAGAAATATCGGATTCGACTTGGAGTTTGGAAGAATGATCTTGAATCTAGTTCGAAAGATAACTCTCAATAATCAGTCCCAGCGAGAACGATTATCTTGCGGGAGCGCTAGCGTGATAATTTCACGTTCAGCGGGGATGATTGAACTCACGGGAACATGCTCGACGATTATTCAAACTGACTCGATAAAATAGAACGTATCAAAAGCAAATAGACTTTGGATTGGATATTGAACTGAGTGGATATTGAATCATGGCTTGGTGGTGTAGACTTAGAATGGATATATGGGTTCTATCACGTGTTTGAGGAGATAGACTATACGAATTGTTAGTCTTCTCATGCGACTTGGATATATCATGGATTTGATTGAACGAACTTGATCCCTGTGCAACGAACATGTTAATGTGAATAGAATGATCTGTGCTCGATGTTTAGAAATCTGAGTAAAACGAGCTTGGGTTGAATATTTTGTGCAAATGAACAATGGTTTGACCTTAGGAATTGGGACGAGCATCATGCGACGAATTTGCATGATAAATTATAAGCTTAAACTTGTACCTATGACCTTGTAAGTTGACCTAGTAATTAGGCAGATGACCATGTGCCGAGTGAAAGAACTTATGTAACAGACTTTAGAGTATTGCTTGAGCAAGCCATAGAACTGGGGCAGTAAGACTTAGTGTTAGACTAGGAACGGTGTGTGTGCTACGTTTGACACAAACGAAATATATGATAGGATATGGACGTTAATCGGTTAAATCAGATAGATCGTGCTTAAAGGTAGTGCAATGCTTGACTTTGGTTGGAACGAAATGACTTCAAATTTTATTGACCCTGTTGGAGGTACATCGTGATTCATAAGACGAGAACCCTTGAGATTTTCGCAAGTAGCTTGTTCGACTTTGTTATCGACGAGTTTGGTTGAATGCATATGTTTGAGGGATGCCTTGAATGTGTGCATGATCCAAGACTCAATGATATACTGAACTCGAGTGCAAAGACTTTGCTATCACTAAGTTAGTTGACATACATATGTTTGAGGGACGCTTTGAATATGTGCACGATCTAGATTCGCGATATGCTGATCTCGAATGCTAGTGCAAGTAAATATGATAGATTCGCATTGACGAGTATATCGATTTGGATAAGTTTGCCTCAGCCCTAGATCATCATTCAAGATGGACCATACCGTACCCCGCATTAAGCGATATATGTTCCGCGCTAAGGTGCAGTAGAGACCGAGTCAGAGCTTAGATTGAAAGATAGATTCATTCAATGAGATAGACCCAGCGTACACGTGACACAGTATAAGGAACGAGTAGGAAGTTATGTTCAAATGGATCTGGTGGCACCGATTGCTACGCTTGAGATAGATTCAATAGTTACGATAGAACGATTTGCGCTCAGGAAGTCTCAAGGATGAGACTTTTTTTGAGTGGTGTATAATGTAACGACCCGTTCCGCTCAAGTGGATAACCGATTCAAACGGCGCAAGTGCAATAACCCGACCCGCTTTGCTCAGCGAGATGACTCGTTTGAGGAAAAGGATTCCAGACTTGGCCCTTTAGGAGTTCAGACTTAGACTTTCAAAGGCTCGCTCGGAGTATCGCTCGACCGAGACGAATCATCGCTAAGGTGGGTGGCTACGATGAACTTGTCTTTACTTAGCCAGCACACTTAAAATATAAAAGATACATGCTAGTCGCTAGGTGAATCACCCCTGCATGCAAATAAAGAATACACCCCACCTAGCTAAGGAAATAATCCCATCCCGTATTGTTTACACTGCTCGTCCCCTAGATTATGTCGCTCGATACGTCCCTGTACGGCTTCACTCCTCGCACTACACCATAGACCGTGCTAATTTAAATGCTTATGTTTCATATAAATACATGCTTGCTTTCTTATATTGTAGCTTGTACTCGTTGTCTTGTTTCAATGCTTGTCACATAATTCATGCCACGACCCCGGTAACACTACCTTGTCTTGTATTCATCTAAGTTCTCTGGAAGACTATCGAATAGTCGTTCTGTGCAAGTATGAACCTGAAAGTATCCGGGACCGTTAGGTCGCCAAGCCAGTTCCCGAACCAAGGGATTTGTACCATGCCAATAATCCAAGAATCATATCTCGTGGAGCAATACTCGACCCGTACTGAATAAAATGGCTCGGGGAGTCAATATATATTATGAAAAATCCTGCCTTGAACTTGAACTCGTACAAGACAAGATTCTGACTCGAACTTGTACCTGATATATCCTGACTTGTTCCTTTACCTTTACCTGACAAGAGGCCCGGAAGATTAGAGACTTGCGTGATCACGGACAACTTGGTGCATAAGAGAGATCTTCGGATCTCGTTCCGCGGACGGTCTCCGGGGCACCGGGGCCGATCCGAACGGTCGAAATCACTTGACTATAGGCGCCTGCGTCGGGCGGCATGTGTGCAATGCCTCATGTTCCTGCTTGCACACCAATCCTCTCTGAGACTACACCGCCCTCTTTGGCGCCGTGCCAGTGACCTCCTGTTCATATAAATAAGTCATCCTCGCTTAGTGGCAATCCACGTGCGAGTCATTGCATCACATCCAAAAATCTAAAACACCTGAACGATTATGAGTATAAGACATCTATACATAAACTGAACAACCTGAGCAATCCATTGCAACACACCTGAGTAATCTGTGTAACTCATGTACCTGAAACAGAACCTCGCTCATGACACTCATGTTTGCTTATGCATTTTCCTTGAATTTTAGTTTATAAACTCTTACTTGGTTTAACTTTGTTGCCTTGGACATGGTAGAAAAAATGGTAAGTTGGTAAGTATCGTCGTGTTTCCCTTTATATCGCATGACACACTGCCACACGAGTCGGTGTGTACATTATGCCATAAAACTAATCCTAAGGCAAGACTAGAAAGATAACTTAATAGATAGTGTACGGAACCTTTATAAGGTGTTTGGATTTGTCGAACGAGCGAGAAGCCTTCCCACCAGTGCATTCATGTACTGATAACCGACCAGATTGCTTGCAGGGTGCAGGAGAACCTCGTTCGGTACAAAAATTCTTGCATGCGTGCTAAGGCATGGAGTTTGCTCTGGAGCCTTAGAGCATTGCGTCCGAAACTGAAGCACTTATACAAGACATAATGTTGGAACATCGCCTATGTATCATTCCACAAATGTAGCCACTTGGCACACTTTTATTATTTCGATAGAGAGGGACTTGAGGGACTTGTAATCTCGGCCTAGTGCCGCTTGTAACACTTGTTCAATATCAATAAAGTGCTTATTTTACTTCCATACTTGTGTTATTCAATACTTCCGCTATTGACGACTCTGTGAACTTGTTACCAATCGCTTGTTCGTTTCTTATTTTGCTACATTTGGACTATATGTGTGACTATGTGGCTTAGTCATTTTATCGCTTGTTTAGATCATGGCCTTGTACGGACGCATCTTGTGCTCGTGCGACATCACGTCTAGATGGGAAAAGATCGTCCTGCGGGAGCGCTGGCGCAGTGATTCGCGCCTAGCGGGGACGGTTGATTACCTGCGGAAGATCGGGGCGTGACAACGAGGACGTCGGTCCTTGCGGGATCGGGGCGTGACACGGGTCGCCGTCGGGGGGTAACTTTGGTTGCAGCCACGGGAATATCGACAGCCGTTTTGCAGGCACTGCTACTTTGGCACAACAACAGTTGATGACAATGTTGGCGCAGTGATGCCCTATAGAGGATACCTCGCCTGCCGTAGTCGATTCCCTGGCTTTGCGTTTATGGTTGATCATGTTGTGCAATTCAAGCGAGGGTTGATTCACCTTTGCACCCTTCTTATGAGCCAGGGTAGACCGAGCACATGGGTGCATAGATGTTGATTTTGCTTCATGACATGGGGTTCATACAAGAACTTTCCCCAGGTTACTAGTGGAAGACTCTTTAGACCTATCCTGTCCGATTATCGCTGCGGGCTGGATGCATGGGTCAATTATGTACCACTTTTTGTCTGCGATACGCATTAGAGTTAGCGGCTCTTATGAAAGGTTGGTCGAATGAGCAATTGTTTAAGATTGGCGAGCTCGCATTGTCCTAGACTTCTTCGTCCTAGCACACGCCGGTGCGTAGTATGAAGAGTCCAAGTTCATATCTTCCCCTTTCTCAGCATGGCGCTTGGAGTGAGTGCAGCGTGAGATTTGGTCAAAGACAGAACTTTTGTGGCTATCCTGGCCGCATACAGTCATCTTCCTACGTTGCCGATCGGTGCCGCATAGGAGCATTTGCCTGCGGCTGTCGACTTATGCGGCTTCTGTTGTGGCCACATAGAACGTGCCTCAGCACCCGAACTTCTGGTATCGTGGTGTTTACCTCTGCCAGAGCTCAAGTGCTGAGAACTTTCTTTGCCAGAAGAGGCTGCCGCATAAGAGGTAGATGCACAATGTACGATCCATGCGGCAGAGAGAGACAGAGAACGCATGCTCCACAATTGGGTGAGGCGCAACAAACTTTGCAACCCATGTCATGCGGATCTTCTTAGGGTTTGCTAGCCTTGGAGAAGAGCTGCCCTCAGAGAGAATTTCCTCGGAGGCCTGTTGGTCGAAGCGTACAACCAGCATCATCTAGGTTGAACCCAGCTTCGACGCGTTGGACTACATCACAACCTTCACATCAGAGGAGAAGTTTGTCCCCAGCAGAGTCGTCACCTTGTTTGCTATTGAAGAGTGGGTTTGGTTAAACTTTTGTTTAATAAGAAACAAAAAGTACAAATAAGTCCTAAACAGAAAATCTAAGTACAATATTTAATCTCGGTAGTGTGACGATGGAGATCGAGCGCTATCGCGGCTCCTTTACTTCTTTGACAGTCCGACGAGTGAGTGTGGGATACTCTCTTCTCTCTCCTGAGCTTGTATGTACGTGCGTAGCTCATTTGGAAACATATAGTCTCTCTGAAGCAGTAAAAGCCAGCCAGCCCTTGGGACTTCCAAGTTTCTTCTATTTATAGCCATCATGTTGATGGGATATAAGTGTCGCATGTGCTTCTGTTTGGTGGCCGTAGGGGGCTACTTCAACAGAATGCGGTTGCAACTGTAGATGCATGTTATGGGTTGAGTCCAAGACAAGTTGCCACGTGGACATTTTGTTAGGATTTGTTGTTTCTAGAGAACTTGGTGGTTCTCGTCTTCTGTTTGCATGACCAGGTCAGCTTGACACGTGGCCCGCATTTAGCTGGAGATAATCGATCGCAGCAGAAAGATTTTGTCTCAGGAAACTCTGCCATATTAGACGCATAGAGTTTGAGAATCATGGGACGCATGGAGTCTGGAACGCATGGGGCTAGAGACATATAGGACGCGTGGAGTCTGGAACGCATGGGACCAGAGACACATGGAATGCATAGAGTCTCAAACGCATGGAGCCAGAGATACATGGGACGCGGGAAATCTGGAACGCGTGGGGCCAGAGACACGTAGAACGCATGGGGCCAGAGATGCATGAATGCATAGAGTCTAGAACGCATAGGGCCAGAGACGCATGGAGCGCATGGATTCTAGGACGCATGAGGCCTAGTATACGTGTCGTTGCACGCTTGTCAGAAGTCATTATTAGTATGACGAGAGCTTATTGTCGCTTATTGTGCTCACATTTTTTGAAGCGTTCAGAAAATCCTTTTTGTCAGGATTCTGTGACAAAAATAATCCTTGTGTCAGGCCTTTATGCGGCCAATGTTTGGGGCACATGGATGATGCTTTTTGTTGGCCGCATGGTCATTCTGCTGCCTGATTTGTTCTGAGCCGGCCTTGGGGCGTATGGTTTGCTGGACGCGTAGATCCATATTTTCCATGATTCTACACTTGGCTTAACCTAGCTACATATGGTTGACTTGACCTGGCTTGGTTTTACTCGGTTTTATATGGATTTGCTAGGCTATACTAGGATGACTCAACTTGACTTGACACGACTTTGCATGTATTCATCTGACATGACTGGCTTGACCCGGCTTCATATAGATTTACTTGGCTTCACATGGTTTAACAGTTATTTGTCGTGTCTTACATGAGTCTTTTTGTGTAGTGAATAATAAACCTTGTCCAGTCTTGCATTCATGTCTAGGATGAATTCTGCGGAATGCCACCCCCGAAATCCTAGAAGAAAATGCTAAGGGTTAACAACTAGAGATTCACATAGATCATGGTGAGAGATTTTTTTTAGGTTGCATTCAGACTCGGAGCCACATCGCGGTTGGATGAGGAATATCATGTCGAGTATCGTATCGAGTATCATATAGAATATCGTGTGGAGTATCGTGAGGAACATCAGGTGCTGGTTTGTGCGATTGGGTAACCCAGACAGGCTGTAGTGCATCGACCTGAAGAAACTCTAGTTATCTCTTGAATTTTGTTAGTAATTAGGACTTGTGATAAACCTATTAGTTAAAGTATCAAGCTGTACTTATTGATTTATCGTGATTGGTGGATGATGTTAGTCTAGGATTATGCATGAGATTACACCTTGTTTATTTTTAGCACTTGGTATATTACTATATCACATGTTCAGGATACGCTACATATTTGCATGCTACAATTTTTCTCCTTACATTATCCTGGGTTCTTTACTCTTTTAGTCATTTACTATAAGTAATTTGTATTGCCTATATTATTGGTTTAAATTCCTAGTTTGCTTCCTTTGTGGTACTTGTTATTTGGATTCTGACCCCACTAATTTTGTATGACCAGATCCAGTAGCAGCACCGGAGGATCTTTCGTACCTTCCGGAGGCTAGTGACCACCAGGAGAACCAGACCACTTGAGTGAATTTTCTTTCTTCCCCAATCGGTTGTACATTCTACTTTGTTGGCGTTTAGCCACAGAGCACGTGTTTAGCTCGTGTTTTGGATTAACTGCTAGCCTACAGGCAAAAGCATGATCGGCATATCCTAGGGTTGATCATGTATGACTTAAGACTCTGTCTAATTTAATCATCGTATGTTTTCTACCATCATGATCATCTATGTATATATAGTTTGTGACGCTTTACTATTATATGTCAGCTAATCTTATATCTTGATATTTTATACTGTTGAGCTTGTGATTGAGATACTAAGGTTTGTTGGACCTAGGCTTGACTGATGATTATAGTAGTAATCCTCCATGTTTTATAGATTCACGTATATACGTAGTACCGGTGTGCTCTAAGTATACGTAGATGGCCGTTGTCTGCCCCTGCTCTCCAGTATTCTGGTTATGGAATGTGACACATCCAGTGTTTGTGTCTTGTTTGTACACCTCAGCGGCGTGAGCTTGTACATGCCACAACATAAATTTCCTCGAGCCAGCTGTTTGGAACCCTTCTTAAGCATCCAATCTGTGTCCCCAAACAGACTGTGACAGCCATCATCTGCCAGCCTC
This sequence comes from Iris macrosiphon, assembly GCA_036927795.1. Lineage (NCBI taxonomy): Eukaryota > Viridiplantae > Streptophyta > Magnoliopsida > Asparagales > Iridaceae > Iris > Iris macrosiphon. The sequence continues at coordinate 178,950,855 of JAYESA010000006.1, read as the reverse complement.
CCTACTGAAACTAAGTTATAGTGCAAACTCGGTACATATCGCACACCCTTGAGCTCACCAAGCTCCATTTTCAAATGCACATCACCGATGCCTACAACTACAGCTGTCCCCGTGTTGCCCATCTTCACACGTCCAGACATGCCGCCGTGGTGTGACGTGAAGATCCTCCTATATGGAGTGACATGATACGATATCCTCGTGTCTAGGACCCAATCGTCATCATGACACATGCCACAAGGTTTCCTGCGTCGGTTGCGAAGATGATGAGATCTCTAATAGCCGGGAGATCCTCCTGATCGTCCTTACTTTTGGTCTTCTTAACTTTGAGCTTCATGCAATTCCTCTTGATATGACCCATTTTACCACAATGATAGCAGTCCTCCTTGTGGTACACAGTCGCAAGATCCTGAGAACTTCCCCTTGTTCTCGTTTGTGACTTGAATCTTTCCTTCCTGTAGGAAGCTACCAGAGCGGACTCCTGCGATAATTCTACTTGCTTATGCCGGATCTCCTCGTTCAACAAGCTACTTTTGACTCTCTCCATCGTGACAACTCCATCAGGCGTGAAGTTGCTCACCGACACCACCAACATCTTCCAGCTTTGCGGCAGAGAACTCAAAAGCTGAAGGGCCTGAAGCTCATCATCGATCACAATCTTCGTCGCAGATAGCTGATTAATGATGCTCTGAACCTCGTTCAGATGTTGTGCCACCGGTGCACCCTCTGTGTGCTTCGAGTTGACGAGTTGACGAGTTGGCGAATCAGAAATGTCTTATTGCCGGCCGTCTTTCTTTCGTACAACGAATGCAGATTCTCCCACAATGTTTTTGCAGAACTCTCCATGGACACGTGGTGAAACACCGAGTCGTCCAGTCATTGGCGGATGAATCCAACAACCTTCCAATCCATTCATTTTCAGTCATTAGCAAATTTGTCCGTCGGCTTGGCGTTGTCGCCCTCCAACGGACCATACAAGTCCTTGCACCAGAGTAGACCCTCCATCCTTGGCGTCCAAATCGTCAAGTTTTTTCCTGTGAGGGTGATCATACGAGTGTTCATCTACTCCGTAGACATAGTTGCACCTTTCCTCTCGAGAAGAACCAGGTTCTGATACCACGTGTTGGGTTCGTCGCGGAAGCGTTTACCAACCCACCTGAAATAACCAACCAATCTACGAACACTAAGCACATTGAAGACAAGTATATGGCGGTGACTATGTCACCTGGACAAATTTTAATATTTATAACTCAGATAAAATTACAAGATTGCAAAAAATTAATGTTGAAATCCTTTGCCTTAATAGGTTCAACCCCCTCACCACACTCAAGAAGGAACGACAAAGATTACAATTGAAATCACTCACCAACCCGTAGCAATTTTTCTAACGAAGTTGGCGGCTCCTCGATTAGATCTCTTATTCCTTCTGTCTTGTATGGAGAAGAACTCTAAGAACAAAGCACGAAATTTCTCTTAAATTTTCTTGTGGACGAGCAACTCGAAACTCTATCTTTGTGCATGCTTTGTGCCTCCACCCTCCGCCTATATTTATAGGATGAGAAATCATATTTTAGGTCATAATAGAATTTCCTAAATATGAAACCCTAAAATAAGAATTATATTACACCTAAAATAGTCCAACACCAATTATGGATGTCCAAATATGATCAAATTAAATATTTAATATAAATTTAAAATCTAATCAAATTTTATATTTAATGTATATTTTAAACTATATAAATTAAATTTTTGACCATATTTAGGTTCTAAAATTTATCAGGACCCAAACAATACCTTGTGCATCCGACAAGATGAATATTTTGTATCTCTGTCTTGAGTTGTATACAAGCCTCCACACACTCAAAATCTGGACTCCTGATCCCCTGCACGCTACAAAAATGTTTTGACTGATGTGCCGCCGGCCTATGAATTCATGCCGGCAGTACGACAAATCCTTGTCGTGCCCACACGTGCGCGCCTGCATCCCTGCCCTCTTCTTTCCACATAAGGATGTTTGTTCCCTCCTTAGCCATCTCCATTGTGATCTCGTTTGTTCCCTCCTTACTCGTGATCTCCTTTGTCCTCGAGTGTTCAGCATACTAGACAGTCTAACACGAACCGACACACGCTGCTAACTTAACTTCATAGATTACATACAAGCATCCCGAAGCTGTCTATGATTTTATATCCCTACAGGTGTGAACCCTATCTGATCCTCTTCCACCTATATATAACCACATCCATGAACCTAAGTTGAACCCATCTAGGTTCGAGCATCAACACTAGCCATCCAAAATTGAGGACAAACTCTTGACGCAACCCCCATCACTACAAAGTCAATTCAATCCAGAGCTGGAAAATGTGCAATTATGCACTAACTTAACACTATTTAACTACAGTAATCTTGGTATCAAAGATAAATGTAAAAAAAAAAAAATTAGTCAGGGATATTTTACCAAACATTCAAAGTCGAGGCTTAGTGATGGCTAATGATTACATAATTTCAACATCAGGAATATTTTGCCCAAGCATTAAGACGTAAAGCGCAAAAAGCATCTTATCATATGTATAAAAGCTAAGAGGATCGACGTTACTTCTCTTTTCGTGGCCTCTTGTGGAGATGCCCCCATCACTCGGGAAAAGTTCGGAAATATACGAATCTGCCTTTGCTTGATATTATCCAAGGCCTAGCTAGCTAGCAAGCATGGCCTTATCCTCTTCGCTCCTACTGAGACTGTTTTTGTGGATCAGTGTCGAAACATACACTATGAGTGAAGAAGAATGACGATGGACCAATAGATCTCACCGGCATCAGAATCTAAGTAAGAAGACTTCAAATCTTGTGGCTGAACCAGATCCAGTCAAGGTATTTGAAGGCGAGATGCTGAAGTGCATCAGATATTCTAAAGCATAATCAAGACAGATCACAATCATAATATGTGATGGCTTCAGCCACCTGGACAAATTTTTATTTTTATATATGATAACAAAATTGAATATGAATATCGTCAACCCCCAGAGTCGACCGTCTTACAAATTTTCAAAATAGAGATTCGTACAAAATTTCAACCTTAACTAGAACTTTGTACATAGCAAATGGATACCCACTGTCTAACTGTAACGATGTCATGACCTGTACGTGTTACGTCCACTACGGTGGTTTTGCCTACTATGAATTTTAATTGATGCATACTAATTAAACCATCCTAATCTACACTATTATCTATCAATGGAATTCAATCCATACTCATGTAATTCAATAAGATGTAGAGAGACTCATGTAATTCAATGAGAGAGAGAGAGAGAGAGGAGGGGGGGGGGGGGGGGGAGGGGGGGATATATCCTAAATAGTTTTCGCATATTATCCAAAAAATATTCAAGAAAATCAGAAATACTAAATATGTCCACTAATTGAGGTTTTGCTAGGTTGATCCGAACCTAGATTTGATCGGACCAGGCCGACTAGGCCAACCAGGTCTTGTAAGACCCCTAATTTGGATTCATAATATTATTAATAATAGCTTAGAAATAATTGTATTAGTAATACATTATGATTTATTGAATTAACTAACTATTTCTAAGCAATTATTCCTAATTATCACTACAAAAATACAGAACTTTAGCGACAGATGGATTCGTCATCGAGATGCCGCGAAACAGGATTAACGACGTCTAAAAACGACGAATACAGGGCAGATTCTAGGCATCAATAGACGACCCGTCGCTAACTTTTTCCATCGTCGAGAAGTTGAACCTTCGACGACTGCTCAACTACGTGGCGATGCCGAGCTTAGCGACAGCTTATCGTCAAACTAGCGATGGACTATCTTGACTTTATCTTAGCAACGCACTAGCGACCAACACTCCACTGGATTAAACGACTAATCAGCAATGGACAAGGGGCATATATGGCGTCTAGATGGCGATGTACGGGCGACAGATATTGGGTTTTTGATACTGATTTTTGTAGTGCCCCGCTCCGCATCGGTACTATGTATCAATGTGAGTGGGCAGAACTTCGTTCTCTGATTCTTGCACGCCTTAATAATGAATCTGAGTTTTTGAATGCTTGTTTGCTTAAAGAGAATGATAGAACCTGCCTTGCATGCTAATAAGTGAACTCACCTAGCTTGACTTTGAAACGAACATGTCTGCTTAACTAAGAGAACCTGAACCGCTTGTCTAAGAGTAAGAGTTTGCATGAACATGTTCCACTATCGCTTGTGCTTCGAGAGAACCATATCGTGTGCTTGAGCTTGTTCAGTCAGATTGGGAGCTAGAATGGAAGCACAACACACACACAAACTCAGAGATTTTATTCACAAAGATGAAAATCTACAATGGAGGTGGAAGAAAGCACACAAGAACTGGGGAGAGAATACAAGAAGAAGTTCACAAAGCATACAAGCTTCTCAAACTCCGATACCCCTTCTTTCATTCTGAAGCCCTTATTTATAGCACAAAGGGTCAGAGTATGACCCCTAATCTCCCGTTAGGGTAACCGGCATCTGTCTTCTTTAGTAATGATGATGGTACTTAGTGGGGGTCATTCCATTAGGGTGAGCTGGGGAGCTTTATCATGGTAGTGGAGTGTAATGATTGCCTTTTGTAGTGGAGAATCTTTTTTGGGTGGCAGAATGGTAGCTTTTTGGGTAGTGGAGTGATAATGAAATGTCTTTTATGGTAGTGGAGATGATGAGCTGTCCGCAGAATGGTAGCTTTTGGGTAGTGGAGTGATAATGAAATGTCTCTTATGGTAGTGGAGATGATGAGCTGTCCGTTTCATCATTAGGGTTGTAGGAAGAACTTTCTTCGTGGCGAGAATTGTCAGAGTTGCTTGTACTGTGACTATTGTTGTCCCGTAGCCAAATAGGGATTCCTTCGACAAAAAGTGGATTATCTCTATCATGTCTAGTATCCATAATCTGTTCTCTATCTTCAATGGTCCTTCTTAGTTGATTAATTTGCTCTTGTAATTCTTGCCTCCTTGTGACGATTGCCTCTCTGATTTGTGCTAACTGCTGTGTTAGTTGCCGTCGTTGTAGTTGTTGCTGCTGTTGTTGTCGTCTTCGTTGTAAGGATTTCTCGGGAATTCGTCGAACTGTTCGTGGTCCCAATCTTCGTAAATATCTATTAAGAATAATTTTGTAACAAATCTTTTTCATTGGATAATTGAAGGGTTCCACCATGCTTCTAATCTGAATTACCTTCGGAGTCCACCAGGATCCTCATAGGGTCGTTATTGATGAGTAAGTCTTCACTTCTGGCCAATAGGCCTATTCGGCCCATTGTCATATTATTCATAAAATCTATGATCTTGGATGGTCCCTCGTTGTTCTCAGGTAATGGCCTGAGTCGATCAATGAGTCGATCAATAAGGATTGTATGTTTGGAAGTAGTAATTTGGGCATTAGCCCTAGTAGCACTTCGTGCAGCTTCAAAAAATTCCGTGGCTGCCATAAGCCTTTCATGATCTTCGTCGAAACCTTGTTTAGAAAATTTGATATATTCAAAGAAAGGTTCTTCGACGAACCTGCTTAGTTCCCAGAGTTGGTAAGACGGGAATAGCTTGATATACTGCATTTCCTCCCAGATACTCCAAATTCTGAATCGGAAGATGGTTTGAAATTTGGTGGCGTGAGAGAGCGCCGCCTTGACACAGATTTCTGGAAGACAGTCGCGGTAGTCGTCTTCAAAGATTGTATTCATATAAACTTCATGAACTAACCCCTTTTTTATATGGGGTCTGAACTTCTGTACCTCACGGAAATAGGCAAGAATACGGGGCCGTCTGTTGATGTTGAGGATGAGTTCTTCATTCTGAAAAAGGTTGGCAATTTCAGTATCTTCAAGCTTTTTGAAAAAGAGAATGAGTCTGGAGTCGTCCAGTAATTGCTGCTGATGCATGGCGAGCATTTCCTGGACCGTAACTTCCGCATTGAACTCCTCGATCTTCGGAGAGTTGATATCGAGGGATCTGAGTAGTTCCAGGACATCAGTCATCCTGAAGTTTACCAGGTCGTTTGTTCGAATCTGGGAGAAAATTGCTTTAAGCTCCTTTTGCTCGGTGGAAGTGCCAGTAAAAAGATCATTTTCCCTGATGGAGAGCGCCTGTGATCTGGAGGTAGAGGAGAAGGTCATCATTCTGGAGATGAGTTGCTGGGCTTCCATTGTCTTTTTATCAAATTGCACATTTTTCTGCCTTTCGGCTAGTAGGGTTCTCTCGATTTGGGTCAACCAGTAACTGGCTCCCTTTATGTCGCGGGCCTGGAAAGCCCGAAAGCAGCCATTAAATCTCTCCCATACTGCTTTGTCTTTACTTTCCATTTCGGTATTGTACCAATTTTTGATTACAATATCCGAAAATTGTGCCTGTGTAATAGGTGGTCTGGGAGGGCCAGTAAAATGTGTAGGAGGAATAGCGGGTCTAATTGGGATGAACATAGGTCTAGGAATAGTTCCCAGTATATTTTTTCCTTTGTTAATCTGATTATTATTATTTTGGCTATTCGCCTGAGTATTTTGGCTATTCGCCTGAATCTTTTGGCTATTCGCCTGTTGGAATTGGCTGTTCGCCTTGAGAGAGGTCTGGCTGTCTACCTCCTGGGTTTGTTCAACCCTTGATGATTTTGCTATATTGTTATCTTTGGCCTTTTTAGGGGCCACTTCTTTGAACTCACCCTGCCTTTTCATCTCTTGAAAGAGATCACGAAACTTTTTATAAAAATCCTCGTCCTCCATCTATCATAACCTGGTAAGAGTATCCGCAAGGAAGTTAGTATATCCAGGAATATATTTGACATCATAATTGAATATTTCTAGATACATTGCTATTCTGGAGTCGCCGAATGATTTTCTTCAGGATTATTATTAGTCTTCTTCTTCAAGAATTGTGCTACTGATTTATTGTCAGTTTCAATCAAGAAATGTCTATACAAAATATAGATGTTTAGACTTTTTATGGCTAGTTAACAGCTAATAATTCTTTGTCATAAGTAGCATATTTATTTGTACTTTAGTAAACCTTCCTGATGTGTAAGCAACAATTTCTTTTTGCTTAGCAATTAATACACCCGCCAGAAGTATCTGAGGCATCTGTTTGTAGAACTAAAGTATCATTGTCAAGCGGGAAAATAAAGAATATTTTCTACCTTTATGGACTCTTTTATCCTAGCAATCTCCTCAATTTTCTTTTGATCAAGGGAAATAGAGATCTTGTCTGTATTTCATTTTCTTGGTTGTTTACCAGTTACTTCCTTGTATTTGGCTTGTTCAGCCGTGAGTTTTTCCTGTAAATGTTCTATTTTTGCTGATAGATTAGGAATAAATTTTCTACCATAATTAAGTAATCCTAAAAAACTCTGAAGTTCTTTAAGGGTTTTAAAGTTTTCTGGAAATTCTCTAATTTTGGTATATATGTGTTCTTGCAAGAGAATTTGTCCATTCTTAATGGTTTTTCCTAAGAAATCGATTTCAGTTTTGAATAATTCTATCTTTTTTGGACTTAAAATAATTCCATTATCAAGTAGTAATTTGCAGACATGCAATAGATGTTCCTTGTGTTCTTCAACGGTGTTTGAGAAGACGAGGATATCATCAATGTAGACTACAACATAAGGAAGATGCCCAAAAATAGAATTTATCCATTTCTGAAATATTTGTGGGGCATTTTTCAATCCAAATGATAAGACTAACCATTCAAAATGTCCCTGTGGGCAGCTGAAAGCTGTCAATTCAATAGAATTTTTATCTTCTAATTTTATTTGCCAAAAACCCGATTTAGCATCAAATTTACTATAATACTTTGCACCTTGAATTTGTTTAATAAGATGCTCTGCTGTGGGAATAAAATAGCCATCGAATTTAGTATAACTATTTAACTTTCTATAATTAATAACCATCCTTGCTTTTCCTCTTTTTATCTCAGCATGATTTCTTACAAGGAAAGCTGGGGAAGAATGTCTGCTGAAACTCTTCTGGATAAGCCTTAGTTTTAAAAGTTCGCTAATTTGTTTAAAAAATTCCTCTTTGTCAGAAGGGGAAACCATAATGCTATTTACTCTAACATTGGTTTTCTTTGTATTGTTCCAGTAGCTCTATTTTACAATATCTAGGGGCATTATCAAAGGCTTTCAATGGATTGTCAGAGAAGAGTGGTTCTAACATTCCATAAATAGTCATTTGCAACCTATTGTTATTGGGAAGATTGTAGGTACAAACTTTTGTATAATCAATGAGTGTGACTGGTTTTTCACCACGCTGTGCTGTGTGTGTAAAGTTTGAAGCTAAGGAAACAGGAAAATGTACTCTAGGGATAGATATTCCGTCAAGTTCAAATGTGTGTGTGTTATATGGTTTATAGTGTCTTAAATTATCCATACCAATAATACAATCACTGTCAAAATCCTTTGGTAGTAGTACAAAATTAAACATATAAGTGTTAGAATGTCCTTGTAAATCAGGAAAATGGACTTTAAGATTTTTTACTTTATGGTTGACAGACACTTGTCTTCCCATAAAATCATTTAATTTGCCTGGTTTATCAAGTTGTTGCCATAAATCCTGTGGAATAAAAATTTTCTGTAACAAACTAGCTTCGGCTCCTGTGTCAACAAGAGCATGGATAGTAAATTCATTATATCCAGATATACAAATGGTAAGTGGTATGTATATATGTAGTTGTGCTTTCACTTTTAAGTCTATGGTTCTGACCATGTTTATATCAGAAGGAGTATCTGAAAGTTCTAGCACTTCTTTCCAAGTTTCTATGGAGAGATCTATATTGTCAAGTGATGTACTTGCAATTTCTAATTCTAGGGTATCTTCAATGGCAAGATTTATAGTATTATCAACTTGGGTATTGGTTCTCTTGTCAGGATTAAGTTTCTCAAATTTTCTAATATGTTTTTCAATAACTTGAGTTGTTCTATCCATATGTCTTAAAATAATAGTTCTATAGTTAGACCTTTTGACTTCTCGTATAATATTGCGAAATTTCCGTAGAAGGTGGTTCATCTTATAAGCCTGATCTATTTGACTCTCGTTATAACTAGTATGCTCTTTATACCAGTTAGTAGTCTTTGACATTTATTGAAGCGAAAGAATTCTACCCCTATCCTTTATTTGTGATAAAGGAATTTTTACTGACATTTTTTTCGATTCATTGGCACGCTGATTATCAAGCATAGTCTTGGTTCTGCCTTCTATTGGTGTGCTAACACTTATTCTATGTTGTATGTCTTATAAAATATTGGGTGTTAATTCAATACTAACTAGATTGTCCATAGAATTAGATCGGGTGATATGGGGAATGCTTGAAGTAGTGGTCTCCGACTCTCTAGAGGTTGTTTTCCTCCTTCGATTCTAGTTGATATAGTATTTCCAGAGGCAATAAAATATTCGGTTGGTATTTCTATCTTTGGTTTCAAAGATCTAATAAAAACTTTCATTTCGTTATCATTCTTAAGATGTTCTAATCTAATAAGTCTAGGTTGGATAGTTTTTCCCATTCCTACTTCAAAGAGTCTTACTAGATTTTTCGGTGTGATAGATTTGAAAGTTAGCGTATCGTTTAATGCCATACAATGTTCCCATTGTATTCCAAGTACTTTGGAACCGGGCATTAATTCAATTCCTTGGAGTCTCACCGATAGTGTACAAGTCTTTTCTATATTATGATCATCTAGACTTATAGAAAAATCTGGGTGTATATTGATGCCAAATAACCTGTTAACAAGATTGGATTTAGCTCCTCCTATTATACTATTTAATGGATTATTGATGATTCTCTCATCCATGCAAACTACAAGAATAGGAGTATCTATTCCTGTTCGGAATAGTCCCGTTATTTTAAGCTGTATTAGGCCTATATGTAAATA